>JBAIZL010000005.1:72980982-73135982 GCA_036971475.1 Prosapia bicincta | reverse complement strand
CTACAAACAAATATGATGTGGTAACATGCTTAGCGAGAAGCGCTCTACAAACAAATATGATGCGGTAACATGCTTAGCGAGAAGCGCTCTACAAACAAATATGATGCGGTAACATGCTTAGCGAGAAGCGCTCTACAAACAAATATGATGTGGTAACATGCTTAGCGAGAAGCGCTCTACAAACAAATATGATGCGGTAACATGCTTAGCGAGAAGCGCTCTACAAACAAATATGATGCGGTAACATGCTTAGCGAGAAGCGCTCTACAAACAAATATGATGCGGTAACATGCTTAGCGAGAAGCGCTCTACAAACAAATATGATGTGGTAACATGCTTAGCGAGAAGCGCTCTACAAACAAATATGATGTGGTAACATGCTTAGCGAGAAGCGCTCTACAAACAAATATGATGCGGTAACATGCTTAGAGAGAAGCGCTCTACAAACAAATATGATGCGGTAACATGCTTAGCGAGAAGCGCTCTACAAACAAATATGAAGCGGTAACATGCTTAGCGAGAAGCGCTCTACAAACAAATATGACGCGGTAACATGCTTAGCGAGAAGCGCTCTACAAACAAATATGACGCGGTAACATGCTTAGCGAGAAGCGCTCTACAAACAAATATGATGTGGTAACATGCTTAGCGAGAAGCGCTTAACAAACAAATATGATGTGGTAACATGCTTAGCGAGAAGCGCTCTACAAACAAATATGATGCGGTAACATGCTTAGAGAGAAGCGCTCTACAAACAAATATGATGTGGTAACATGCTTAGCGAGAAGCGCTCTACAAACAAATATGATGCGGTAACATGCTTAGCGAGAAGCGCTCTACAAACAAATATGATGTGGTAACATGCTTAGCGAGAAGCGCTCTACAAACAAATATGATGCGGTAACATGCTTAGCGAGAAGCGCTCTACAAACAAATATGATGCGGTAACATGCTTAGCGAGAAGCGCTCTACAAACAAATATGATGTGGTAACATGCTTAGCGAGAAGCGCTCTACAAACAAATATGATGCGGTAACATGCTTAGCGAGAAGCGCTCTACAAACAAATATGATGCGGTAACATGCTTAGCGAGAAGCGCTCTACAAACAAATATGATGTGGTAACATGCTTAGCGAGAAGCGCTCTACAAACAAATATGATGCGGTAACATGCTTAGCGAGAAGCGCTCTACAAACAAATATGATGTGGTAACATGCTTAGCGAGAAGCGCTCTACAAACAAATATGATGTGGTAACATGCTTAGCGAGAAGCGCTCTACAAACAAATATGATGCGGTAACATGCTTAGCGAGAAGCGCTCTACAAACAAATATGATGCGGTAACATGCTTAGCGAGAAGCGCTCTACAAACAAATATGATGCGGTAACATGCTTAGCGAGAAGCGCTCTACAAACAAATATGATGTGGTAACATGCTTAGCGAGAAGCGCTCTACAAACAAATATGATGCGGTAACATGCTTAGCGAGAAGCGCTCTACAAACAAATATGATGCGGTAACATGCTTAGCGAGAAGCGCTCTACAAACAAATATGATGTGGTAACATGCTTAGAGAGAAGCGCTCTACAAACAAATATGATGTGGTAACATGCTTAGCGAGAAGCGCTCTACAAACAAATATGATGCGGTAACATGCTTAGCGAGAAGCGCTCTACAAACAAATATCATGTGGTAACATGCTTAGCGAGAAGCGCTCTACAAACAAATATGATGTGGTAACATGCTTAGCGAGAAGCGCTCTACAAACAAATATGATGCGGTAACATGCTTAGCGAGAAGCGCTCTACAAACAAATATGATGTGGTAACATGCTTAGCGAGAAGCGCTCTACAAACAAATATGATGCGGTAACATGCTTAGCGAGAAGCGCTCTACAAACAAATATG
Source organism: Prosapia bicincta (assembly GCA_036971475.1). Classification (NCBI taxonomy): domain Eukaryota; kingdom Metazoa; phylum Arthropoda; class Insecta; order Hemiptera; family Cercopidae; genus Prosapia; species Prosapia bicincta. Next base: position 73,134,075 of record JBAIZL010000005.1, on the reverse strand, counting down.
ATGCGGTAACATGCTTAGCGAGAAGCGCTCTACAAACAAATATGATGTGGTAACATGCTTAGAGAGAAGCGCTCTACAAACAAATATGATGTGGTAACATGCTTAGCGAGAAGCGCTCTACAAACAAATATGATGCGGTAACATGCTTAGCGAGAAGCGCTCTACAAACAAATATGATGTGGTAACATGCTTAGCGAGAAGCGCTCTACAAACAAATATGATGCGATAACATGCTTAGCGAGAAGCGCTCTACAAACAAATATGATGCGGTAACATGCTTAGCGAGAAGCGCTCTACAAACAAATATGATGTAATAGTACACAAACTTTAATGGAGTTACTAAATAATGAAATAGAGGAAAAATTAATATCTTCATATATTTTGTAGAAATTACTAAACAGTTGAGTAACCATAACACTGGCTGCTTTGTTTAAGCCAAAAATCTGGGAAACACTCCTTGGCCATAAGTGTAAAATGTTCAAGGCTGGTCCCGCCCAAGCTTCGATTAAATACTTGGTGCCCGTAGGCCTTTCAATGGTCCAAGGTTATATAATCGCCAAACATTTTGTCAAGAAATAAATTATTTTTTTTTACCACACTCGGTTCGTATATGATGGCAAATTACGGATTTGTTTTAAAGGCAAATGTGCGAAATGTGTAAAGGGTGGTGAAACTTGATACGTTGATGTAACTCTTTGTTCAGATTTAAAGACATTTCTTGTATGTAAATACATGCAAAACTCATCATCTAAATCTGTGAGTTTAACCTAAACTTTGGGTTAAACTATTTTGTATATAAAAAAATAGGAAAATATATTTTACTTAACTCCACGTATAACTGAATTTGTTATTTCTTTGAAGCCTATTGGCGAAAATCTTTCACAGCTCTCTAATATGGCACATATGTTAGGTTGGGGGAAAATAGAATTTCTCAAAATGTTAACAGTCTGAAGGGCGCATACGTCCCGCAGGCCGTGTAGCGAGGATGCCTGACCTAAACTATAGTACTGCCTACGGAGGTGGCATGTAAATATTCCTATCAAACACGCATAAATCGCATCGGTAGGGCACCAGCGAGCGAACCGGTTACGAGTAGGCTTAATGTCCTACAACCTGACACAAAGAACCGGTTGCATACATGGACAGCTGAGATCACACTAACACAGCCAAAACGTAACAATATGACTCTCTTAAAGGTTGGCAGTTACGGTCGCAAGTTTGTTGACCAACCCCAAGCGCGAGATTAGCAATCACCTTGTTTTTAATTGTCTGTAAATTCCTTTTGATTAGTTACTTTATCATTGCTAGCATCTTTTTGCAAATGTAAAAGGGAATTGTGTATAATTGTGAAGAGAAGTCTTCATTGAAGAGAAACATTTTTCACTTTACCAATTTTTTAAATTTGCTTAATTAAAACGAATCTGAAAAGCCGAAAGTTCGTATCTCGTTGTCGCTGAGTTCATCGCCTCCATCAGTTATTATGGTTATCGTAATTTAGATGAAACACGTGCAGGAGTGCGTCAAGATTTCGGAATTCTACGTCATCAGTCGTTATCAAATCAGAAAGCATTAACAAGAGGCAGTTTCTACGTACACACCGTACCCAAGGGAGAATGGCTATTCATACCTACTGACATTTTTTTCGCCTATTGGTCCTCCGGGTCTCACAGATCTCTCTAAGCACTTGTGGAAGTCATCCCCTGACGAGTTAACTCCGTCTCACATGCACATGCTGTTAATAACCTTAACGCGCGTGAAGGATTCTGGATAGATTGTCCATGTACCATGCTAATAAGCTCTTTTCATAAAAAATCAAGAATTAGTGAAATGAAATAGTACGGTAAGCCTTTCACAAGAGCGGGATAAAAAAATCTGGCAAGAAAGAAGATAGATTATTCAGGGACCCTGGGGACTAGGATACTCTTTATGGTAAGGGATAAGGACAGTGAAATTACCTTACAAATACCTGGTTAGTAACGCTATGGTGGTAGTGATATGCGGTTCTGCTTCTGTAGCTACTACAAACTGAAATGGGCAAAACCAAATTTGTATCTCCGAAGGTACAAACTGATTAGGGCCAATCTCTCCCTACCGTTACTTACCGTTTACAAAGTCCCACATAAAATCGCGTACACGGGTGGCAAATTAATTTGATTCTCGTTACTGTAGAGTCCGTATTTAGGAGTGTCCGTTGCTGAGAGAGATTTATTAAAAGCTCTATACGTCACAGGAATTGGGATTGAAAATTTGAGCCAAAAGCTTCCATAAAATAAAGGTGGTTGTGAGGAGAAGTTTCACAGTGTTTACAATTGCCAACAAACTGGAGAAGGAGCACGAATCTGACAACGGGAGTCTTCCAAGGAAGTAAGCCGTCCTCGAAGTATATCACTGTCATTCGCTACACTCTCTGTAATCAACCTTGGTATGAACCATTCGGGCAGCGGTTCCCAACCTTTTTCATTTTACGTCCTAAAAAGGTTTTTCCAATGAAAGTACCCCCTATTCATCGACATGGTTAAGACAAAGAGTGGTTGTCTGACTACCTTGTAAGTAATGAGTGGAGCGGAGGCGACCGGCTGTGTATACGATATTTTTGAGTGGGCAACTCGACAGACGGTTCCCTGAATGTTTCCTATAATCAAATCGCAGACCCATTCCTGCATTTGTATCGTTCACCTAAATATAAAATAGATGTTTCCCACCGCCATTCTATTCTGTGCTTTCAGTCTACACAAACATACAAGCTCCACGCAATTTCCGATCCACAACACGTCAACTATCTTGTCGACTACTATGTAACCTCGCATTTGTTTCAAATCTAAAGTGTGAAATATTGATGTCCGCTTTTACTGGTTTTATTTTCGCGTACGATCCCACAGGTTTCTACGTACGCAGGTCGGGGTGTACGCGTACCACAGGTTGGGAACCGTTGCTTTAGCGGTATGATAGTATACTCTTGGCTTTTTTAAAAATTATCACCTAAACCTCAGACGACGCAGGTGAATGTTTCACGAATAATTTGTTTTTAAAAACTGAATTAATATACAGTATATTTAAATTGTGACATTACAAGGGATAGGTTCTAATTGAAAATTAATTAGGGAAAACAGTTTTATATGTTTGACTGGATTAAAGTTCAAACAGCTTTAACAAACCGGTTTCGCGTGAAAAAACTGGAATAGCGTTCGAAATTCAATACTAAGTTTCCTGATGCCAATTGAAATTATTTCAACACGCACCTTAACGAAGCCAGCCAGCTGCTAAAACTTGATACGCATAACGGCCTACATGTCTATATGGCTTTGCAAAATACAAATCTTACGTATTTATACGGTGAAGAGTAACTTGTTTAAAATAGTTTTCCTTACCCAGCTTTAATCGTCTTTAGACTGAATCACTGCAATTGTTTCTGGCAAAAGTGTCCTTTTTTGTGTTTTCTACACAAATTCATTACAATCCGGCAGGGGCGTAGCTAGGGGGAGCACGCCCTGGGGGGGGGGGGGGGGGGGTTCAGGAGGTGGAGCCTCTCTGGGGAAATTTTGAACATTATTATCTCTATTAATCATATTTAATGCTATTTTGGCACTTGAAATTACACAATTGTTGGGCCGACGGGAAGCTGTTTTATTAAAAAACTAGGGCTATTTTATATGTTAATATTGTTTGCTGAAGTTAATTGCTTTGGGGGGGCACGTGCCCCCTGTAACCGCCTCTAGCTACGCTACTGCCGAACCCCGTGTGGGAGACCGTGAAATATAGGTACAACTAATTAAAGAGCAAAAACGTTCTCTGGTTTTGGGAATGAGAGAAAATTATAGCTCGCAAGGGTAGAGTCAATTATTTCATAAAAAATTAGAAAAGGAGTTGAGTAAGAAAGAATATACGAACCTAAAGATAGTGAAACTGGTAAATCAGTGAATAGATAGGATATTGATTTGAATAAAATACTGTTGTTGTGGTTGCCGTGTCTATTGAGATGCAAAGTGCAAAAGGTTCAGATTCCTCCAAAAGTCCTGATGACAAGATCTGCCAGTTCTGGAGCCCGATGGTCATGAAGCATTTCAATTGGTGGTGCTCCAAGTTGAAGGAGGGAACGGACAATAGCTTGGCAGTCAAAAACATGATCTGGGGTTAGTTGTGATTGGGGACAGTATTTGCAAAATGGGATAAGATTTTATATTAGTTGGTGATATTTTCATACCCTAGAAATGTCCAGTACGGGACACTGTAACTCACACTGAGCGCGTTTCCAGGTGGCGGATAGGGTAATGCCTCTCCACAGGTTCGCCCTGTGAGTGGTAGGAGGAAAATAAAATACCTCCCGCGGACCAAATAGGCAGAAGTCTAACCTCTTTGGAAGCAATGGCACCCCGTTCTATGAACAATGCAATAAATAGAAAAATATTGAAGAACTGAAATTATGCTCTTATATCAATTAAAGTCTTTTTTATAGTTTAAAGGGAATTCGCCAGTATAAGCTATCCCCTACAGAGGAAAGGAAATATTTGTGAATTTAACTAAGATTAAGATGGGGACACTTTACGCCCTGTCTGAGGATATAGAGGGATCATTGCATCACGTGTGCAGGGTCGCGTCCCTGGAGTTAACCTACTCTCTATCGGAGCTATAAAGAAGTGTCTACCCGTTACACCCCACGTAAGGAGAAGGTTGTGGCACGGTAGAGGAAATTAGGGGAGACTAAAGAACAGTCATAATGATCCCCTGCGAATATTGGAAAGTTATGGCGCGGCTTGGGCAAAGTGGCTTTTCCGAAGGGTTATCCGAGATCGCTCTTATCCGGGGCAAAGAGAGATGCCTTCCAGGTACTCCAAACTTATTACTTTACTAACGTTTTAGACTTCGGATTTATATGCTCATGTTCTGTTTTATAGAGTATAGGAATTAAGTAATGGGGGGGAGAATCATTTTGTACCACTGTTAGTCGAGCAATAATTAACTTCCCTGCCATATTTTAACCTATTTCTTAAATAAAATTTCAATTTGTACCCGAGTTTGAATATATTAATAACAGTTTTTGAAAAATACTCAGCTTGTGCAGGCCCTTCCAGGACCTAAGAAAGAATCACTCGAAAATTACACAGAACAAACAAAAGAATGCCATCAACACTAATTGTTGATAGAGAAAATACTTATTAAAACTTGCAGTTTTTGTGTTGTACATCTTGAGGGTCTTCTTATAAATTACACTTTTGGCATCACTTGGCAAAAAAACCACTACCTAATGATATTTTTCAGCAGACGTGTTTCGCACTAGGTCAGTGCATTGTTCATTGCTGTGAGTCACGGATTGCTCAGGTATGTTGTGTAGGTGTGAGTCTGTAGTGTATTGTTGTTCTGTGGTGTATTATTTATTGTTCGTATAGTAGTTTGAACACATAATTAAAGTACTATATGAGCGATAATACACAACAGAACATTAATACACCACAGACTCACACCAATGTAACACACCTGAGCAGTCCGAGACTCACAGCATAGAACAATGGACTGACCTAGTGCGAAACGGGTCTGTTAGAAGATACCAGTAAGTAGTGTTTTTTTTTTGCCAAGTGATACCAAAAGTGTAAATTATAATAAATACCTATTGTTTAAATTCGAAAGTAAATGAGTTAACGAGAAATCGTTCCAAAACAAACACACCAACATAGAACTGTAACCAAATTATGTTTAATATTGTATACCGATGTCTAAATAACTTGCATATGGGATTAGTGACTATTCAATAGGCCTACTTGAACAGCTGTGAAACAGCTGCATGCGTTTTTAGGTTGTTATGGCAACAAGCCAAGTGGAATCTCAAGGTACCTCGTGAGTCGACGTCCTCGGCAACTGATTTCACGTGATTGTAGCCAACCCGACTTTGTTATTCGTTGAGCCTTACTGCCTCTGTGATTTCCTCATCTGTTTTAGGTCTTTGTTTGAATTTCGATCCGATGATGTTAGCAAGCAGGATATCGTAATTTTAATGGAATGTTTCTACCCTGTACAAAGTCGATGCGTTGTTTTATTTCCTTTTACGAACTTTATATCTGTATTTATTATTTCTTCATATATTTATGTGTTTTAATTGACATTATTTTTTAAAAACATGAAGTTACAAAGGCAAGATCTTACGTTTTAAAGCTTTTATAAAGAAATTTTTAAACTGACACTAATGAAGCACTTTTTAATGAACACGTCCATCTTTTTAGTTTAACCCTTCCATATGTGTTTGTTTCACTATATCTATGCAAATAAGTTTTAAACGTATGAATATTATTTTACCTTCATATTCCGAAAGTCTCTATTGTCGGAAATTCACGCGTTTCAATTACTTATGTTATCATCAATGAGGCCACTCCATAATCACAGTTGCAATTTAATAACAAGTCGTTTAACGCGTATGACAGTGAATTGTTTAGAATTGTGAGTTTGTGTTCAGTTATTAATCACTTCAACTCACAAGTCAGCTCCATTAAGTTAATAGCTATGTAGGTTAGAATAATCAGCCGCCTCTACTGAAATACCTTTTTAAAACTCGTCTCCTCAAATACTGGAAAAATTAATTCAGGGTTATAACCTCTCAAGTGAAAAAATAGCAATCTATCAGCTTCAGCAGAGTCTGTACCTTTATTCCCTAGTACAGGGTCCTGCAATAAAACCTCCCGTATTTGATGAAACTGTTGTGTGAGTCGTAGTGGTAGCACTGATGTGGTGTGGGTATTGTTTGAAAGCTGTGTTTGTGCCATTTCTACTGTGCATCATGGGTTGACTTGGTGGGCATCGTTTATTTGTTGTAGAGAAGTTTATTAGTAAAGGTGGTTCTGTGATTGCTACTCAACTAGCTTATCGTATTCGATTCGGACTTGGCCGACATGATCGTGTTCCATAGGAAAACTATGCAACTGTGGGTGTCAAACTTTAGACAAACAGGATCAGTGTTAAAAAAAAAACCTACTGGCCGACCTCGGACTGCAACAACGCCGGAAAACGTGGCGCGTGTGAGAGCGTCCGTCCAACAATCCCCAAGTCGTTTAGCAGCCCTGGGATTACCCGATAGGAGTGTAAGAAGAATTCTCCATAGAGAGCTTAATATGCGCCCATTCAAAATGATGGTTGCCCAGCAATTAAGTGAAAACTGTTTTGAAACTCGCAGAGCTGTGTGTGAGGAAATTCTTCAGAACATTCCCCCTGGTGCTTTGTTTGTTTCTTCCCACTTCCAATTATCAGGTACTGTAAACAAACAGAATTTTCATTCCGCTTATTTAAAAACATCGTCCCACAAATCTGCACTTAATGAGGCAATCACCCAGGAAGTGGCAGCCATTCCAAGAGAAATGATACAAAAAACAATGCAGATCTTCCGGGAAAGACTTCGTCAATATATCAACAATGAGTCATTTAGCGGATATCATTTTTAAACGAAGTAATGTAAAATGGGATGGTATTCATTGTTCACCAATAAACGTATGTTTTCTGTATCTGTCTTATTATTTTTGTAACTAGCTTTTAAATTTTGGGAGGTCTTATTGCCGGACTCTGTTATTTAGTGTTCTCACTTAACTTTTCATCTACCTTATTTACTCACCGTTAGTGGTACAGTTGCTCTTTTGTTTTTAATAGAGATTGTTGTTCTTTTTTATTTTATCTCAAAATATAACCTGCACTTTTGACCGATGGTTTTTCTTTTCTTTCAACTAGGCAACATTAATGTGAATATAAATTCCCCACGCCCCTGCGAGGCAATAACAGTCTACGTCTTCTCGTGCGATGAGCCAATCTGTATTGCAAACAGAAATCCCATCTGGAGAGAGGTGTTGCCATTCTACGAAGACTAGAAATTAGTTTCTAGTCACTAGGTAAAATTTTGAAAAGTAAAATCAATTTTATATTCTAAATATACTCATCTTTATTTCCGTTAAAAAAATTTGTACCTACTTGAGTACATTTTTTCTGCCTTTTTTAACTATACAATATTCTCCTCTATTGACGCGTTTCGGATTGACTCCATTTTCGAAACTTAAATCGTACGTTTTAAAACTTAGAGTACGATTCAAGTTTTGAAAATGAAGTCATTCCGAAACACTTCAACAGAGGGGAATATTGTAAAGGTAGGAGAGGCAGAAAAATGTGACCAAATATATTCATTTTATATTTTTCAAGCGCTTAAAATTATACACATGCTGAGATATGAGTTAATTAAATTCGAATACATTTTAAATTTAGAGTGTCCAATGAATAATAAATCTAGTACGTGGTTGGTATTTATTTAGGAAATCAGAATAAAGGCATGAAAGATATAACAAGATCTTAATAGCAAACTCGTTTTCATAACCTGCGAGAACCTAACCTACGATTTCATACCTCAGAGAAATATTGAGCTAGTATACGATGCTTATTCCAAAGTAGGCCTTCTTTAAACGCTTAATCCCTTGTTACAGAGGTAGCAGCGTATCGTCCGAAGAAGAAATAAATAGATAGAGAGAGAGAGAAATATTGAGCTAGTATACGATGCTTATTCCAAAGTAGGCCTTCTTTAAACGCTTAATCCCTTGTTACAGAGGTAGCAGCGTATCGTCCGAAGAAGAAATAAATAGATAGAGAGAGAGAGAAATATTGAGCTAGTATACGATGCTTATTCCAAAGTAGGCCTTCTTTAAACGCTTAATCCCTTGTTACAGAGGTAGCAGCGTATCGTCCGAAGAAGAAATAAATAGATAGAGAGAGAGAGAAATATTGAGCTAGTATACGATGCTTATTCCAAAGTAGGCCTTCTTTAAACGCTTAATCCCTTGTTACAGAGGTAGCAGCGTATCGTCCGAAGAAGAAATAAATAGATAGAGAGAGAGAGAAATATTGAGCTAGTATACGATGCTTATTCCAAAGTAGGCCTTCTTTAAACGCTTAATCCCTTGTTACAGAGGTAGCAGCGTATCGTCCGAAGAAGAAATAAATAGATAGAGAGAGAGAGAAATATTGAGCTAGTATACGATGCTTATTCCAAAGTAGGCCTTCTTTAAACGCTTAATCCCTTGTTACAGAGGTAGCAGCGTATCGTCCGAAGAAGAAATAAATAGATAGAGAGAGAGAGAGAAATATTGAGCTAGTATACGATGCTTATTCCAAAGTAGGCCTTCTTTAAACGCTTAATCCCTTGTTACAGAGGTAGCAGCGTATCGTCCGAAGAAGAAATAAATAGATAGAGAGAGAGAGAAATATTGAGCTAGTATACGATGCTTATTCCAAAGTAGGCCTTCTTTAAACGCTTAATCCCTTGTTACAGAGGTAGCAGCGTATCGTCCGAAGAAGAAATAAATAGATAGAGAGAGAGAGAAATATTGAGCTAGTATACGATGCTTATTCCAAAGTAGGCCTTCTTTAAACGCTTAATCCCTTGTTACAGAGGTAGCAGCGTATCGTCCGAAGAAGAAATAAATAGATAGAGAGAGAGAGAGAAATATTGAGCTAGTATACGATGCTTATTCCAAAGTAGGCCTTCTTTAAACGCTTAATCCCTTGTTACAGAGGTAGCAGCGTATCGTCCGAAGAAGAAATAAATAGATAGAGAGAGAGAGAAATATTGAGCTAGTATACGATGCTTATTCCAAAGTAGGCCTTCTTTAAACGCTTAATCCCTTGTTACAGAGGTAGCAGCGTATCGTCCGAAGAAGAAATAAATAGATAGAGAGAGAGAGAAATATTGAGCTAGTATACGATGCTTATTCCAAAGTAGGCCTTCTTTAAACGCTTAATCCCTTGTTACAGAGGTAGCAGCGTATCGTCCGAAGAAGAAATAAATAGATAGAGAGAGAGAGAAATATTGAGCTAGTATACGATGCTTATTCCAAAGTAGGCCTTCTTTAAACGCTTAATCCCTTGTTACAGAGGTAGCAGCGTATCGTCCGAAGAAGAAATAAATAGATAGAGAGAGAGAGAAATATTGAGCTAGTATACGATGCTTATTCCAAAGTAGGCCTTCTTTAAACGCTTAATCCCTTGTTACAGAAGTAGCAGCGTATCGTCCGAAGAAGAAATAAATAGATAGAGAGAGATAAATAGATAGATAGATAGATAGAGAGAGAGAGAGAGAAAGAGAGAGCGAGAGAGAGAGAGAGGTGAAGAGAGAGAGAAGATGTGAAATGAGAGAGAAAGAGGGCGAGGTTGGCGTGGAGTACCTGACTCACCCCCTGACCTACTCGCCAAAACTATCCTCCATTAGATCCTCTAAGAGAGTCTACCCTTGTATATGAAACCTCTTAACCCACGAAACCATTCCTCAATCCATGTACCCGGAGGGCAGAACCTCCGTGAGCTAAGTACAAGGCCCGTGGTATGATTTTTAGCAATTAAGCTCCGAAGTGCTGAATAGTTGAGTGCCCGTTGCCCCTTTACCCGCCAAACACTTGTCAGTTTACTCGTTTTATATAAAAATTATCTTGAACTAATAGTATTTCAATATCCTTAATATAGTTTGAAACTTGTTAATAAATTGATCATGTTAATATAATTATAAGACCTATAAAGGGTTTAAAATATTTAAAGATTTACAGCCTAATAATCCTTCTGGGGTTTAAATCCCAACCCTCGCGCTGCACTCCCGTTTCCAAAGTTGGAGAAATTCTGCCCGCGTATTTTCATACTGGCACTATTTGGCTGTTCCCTATCAGTCAAAATGAGTGTCCTCACGGGTGAATTTGTTTTACCTCAAGAATATTTACCTTGTGCAAAAAGTGAAAGGTAGCCTAACCGGTTGGAGTAGTGGGACAGACACTCGGTCACTCTGCGGGACTTGTAACAGTTATTTAGTCAAGTAATAGGTTACGTAACCACTTATCAACACTGTTACTTAATTTCTTGGCTGAAAAACTTATCTCCGATTCAAATCGACGCACAAAGCGTTCGTCAGTAAATTAATAAAGTCAACAATTATTCAAGTACAGGCGTTAAATATTATTAAGGACAAAAGGAATATTCGTAATACTTAGACACCGCAAGATGTCGGGTCTGCTTCAGCTACTTGTTCTTTCTCCTCGAGTGAACTAGAGGAGCTTCAATGCCCATTTTACCCCAACCTTAATACACCTAGACTTCCCTTACAGGGGGAGACATTCTTATCGTGGAGATACTTCTTTATGACCTGATAAAGATCACATCTGCTTCAGATGCTCGACCCACGACTAACCCGGTTTTACAGTTTAGTGCTGTAAAACATGGTTAGTAAAATAGCAGGTGGATAGTAAAATAGCAGGTGGAGAGACTTCTTTATGACCTGATAAAGATCACACCTGCTTCAGATGCTCGGCCCACGACTAACCCGGTTTTACAGTTTAGTGCTGTAAAACATGGTTAGTAAAATAGCAGGTGGATAGTAAAATAGCAGGTGGAGAGACTTCTTTATGACCTGATAAAGAATTCATCTGCTTCAGATGCTCGACCCACGACTAACCCTGTTTTACAGTTTATTGCTGTAAAACATGGTTAGTAAAATAGCAGGTGGATAGTAAAATAGCAGGTGGAGAGACTTCTTTATGACCTGATAAAGATCACACCTGCTTCAGATGCTCGGCCCACGACTAACCCGGTTTTACAGTTTAGTGCTGTAAAACATGGTTAGTAAAATAGCAGGTGGATAGTAAAATAGCAGGTGGAGAGACTTCTTTATGACCTGATAAAGATCACATCTGCTTCAGATGCTCGGCCCACGACTAACCCGGTTTTACAGTTTAGTGCTGTAAAACATGGTTAGTAAAATAGCAGGTGGATAGTAAAATAGCAGGTGGAGAGACTTCTTTATGACCTGATAAAGATCACATCTGCTTCAGATGCTTGACCCACGACTAACCCTGTTTTACAGTTTATTGCTGTAAAACATGGTTAGTAAAATAGCAGGTGGATAGTAAAATAGCAGGTGGAGAGACTTCTTTATGACCTGATAAAGATCACATCTGCTTCAGATGCTCGACCCAGCACTAACCCTGTTTTACAGTTTATTGCTGTAAAACATGGTTAGTAAAATAGCAGGTGGATAGTAAAATAGCAGGTGGAGAGACTTCTTTATGACCTGATAAAGATCACATCTGCTTCAGATGCTCGACCCAGCCCTAACCCTGTTTTACAGTTTATTGCTGTAAAACATGGTTAGTAAAATAGCAGGTGGATAGTAAAATAGCAGGTGGAGAGACTTCTTTATGACCTGATAAAGATCACATCTGCTTCAGATGCTCGACCCAGCACTAACCCTGTTTTACAGTTTATTGCTGTAAAACATGGTTAGTAAAATAGCAGGTGGATAGTAAAATAGCAGGTGGAGAGACTTCTTTATGACCTGATAAAGATCACATCTGCTTCAGATGCTCGGCCCACGACTAACCCTGTTTTACAGTTTATTGCTGTAAAACATGGTTAGTAAAATAGCAGGTGGATAGTAAAATAGCAGGTGGAGAGACTTCTTTATGACCTGATAAAGATCACACCTGCTTCAGATGCTCGACCCAGCACTAACCCTGTTTTACAGTTTATTGCTGTAAAACATGGTTAGTAAAATAGCAGGTGGATAGTAAAATAGCAGGTGGAGAGACTTCTTTATGACCTGATAAAGATCACATCTGCTTCAGATGCTCGACCCAGCACTAACCCTGTTTTACAGTTTATTGCTGTAAAACATGGTTAGTAAAATAGCAGGTGGATAGTAAAATAGCAGGTGGAGAGACTTCTTTATGACCTGATAAAGATCACATCTGCTTCAGATGCTCGACCCAGCACTAACCCTGTTTTACAGTTTATTGCTGTAAAACATGGTTAGTAAAATAGCAGGTGGATAGTAAAATAGCAGGTGGAGAGACTTCTTTATGACCTGATAAAGATCACACCTGCTTCAGATGCTCGACCCAGCACTAACCCTGTTTTACAGTTTATTGCTGTAAAACATGGTTAGTAAAATAGCAGGTGGATAGTAAAATAGCAGGTGGAGAGACTTCTTTATGACCTGATAAAGATCACATCTGCTTCAGATGCTCGACCCAGCACTAACCCTGTTTTACAGTTTATTGCTGTAAAACATGGTTAGTAAAATAGCAGGTGGATAGTAAAATAGCAGGTGGAGAGACTTCTTTATGACCTGATAAAGATCACATCTGCTTCAGATGCTCGACCCAGCCCTAACCCTGTTTTACAGTTTATTGCTGTAAAACATGGTTAGTAAAATAGCAGGTGGATAGTAAAATAGCAGGTGGAGAGACTTCTTTATGACCTGATAAAGATCACATCTGCTTCAGATGCTCGACCCAGCACTAACCCTGTTTTACAGTTTATTGCTGTAAAACATGGTTAGTAAAATAGCAGGTGGATAGTAAAATAGCAGGTGGAGAGACTTCTTTATGACCTGATAAAGATCACATCTGCTTCAGATGCTCGGCCCACGACTAACCCTGTTTTACAGTTTATTGCTGTAAAACATGGTTAGTAAAATAGCAGGTGGATAGTAAAATAGCAGGTGGAGAGACTTCTTTATGACCTGATAAAGATCACACCTGCTTCAGATGCTCGGCCCACGACTAACCCGGTTTTACAGTTTAGTGCTGTAAAACATGGTTAGTAAAATAGCAGGTGGATAGTAAAATAGCAGGTGGAGAGACTTCTTTATGACCTGATAAAGAATTCATCTGCTTCAGATGCTCGACCCACGACTAACCCGGTTTTACAGTTTATTGCTGTAAAACATGGTTAGTAAAATAGCAGGTGGATAGTAAAATAGCAGGTGGAGAGACTTCTTTATGACCTGATAAAGATCACACCTGCTTCAGATGCTCGACCCACGACTAACCCGGTTTTACAGTTTAGTGCTGTAAAACATGGTTAGTAAAATAGCAGGTGGATAGTAAAATAGCAGGTGGATAGTAAAATAGCAGGTGGAGAGACTTCTTTATGACCTGATAAAGATCACATCTGCTTCAGATGCTCGACCCACGACTAACCCTGTTTTACAGTTTATTGCTGTAAAACATGGTTAGTAAAATAGCAGGTGGATAGTAAAATAGCAGGTGGAGAGACTTCTTTATGACCTGATAAAGATCACATCTGCTTCAGATGCTCGACCCACGACTAACCCGGTTTTACAGTTTAGTGCTGTAAAACATGGTTAGTAAAATAGCAGGTGGATAGTAAAATAGCAGGTGGATAGTAAAATAGCAGGTGGAGAGACTTCTTTATGACCTGATAAAGATCACATCTGCTTCAGATGCTCGACCCACGACTAACCCGGTTTTACAGTTTAGTGCTGTAAAACATGGTTAGTAAAATAGCAGGTGGATAGTAAAATAGCAGGTGGATAGTAAAATAGCAGGTGGAGAGACTTCTTTATGACCTGATAAAGATCACACCTGCTTCAGATGCTCGACCCACGACTAACCCGGTTTTACAGTTTAGTGCTGTAAAACATGGTTAGTAAAATAGCAGGTGGATAGTAAAATAGCAGGTGGATAGTAAAATAGCAGGTGGAGAGACTTCTTTATGACCTGATAAAGATCACATCTGCTTCAGATGCTCGACCCACGACTAACCCTGTTTTACAGTTTATTGCTGTAAAACATGGTTAGTAAAATAGCAGGTGGATAGTAAAATAGCAGGTGGAGAGACTTCTTTATGACCTGATAAAGATCACATCTGCTTCAGATGCTCGACCCAGCACTAACCCTGTTTTACAGTTTATTGCTGTAAAACATGGTTAGTAAAATAGCAGGTGGATAGTAAAATAGCAGGTGGAGAGACTTCTTTATGACCTGATAAAGAATTCATCTGCTTCAGATGCTCGACCCACGACTAACCCTGTTTTACAGTTTATTGCTGTAAAACATGGTTAGTAAAATAGCAGGTGGATAGTAAAATAGCAGGTGGAGAGACTTCTTTATGACCTGATAAAGAATTCATCTGCTTCAGATGCTCGACCCACGACTAACCCTGTTTTACAGTTTATTGCTGTAAAACATGGTTAGTAAAATAGCAGGTGGATAGTAAAATAGCAGGTGGAGAGACTTCTTTATGACCTGATAAAGATCACATCTGCTTCAGATGCTCGACCCAGCACTAACCCTGTTTTACAGTTTATTGCTGTAAAACATGGTTAGTAAAATAGCAGGTGGATAGTAAAATAGCAGGTGGAGAGACTTCTTTATGACCTGATAAAGAATTCATCTGCTTCAGATGCTCGACCCAGCACTAACCCTGTTTTACAGTTTATTGCTGTAAAACATGGTTAGTAAAATAGCAGGTGGATAGTAAAATAGCAGGTGGAGAGACTTCTTTATGACCTGATAAAGAATTCATCTGCTTCAGATGCTCGACCCACGACTAACCCTGTTTTACAGTTTATTGCTGTAAAACATGGTTAGTAAAATAGCAGGTGGATAGTAAAATAGCAGGTGGAGAGACTTCTTTATGACCTGATAAAGATCACATCTGCTTCAGATGCTCGACCCAGCACTAACCCTGTTTTACAGTTTATTGCTGTAAAACATGGTTAGTAAAATAGCAGGTGGATAGTAAAATAGCAGGTGGAGAGACTTCTTTATGACCTGATAAAGATCACATCTGCTTCAGATGCTCGACCCAGCACTAACCCTGTTTTACAGTTTATTGCTGTAAAACATGGTTAGTAAAATAGCAGGTGGATAGTAAAATAGCAGGTGGAGAGACTTCTTTATGACCTGATAAAGATCACATCTGCTTCAGATGCTCGACCCAGCACTAACCCTGTTTTACAGTTTATTGCTGTAAAACATGGTTAGTAAAATAGCAGGTGGATAGTAAAATAGCAGGTGGAGAGACTTCTTTATGACCTGATAAAGATCACATCTGCTTCAGATGCTCGACCCAGCACTAACCCTGTTTTACAGTTTATTGCTGTAAAACATGGTTAGTAAAATAGCAGGTGGATAGTAAAATAGCAGGTGGAGAGACTTCTTTATGACCTGATAAAGATCACATCTGCTTCAGATGCTCGACCCAGCACTAACCCTGTTTTACAGTTTATTGCTGTAAAACATGGTTAGTAAAATAGCAGGTGGATAGTAAAATAGCAGGTGGAGAGACTTCTTTATGACCTGATAAAGAATTCATCTGCTTCAGATGCTCGACCCAGCACTAACCCTGTTTTACAGTTTATTGCTGTAAAACATGGTTAGTAAAATAGCAGGTGGATAGTAAAATAGCAGGTGGAGAGACTTCTTTATGACCTGATAAAGAATTCATCTGCTTCAGATGCTCGACCCACGACTAACCCTGTTTTACAGTTTATTGCTGTAAAACATGGTTAGTAAAATAGCAGGTGGATAGTAAAATAGCAGGTGGAGAGACTTCTTTATGACCTGATAAAGATCACATCTGCTTCAGATGCTCGACCCAGCACTAACCCTGTTTTACAGTTTATTGCTGTAAAACATGGTTAGTAAAATAGCAGGTGGATAGTAAAATAGCAGGTGGAGAGACTTCTTTATGACCTGATAAAGAATTCATCTGCTTCAGATGCTCGACCCACGACTAACCCTGTTTTACAGTTTATTGCTGTAAAACATGGTTAGTAAAATAGCAGGTGGATAGTAAAATAGCAGGTGGAGAGACTTCTTTATGACCTGATAAAGAATTCATCTGCTTCAGATGCTCGACCCACGACTAACCCTGTTTTACAGTTTATTGCTGTAAAACATGGTTAGTAAAATAGCAGGTGGATAGTAAAATAGCAGGTGGAGAGACTTCTTTATGACCTGATAAAGATCACACCTGCTTCAGATGCTCGGCCCACGACTAACCCGGTTTTACAGTTTAGTGCTGTAAAACATGGTTAGTAAAATAGCAGGTGGATAGTAAAATAGCAGGTGGAGAGACTTCTTTATGACCTGATAAAGAATTCATCTGCTTCAGATGCTCGACCCACGACTAACCCTGTTTTACAGTTTATTGCTGTAAAACATGGTTAGTAAAATAGCAGGTGGATAGTAAAATAGCAGGTGGAGAGACTTCTTTATGACCTGATAAAGATCACACCTGCTTCAGATGCTCGGCCCACGACTAACCCGGTTTTACAGTTTAGTGCTGTAAAACATGGTTAGTAAAATAGCAGGTGGATAGTAAAATAGCAGGTGGAGAGACTTCTTTATGACCTGATAAAGAATTCATCTGCTTCAGATGCTCGACCCACGACTAACCCTGTTTTACAGTTTATTGCTGTAAAACATGGTTAGTAAAATAGCAGGTGGATAGTAAAATAGCAGGTGGAGAGACTTCTTTATGACCTGATAAAGATCACACCTGCTTCAGATGCTCGGCCCACGACTAACCCGGTTTTACAGTTTAGTGCTGTAAAACATGGTTAGTAAAATAGCAGGTGGATAGTAAAATAGCAGGTGGAGAGACTTCTTTATGACCTGATAAAGATCACACCTGCTTCAGATGCTTGACCCACGACTAACCCGGTTTTACAGTTTAGTGCTGTAAAACATGGTTAGTAAAATAGCAGGTGGATAGTAAAATAGCAGGTGGAGAGACTTCTTTATGACCTGATAAAGATCACACCTGCTTCAGATGCTCGGCCCACGACTAACCCGGTTTTACAGTTTAGTGCTGTAAAACATGGTTAGTAAAATAGCAGGTGGATAGTAAAATAGCAGGTGGAGAGACTTCTTTATGACCTGATAAAGATCACACCTGCTTCAGATGCTCGGCCCACGACTAACCCGGTTTTACAGTTTAGTGCTGTAAAACATGGTTAGTAAAATAGCAGGTGGATAGTAAAATAGCAGGTGGAGAGACTTCTTTATGACCTGATAAAGAATTCATCTGCTTCAGATGCTCGACCCACGACTAACCCTGTTTTACAGTTTATTGCTGTAAAACATGGTTAGTAAAATAGCAGGTGGATAGTAAAATAGCAGGTGGAGAGACTTCTTTATGACCTGATAAAGATCACACCTGCTTCAGATGCTCGGCCCACGACTAACCCGGTTTTACAGTTTAGTGCTGTAAAACATGGTTAGTAAAATAGCAGGTGGATAGTAAAATAGCAGGTGGAGAGACTTCTTTATGACCTGATAAAGATCACACCTGCTTCAGATGCTTGACCCACGACTAACCCGGTTTTACAGTTTAGTGCTGTAAAACATGGTTAGTAAAATAGCAGGTGGATAGTAAAATAGCAGGTGGAGAGACTTCTTTATGACCTGATAAAGATCACACCTGCTTCAGATGCTCGGCCCACGACTAACCCGGTTTTACAGTTTAGTGCTGTAAAACATGGTTAGTAAAATAGCAGGTGGATAGTAAAATAGCAGGTGGAGAGACTTCTTTATGACCTGATAAAGATCACACCTGCTTCAGATGCTCGGCCCACGACTAACCCGGTTTTACAGTTTAGTGCTGTAAAACATGGTTAGTAAAATAGCAGGTGGATAGTAAAATAGCAGGTGGAGAGACTTCTTTATGACCTGATAAAGATCACACCTGCTTCAGATGCTCGGCCCACGACTAACCCGGTTTTACAGTTTAGTGCTGTAAAACATGGTTAGTAAAATAGCAGGTGGATAGTAAAATAGCAGGTGGAGAGACTTCTTTATGACCTGATAAAGATCACACCTGCTTCAGATGCTCGGCCCACGACTAACCCGGTTTTACAGTTTAGTGCTGTAAAACATGGTTAGTAAAATAGCAGGTGGATAGTAAAATAGCAGGTGGAGAGACTTCTTTATGACCTGATAAAGATCACGCCTGCTTCAGAGGTTCGACCCAGCACTAACCCTGTTTTACAGTTTAGTGCTGTAAAACATGGTTAGTAAAATAGCAGGTGGATAGTAAAATAGCAGGTGGAGAGACTTCTTTATGACCTGATAAAGAATTCATCTGCTTCAGAGGCTCGACCCAGCACTAACCCGGTTTTACAGTTTAGTGCTGTAAAACATGGTTACTAAAATAGCAGGTGGATAGTAAAATAGCAGGTGGAGAGACTTCTTTATGACCTGATAAAGAATTCATCTGCTTCAGAGGCTCGACCCAGCACTAACCCGGTTTTACAGTTTAGTGCTGTAAAACATGGTTAGTAAAATAGCAGGTGGATAGTAAAATAGCAGGTGGAGAGACTTCTTTATGACCTGATAAAGAATTCATCTGCTTCAGAGGCTCGACCCAGCACTAACCCGGTTTTACAGTTTAGTGCTGTAAAACATGGTTACTAAAATAGCAGGTGGATAGTAAAATAGCAGGTGGAGAGACTTCTTTATGACCTGATAAAGAATTCATCTGCTTCAGAGGCTCGACCCAGCACTAACCCGGTTTTACAGTTTAGTGCTGTAAAACATGGTTAGTAAAATAGCAGGTGGATAGTAAAATAGCAGGTGGAGAGACCTCTTTATGACCTGGTAAAGAATACATCTGCTTCATAGGTTCGATCCAGCACTAACCCTGTTTTACCTAAGGCGTAAGTCATGGTTTGTAAATACAATTCCCGCTAGGTAGAACAAACCTCTTAGTAGGTGTGTCTAGCCCCCTAGTCCTCACTTCATCGCGTTTAAGTACTCATTTTCACAAGCTTAGTCAGCTGCGAACATATCGAATTGTTTCGCTTCCTGAGATCGAATCCTCCAAAAATCTATGGTTTATAACCCTGTTCTGTTCTTGTTGCTACAGTTGAGTCTTGGCAAACGGAAGTCTACTGCGTTATAGTGAAGCATTTTGTGTGAGTGTTCATTATACAATACATTTCAGGTATTCCTTAATCTTAAATCGGCGATGAGATGGCAATGTCTCGTTATTTGTAAATAATTACAGCATCGCTTCGTAAATATTCAATAGAGTCAGATATGCGACCAAAGTATGTAGGCCGTGAATGCAAAACACTTTCAAACATTTATGTTTAAAATAGGTGGTGCAAAGGTTTGTAAAATAGTTATAACTTACAACTGTAGGTGTATTCACTGTCGACGTTTTCATTAAAGTGCGCTTTATTCTTAAAATCATTTACTGTGGGTGTTTGTGTTGTATTTCTTACTTTATTAATACAGAATAATTTTGTTAAAACGGACTGATTGATGCTGAGGGTTTTCCGTTGTGAAAAACTTCCTTATAAAGCAAAATGTTGTCTAAAAGTGGATAAAATGCAAATAAAACGGTGAAAACTCTAAAAGTTTATTAAAAAAATATACTTTGGAAAAACACGTGTAATTTTTACTTACAGCAGTCTAAAATATAATTAAAATTTCCTAAGTGAATACATATGGCTTACTTGCTGACGCGTTTCGAAACAATCGTTCTTTTGGAGAAGCAAAGCCTCTATAGAAACGCGTCAGCAAGTAAGCCCTAAGTATTCACTTAGTTAAGTAGTTTTTAATTATAGTTTAATCAGTGAATTCAAGTTGATTACATCTAGAAAATCTAAAATAGCTATTTTGGCGTAAAATTCAACGACAGTGCTTAATTTATTTTCTTCCCTTTTAGTTACGAAGCTTCCAGATTGATACTGAAAGAGTTTTAATTTTATTTTAAGGAACATAAGCCATGTTTCAACCCAGTGACCTTTTAGTTAGTGCAGGCTGTGTACTTGTTTACAATAAATTTGTATACGTTAAAATTAAAAATATTACTGATATGTCTATATTATTTACAGTTCTTTTTGCGTCATTGTTAGAGGGAATGCAAAAAGTATACAGAAAGTATAGGTCAAATTTTATAAGCTGGCACTTGGCTCTTAGGTAGAAATTGTGTATTCGTCGTCTATAAAACATCAGGCACTGTCGTCATCCATCATCGGGGCCAAAAATCTCGGTCTACTATTAGACAATTCTATTAGGTGGCTTCCGAGACGGTATACTAACATTTGTTGTTAATTTTACTATAGATTAAAAGCTATTAGTAACAAAATATTGAGTCAAGCCTATGAGTCAACGAAGTTCAAAGGTCGAAGTGACGTCCGGTTTAACAGGGTAAGCTATCGTAATGTTTAGATATTTTGCCCATATTTCGATTCCATTATACATATTTGGGTTTTTTAACTAAGACCTGTCTGACTTATGACTTGACATTTTCTAAAACAGCTGCTTTTATAACTGCACTTAACCTCCGCATGACTGGATATCAGCTACGATATGGGGTTGTTTACCTTTAGGAAAAAATACATTTATAGCTTTATACAGCAAATATATGTTTTCTGCGACTATCCAACTAATCAAAATGTAACCACCAGAAAGCTATTTATATTTGTTAAATAATTAGGTATTTAAATTGAACAAGAATTTGTATTATCTAAAAACTAACAGTTGACTAATTAATAGGCGTTGACAGATTATTGCTCATTAGTTTTGGTTCAACAACACTTAATACAAACTATGACAAGTTACGGCTTCTTTCTGTTTTTATCAGTAAAGCTTGGTTCATTGTAAACACTCACTGCTGAGGAAAAGTACACCAGGAATAAATCCTATTGATTCAATGACTCCAGCCATCAAAAACAATAAAAAATACCTCACTGTCAATCTTTAATAGTTTATATTTAAATTTGTAAACCTAAAATTATTCCAGGCAACACAACTACTGGAAATCGTAATATTTCTGGATGGTTCTAACACGAACTAGATTTACATTTGTTAAATAATAGCTTTGGTACGCTGGTTGCTAGGTGACAACTAAAACGTTATTACACGGTTCCCAAGTAGGGATGGTCGATATTTCTGGATGGTTCTAACACGAACTAGATTTACATTTGTTAAATAATAGCTTTGGTACGCTGGTTGCTAGGTGACAACTAAAACGTTATTACACGGTTCCCAAGTAGGGATGGTCGATATTTCTGGATGGTTCTAACACGAACTAGATTTACATTTGTTAAATAATAGCTTTGATACGCTGGTTGCTAGGTGACAACTAAAACGTTATTACACGGTTCCCAAGTAGGGATGGTCGATATTTCTGGATGGTTCTAACACGAACTAGATTTACATTTGTTAAATAATAGCTTTGGTACGCTGGTTGCTAGGTGACAACTAAAACGTTATTACACGGTTCCCAAGTAGGGATGGTCGATATTTCTGGATGGTTCTAACACGAACTAGATTTACATTTGTTAAATAATAGCTTTGGTACGCTGGTTGCTAGGCGACAACTAAAACGTTATTACACGGTTCCCAAGTAGGGATGGTCGATATTTCTGGATGGTTCTAACACGAACTAGATTTACATTTGTTAAATAATAGCTTTGGTACGCTGGTTGCTAGGTGACAACTAAAACGTTATTACACGGTTCCCAAGTAGGGATGGTCGATATTTCTGGATGGTTCTAACACGAACTAGATTTACATTTGTTAAATAATAGCTTTGGTACGCTGGTTGCTAGGCGACAACTAAAACGTTATTACACGGTTCCCAAGTAGGGATGGTCGATATTTCTGGATGGTTCTAACACGAACTAGATTTACATTTGTTAAATAATAGCTTTGGTACGCTGGTTGCTAGGCGACAACTAAAACGTTATTACACGGTTCCCAAGTAGGGATGGTCGATATTTCTGGATGGTTCTAACACGAACTAGATTTACATTTGTTAAATAATAGCTTTGGTACGCTGGTTGCTAGGCGACAACTAAAACGTTATTACACGGTTCCCAAGTAGGGATGGTCGATATTTCTGGATGGTTCTAACACGAACTAGATTTACATTTGTTAAATAATAGCTTTGGTACGCTGGTTGCTAGGCGACAACTAAAACGTTATTACACGGTTCCCAAGTAGGGATGGTCGATATTTCTGGATGGTTCTAACACGAACTAGATTTACATTTGTTAAATAATAGCTTTGGTACGCTGGTTGCTAGGCGACAACTAAAACGTTATTACACGGTTCCCAAGTAGGGATGGTCGATATTTCTGGATGGTTCTAACACGAACTAGATTTACATTTGTTAAATAATAGCTTTGGTACGCTGGTTGCTAGGCGACAACTAAAACGTTATTACACGGTTCCCAAGTAGGGATGGTCGATATTTCTGGATGGTTCTAACACGAACTAGATTTACATTTGTTAAATAATAGCTTTGGTACGCTGGTTGCTAGGCGACAACTAAAACGTTATTACACGGTTCCCAAGTAGGGATGGTCGATATTTCTGGATGGTTCTAACACGAACTAGATTTACATTTGTTAAATAATAGCTTTGGTACGCTGGTTGCTAGGCGACAACTAAAACGTTATTACACGGTTCCCAAGTAGGGATGGTCGATATTTCTGGATGGTTCTAACACGAACTAGATTTACATTTGTTAAATAATAGCTTTGGTACGCTGGTTGCTAGGTGACAACTAAAACGTTATTACACGGTTCCCAAGTAGGGATGGTCGATATTTCTGGATGGTTCTAACACGAACTAGATTTACATTTGTTAAATAATAGCTTTGGTACGCTGGTTGCTAGGCGACAACTAAAACGTTATTACACGGTTCCCAAGTAGGGATGGTCGATATTTCTGGATGGTTCTAACACGAACTAGATTTACATTTGTTAAATAATAGCTTTGGTACGCTGGTTGCTAGGCGACAACTAAAACGTTATTACACGGTTCCCAAGTAGGGATGGTCGATATTTCTGGATGGTTCTAACACGAACTAGATTTACATTTGTTAAATAATAGCTTTGGTACGCTGGTTGCTAGGTGACAACTAAAACGTTATTACACGGTTCCCAAGTAGGGATGGTCGATATTTCTGGATGGTTCTAACACGAACTAGATTTACATTTGTTAAATAATAGCTTTGGTACGCTGGTTGCTAGGCGACAACTAAAACGTTATTACACGGTTCCCAAGTAGGGATGGTCGATATTTCTGGATGGTTCTAACACGAACTAGATTTACATTTGTTAAATAATAGCTTTGGTACGCTGGTTGCTAGGTGACAACTAAAACGTTATTACACGGTTCCCAAGTAGGGATGGTCGATATTTCTGGATGGTTCTAACACGAACTAGATTTACATTTGTTAAATAATAGCTTTGGTACGCTGGTTGCTAGGCGACAACTAAAACGTTATTACACGGTTCCCAAGTAGGGATGGTCGATATTTCTGGATGGTTCTAACACGAACTAGATTTACATTTGTTAAATAATAGCTTTGGTACGCTGGTTGCTAGGTGACAACTAAAACGTTATTACACGGTTCCCAAGTAGGGATGGTCGATATTTCTGGATGGTTCTAACACGAACTAGATTTACATTTGTTAAATAATAGCTTTGGTACGCTGGTTGCTAGGCGACAACTAAAACGTTATTACACGGTTCCCAAGTAGGGATGGTCGATATTTCTGGATGGTTCTAACACGAACTAGATTTACATTTGTTAAATAATAGCTTTGGTACGCTGGTTGCTAGGCGACAACTAAAACGTTATTACACGGTTCCCAAGTAGGGATGGTCGATATTTCTGGATGGTTCTAACACGAACTAGATTTACATTTGTTAAATAATAGCTTTGGTACGCTGGTTGCTAGGCGACAACTAAAACGTTATTACACGGTTCCCAAGTAGGGATGGTCGATATTTCTGGATGGTTCTAACACGAACTAGATTTAAATTTGTTAAATAATAGCTTTGGTACGCTGGTTGCTAGGTGACAACTAAAACGTTATTACACGGTTCCCAAGTAGGGATGGTCGATATTTCTGGATGGTTCTAACACGAACTAGATTTACATTTGTTAAATAATAGCTTTGGTACGCTGGTTGCTAGGCGACAACTAAAACGTTATTACACGGTTCCCAAGTAGGGATGGTCGATATTTCTGGATGGTTCTAACACGAACTAGATTTACATTTGTTAAATAATAGCTTTGGTACGCTGGTTGCTAGGCGACAACTAAAACGTTATTACACGGTTCCCAAGTAGGGATGGTCGATATTTCTGGATGGTTCTAACACGAACTAGATTTACATTTGTTAAATAATAGCTTTGGTACGCTGGTTGCTAGGCGACAACTAAAACGTTATTACACGGTTCCCAAGTAGGGATGGTCGATATTTCTGGATGGTTCTAACACGAACTAGATTTACATTTGTTAAATAATAGCTTTGATACGCTGGTTGCTAGGTGACAACTAAAACGTTATTACACGGTTCCCAAGTAGGGATGGTCGATATTTCTGGATGGTTCTAACACGAACTAGATTTACATTTGTTAAATAATAGCTTTGGTACGCTGGTTGCTAGGCGACAACTAAAACGTTATTACACGGTTCCCAAGTAGGGATGGTCGATATTTCTGGATGGTTCTAACACGAACTAGATTTACATTTGTTAAATAATAGCTTTGATAAGCTGGTTGCTAGGTGACAACTAAAACGTTATTACACGGTTCCCAAGTAGGGATGGTCGATATTTCTGGATGGTTCTAACACGAACTAGATTTACATTTGTTAAATAATAGCTTTGGTACGCTGGTTGCTAGGCGACAACTAAAACGTTATTACACGGTTCCCAAGTAGGGATGGTCGATATTTCTGGATGGTTCTAACACGAACTAGATTTACATTTGTTAAATAATAGCTTTGGTACGCTGGTTGCTAGGTGACAACTAAAACGTTATTACACGGTTCCCAAGTAGGGATGGTCGATATTTCTGGATGGTTCTAACACGAACTAGATTTACATTTGTTAAATAATAGCTTTGGTACGCTGGTTGCTAGGCGACAACTAAAACGTTATTACACGGTTCCCAAGTAGGGATGGTCGATATTTCTGGATGGTTCTAACACGAACTAGATTTACATTTGTTAAATAATAGCTTTGGTACGCTGGTTGCTAGGCGACAACTAAAACGTTATTACACGGTTCCCAAGTAGGGATGGTCGATATTTCTGGATGGTTCTAACACGAACTAGATTTACATTTGTTAAATAATAGCTTTGGTACGCTGGTTGCTAGGCGACAACTAAAACGTTATTACACGGTTCCCAAGTAGGGATGGTCGATATTTCTGGATGGTTCTAACACGAACTAGATTTACATTTGTTAAATAATAGCTTTGATACGCTGGTTGCTAGGTGACAACTAAAACGTTATTACACGGTTCCCAAGTAGGGATGGTCGATATTTCTGGATGGTTCTA
The DNA here is from genome assembly GCA_036971475.1 of Prosapia bicincta. Lineage (NCBI taxonomy): Eukaryota > Metazoa > Arthropoda > Insecta > Hemiptera > Cercopidae > Prosapia > Prosapia bicincta. The sequence goes on along the minus strand of JBAIZL010000005.1, from coordinate 73,107,955 downwards.
ACACGAACTAGATTTACATTTGTTAAATAATAGCTTTGGTACGCTGGTTGCTAGGCGACAACTAAAACGTTATTACACGGTTCCCAAGTAGGGATGGTCGATATTTCTGGATGGTTCTAACACGAACTAGATTTACATTTGTTAAATAATAGCTTTGGTACGCTGGTTGCTAGGCGACAACTAAAACGTTATTACACGGTTCCCAAGTAGGGATGGTCGATATTTCTGGATGGTTCTAACACGAACTAGATTTACATTTGTTAAATAATAGCTTTGGTACGCTGGTTGCTAGGCGACAACTAAAACGTTATTACACGGTTCCCAAGTAGGGATGGTCGATATTTCTGGATGGTTCTAACACGAACTAGATTTACATTTGTTAAATAATAGCTTTGGTACGCTGGTTGCTAGGCGACAACTAAAACGTTATTACACGGTTCCCAAGTAGGGATGGTCGATATTTCTGGATGGTTCTAACACGAACTAGATTTACATTTGTTAAATAATAGCTTTGGTACGCTGGTTGCTAGGCGACAACTAAAACGTTATTACACGGTTCCCAAGTAGGGATGGTCGATATTTCTGGATGGTTCTAACACGAACTAGATTTACATTTGTTAAATAATAGCTTTGATACGCTGGTTGCTAGGTGACAACTAAAACGTTATTACACGGTTCCCAAGTAGGGATGGTCGATATTTCTGGATGGTTCTAACACGAACTAGATTTACATTTGTTAAATAATAGCTTTGGTACGCTGGTTGCTAGGCGACAACTAAAACGTTATTACACGGTTCCCAAGTAGGGATGGTCGATATTTCTGGATGGTTCTAACACGAACTAGATTTACATTTGTTAAATAATAGCTTTGGTACGCTGGTTGCTAGGCGACAACTAAAACGTTATTACACGGTTCCCAAGTAGGGATGGTCGATATTTCTGGATGGTTCTAACACGAACTAGATTTACATTTGTTAAATAATAGCTTTGGTACGCTTTTTGCTAGGCGACAACTAAAACGTTATTACACGGTTCCCAAGTAGGGATGGTCGATATTTCTGGATGGTGCTAACACGAACTAGATTTACATTTGTTAAATAATAGCTTTGGTACGCTGGTTGCTAGGCGACAACTAAAACGTTATTACACGGTTCCCAAGTAGGGATGGTCGATATTTCTGGATGGTTCTAACACGAACTAGATTTACATTTGTTAAATAATAGCTTTGGTACGCTGGTTGCTAGGCGACAACTAAAACGTTATTACACGGTTCCCAAGTAGGGATGGTCGATATTTCTGGATGGTTCTAACACGAACTAGATTTACATTTGTTAAATAATAGCTTTGGTACGCTGGTTGCTAGGCGACAACTAAAACGTTATTACACGGTTCCCAAGTAGGGATGGTCGATATTTCTGGATGGTTCTAACACGAACTAGATTTAAATTTGTTAAATAATAGCTTTGGTACGCTGGTTGCTAGGCGACAACTAAAACGTTATTACACGGTTCCCAAGTAGGGATGGTCGATATTTCTGGATGGTTCTAACACGAACTAGATTTACATTTGTTAAATAATAGCTTTGGTACGCTGGTTGCTAGGCGACAACTAAAACGTTATTACACGGTTCCCAAGTAGGGATGGTCGATATTTCTGGATGGTTCTAACACGAACTAGATTTACATTTGTTAAATAATAGCTTTGATACGCTGGTTGCTAGGTGACAACTAAAACGTTATTACACGGTTCCCAAGTAGGGATGGTCGATATTTCTGGATGGTTCTAACACGAACTAGATTTACATTTGTTAAATAATAGCTTTGGTACGCTGGTTGCTAGGCGACAACTAAAACGTTATTACACGGTTCCCAAGTAGGGATGGTCGATATTTCTGGATGGTTCTAACACGAACTAGATTTACATTTGTTAAATAATAGCTTTGGTACGCTGGTTGCTAGGTGACAACTAAAACGTTATTACACGGTTCCCAAGTAGGGATGGTCGATATTTCTGGATGGTTCTAACACGAACTAGATTTACATTTGTTAAATAATAGCTTTGGTACGCTGGTTGCTAGGCGACAACTAAAACGTTATTACACGGTTCCCAAGTAGGGATGGTCGATATTTCTGGATGGTTCTAACACGAACTAGATTTAAATTTGTTAAATAATAGCTTTGGTACGCTGGTTGCTAGGCGACAACTAAAACGTTATTACACGGTTCCCAAGTAGGGATGGTCGATATTTCTGGATGGTTCTAACACGAACTAGATTTACATTTGTTAAATAATAGCTTTGGTACGCTGGTTGCTAGGCGACAACTAAAACGTTATTACACGGTTCCCAAGTAGGGATGGTCGATATTTCTGGATGGTTCTAACACGAACTAGATTTACATTTGTTAAATAATAGCTTTGATACGCTGGTTGCTAGGTGACAACTAAAACGTTATTACACGGTTCCCAAGTAGGGATGGTCGATATTTCTGGATGGTTCTAACACGAACTAGATTTACATTTGTTAAATAATAGCTTTGGTACGCTGGTTGCTAGGTGACAACTAAAACGTTATTACACGGTTCCCAAGTAGGGATGGTCGATATTTCTGGATGGTTCTAACACGAACTAGATTTACATTTGTTAAATAATAGCTTTGGTACGCTGGTTGCTAGGTGACAACTAAAACGTTATTACACGGTTCCCAAGTAGGGATGGTCGATATTTCTGGATGGTTCTAACACGAACTAGATTTACATTTGTTAAATAATAGCTTTGGTACGCTGGTTGCTAGGTGACAACTAAAACGTTATTACACGGTTCCCAAGTAGGGATGGTCGATATTTCTGGATGGTTCTAACACGAACTAGATTTACATTTGTTAAATAATAGCTTTGGTACGCTGGTTGCTAGGTGACAACTAAAACGTTATTACACGGTTCCCAAGTAGGGATGGTCGATATTTCTGGATGGTTCTAACACGAACTAGATTTACATTTGTTAAATAATAGCTTTGGTACGCTGGTTGCTAGGTGACAACTAAAACGTTATTACACGGTTCCCAAGTAGGGATGGTCGATATTTCTGGATGGTTCTAACACGAACTAGATTTACATTTGTTAAATAATAGCTTTGGTACGCTGGTTGCTAGGTGACAACTAAAACGTTATTACACGGTTCCCAAGTAGGGATGGTCGATATTTCTGGATGGTTCTAACACGAACTAGATTTACATTTGTTAAATAATAGCTTTGGTACGCTGGTTGCTAGGTGACAACTAAAACGTTATTACACGGTTCCCAAGTAGGGATGGTCGATATTTCTCGATGGTTCTAACACGAACTAGATTTACATTTGTTAAATAATAGCTTTGGTACGCTGGTTGCTAGGTGACAACTAAAACGTTATTACACGGTTCCCAAGTAGGGATGGTCGATATTTCTGGATGGTTCTAACACGAATTAGATTTAAATTTGTTAAATAATAGCTTTGGTACGCTGGTTGCTAGGTGACAACTAAAACGTTATTACACGGTTCCCAAGTAGGGATGGTCGATATTTCTGGATGGTTCTAACACGAACTAGATTTACATTTGTTAAATAATAGCTTTGGTACGCTGGTTGCTAGGTGACAACTAAAACGTTATTACACGGTTCCCAAGTAGGGATGGTCGATATTTCTGGATGGTTCTAACACGAACTAGATTTACATTTGTTAAATAATAGCTTTGGTACGCTGGTTGCTAGGTGACAACTAAAACGTTATTACACGGTTCCCAAGTAGGGATGGTCGATATTTCTGGATGGTTCTAACACGAACTAGATTTACATTTGTTAAATAATAGCTTTGGTACGCTGGTTGCTAGGTGACAACTAAAACGTTATTACACGGTTCCCAAGTAGGGATGGTCGATATTTCTGGATGGTTCTAACACGAACTAGATTTACATTTGTTAAATAATAGCTTTGGTACGCTGGTTGCTAGGTGACAACTAAAACGTTATTACACGGTTCCCAAGTAGGGATGGTCGATATTTCTGGATGGTTCTAACACGAACTAGATTTACATTTGTTAAATAATAGCTTTGGTACGCTGGTTGCTAGGTGACAACTAAAACGTTATTACACGGTTCCCAAGTAGGGATGGTCGATATTTCTGGATGGTTCTAACACGAACTAGATTTACATTTGTTAAATAATAGCTTTGGTACGCTGGTTGCTAGGTGACAACTAAAACGTTATTACACGGTTCCCAAGTAGGGATGGTCGATATTTCTGGATGGTTCTAACACGAACTAGATTTAAATTTGTTAAATAATAGCTTTGGTACGCTGGTTGCTAGGTGACAACTAAAACGTTATTACACGGTTCCCAAGTAGGGATGGTCGATATTTCTGGATGGTTCTAACACGAACTAGATTTACATTTGTTAAATAATAGCTTTGGTACGCTGGTTGCTAGGTGACAACTAAAACGTTATTACACGGTTCCCAAGTAGGGATGGTCGATATTTCTGGATGGTTCTAACACGAACTAGATTTACATTTGTTAAATAATAGCTTTGGTGCGCTGGTTGCTAGGTGACAACTAAAACGTTATTACACGGTTCCCAAGTAGGGATGGTCGATATTTCTGGATGGTTCTAACACGAACTAGATTTACATTTGTTAAATAATAGCTTTGGTGCGCTGGTTGCTAGGTGACAACTAAAACGTTATTACACGGTTCCCAAGTAGGGATGGTCGATATTTCTGGATGGTTCTAACACGAACTAGATTTACATTTGTTAAATAATAGCTTTGGTACGCTGGTTGCTAGGTGACAACTAAAACGTTATTACACGGTTCCCAAGTAGGGATGGTCGATATTTCTGGATGGTTCTAACACGAACTAGATTTACATTTGTTAAATAATAGCTTTGGTACGCTGGTTGCTAGGTGACAACTAAAACGTTATTACACGGTTCCCAAGTAGGGATGGTCGATATTTCTGGATGGTTCTAACACGAACTAGATTTACATTTGTTAAATAATAGCTTTGGTACGCTGGTTGCTAGGTGACAACTAAAACGTTATTACACGGTTCCCAAGTAGGGATGGTCGATATTTCTGGATGGTTCTAACACGAACTAGATTTACATTTGTTAAATAATAGCTTTGGTACGCTGGTTGCTAGGTGACAACTAAAACGTTATTACACGGTTCCCAAGTAGGGATGGTCGATATTTCTGGATGGTTCTAACACGAACTAGATTTACATTTGTTAAATAATAGCTTTGGTACGCTGGTTGCTAGGTGACAACTAAAACGTTATTACACGGTTCCCAAGTAGGGATGGTCGATATTTCTGGATGGTTCTAACACGAACTAGATTTACATTTGTTAAATAATAGCTTTGGTACGCTGGTTGCTAGGTGACAACTAAAACGTTATTACACGGTTCCCAAGTAGGGATGGTCGATATTTCTGGATGGTTCTAACACGAACTAGATTTACATTTGTTAAATAATAGCTTTGGTACGCTGGTTGCTAGGTGACAACTAAAACGTTATTACACGGTTCCCAAGTAGGGATGGTCGATATTTCTGGATGGTTCTAACACGAACTAGATTTACATTTGTTAAATAATAGCTTTGGTACGCTGGTTGCTAGGTGACAACTAAAACGTTATTACATGGTTCCCAAGTAGGGATGGTCGATATTTCTGGATGGTTCTAACACGAACTAGATTTACATTTGTTAAATAATAGCTTTGGTACGCTGGTTGCTAGGTGACAACTAAAACGTTATTACACGGTTCCCAAGTAGGGATGGTCGATATTTCTGGATGGTTCTAACACGAACTAGATTTACATTTGTTAAATAATAGCTTTGGTGCGCTGGTTGCTAGGTGACAACTAAAACGTTATTACACGGTTCCCAAGTAGGGATGGTCGATATTTCTGGATGGTTCTAACACGAACTAGATTTACATTTGTTAAATAATAGCTTTGGTGCGCTGGTTGCTAGGTGACAACTAAAACGTTATTACACGGTTCCCAAGTAGGGATGGTCGATATTTCTGGATGGTTCTAACACGAACTAGATTTACATTTGTTAAATAATAGCTTTGGTACGCTGGTTGCTAGGTGACAACTAAAACGTTATTACACGGTTCCCAAGTAGGGATGGTCGATATTTCTGGCTCGGTGGTCGCTGGTGGTACCAGTAACAAAATATGAAAAATGCCAATTCCAGTGTCAATGGATCGATCGGAGGGAATACGTCGTCATCATTGGCTGGAAAGTTTCTGATATTTTATCGCGGCTGTCATTGGTTTATTTCTCTAACTGCTCGGTTCACGGCGCCGATCATTGTGCAATGTCGTTGACTGAAGGGGGAGGGGGTTTTCTCTGTTGTGATTTGGCAAAATGTCGCCGTCACTGAATGTATAGTTACTGATTTTTTACCGCGCCTGTCATTGGTTTATTTGTCGCTGGATCTACTCTAACCGCTCGGCTCACGACGCCGATTATCGTTCTGTGTCGTTGACTGAAGGGGGAGGGGGTTTTCTCTGTTGTGATTTGGCAAAATGTCGCCGTCACTGAATGTATAGTTACTGATTTTTTACCGCGCCTGTCATTGGTTTATTTGTCGCTGTCGCTGGATCTACTCTAACCGCTCGGCTCACGGCGCCGATCATCGTGCAGTGTCGTTGACTGAAGGAGGAGGGGGTTTTCTCTGTTGTGATTTGGCTAAATGTCGCCGTCACTGAATGTATAGTTACTGATTTTTTACCGCGCCTGTCATTGGTTTATTTGTCGCTGTCACTGGATCTACACTAACCGCTCGGCTGTTACGACCACTCGCCACGTAACCGTTAAAACTACATTTCGGAACTAAATGTTAAAAGTACAAATCCAAACTTATTGTTAAAACTACTACTTGGAACTATGTGATAACAATATATATATATATATTATAACGAACTTGGCCATCCACGTTGGACGACAATTGTTATATAACGAACCTTCACTTAATGCTTCTCTACAGGATAATTTTTACTCTTAGGAAATTAAATTAATAATCCAGCTACTTGCTTTTCTAATTACAGATTTATTTTATCCTGAGATCAATATTGCATTTACAGGTAGTTCATATAATTCTTTTACTAACTCTAATATTTGCCGGTAGGCATCAAGACTCTTATTTACTATTGATTTTTTTTTACAATTCTAAATTTACTTTCTTTAGCTATCTAAGGGCGTGTATAAGTTACTGCACTTGTGGTTTGATAAATTTTATGTTTCAATTAACTATGACTTTTTTATGGAATTTATAAAAGTTTAAATGTTCTTAAATGTTTCGGTTTTAAAGATTTGGCTTTATAATGAAAATAAATTATTACTTATTACTTGCGTGGTTCCTTGCTTCACTTCACTTGACACAAATTCACTTAGTAATACTTTCCTATCAATTTCACTTTTCTTAATTTCTCGAAATGCTTCTATTCCTTAACTGACTTTATTAATCACTCCCTTATTTTAATCTCACTTGTTACCCTTTAATCTCCCTCTTTATACTTCACTTTCTATTTAATCATCTCCCTGGTTACCCTTTAATCTCCCTCTATTAATCTCCCTTACTTTAAATTTCTACGTTACTTGTTTGAATTTGATATTTCTTACTAAAAACTGAACATTACTTCTTCCTCGAGTCCTACAGCTTGACCCTTTCGAGTACTGAAAATTGACTGACTTTCCTGAACATCCTCTTGGATCGTATCCGTTTGTGTCTCATCCCCTCTTCAAATTTGATTGGCTCCCTTATGGCGCTCAAACTCTGGCTAGCCTATGAAATTTTGACACTTCCCGCACTTTGCTTTTTTGGCTTCGTGGGAATTTGTTGAACTTTCCCACAGGTGCATGTGTTTTTCTGTATTCTCAGGGATTCCTAGTCATAAATCTCCCTGGTCCGTGGATGTCTAGGTAAAGATTCTCTCCCATGAACGAGGCACGTCTTGGTTTACTTACAATGAACCCCTTTCGAATTATTTTTATTTATGATTTGCAGGTGTGTGCAGTAACTTATTTCGGCCGATAGATGTGACAATAGACTAGCGCTTGCTAGGGATATTTCACAAGTTCAAATAATTTTACCAACAGCCTTCTTAACTTAATGAATTTCGTTATAATATATATATATATATGAGGCCCGTTATTTCACACGTTTAGTATGTTTCGGAAGTATAACTTTAAGTCAACATTAGTAAATCGTTCTCCAATATTTATTTATTTTTTTTTCTACTTATAGTGCAGGCTATATGATTTGCCTTTTAAATATTCTGACTTAAGAATTCCTTTTTTTATCTGTTCTTGAAGTATCCAGTCCCTTAAACCAGAATCCGTTTTTTATTCCTTTTTTTTCAAATTGGAATTGCTAATAGCATATTATTTATTCTTGTGCACAAAGTTTCTATTTAAACAATGTTTTATTTGTCACGTGTTCGTAGTGATCGTGGCTGCTTTCTGTACGTTTCACCTTACTTGACCACGCCCAGAACATTCCTATTGGTTTTTACTTAATTTTAAACTTGTGATTCTTTTAATACTAGGGTGATCTTGATCATTTCTAGCCCTTTGATTTTCCGATCTTTCACCTCTCATTTAAACAAAGTCAAGAATTATTTTCTACTTTCAAATTCTAATCTCATTATAAATTCTGCAGACCACTGGGTTTCCGAGCTTCGGCTAGTGAATCTCGGCTCAGCAGCTACCAAACACCGCATCTGTTAGATTCCCATTCGATAGAATACTTTTGATAATTCCATTTCATTTCTAATTTACCGGTGTTTCAAACAATATTTACAACAAATATTTTGCAAAGCCTCTTTGTTCTGCGTTTACAAGCATATTTACTCAAAATGATTAAAACTTGATAAAGTTCCCTAGATCGGTTTTTTCGTCTAGAACTTCTACTAAATCAGTTCTAACAAACCAGTTCTGTTTGCTCGAAAAAGTGACGAAAATCCCCGCTAAATACCTTGATCTTTCCTCCGTAAGGTAGATTGGGATTAACAGTTTTACGAAGGAATTAATCCGTGCTATTTAAACCAGATTTAGTTAGGTATTTAAGCCAAACAAAAACTTCACCCATCAAAAACATAAATTCTCGCAAGTCCATTAGCTCTATGTGATCTTGGTTTATTACTTGCGAGTGGTGTATTATTAAAATACAGTATTGTGTATTCAAGTAAACCTGGATTTTTTTTGTTTTTGTCATAATATTTAAAAATGCATTATATAGTACCATTCCAACTTTCGGAAAAGTCTTTAGAGTTATTATTTATAAAAGATGTGCTCACAAATATTCATCCAATTTCTCGTTTACGTCGTCCCTCCCTCCAATTTTAAATTAGGCCCAGAAATTTCATATAGTGTTTCAATTTTAGCATAGGTCCCCCTATAGCTAAACAACCTGTCACAAAATTTTGTTTCAACTTAATTCCTTAAATTAGCAAATCGGCGATTTTTTCTAAGATTAAAAATAGTTCAATCGACTTCTAGGCTCTATAACATAAACCCCTGTAGACAAATTTTCAGGAAAATCCTTAGAGCCGTAATCGAGAGCAGTTGGACATAGGAGTAGAGTTTACATACGCTAAAATATAACTTAAAGTCTTTACATTTGATACTCGAGACCTTATTCACATTTTGATAAATATTCTACCTCCACGTAAATAGAGTTATGTACTTCAGGAATTATAAAATATAATTTATTAATATGAACAAATCATGTGAACAATAATATAGTAGCGCCTGTTTTCTTCCAAACGCAATCTGTGTAGCACGTATGTAAGTGTAGTAAACATCTACCTTATTTGAAGGCGCTTAAAAGCTTTCTTATTCTAAACTTTTATCATTTGATACATTAAATACACACATAAAATCTTTAGTACTGTATTTTGCTACACTACTGGCATTATTACATTACGAGTTAGCTAATCAAGGTTTAAAGAATATAGGGTCCTATGGAAATTCTTTCAACTTTTGATTCACTTAAGTGGTATTTCTGAGATTGTTTAAAACCAATTTTGCTACAAATAATTAATTTTATAAATATATAATAAATAAACCAATAAATAAATAACTAAATTTTTGTAATAATATTTTTTAACAAAATTAGCGTTGTATCACTTGAATATTGAAGCCCTGAGTAAAACATTTTCATCACAGCTTCTGATAACAACCTACTTTAAGCATTCAGTTCAATCTTATTTACCTTTAGTATTGAAAGTTAAATTTCAGTCAAGAACAACCCAATAACGAGCTCCAATGAACTTAAATCCCAAAAGTCTAATTTATTCTTCACTTCTGTTTCAAATCTCGCAAGGATGATACAGGCGGTGCAAAGAGAGATGGCTGTATTGCTGGATAAACTGGGGTTACCAAGCAATAAGAACTTTGGAAATTCGTATGAAGAAGTTGTACTGTTAGAGTGCTCATACATTATACCATGCTAGCTTAAACAGTCTCTGGGTGAACTAGTCGCCATTCACCTTGTGATAAACAAGATGATGAAGTCAGTGTTTGTAGTTTTGAGCAATTTCAAAATCATCACTTGAATGGATCAAAAGTTGAAAGCATTTAAGATTCTAGACTCTTTAAAAACTAACTCATAAATTATGAAAGCCATAGGTATAGCAGAATACAGTATTTAAAGGTTTTATGTGTCGTATGTATTTAGAAGTATCAATGATAAAAGTTTAGAAAACAAAATGTTCAGCATTTGAGCGCCTTCAAATCAATTAGACGTTTACTATACTATGTGAAAAATAAATTTGTCAGATAAGGCAATATACAGAAGAAAAATACAACACTGTAACGAGTTCACAAGTAATACCATATTTAGCAAGTATCTATTGTGAATGTTCAATCGTTTTTATATCTGGCTCGTATATTATAGGAAATGTAGTTGAGTTTCAAAAAAGGGAAAATGATAAAAGAAATTTACTCGATTGTTGCAAATACATTGCGACAGGAATTGAAAGAAAGAAGAATAAGAAATTATTTGTAACAGCATTTGAAAGTGTTTCTTTGCATGGATTGGCATTGTTTGTGTAAACCACGAAGAAAATTCATGTAAGTTGGAAACATACCTAGGTAAAGTTGTTTGTTGTAATTATCTTGAATTCACTGATTAGGCTACAATTAAATAATACTTAACTAAGTGAATGCGTAATTGCTTACTTGCTAAAGCGTAAGTAAGAGGCTTTACTCTATGAAAAGGCTTAGCTTCGTAAAAGGAACAATCGTTTCGAAACGCATCAGCAAGTAAGCCCTTATGGGTTCACTTAGTTAAATATTATTACGACTAGGTAATCTTCATGTAAGCAAAAAGATAGGTCTCTGCATAAATGAGGGAAAAACTAAATATATGAGTACAAGCACAGGACGTAGCAGTAGGACTATAGATATCGATGGATATTCATCTGAAAAAGTAAAAAGTTTCACATATTTGGGCTCGGAAGTGAATGATGAAATTAAAACAATAAATGAAGTCCAAAACGAACAATGACAGCTATAGAGCCTGCTTCACAAATATAAAGCTTTTTAAAATTAGGCTATTGTTTCAAAATACTAAGGAACGATTGTATAAAACCTTAATTCGGCCAGTCCTAACATATGAAGTGGAGACGTGGACTTTAACCGCCGTGATGAAAAATCAGCTGACATTGTTTGAGCGTAAGCTTGTGAGAAACATTTATGGTCCTGTCCATGATGCACAAACAAATGTGTGGAAGCTTCGATCTAATGCCGAGTTGTATTCCTTATACAAAGATGCAAATGTGGTCCAGTTTATTAAAACGTGACGTCTAGAATGGTTGGGTTACGTCATAAGAATGTCTACCAATAGAAAGCCGAACAAACTTTTACATGCCAAAAGAAGAGTTGGCCGACCAAGAAACAATGGCTACAGGACTTTGAGGAAGATTTAAGGGTACTCAGCATTACAGCTTGGAAACAGAAGGCTAGAGACAGAATTACGTAGCGGGACATTAATAAGGAAGCCATGCCCCACCCCGGGCTGTAGCGCTACATAGTAAGTAAGTAAGTAATTAATCTTCATGTGAAACAGTAAAGTTAGTTTAGAGAAGGACAGCAGGTAATCATTTAACAAGGATATTATTCATAACCAACTGCATTAATAATTCACTTGGAACATTAGTGAACTATTTTACAGTATGAAACATTGGTAGCAATAAGAAAAAAAATAATGTACCTAATGTTTTACTAATGATGAAGTTGATATTTTTCCACAAGAATGTGCAGATAGAACAGGGTAAGGGGCATTTGAGAGTGGGAGGGTAGATTGATTTAACAAGTGGTTCATGATGCTATGCTAGCTTCTGTTGACTGAGACATTCAAGTTAATCCAAAGACAGTCAAACAAACAAAATAGGAAACAGAAGAAAATAAGTATCACATGTTGTCATATGTCATCTATTAGAATAGTGCACACTTGTAGAACATTATTACATGTGTACAAATTTTAATCAATACACCAGTGTAAGTACAAAATAATTCTCATTTGTTGATTCCATCTTCGCGTGAGCTACTAGTAATCACTAAACACTTTTTAAATTTTTTAAACTTGCCTATAGTAGCACTTACTTTGCTTGTTGAGGACAGCTGTTTCGGGAGATTTGTCCCTTTGTCAACTCAGACCGTAACTCAAGTTAGGTAACTGAGTTACGGTCTGAGTTGACAAAGGGACACATCTCCCGAAACGGCCGTCCTCAACAAGCAAAGTAAGTGCTACTATAGGCAAGTTTAAAACATTTAAAAAGTGTTTAGGAAATAATTCTCTATTGTGCTTGGGTTTAGTTTGTTAACAAAGATGTGTATTATTTATGATTTTAACAATATTCCTTTTTCTTCTTGACTTTTTGAAGACAAAAAAAATAATGAAATCTGATAGATCTTTTCCAAATTTGGCAACTTAAGTGCAGAGATAGTGAACATAGCCAACATTTTCATTAATCACTTAAACAATAGTTTATGACTATCTGAACTTTAAATTTAGTAAATTTGTTAAAACATACTGAGACACAGTTATGTCTCAGTAAGTTTTATCAAATTTAGTAAATTTAAAGTTTGGATAGTCATAAACTATTGTTCAAGTGATTAATAAGATTCACTGAATGTATTGGACTACAAAATTCAACATTTTTAATCTGTTAAAAATATGAATTGCTAGCGGGCAGCATAGAATTAGAAGCTTTTTGTGTTGAAACTGTTTATTGTTTGGAAAGATAAGAATACTAGCTGGTCAAAAAGGATAGAATTTTATTCAAGAAATACTATCGGTAAACAAAGGCACTTGGGTCTCACATCCATAGAATGTGAACTATTAGCAGAAGTAAAACTGAAGGAAAGCTTTTTGGATGGCATAGTTAATAAATTTGTAACTAGGAACAGAAAGGAATTTAATTTCCCTTAAGTGAAGACTTTTAAATAAAGGTTTTTTAAAACTTAAACTCTTTTCACTTTAAATAGTCTTAAAATGGTCTGCAGAAATATTTTTATTACTTGACCTATCAGTAAAACTGATTACTTATTAGGTTTTTTCTTTAATATTTATTCATACAATTACGAATATTCAGCTGTACTAATTTATTAAATATCGAAATCTTGTTGCTGTTCATGACGAGCTGGTTGTTAATTACTTATTACACTTTTGCTATTACTTGCGACCAGACTTTTTGATAACTAAAGGTTGTTAAATTGTTAACTTACACTTGGAGGAAACGTTTTTATCTTACGACTTCTTCAGCCTCAAAGGAGGGTAGTATACACTGCCAGGGTGAAGAAGTAGTAAGACAAAAATATTTCCTCCAAATGTAAGTTAACAACCTTTAGTTAACAAAACGTCTGGTCGCAAGTAATAGCAAAAGTGTAATAACTAATTTATTTATATATTTTCATTTCATCCTAGCATATAATCAATCTAAATATGAATTAATAATCAATGCTATTACAAAAATCGAAATCAAACAGTCCGGTTACTACCCTCAGATCTCCCTTATAATCCCACCCTTTTATATTCAGAGTAAATGTTTTTACTTACAGTTGCCTAAAAAATTTTACCATTGCACACAAAACCAATTTTTTCATATCGGCACCAGAATATACTGGTACCAATAACGGTTGCTCATGATTTCTTGTAGCTTATTACCTGGTCATATCCAACTGTCAATATTTTCTGAAAAAATTCAATCATACTTCATCTGTAGAAAATGTTAATTCAAGAATGTTTTTTTTTCTCCCTAAACAACGAAGGCAGAGCTCATCATGTATCCATCGTCATTGTCAGTATGCATTGTGCAACTGATGCATTTATCTCTACAGAATAAGTTAAAGATTTTTGACAAATGCTCTATGTGTTGTTTGATGTAACCATCTTGAATTCACTGATTAAATTATAATTAAAAGGTAGTTTTACATTACATGACACACAACCAAAATAACCCACCCCTTCCACAGTCATAAATCCATCCCGTTACAACCTTTGTATCTAACTCGATGCCGCCAGTAGAGGGTTAGCTTTGTAAAAGGAACAAATGTTTTGAAAAGCTGCAAATAAGCCATTATGTATTTCCTTAAACTTCAACTCTGCCACGACATGTAGCTATCTGTTTATAACGCTTAACCATCTGTTTTATCTACAAATCCACTTTATATAACATTTCTATAACATATTACTACTCATATGGTACTACAAAACAGAAAAATAATAAAAATTTCAATTTGTTTTTGTAGTTAGAATATTTATGTTAATAGGCAGAATAATGAAGAAAAAGGGGAGGGAAAGTAGAATTAAAGATCTATATTAGAGTAAAGAAATATTATAGTATTCTGTGAACAGTTGTCAACCTGTCATCATCCTTAAGAATAAATGAGTGAGATAGGGATGATCACATCACACCTATCGCATTTCTTACAAAAAATATGCATCTTTCATGATTAACATAATTTTTAGTATCAACAATTGAAAATATGAACTAAATAATAATAAAATATTAAATCCGTGTCAATATTGAAATCAATTGGAAATTAAGTCAGGCTGTGTAATTTTTTTATATATTCTGTACTTCTGAGTTTTAAACAGAAAACCACATAATTGGTAATAAAATACAGGGTTATTATAAAAGAAAGGTGCGGTTTCAGTAATTCGCAGGCAGATTGTACAGAAATTTCTAGATGTTATATTGTTATCTCTGAAAACATTCATCAATTTCATTTCCAACAAGATGGTTCTCCCTCACACTTGAGTGCATTGGTCACGGACACTTTGAAAGAAAAATTTGGAGATTGATGGATAGGCCGGCAAGGACCTACGCTGTGGCCTGCAAGGATTCCAGACCAGACACCATGTGATTTTTTCTTGTAGGTGTACATCAAAAGCGTTGTTTATCACAAAAAATTTGTGACCTAAACCACTTCAAAAACAAGATTAATGAAGCAATGACAACCATAACTAAAAAAATGTTAACCAATGTTTGGAGAGAAGTTGAGTATCGTTTGTACATTTGTCGAGCAACTAAGGGCGCACATATTGAAATTTATTAATTATATAAAAATAAAATGTTTGAAATGACAAATTAGATGAATAAACAACAATAACTGTGAATAATTCAGTTTTTCTTTAAACCATATTTAAAACCGTACCATAGTTTATGATAACCCTCTACTTTTTCCTCTCAAGGAAAAATATTACTAACTGTTTGAGATTAAAATTTTAAACTGTGATTATAAAACTTTACTATGCTTCTGTCATAATGCTTGGTAAACCTTATACTTAAAATATTCCTTAAAATATTGTAATCTCTTATATTGGCAAACATCAAGAACTTAAAATAAAATTAATTTTCTAAATTTACTGAGCAAAATAATTTTAATTGTAGTAGGCTAACATCATCAGTGTACAGTGTAGATTGTCCATCAGGATTGTTGAATTAAATGACATCTGTTTTTAAAGCAGATTTGTTTAAACCAGAATTTGATTTGTATTGGTTTTGTTCTTTAATTTAAAGTTGCTTGTTTAATCATTTTACATTACATAGCACAAACCAACTTAACCCACCCACTTTACTCTCATAAATCTCATACCGACAACCTTTGTACCAACGCCGCCAGTAGAGGCTTTGCTACATAAAAGGAACTATTGTTTCGAAACGCGTCAGCAGGTAAGCCCTTACCTATTCCCTTAGTTGAGTATTATAATGTTTAACATTTAATTTATTTTTATTTTGTGTTTTGACATGTTTGTAAATTTCATATTCCTCTAGTGTGTTGAGAAATGGTTGTTTTTAAGAATTTCTAGTTTGTGGTTTATGATTGTGCGTTGTGGTTTGTTTTGCTCAATGTAGTAGAATTCATTACCATCTACAGTTTGTGTTTTATATACAATACCAGGTATCTGGAGTTTTCTTTTACATTTTTGTTGAATTTTCATGTGTTATATGTTTTAATCTTAGGTGTATTTTAAAATATTACACAGAAAATTATTTTATCAACTCCAAATATTTCTCCTAACTATGTGACTTGTCCTTAAGAAGCTCAATCAACTCAGCATAAAAACACTGAACCCAAACAGTTTCATTAGTTCTAAAAAAATTTAATTTTAAATTGTATGCTATTAAAATACAAAGATTCAAATTAGTATAATAAAATCTAAGAAAATTATTAGGAGAAGGATGGTAAAAATATTAAAAGCAGGAATAATTTAAATAACCATCTTCTTGCTGTTAAACCTGGCTGATTCAGGTAGATAGTTCTTCAACCTAATCAAAAAGTTACAAAAACTTTAAAATAAAGACTATCAATAAATATAGACAAAGACCTCAATAAGTGTATATTAGAAGGATCACTAAAAAAAAAATACTATGAAAAAATGTGCTTGAAAATTTTAATTGGATTTTCTTGTCACAGGTAATCATAAGTGTTGTGGCTTCAGAAAGAATTCAAGTACACGCTTTACATCTTCAAAACGGAATGTCAGATAGCTTAAACAGTACTGACTGGTTACAACTAAAAATACTTTTAATGAAATGTTTAGAAGTTACAAAGTTACTGAGCCACGAACCTAACTTTCCATATAATAAGGTCATACGCCTTAATGATATAATGAAGTTTTACTATTTATACTAAAGAAAAGTTCATATTTACCTTAAATTAATAGAAGATAAACCAAATATTCACTGGAGTCAAATTTTGACTAAATGCCGTCCAGACTGTAAGTCATAATCGATTCACTGATATCTTATCAACTGTACTATCAATGCTTCATAGTTAATCAGAAGTTTTGATCTTTTTAATACTGTATTTATTCTCAACATTTAAATACATTTCAAATCTTCAATTCAGCTAATATGCCATAAAAATTGCATTTAGTGAATTTATTATAATATTCTAAGTGGCTGTTTGGTTGCACATTGAAATGCTGAATCTCATTGTTTTTGGCAATTAAATCATAGTTTTCTGCATTGGCATATTAAAAATCTTATTGACAGGCTTCACCGAACCTCTATCAATCAACCTCGTCCATGATTGAAGGAGGATATTTCATATGCAGATTTAACATGACAGTCCTAGGAATGACAGAAAACCGATAAGACTAAACATATTGATGTTTAGTGAGATTATAAAAGGTATTCTGTAATAAAATTAAAATTAGGAAGGAATTTTCCCAACCAAATTTGAAAAATATCTCTCTTTTAATCCGAGACTAGTGGCTTTAATGAATACAATTTGATATAGTTTCACCAATACAATGTGCTCGGTTTTGCCTAATGTGTTTAATGTGACTTTCATAAGAATATGAGCTGGAACGATAGTAGTATACTGAGAACATGATAACTCTGAGCCAGCTGCTTAATTTACCAATTTCAAAATATCTTTATAATTAATTTGACTATAAACTCTGAATGGTTTATTAAATAGTCAAAAATACATATCATAGAACTGTGATATTTTTTGTTTAACTTTTACCATAAAAATTTCACAATCCTACTGCTTTACATTGTGGTACATGAGAGGCTTAGTTTTACAAAATTTAATGATAGTTGGAGAGTCAAATAGAATACATTTTTATATAGTGACACTTTATCTATTTTCAATTTTTGGGACCAATATTCAAATTAAAGTTTAATTTTCAAATAATTTTAGTTAGTGTTCTTGCTTTAAAGTTACCATGAATTCATATACAAGTGTAAGTTTAACACAGATTAAGACGTTTTCTCTTGGTTAATTGAATTTAACTGCTAGGCTCATTGGCTGTTGAAATCAACTAATATCATTAAACATATCTTTGTTTAGTCTGAGCTTGGCTCTTGAAGTTCATTTCTGGCTGTCTACAAACAAATTTAGTTTTGGAGTAGTATTTGTAACTAGGTATTTTTTTGGCTTATGTAAAATATTAACTAAATCCATTTGTAAATATGTTACACACTATGTTAACACTAATTTTTATAATTGTTTCTCAACAATTATAAAAAGTAAGTGCTACTATAAGCAATTGTAAACTTTTACAAGTATTTTAGTTAAAACTTATTATCTCACGAGAAGATGGAATCAAATTATATAACAGAATATTATATTCTTCATCCTTGTTTTTATCTCATAAATTAAAGTTTGGATAGTTATAAACTATTGTTTAAGTGATTAATCATACATAAACTCTTGAATTTCGTAGTCCATTACGTTTGGTGAAACTTAATTAATCACTTTAACATTAGTTTAAGACTATTCGAACAATAAAATTTGTACATTTTTAAAATACTTACTGTCAAAGAACGTTTTTGATTGCTCTGTGGAGATCTTATCAGTGTCTGATGCTTGGAGTAATTAGGTTAAACGGTAGCGGTTTTTTAAAGGCCGGTTTTCGATAGTATCAAAGAGTATGTGCGATTTGTATTGGGTTTGTTCGTTTAATATGTTTGTACTTTGTGTTTTTATAAATTTCATATTGTTCTAGTGTGTTGAGATGTGGTTCTTTTTGGTTAATATGTAAGATTTCTAGGTTATGGTAAATCTCCTTTCTTCCCCTTACAAAAAGGTCATTCTAGCTTAATGACTGGGCATCTTTATTATATGGAGAAATTTATTTATCTATAGTTTCATGTTATTCTCCTTTATCATGTATTCATGGGAAAAAATTATATTACCAATAGATTTTTAAGAAACAGATTATACACTACATAGTAATATAAAGTCTGCACTTTCTATTAGCAAAATATAAGGATATTGTTTAAAACTATTACATAAGTACCAGTTGTTTATTGTTATAAATTTGATATAAGGTAGTTTTAACAATTCCTTTACATACAAAATATTACAAAGAAGATATAAAATTATGTTATATAGATAGAATAACTAATCTAATGAGGACCTAGCACTAAGGGTAACTGGAGAAAAGAAGAGGCCTAAGACCGAGATTAAATGAATGGTGCACTAAAGGTGATTTATAAATAAACCAGGTTCATATTAAAACTGTTTAATAAAAGATCTTAAAAAAGTTTTTAGTCAACTTAAAAACAATGGTTATAAATTATTATAATCTTCACATACAAATGGTTAATATCACGTAAAAAAGATAAAGCAAAGCAAGATATTCACATCTGTTTCTATGTTTGAATTACAGAAAAATAATTATTGATATAAAATACGGGGTTAGATGATCCTGGTGATTTATGTTCCCACTCTCTTCGAGGACTAAAACTAGCAAAAGGATTTTGTTCACTCTTTATAAATATTTTAGCATTTGTATTTCCTTCTTTAAGTTTAAAAACCCTTGATAAATCGTCTTCAGATTCCTCTTTACAGTAGGCTGTAAGAATTATTAAAACTGAAGGAAAATGGAAAAGACTTATAACAGAGTTTTTCCATAAATCTTTTTCAGGAACTTTTTCAAACTCACTTATACCACAATTGAAAGCTACTACTATATCTGGAATACAGCGTTCATTGCTATTAATATAATCGTGATATAAGTGTCTTTTAAATTCAATTTCTAATTTCCTATTCTTTTCACACAAAGAACAAATTTGTGACTTAGGTAAAACATCTACATTATTTAGTTCTGGTCCAATTAACACAATTCGTAGATATCTGAGGTAAGGAAGCCAGTGAAATAAAATTTCCCATGTCTTCATTGCACAAAGTTCTAATAAATCGGCACCTACTACATGTAAAATTAAGTCTCTTTTTGAAATCCCTTCACGACCCAGAACTCGTTCAATAACATGTAATACTGTTAAAGAGCAAGACAGTATTTCACTAGCTAAACATGCAGTTATTGGAGATTTAGTTCCTGAAATACTAGCATAATTTTTCACAAACATGTCCATATTTTCTGGAAGTGTAGTATACTGACTTTGAATACTAGTAGAAACATTAGGATAAGGACAAACGTTATGATACTTTGAGACATATATATCAATTGTAAAACAAAGCTGTAACTTTTTACAATCAAAAATATGAGACATATCTTTCATTTTATGGTCAACAGAACAGTAAGTCACACTATTACACTGTGTACAAGAAATCATTTCTGCAGGCTCATAATGATGACAGACTTTACAAACTGGTGGAAACAAAAATACCTGTTGCTCTAGGGGCTGCAGTGGTCTATTCATTACACATTCTGCAAGTTGTATTAAACGGGTTCTGTATCTATTCCATTCTCTATAATCAGAAATTAAGCATTCCTTTGCCTCCTGAAATAAATGACTACCACCAGTTCTTTTTAAGATTGTCTGAATGCATTTACAAAATTCTTTGTGTAATGGCCAGTGATCCTTCTGATGAACATAACTGCAGTATGAAAACAATTTACAACCTGAACAAACTTTTAATACAACATTATCTTCATTTTTAGTGCGTTTGCAAACATGGCAAACTGAACCATAAAAATAATCGGTAAATGCAAGCATATTGATAAACATTATTATAAAAAGTTACTCTCAGATTAAACTATTTATTTAAAAATAAACCACGCCTCTTATTTTATTGATATTACTAAGTGAAGATAAAATATTTAACTGTTTAAGTATAGATTAATTACAACATAATTCATATTTAATGAATATACATATGGAATGATCTAAAACATAACCTCACACCACAAATTATTAAGACCGTACTCCCCCTCCTAACTTGGTAAGAATCGATATCTAGGGTACACTGTACATGAATGTTACAAATTATATTCAGGTAGGTCGTGTTCAGTAATGGTCAATTTACTGTGTGTGCTCTCAATATTTTTGAGTGGACCTATAAATTTAAATTAAAAGCTCAACACATAGAATCTTCTTGATAAATTAAAAATTTATATAAGTCAATTTATATATATGACGATTAGTATTTTTACATGGGTGGACCATGATTTTTGTTCCTTTCAGTTACTGTAAAATCCCTCACAGAAGATTTTGTTCCTTTAGATTAAACAAATGTTAACAACAAAACAATGATTTTTAGTATTAAAGTACTATAATAAATAAAACTGGCATATATTACTTACATAATATCCCTTTAGTTTTATATCTTGACATATTTTTAATAAAATGATACTTAATATGAGTGTAATTTTGTGTTAGTTCATATGTATGATATGGATATAAAAATGTCCTATCTGTGGAATAAATTGTTTATACTTGTATCTTCCGTGTGTTCCGTAATTAGCTAGATTTCCTTGTTTTTAATGTGTTTTTTGGTTTAGTGTCACGGTATTTAGATATACCGTGTTTAGTGTTTTGTCTGTTAAAGTTTATAATATGTTAAACGTTAAGAGAATTTGTAACGAAACCATTCTATGATACGTTTAGAATAAGTGAAACTGAATAAATGTTACTTATAGAATAAGTGAATTTATTCTTTATAATGAATAATTTAAAGACAAATTAAAAACTAAGCATTAATTGTCTGGGAGATCTATAAGTAAGTATTTAAAATTGATAAGTAAATTATTTATTGTTTTAATAAATTAGGCAGAATAAAAATTAGGCTTCCAGTAATCTATAAATATTTAAACAACTTTGATGTACATTTCGCTAACACAGTTAGCACCATCAGAAGGTTACAAACATATTCATAGCAAGGGTGATTTTTTTTAATGGTTATAATTAGGCTACTGGGTAATTATATAGACCTGCGACTACCGCTATTTTCATGAATTTCTTTTCATATGTATTTTTACATCCTGAACACGAATTTGACTTTAGTTTTTGTTGCTGAGGTCTATTTATGGCCAAATACTCTGAAGAAGAACACCTTCATAATTTTCTAATTACCGTTGCGAGAATTTGGGACCACCTGAGATTAAAATAGAAAATTGTTTAAAAACACGTCCTAGGACAATATGCACCAGATTTTTGGGTTAAAATGCATAAGCTCACCCACCTACGATATTTTGGGAAATTGTTTAACCCTTAACTAATACCATGTTAAAACATTACTTAACAAACACCATACGTCTGACAGACACCATTATGTATTTTGGAATTAGTAATCATTAAACACTTTTAAAAACATATTTTAATGACATAATCTTAATATATTAGTGCGTTTTACAAAGAGATGCTTAAAATCGATTAAAAATAATGTAATATTACTAGCAAAAAAATTTTCTTTACCGGAAAATTGTTTTTTCTTTAAAATATGTATTTTGTAATCTAAACATCGTAATTTGTGATAATGTAAAGCTATTTCAATGTCGTAGAGCTATACAACATAATAGTAGTACTAATAAAGTAAAATAGAAAAAAAACTCACTTATGTTCAATTCTATTTTAGTCCTTCTTTCTAAAGCAATTTTTGCACACTTTCCTTGAACATTCTACACAAATCGCTACTCCACATTGCTGGAAAGGAAATTTTGTTTGTCTCTTCAATTTTGGGGGACAGGTAGAGCACGTTTTCCTGGTTTCAAAAAATTCTGGGATATCAAAGTTTGTCTCTTGATCATCAATCTTTAAAATTCTCCGGATTGAAAAAACTAAATCCCTGGGCAGATTTCTTATGGTTTCGATTCTTCGTCTCATATGAGGATGAGTTAAACTGTTGGCCAAACACTTCATAAATTCAAAGCGACTGAGTCTATTGGTGTCTTTGTAACTTTGGTGAAGTATGTAACTATTTACTCCACATCCAACATCAACAAGAGTATAGAAAATAGCCATTGGCCAATGTCTAGTTCTTCGGCTGGCTGTATAGTTGGCACATTTCTGATCAACTCCATCAACACCCCCTTTTGTCATGTTGTAAAATGCAATTATTTCTGGTTTTCCAGAGCACTCATCAACAAAAGGTGTGCAAAGCATCGAAGAAACCAAAATGACAGCTTTGGATTTCTTTGGAACATGAGACAGAATAGTTATATCTTTATTGAAACCATACAAACTAGAATTCACTAAACGTGATTTGTTTGGTTGAAACTGAAGAGGAAATTCCGGCTTGTTCTTTTTTATGGTACCAACATACGTCAATCCTTGGTTTAACAACTCATTCACTAGTTCGATTGAGCTGAACCAATTATCAGCTGTAATATTGCGATGTGGCCCTTCAATGGGCTTTGCTAGTTTTATTACAGCTTGAGAAGGAATTAGTAAATGTTTTTCATCATCTGATAAATCCTATGCACAACTTCCTTTTCCACTATATACATACCAGTTGTACACATAGTGTGTCCTAGCATCTGTCATGCACAAAATCTTCAAGCCATATTTGGCAGGCTTCCTTGGCATGTACATTCTAAACTTACAGCGTCCTCGGAAAGGGACCAGCATTTCATCAACGCACATCGTTGGACCAGGAGAATAAAGGGGTCGGGAGTTCTCAGTAAATTTATTAAATATTTTGGAAACTGCAGCTGTAGGGTCCTCATCTTTCCTTCCCTCAAGATCAACAGGGTTGTCAAATCGTAATGCCAACAATAAAAATAAAAATCTATTTCTGGACATTGTGCAATGAAATATGTCTTGACCTGTTCCATCAGTACAATAAAAACTGTCAATTGACTCGTTGCTAGATTTGAAAATAGCCGTATATATCAAAAGTCCGATGAAACCTTTCAACTCTTTCATGTCCAAATCAGATGAGTAAGATTGAGGTTTTGAAAAATTACTCCTGATCGAAGTAATCTTTTTGTTTGTCCACATAATAATTTCATTCAAAATGTAATTAGAAAACAAAAGTCCCCACACGTCCTCAACAGTAGGGTTAGTTCCCAATTTTTTTGCAGGAGCTTTTAGACCTGGTAACTGCACAATTATATTATGTCTTCTTGTTCTAACATTTAGAGGCTGGTGCACTTTATTCCATTTAAATTGTGTTCTGTTGCGTATTTTTTTTCCATAAAAAAACCATCTTCTAGAAGCAGGGGTTCAATACTAGAAGAATCTATCACACCTGGATGCTCGTTAGATGACTCTTGGTACACATCATCATTTTCTTCACCCTCCTGTTCTGATTCGGAATCGTGTTCGTTATCATATTGATAATCTGGATCTCTATCGCTGTCGTATGGATCAGGTTCTGAAGGTCCTTCCAAAACATCATACACCAAATTCTCAAGATCGTTATTGAACCCATCACTATTCACAGTTATTAAGTTCATAACTGGTCTTCCATGTGATGGACCAGGTTTATCAGGGTTTTGATAATCCATATTTATTAAAAAAGAAACATAAAAAAAGCACACACTTACACTAAAAACACTGTATACAAAGTTTGGAATGAACGAATAATGTTACTTAAAAGACACGATACGTCTGAGAGACGGGAGAATGGGACGCACTACACTAAAATGGCTTTGGAAAAGGCAAACGCAGACAAAAACAAACAGCACCTTTACTACAGAAACTATGCCACTCAACTGAAAGGTAGACGGGTGGGGGACGCACAAAAAATTCGTAGGCGGAAGATATACGGGTTTTTAAATTCGCGACCATCTCTGAGACGTATGGTGTCAGTTAAGGGTTAACACCAAATAGAACGATATCCTCAAGAATTTTTTTTTATTGACCTAGGAAAGTTACTTTTTTCAGTTTAAAAGTAGGGTAAAAAATTCAGCGCGGAGGTAGAAGTTGTGAATGGGCGCAGAGTAATACAGATGTATCGTGACGTCACAACTGTAGTTCGTGTGTTTGGAAATTTAAACTTTATGTAACATAAACATGTCTTGTCGCTATATTTATAACTATTATTTTTGTTACTGCCAAGGAAGGTGAATTTAATATATCTGTATTGAAATATACCTATGAAGTATCAAGTTAGGACAGATTTGGTTGTAATTGTATAAATGTAACCATTTAGGTAATGTATAAAATTAAAACCAAATCTAACCTGACTGGACACTTTTTAGGTATATTTTAATATAGGTATTTAGTAATGTATAAATTTAAAACCAAATATATCCTAACTGGAGACTTAATAACTATATTTAAGTGTGTGTATAAAAATTAAGCCAAAATGTTTCTCAAATATCTACACACGTAAAATTGCGTGACGTACCGTGGTCGATGCGCACAACCTAATGCTCAGCTCTGTAACGTCACGAAACATTTGTATCACTCTGCGCCCATTCACAACTTATACCTCCGCACTGAATTTTTTACCCTACTTTGAATCGAAAAAAAGTAACTTTCCTAGGACAATAAAAATAAATTCTTGTGGATATCGTCCTATTTGGTGATCTTAAACAATTTTCCAAAATATTGTAGGTGGCCGCGCTTATACATTTTAACCATGCATCGTTTACAGAGTGATACAGTAGTGTCACAACTAGTTAGTGTTTTAGGAATCTAAACTTTGGTAAATATGCAGATTGCCCTTCCCGCCCTGAATCTATATTGATAACTAATATTTTTGTTATCGCCAGGGAAGGTTAATTGTATATAGCCTATCTATATTGAAATATCCTATGAAGTATCCAGTCAGGATAGATTTGGTTTTAATTTTATACACTTAGCCAAACAAATGTACATAAGACTAGAATAGAGATCACGTGACGTCACCTGGCAAAAGGTATTACTCCGCAGAAGGAGACATCTAACTAGGTAATGTTGTATAAAATTACAACCACATCTATCCTGACTGGACACTTTATAGGTATATTTTAATATAGTAATGTATAAAATTACAACCAAATCTATCCCAACTGGAGACTTTATAAGTATATTTAAATTCATATGCTAAAACCTTAAAAATTAAGCCAAAACGTTCTTTCTGAAATATTTACACACGGAAGTTATGAATGGAGATACCTTGCACTGTATCACTCCGCAAACGTTGCACAACTTACTACTCCGCACTGAATTTTTTACCCAACTTAAAAATGATAAAAAATACCTTTCCGTGTAAATTTTTAAAACAAAATCTGGTGCATAACGTTCTAGGACGTGTTTTGGAACAATTTTCTATTTTAATCTCAGGTGGTCCCAAATTTTCGCAATTACCGCAATGGTAAGTAGAAAATGATGAACGTGTTCTTCAGAGTATTTGGCCTAAAATAGACCTAAGCGACAAAAATTAATGTCAAATTCATGTTCAGGACGTAAAAATACATAAGAAAAGAAAAAGAAATTCAAGAAAATAGCAGTAGTCGCACGTCTATGTAATTACCAGCTACTGTACTTTGTATAGATTTTTGTATTTATTAATGTGTCATACTTGTGTCTAATCGCACTTAGTTTTGTGAGTAATGAGTATGACTCTTTTGGGAGATGTATCCCATTGTCAACTCTGACCTTAACTGACCTCTTGGTTTGTTTTAGGTTAGGGTAGAAGAGGAGTAACTCTGGAGGTAAACTAGTATATGGATATTAGACGATTTTGTAAAGAAATTTCAGCAAATACACGTAATATCCTTATTCTAACCCACCTCCGCCTTAACCTAAAACAACCAAGAAGTCAGTTATGATTTAAGTTGACATTAGGACACATCATAAAATGACCTAATGGTATATATTTCCCATTCCCACGGTTCGATTTTAGCAAAAAAAATATACCAGGCTATGCAAAAAGTCATCAGTAATATGAAAACATTTTTAAAAACTCTTGCTAATGCCCCAAAAATTAAAAATGTTGGAAAATAAAAATTCCCTTCCTTCCCAGCACACGTGAAACATTACTAATTTAAAGTGTTGACTTTATTTTCTTGACATAATAACTCGAAATGTAATTAAATTTGCTGTGTACTCCTAAAAAAAATCAATTTCAACATAGTACTATTAGCACCAGGGCACTACAGAGCATTAAAAATAAAATAAACAATAAAATTCACATCAACTTATATTGCCATCTATTTTATGTTTAATCACCATCTGGCATATGGGGCTTACTTATTAATAAACCCATTTTAGTGATACTTCCATTAGAAAATCATCAGATCTATCTCTGCCAGAAGGGCGAAGACCATGTAATTTTTGACACGTCTGCTAGTTTTACCACCGTATTTAGTCCTCAAGCTTTAAAATGAATTAACTTAAGCTATCTATCTTGTTCCTTGCTTGAGAAATTTCATGGGGACCAATTCGCTTACGAAATTAAATGTATATAGATTTCTTTGAATAAGTTTATTTATAAAATTTGTTAATCAATTAAATTGGAAATCAATCTTATAATTAGTATTTTTATTTTAAATAAATAAAAGCTAACCACTAAAATATTTTATTTAAATCCTTATTACATTTTGATTGCAAAGCAATCACTTTCAGAGGAAATTTTCTTGCAGTTATTATTGTAATAATTTCCTCTGCAGGTGATTGCTTTGCAACAGAATTGTACATAAGGATTTAAATCAAACGTTTTTGTGGTTAAGACACTTTATTTATAAAAATTTTTTTAAAAAAACCACAGTTGCTATTTATAAGTAGTATTAAAAATATCTCTCGGGATCACTATTGAGATTCGTTGGTACTATTTTAGAGCAAAGCAATTTTTAAACCTTATTATTTTGGAGGTGATTTAATTTAGTATGGTTAATAATTTAATGGATTACTTCCTTAATTTTATATACTGAATTCTAACAAAAAAAGGCTAATAGTTTGTTTCAAGTAACAACTCTTCTACTGTTGGTTTCAAAGTATCCCTCGCTAAAAAAAAGCTATTTGCAAGTTAGCATTTCCAAAAGTGATTCAAGATTTTCAGGCAATAAAAGATGCAAATGCTAAATACTCTTCTTAAAACATATGGAGTATTGAATGTCACTAATACATTTCCCCACTCTACTAACACTTTCCCCTGGAAAATTTTGGTGCAGTGGGAGTTGATCAGGAAGAACACTTTCATCAGAACAATGGAGACTAGATACCAAAGCCGACAAAATACAGCAATGATAGAGGACTATTTCTGTTTTTCTAAAAATAAAATTTAACAGCACATAAGAGAAGATTATTTGAGATGAAGGCATGTCCTAATTTCAATCATGTAATTTTAATCTTGAATTTTGTAGTCTATTACATTTGGTGAAACTTAATTATTCACTTTTACATTAGTTTATGACTATCCAAACCTTAATCTATTTTGTAAAAACTTACTGAGACAGAACGTTTTTGATCGATCCTTGCTGATCTTTATCAGTGTCTAAATTTTTCGCTTGGAGTTTTTATTAGGTTAAGCGGTGACGGTTTTAAAGCCAGGTTTTCGATAGTATCAAAGAGTATGTGTGATTTGTATTGGGTTTGTTTGTTTAATATGTTTGTACTTTGAGTTTTTGTGTGTCTGTAAATTTCATATTGTTCTAGTGTGTTGAGATGTGGTCCTTTTTTGTTGATGTGTAAGATTTCTAGGTTATAGTAAATGTCTGTGTATTTGTGTTCTGTTTCTTTTATATGATTGTAAAATACTGAGTTGGTGTTCTGTTTGTGTTCATCGACTCTTTGTTTAATGCTGCGACCTGTTTGACCAATGTAGAATTCGTTACACTTGTTGCAGTTTAATAGTAAATGTCTGTGTATTTGTGTTCTGTTTCTTTTATATGATTGTAAAATACTGAGTTGGTGTTCTGTTTGTGTTCATCGACTCTTTGTTTAATGCTGCGACCTGTTTGACCAATGTAGAATTCGTTACACTTGTTGCAGTTTAATTTGTATATGCCTGGTGCATGTAGTTTATCTTTGTTTTTGGGGTTGTGTTGTATTTTGTATTGTAAATTGTTATTAGTTTTGTATCTTATTTTGTATAATGTTTTTTTTTTAATTTGTGGGCTATTTTATTTGATGTTTTGTTTATGTAAAAGACATAACACCCGACCGACACCCTCAACATAACATCCGACACCCTTAACATCCTAGAAACCCATTTAATACCAAAAACCTTATTCACCGAAATCCTAAACATTCTCCAAACCATCTTCAAACTAAACTATTTCACCCACAACTCAAATTTCTATTCACAACCAGATGACCTATCTATCCATGGGAATTCCTATCAGTAGTGTCCTAAGCGAAATTTTCCTACAACACAGAAAATACCAAGATACTCACAAACAGTACACACACACACACACACACAATCATTTACTTGCACAGATAAGTTGGTGATATCGTACACTACACAGAGGCAACACCCGATAATGCAAAAAACTCCTCACCTACACTAATAAAATACACCCAAAACTCCAGAAATTGAAACCAACTGATCCCTAAACTTCCTCTACATCATCATAGCAAAAAGCCACACAAAAAAAAAACACAGCTTCAACATTTACAGGAAACCCACAACACCTCAAACCACCCTATCTAACACAAACACGCTGCCTTCAGATCCATGCTCCATAGACTTAAAGAAGTTTCAATGACCACATAAAACATAAACAAAGAACTAGATACCATCAAATATTTAGCATACACAAATGGATACAAGACTACAATAATAGACAAACTATGGCACAATATACAAAAACACTAAAATTAACTCTACAGAGAGGGAAAACACATACATCACAATATCATACATAAATAGAACATCGAATATAATAGCCCACAAATTTCAAAAAACAAGATACAAAATCGCATACAAAACTAATAACTATTTACAATACAAAATACAACACAACATCAACAACAAAGATAAACTACAAGCATTAGGCATATACAAAATAAACTGCAACAAGTGCTATAAATTTTACATTAGGCAAACAGTATTGATATAAAACACTAAGCTGGTATTAAATTTCTTATGTGCTCTGTGTCAGCTTCTGCTTTAAAATTTTTAACTTGACATAACCAAATATTATTACTAGTTTTTCCAATATGTCTCATATTTTTTTATAAGGTGTGTGTATGTGTTTGTGTACTTTAAATATATAAATATGTTTTAATTATATTTATGTATAGTTATTACATCTGATATAGTTGAATTAAAAAGTTTAACTTAGAGGTTTTATATTTTAGAATATGGATCGTGGAAAATCCTTACAAAGTGGCCGAGGAGGAAAAAATAAAACACAGCAGTATCCAGCAGACCTCTATGCTTTGGGATCAAAAACTTCAGGTGAAAATAAGAGATCAGGAGTTCATGGAAAGCCTGGCTCTAGTCATTCACTTTCTAGTAAGTTTATTTGACACATATGATGTTAAATGATGTAAACTAAAAAAAGAAAGAAATATTGTAGAAATATCTCAATTCTTGTTTTATAGAATTATGTTATGCACCTTAGTTGTTTTTTTTTAGTGGTTAGTTTAATAAGCTTAGTTTTTCAACAATTATTTTCTGCATTTTCTTGAAATTATTTCTGAGTTTTTACATTTTAAATTATATTTATAATGTTACAGTCTTGTTTACAAAGATTAATTCACAAATATATAAAATTGGCCCTAATATAATTTATTTACTTAATTTAAACATCAGTTAATATTAAGCAAATATTGTAAGAATTAAAATTTAAATGTCAAAATTTAAATGTGTTTTAATTTTTTAATACATAATGTATTTCTTATGTTTAGGTGATAGAAAAAGAGAAGGTACTTCAACATCGCTTATTGCTTCCAAAAAGCCGAAGCTTTTGATTAGTTCTGTTGCTTCAAATCCAGTGGTAGGACGCAGTACTAGTTCAGCAAGTAGTAGTAGTAGTTCGAATATTGGAGATGCATGGGAAACCTTAGCATTAGAAGTTGATGGTCATGATTTAGTGCCCAAAATATTTGATGCTTTAAAGTCAGATGATTTAGACAAAGTGGTAAATATAATTTATTATATTGTTTTTTATCAATGTCTGTTTATTGTTTGTCAATAAGTTAACTTAATTATTTTCAGTCTATTACATGGATGGATAAATTTGAAATGCAATAAAAAATCTTGTAAGGCAAATTTAAAAAAATCGTCTCCTGTTTCATTGTTGGGTGATTTTAACAATTAATATTTGTAGGAACCATTGTTGACCATGTTATAGAAAGTGCTAAGATTTATCTTGACTTACAAGATTAAATCTGATGTATTAAGATTGTCTATTGGAAGACTAACAGGTTATTAGACAAGACTTGGTTTCTTATTTTGAAGTCTGGTGTTTGGTACAGTTCTTGAAATTGCTATTACATGCTATCTACGGCGCAAGTTCTACTGCGCAATAATCTCGTAATTTTTTTGGCAGTGTGTAGCTCAACCCTGACAGTGGTTGTTGTGTATCTTCTCGTCATGTTCTTTTTTGCCGTTTTTGACTCATTCTTGCATCTTTCTTCATGCGATGGATCTTACAATTCCTTCTCAAATAAGTGTTGAAATCAATCTCAAATCAGAATCGTGTATCGTGATTTCTTGTAAGGCTGAAATCTCTGCTAGCATGTATTATGGGAAATCACGTATTTACAATATTTTGTATATGGAAGTCCTAGTTGTTTTTTTAAAGTCCATTACAATGCGTGACAATGTTTGTTTGGTGTAAATAAACTCCTCAGCTACGTTTAATGTTCTTGGCCACGTGCTACCGATCCACGTTCTGTTGTTTTAGCTACTGGGTGCCATGGTCTATACGTATGACGGGAATTCTCGGCAGGACGCAGTGTCTGCCAACTATGTCGTATTTTGTGTTCGCATTGTGATTGCTAAAGTTGTTTACTGTTTACGTAAGTGACCTTTGTTTGTACTGTAAGAATAATTTATTGTTTTAATTTCTTGAATAATAATTTTAGTTATGTTAATTTTATTTTAAATGGATCTATTGATATCTTGAATTAGCTAAATATGTTTACATCTGTAAGTAAATTTTCAATGATTAGTGTGTAGAAATATAAAAAATTATAAAAATAACTAGTTTATAATTTTTTTTGTTCAAATACATCTTCAGAAACTCATAATTAAATAGAACTTTGAACATTTCGCAAAAACGTTTTTTTTACCTAATAGCACGTAATCTGTTAGTTGCCCTTTATATGTTCTGCGTGCTGTGGGTTAAAATGGCATTAAAATACACCACTTTGTTCTCTGTAGAGAACTACCTTTACAATCATACACATATCGTTTAATTGTGAGTTGAATAAATATAGATAAGTTAAGTTGTGAGATGTGATAATGTAGAAAGTTTAAAGGAAGGGGTTTAAGAATTTATACCAAGGCTTTTGATAATTTCATTGCCTTCTTATGCCATTGAAACATATTTAATTATATTTAACCCTTTTATTATATGATTCATTTACATTTAAATTTCTTGGCATTTTAGAAAATTAATGTTTGTATATGACTCAGGAGAAATAACTAATAAACAATAAAATTTAATAATTCAGAATATTTTTGAAACAAAATCTACAAAATTACATGAACAGATGGTTGCCTTAAATTATATCTAGTGAAAAACTTGTATCCATTATATCATATTTGAAATAAAAATCAAATCTTATAAGTAGTTATACACATTTCAGAAAAACAAATAAATAATCTTTTAATATATATTAATGGCATACTAAATATGTCTACTGGGATATTGCATGAGTTTCTACATAAAATATTTGTAATATATATATATTTTTTTTTTGTCTATAGATCGCTTTACTTTGTGGTGCTATACGTTCACTGAAGATGCAACGAAACAAACCTGACATGGTAGTTGTTCAAGGCTTGATTTATTTGGCCAAAGAACGCCCGTCAATATTTCGCCATGAGTATGTTCTGAATGCATTATGTTCTTTAATACGTTTGCATATTTTCAAAGTGAAAAATGTTACGTCAGCAGTTTTGGCAATAAACCTGCTCATGAAAGGATTCCAAGAAATAAAAAGATGGCCGGAAATATTTGTTAAGGTGATTTCAATTCTTAAATTAGATATGTAAGACATAGGTATTTATTAATGACAGAAGCGTTTTTATCACAATTTGTACAAATACAGAGATTGTATAGAGAATATCTGGAAAAATACTTGTAGCGATCTTGCACCGCACTAGCTTTGTGGGGTGTAGGTCTGACCTTCAAGATGTGCCAAGTACCTGTTCACATTTGTTCAGTCTTTATTTTTAGTGGACCCCTGTCATGTGACTCGGTGCAAGTACAAAATATGAATAACAGTACACAATCAAATTTTGTAATGGACTGGAGAAACCTGGTACAGAGGCATTGTGATTGATGCTGAATGTTTCAGAATGAAACTACGTCACAAATTGCAGTTTTAAAGTGGACAAGTTCTTAAAGACGGCTTAGAGTTGGGAGCGGTCCACCATGAATTTGTACCAGAGAGCCATACAGTGAGTATTGCTTTTAACCTAGTGCTAAAATATCTGAAGAGAAGGGATTATCAGGTGAGGCTAGTCATCTCTGAAAATTAAAAATTTCATCACGGATATGCACCAATTCACAAATGCTTGCACTTGTACCCTACTATTTTGAGGACTGGAATTTGCCATCCAAGGAGAAAAGCCACTGTCAAAAGTATGTTATCACTCAAGGGAGATACTAAAGGAAAGAAAGAAATTTTCATGTATCATAACAAAATTTGAATTAGTTTTTATTTATCAAATATTGAAGTAAGGATATATTGATGTAATGTGATCTAAGACGAATATCAAAATAGACAATAACATTGTTTTAAAAAGGATGGAACGACCTGTACATCCACTCTTGGTAGTGGTAACTGTTTACGTTTCAATAGATATTTTATTTGAAAAATATAAAGACATTTCAGGAAAAGAAACTGATAATAATTTAATAAATATATACCACATTAAAAAAATTCAAACTGTAGTTTTTTCCTTAAAAAAGTTAGTATAGCTACTATAGGCAAGTGTAACAATTTGCAAGTGTTTTTAGTAGAAACTAGTAGTTCATGTGAAGATGGAATCAATAAATATAAGTCGGTATATTGTGTATTAGTATAACTTACTCAAGGGTTTGAAAAATAGACTCAAGAATTAAGTCTCATCTTTGAGACCTTACAATAATTTAAGGTTTTATAAAAAGAGATTTTACCTAACTTTATAAGTGAACATTTTTAATTTACAAGACTTTTATCACTATAAAATTCATCTTATTAATAAATACAGGTTAATATTCTGTGAATATATTAACTGTGGTATGTCTACCCTGTTTCAGATATATATAGATGATTCGCTGGCTGACCGTATTTGGGTTGATCATGACAATTGCAAAGGTTTTGTTGACAATATTCTTACTGCGTTCAGCACCAAAATTCCTCCTGCTTTTGAACTAGAAACAAAAATAGAATCAGCAGAGGATCCTGAGGCAGTTGGCATGACACCAGGCATATCTCTATTGCAATCTAAAGAACCTATTGAACCAGTTCCAGTTAATCCCAGGTAAGTTTTTTAAACACTCTTTTGTTCAGAGTTATTGTTGTGTATGCATCACAAACATTTCTTGTACTTAGGGAAAAACTAAAGAAAATAGTTCCTTTCTATAAAATGCACTTTCAAAACAATATTAACAATTTTGTGTATAGTTTTGTCTTTTACTTATTTTATTTCCTTCAAATGATTAAAATCTTTAAATTACTAAAAATTGTTTTGATATTATATTTTTATTTTGTTTAGATATAGAAACAGTCAAGATAAAGTTGAATCGATTGTCCTTGATGTGATCAAGGAAGTTTTGAACCGACGTCAAGGCCAGGATAGTATTACTAAGAACTTTTTGAAGTTACTCTCTTCAACAGCTGGACTTGTGGAAGTAAGAAAACATTTGTCTTTGTTTTAAAAAAAATGTAACTAGTAGAAAGTTTGTTGAATAGTAAATTATGTACTTTTGCCACAATGTAAATACCATTTTGTCAACGTGGCAACAACTGGTAGTAACCTTTAAACTTTTGCTCAACTTTTTTATTAACTTTTCTATGATTCATAAGGCTTGCTATAGCATACTGAAATTGTCATAATCCCTGCTGAAACTGTTAACCTTTTGGACTCC
Organism: Prosapia bicincta; assembly: GCA_036971475.1. Taxonomy (NCBI): domain Eukaryota; kingdom Metazoa; phylum Arthropoda; class Insecta; order Hemiptera; family Cercopidae; genus Prosapia; species Prosapia bicincta. The sequence goes on along the minus strand of JBAIZL010000005.1, from coordinate 73,072,575 downwards.
AATTATTTGGTCGTTGTCCACTTCACCAGATCTAAGTTGTTAGATTTGTGTTTTGCACATGAATGTTTATTTAATTATTAAGAACGTAAGACTTCAGGTAAATATATATTATAATATACCACTATGTTCACAATAAAATAAAGAACAGTAATACGAGATTTATATTTTTAAAATTTGAAGTTTAAATTCAGTAGGCCTGATAAAATGTCGTTATTTTATTTTTTTTATTACAGAGAAATAATTATATTTAGCTTTGTTGAAGAAATAGCATTTACCTTATGATGAATTAGAGTCATTTTAAACCCAAAGTAATGCTGAATAAAAATATATGCATGAGTAGTATTACCAAAACTACAAAATTTATTTTAATATTTATTGAAAAAATTGTTAAATTATGTACATGCATAAAAATCCCAAGAATCGCGTGCTTTCTATAATAGTCTGCTCCAACGAGGTTTGAATGCGTCATAACAATAACTTTGATGTAATTATTTTAAAAGAAAAACAAATTGCACTAAACATCATATTTACAAGCACAAAATATACAGTCGGCGCCGCTTATTATGATCACGGTTAATGTTATCATTCGGTTATTGTTATCGTTTCATTGAAAAACAAACACAGACGTATATTAATACATTGTAATTAGGCCGCTTATTGTAATCATCTGTTCGCTTATTATTATCATTTAATTTGCCATTCAAAATCATATGCGTCAACGTATACTAGCATGGACCAAGTAAAAATGTCTACAAAGTAGTGTAAACAGCACGTGCAACACACAATGACGCCCAATTCATAGAATGTTTATTTTTAGAATGACAGAAATACTTTATAACGGTTTCAGCACTTAGCACAGTTCTCAGAATGTCTCCCTTACTCTTTGTTTACGCAAACACCCCAGCCTCGCTTGAGTCGTCTTTAGTTGTTTGTTAACATTAGTTGATGTTACTACTGAGCCATTTACAGTAGTCCTACTGTATTTTTTAACAGTGAATTTTTATGAACGTTTATTACAGTATTTCAGTGTAATCTTACATAACTTAACTTTTAAAGATCTTTTTCTTTTGTTTTGTAGAGTTTAGTGTCACTTGAAGATTCAAAGGACAGTATAGCAAGATGTCCGAATCTCAAAAGAAACGACGCGATTTAAGTCTTAAACAAAAACTTGATATTCTAGATAGGTACAGTAAATTACCAAAAATGAGTCAAAGAAATGCTCCTTCTCAACTTGGCGTTTCTCAACCTCTCTTATGTAAAATATTGAACAACAAAGAAAACATCTTGTCATTATCAAAGTGTAATGCAAATCTTGACAACAAAAGACATCGTTCTGGGAAGGATCCGCAAGTGGAATCAGCTTTGAAATTGTGGTTTAAAGATGTTCGCGAAAAAGATGCTCGAGTTGACGGCCCACTAATGCGTCTAAAAGCTGAGGATCTTGCCAAAAAAATAGGAAAACAGGATTTTAAAGCCACAGATGGATGGTTCAATCGATGGAAGAAAAGGGAAGACATTGTTTACAAGAAAACGTGTGGTGAAAAAAGAAATGCTGATTTTGTTGGAGCTGAGGACTGGTTACAATACGAATGGCCAAAGATTTTGGCCGAGTATTCTCCTAGCTGCATATACAATGCAGATGAAACAGGACTTTATTATCGTGCTTTACCCGAACATACTTACTTATTTAAAAATGAAATTGCTAACGGCTGTAAAATATGTAAACAAAGAATAACTGTTTTGTGTTGTGTTAACATGGTTGGTCATAAAGAAAAACTCTTAATTATCGGTAAATCTAAAAATCCACGTTGTTTTCAAGGTATCAAAAAGCTACCGGTTGAATATCATTCAAACTCCAATGCTTGGATGACATCAAAAATTTTTAATGAATGGCTGACTAATTGGGATACCAGCCTCAAACGCAACATTGTCCTTCTACTAGACAACTGCACTGCACATAATGACATAAGCACTACGCTAAAACACATCAAAGTGATTTACCTTCCGGCCAATACTACATCAATTATTCAGCCATGTGACCAAGGCATAATTAAAAATCTCAAAAGTTTTTTTCGACGAGAGATGCTTGCTAGAATTATAGAAAATATGGATGAATTTCAAACCCTTACCTCAAATGAATTGGCTAAAAAAACTTCTTTACTCGATGCTATTCATCTGATAGCAAAATCTTGGAATGAAGTTTCTGAAAAAACTGTGAAAAATTGCTTTAGAAAAGGTGGTTTTTTTGTTGAAGAAAATCGAGACCAAGCTACATCTGAGGAAGACTCTGAAGAGAACTTGAAGCCTTTCGATTTGTCCTTAAAAGAATATACTGAGTGGATGGAAGTTGACGATAGTATTGAAAAAGCAGCGGAAATGACTGAAGACGATATTTGTGAGGTAGTTGCTTCAACATCAAAAGTTACTGAAGAAGAAGAAGGCACCGATGATGACGAAAATGATAAATGTGTACTGCAAAGATCTAAGCAGGAAGTTCACCAAGCTCTTGAGATTCTAAGGCAGTTTGTTCAACAAAAAGCAGAAAATTTCAACAAACATTATGAATATGAACAATTTATAAACAATATTTTACGAGAAGACTACAGACAGTCACATATAGAGGAATTCTTCGAGAAAAAGTAAATGTAAATTTGAAGTGTAAATAAGATTAAAGTGTTTTATAATGAAGTTTTATGTGATAAAATGTTTTGATCAAGTGTTTTACGTAGTTCTATATACTGTATTTTTTTCAATTATGCTAGATTCAGTGTTAAAAAAAAATCTACAGTCGAATAAAATAAACTGACATGAAATATGCCCACTAATTTTAACAAGTAGAAAACTAAATTACAGAAATTCTACTACTGTACATAAAACTGTCCGGAATAGCATCAAAATTTGGTAAGTACAGTTTAATTATAGTGTTACAGAATTAGAATTACTTGATGTAATGATAGGCTTAAAGGTAGGATCGTTCAGAACAAACAGTTGTGGCAATAATACAGCGAGTTCAATGCAGTACGGCTGTAGACTACATCGTGATTAAGCGTTTGGTTATTGTTATCGTTCGGTTATTGTTATCAAATATGCTTCTGACAAATATGATCACAATAAGCGGCGCCGACTGTATTTATAAAAGTAGGTACCATAAATCATAGGTATAAATATAAATTATTGAAAAACATCATATAGGCCTATTCAAAATTGTTTATTTATTTTAGGCTGAGTTTATTTACACATACACTTTTATTTGGCCACTTGAAAAACACTTCAAATTAATGTTTATAGTTTTTGACAGAGTGAAGCTTGTCAAATCAAATGTTTAAATGCAATCCCGGGTTATTTGGGCAAGTCGCGGAATAGGCCTACCACTCACACATCGAAAGCCTATTAGAAAGCACTATATCTATTGTTGTATAAACAATATTTGTTAGAACTAAAATATAAGCAAAACACTAAATAAATAAAGGAGATTTCGAATGAAGATATGTTCACATCAACAGCAATCTATCAACTAGGTCAGATATCTGACACTTAATGTGCAGTACTGTACTGTGTGTGTCTGGAACCATTTGTTAAAGAAAAAATGATGATAAATAAGGTCAATCAGCGTTATAAAAAAACTAATCATCGCCTTCTCAAAACACAGAAAATTATCAAAGTACACATTATCATTATGTAAGACGTTCTAAAGTATGTAACAGATGTGTCACAAAATATGTCGGACTGAGTCTGACAGTGGAGCGGAATGGGATATTTTGTGATTCGGAAACAGTTCGCCTATGGAGTGCAAAAGGTTAAAGTTAACATAGGGAAGTTAACTTAATTCTGTTTAAGTTAATATGGTGATTTCCTCTTACTTTTTCTTAGGAAAAATGTATCCGTGAATACATATATTTTGTAGTTCAGGAAATCATTAATAATATTCGAGCTAGTAGTTCAGCAACTTTTAGAAAAGATGGTTTAAAACCAATCACATTGTTATCAATAACTAGAAATTTGTAATAGAAGGTTAAAAAAAAAATAGTCAAAATGATTTTTTATATCTACAAGAATGCGGAAACTGTATGTTTGTGTTTGATACCAGTTTGCTTATTTATCATTAATCAAAATAAGTTGTTCAACAATTAAATTTTATTTTAAAAATCTCATTGCTTTTAATTTGATTTTGTTTTACTTTGTATCTCCAATTTTGTTTTTTTTTTTAAATGTATTTCTCTATATTCATTTATGTCATTAATTCTTAAATAGATGCTGCACAAGTTTCAAGCCCTATTTTTAGTCATAAGCTTTACTAAGACTTCCTAATATATATATATATATATATATATATATTCTTGATATTTAACATTATCCATTGTTTTTCCGTTGCACTGACTTTATGAAGTTAATATATTACTATTTTTGAGTAATTTTATCCACCATTAAGTGCAATAATTTTACCTTGAGTGATGAGGCACCTTTCGGTCTTTGACCATTGTCGAATCACTGATTTTTCTCTGCTGTGGATGCTACGTCCGTGAAGCCGGTGTTTGTTGAAGTTACGCGCACTATTTCTTGATCTGTGTGTATGATATTTCTGTATAGTATGTCTTCTGTATATGTTGTTTGTAAATTCATTAAGTTGTTGTGTATGTTTTTATAAATGTGGTATTTTTCTAGTGAGTTTAGTTCTATTGGGTTGTTATTTATTTCCAGTATGGTTAGGTTATTTTCGTAATTTGTAATTTCGTGTTTATGGGATATTAGGTGTGCTGCAACATTTGATACTTTAGAATTTTTGTTTTTGAATGCTCTATAATGTTCTTCAAATCTTATTTTAAATGTTCTGGATGTTTTTCCTATGTAAAAAGCGTTACAGTTGTTGCATGTGATTTTGTAAATTCCTGATAGGTTATGTTTTTCTGAATTTGTTATGTGGTTTGTGTTATTAAGATATTTTATTATTTTGTTGTTTGGTTTGTAAGTTGGAGTGTAGTATTCTTTGTTGTATATATTTGTTATTTTTTCTATTTTGTTATTGGTATATTTATATTTTAGGTAGATTTTTTTATTTTTATTATTTTCGTGTTCCGGTTGTAGTGTTGTGTTGAGGTTAGGTTTTTTTGTGAATTTATTGTATATATTTTTTATAATGTGTTTGTTGTATCCATTTTCTATTGCTATTTTTGTAATGTTATCTAATTCTTCATTTAATTTTTGTTTGTTATCCTGTGTGTATTTTATTGCTTTATTTATCATGTTACTGTAAGTGTTAATTTTGTGTGTCCAGGGGTGGTTAGATTTGTAGTGTATTGTGGTGTTGTTGGAAGTAGGTTTCCTGTATACTGTAGTTTCTATTTTATTATCATTTATATTTATAGTAATGTCGAGGAAGTTGATTGTTCTATTTGTTTCTGTTTCAACGGTGAATTGTATGTTTTCGTTGTATGTATTTAGTTTGTTTAATATTATGACGTGTTCGTTGTGAATGGTAGGTTGGTATATTACAAGTATATCGTCTACATATCTTGTCCATAGTGAGATATTGTGTGTGTTTATTATAGGTTTAATTATTATTTGTTCAAAGTGTTGTAAATATATTTCTGACATGACAGATGATATGGGTGAACCCATGGGGAGTCCTGTTGTTTGTTTATAATATTTATTGTTAAATTGGAAGTAATTTTGGTTACATATGTGTTTGGTTAGCGTAATGATACTATCTATTATGTTTCTTTTTTCGTTATTGTGTATCAGTTTGTTTTTTATTATTTCTATGGTTTCTTCTATTGGGATACTAGGGTACATGTTAGTTATGTCATAACTTATTATTTTTGTGTTGCTGTTTGTTTTTATCGTTTTTATTTTATAACTTCAACAAACACCGGCTTCACGGACGTAGCATCCACAGCAGAGAAAAATCAGTGATTCGACAATGGTCAAAGACCGAAAGGTGCCTCATCACTCAAGGTAAAATTATTGCACTTAATGGTGGATAAAATTACTCAAAAATAGTAATATATTAACTTCATATATATATATATATATATATATATATATATATATATATATATATATATATATATATATATATACACATATATTCAGCTGAAATTTGGTATTTATTTCCCATTCCCATGTGTTTGATTTTAGTGAAACAATTATTCCGAACAACGAAGAAAGTCATCAGAGTTACGAAAAAAATTATGAAAACTCGCTCATGCCCTAAAAGTTTACATTTTTGGAAAAATGTAATTCCCCTCAAATGTGGTGCTAATAGTGCTGGTAAAAATGCACATTGCCCATTCCCAATACAATACATACAAAATGAATCAAAAACATGTCCTGAAGCTATATTGACATTTATTTTTTGTTATTGCCATGGAAGGTTAAATTTATATGCTTATGAAGTATCCAGTCAGGATAGATTTGATTGAAATTTTATACGTTTAACCAAATGTACACATGTAAGGCTAGAATAGAGATCGCGTGACGAAGTATTATTCCGCAGACGTAGACGTTTAATTAGGTAATGTTGTATTATATTACAACCAAATTTTCTGACTGGACACTTTATAGGTATATTTTAATATAGGTATATAGTATTGTAAAAAATTACTACCAAATCTATCATAACTGGATACTTTATAGGCAGGTATCATGTATATGTATAACGCATGCCCTTGATACGTGGATGTAGTACTTGTTATTACTCCGCAATGAATTTTTCACCCAACTTTAATTTGATAAAAATTTTATTTATTTTCCTGAGTGAGAATTTTCATTATTTTTTTTTTTGTATCCCTGATGACTTTCTGCGTCACCCGGTATAATTTTTCCCCTGTCGAGCGTGTGGGAACGGGAAATAAATACCTGAAATTTTACATAGACATTCTTTGGATCCCTGGTTTTTACATAGGCCTATTTTTATTTAAAAATTCTGTCAGGGCACTGCCCTTGGAAACTCGCTTAGCACTAGGTTTTATAAACTATAGTTTGATATATTTATTGGGATTTATTTTCAGTAAATTAAATTCAACCCAAATACAAATACAAATTAAATCAATACAAATATTCGTCAACCCAGTACGAAGGACGTGTACTCTGCTACTTTTAAGTAAATCATTACTTTTATCCAATATGTTTTTCATGCTTTGAGAAATTCCTATTCAAAAATCAAAGTTGAACGCTTTGTGTCGCCTATTACATTAAAACGGAACTTTTAAAGGCTTCACCATATGACCATGATGTTAACTAAATTAATTATTAGAGAATATCATTTAGGCCTTCATAACTTGAAGGAATCGAGAATTGATTTGAGAATCAGGAGTAAAATTTTAGAATCGAGATAGGGATCGGAATAAAAAATGTTAGGTATCGGGCCATTCCTAATTTTATACTTTCTATAACATTTTATTGTTGAAAAATGATTGAAATTAGCTAGAATCCTTTTTTCAAGATATTTCTTTTATTTTAAATGTGCTATAACTAATGGAAAAAGTTCTTCATAGAAACTTGGTATCTAACCTTTCTTCAGGCTCGTTACTAAGCTTGCAAAGCACAATTTAATTGCTCTTATCCTTGTGATTTTTTTAAGGTATTTTTTATGACTTAATATTTTTAAGACTTGTAGACTATGTCTTAGGAGTGTAGACCTGGAAAGTATCTTGGTGGGGCATTAGGGTTTGATGGGTGATTAATGGTCTACTAGTTAATGCAATCGCTTGCTAACCTAAAGGACCTAGATCTCAATCAACACCAAACATCTCAAAGTACTATTGAGAGCTATGAAAATAGGTTATCTGGAGGGGGGTTAATAAATAAGACTAAATTTGTAATACTGACCACATTACCTTTTTCAAGTAGCATATGACAGTGACATAGGCAGTTTAACCTGTCTCTTCTATTGAACATGTAGAGAGTGAGGTGTGTGAATGTAGTGCAATTGAGACAAGTGAGCATGTGATATTTTGCTGTTCTAGATAGGAGAAAATTAGGGGAGAGGCTAAAATCAAGTTAAGGGTAGTGGGATTGGAATTTAGTGGCAAGCGTTAGTGAGTAAATTAAGGTTTCAGGGAGATAAGTGGGGAAATTATAAGTGAAAGGGAGAAAGATGAGTAGATATGCGAGTTACCTGGTGGTCCTTGGTGTTTGAGTAGTCTGTGAGGGTCACGGAAAACCAGCGATCTGGAGAGTGTCACTAAGTCTGCGTGTTACATGAAGGAAAGCCAAAGCCGAATAAGGCTGTCTATGTGGGGCAGTTGACGGTCCGGTAACCAGTCAAGGCCTTATAGGTCAAATTTCTTCTAAGGGTCTCAACAATACTGCTACCACAGGTTGTGATGGCCCAACCGGCTATGATCTCACAAGCAGAAGAAACTGTCATGGGGGTAGTGGATGTGCTAGCTAGTAGGTAGTTCCCTTAAAAATATTTTTGTGAGGAGCCGGTTGAGAAACAAATTGATCCGGAGCAGCCGAATCGTTTAAAGTCGCAAGACACACGTATATAGTTCTGTCTCTCCTATTCCATACTGATGGTATAAAAGGTAATCCGTTATGATATGATTGTTATTGTTATGATTTATAATCCTTTCAAACTCAAATCCTCTCTTTAGTCTAAATTATTTTAAACTCATATTATACAATGCAATTAAAGACTAATAATTAGTCACTCATTGTGGATATGAACTATAGTGCTATGGCTGCTAGACTTTAAAATGATACTTAAGGCCTCTTAATAAATTCTATTTCTTTATATATTTTCACTAACCTATGATTATTCATTTAAAGGTTTTTGTGTTTTATTATAATTTACTCAGTACTATAACACTGCTCATGTTAACTGTAAGTATTTGGTTAATATTCATGTTTAAATGGTCATTTTATAATTCAAATTTTAATTTAATTTGATTAATCTTACAGTGTATGCCCAGATAGTAGCAGTTCTATTTTAATTCAGTATTTTGTTCATATTCTTGTATAAATTAGGGTCTTAGTTATAGTCACACAGGGTTTTGTCTAGATCGATTTTAAAATAGATAATTGTATAAAGGAGAAACCAAAAGTTATTTTTGTAAGTAGTGTTAACAAATTTTCTTATTAATTAAAACCTTTTTGCTATACATGGCAGGTGCGGGTTTTGGTTTCTTCAAGACTAGAAGTATGGTTACAAAACCCTAAACTCTTGAAACCTGCACAAGAACTTCTAATGTCTATTTGTGTAAATTGCACTGGACACACACAGAAAGATGTTGAAGTCATTAGTTCCTTGGTGAAGATACGATTGAAGACTAAAGCTGTTGTCAACTACTACCTTATTTGCATCAGGTTAGAATATTTATTTAGTTGCTTTAAATTGATTCTTTCTTTATAAATAATTAATTTACTTGAAATAATGTTAGAAAACAGATTTTTATTTGAAATCGCCTACAATTACCAATAGCTTACTGATTAGTATAGTTACTAAGGGATATGTTTTATTAAATTGATAAAGTAGGTTAGTGAAAAAGGTATATCTTGCCAATTTGAAGCTAGACTCTAGGGATCTATGGTGGCCTAACTGACAGTAGCTGTAAATATTGATATTTAGCCTACAATGAGTTATATGATAGTACTAACTGTTACTTTTTCAGTTATTCAATTTTCAAAACTAGAATAATTTTATATCAATTTAATATATTTTGATTTACAATATTTTAAGACTTGTTCTTAGCCAAGACATATAGATTTTTCCTTCTCGACACTAAAACAGGCAACTTGGAACTGACTGTGGGAAAAGCACAGAGCTCCCAAATATTTTTTGCTACTATTAATTTCTGACCCTGCCACTTATAGTAATTGTAAATGCCAACTTAATGGAAACTGCAATCTTTTAAATTGAAAGACAGGTTGTTTGGCATTATGGGGATGCAAGGAATCAAAGGCTCTTCTCTTTTTTATTCTTGAAAGTACATTGGCTTTTATAATATTTTGTCTATTCATTTCATCTGCTAGAGTGCCTGATGGAAAGAAAAAAAAAAAAAAAAAAAAATCCTTCTCAGTTCTGAGGGATTGCTGAGGGAAGGTGGGAACTACCATACCAGTGGTATACCAAGTCCAGAGAATCCCCTAACCTCAACATCAGATAAATCCATTCATTTTTTTTCTTTTTTTTTTCTTTTTTTATCCAAATAGCCTTATCTCTTTCCCTCTGACAGACTTATATAAACTATAATCACTCATATGCTCATGGAAACAATATATATATCTTTAATCTGTGCATCTGTGACATCTGATTTCTACTCTACACAATCTGTGTTTACAATTATTTTATTTCATTCTCTCATATTTCTTTTTGTGTTTTCTCTTCGATTGACAAAGACCACTGTGTGGTTGAAATATATCATTGTTTAAGTGCTTTTATGTGTTTCTATTTCAAGACTACAGAGTAGACTCTTACCAAGGTAAGTCTGTCAGTCTCCTAGTCCAAAAAATCTAAATAATCTAGGTTAGATATCTAGATTAGTAAATCTTGCATACTAGGTTAGAAAAGTAGTAACATAAAATATAATCTTATAAACTATAATTTTGCAATAACTAATAACAGTGGTTGAGATCTTCAAACTAATAGGTCTATCTACATCTCAGGTATCTATGGCATCTTCATACCAAATTTAATCTCAATCGGCCGAGTAGTTGACTGGGTTGAATAACAAACACACAAACTCTCAGAATTATAATATTATTTTGATTAACTTTGTGTTCAAAACTAATATTAAAGTACCTACCTGGTAATGTTTTCCAATCCAATTAATTCGGTATCTGAAAATGACAATTTGTCAGCATCAGCAACATTAAAAATTGAAAACTAGATTTAAATTGTGGCAGAAAATATGTTGCTTGCTGACAACAAATTTAATAATGTATCAGATAGTGTTGAAAAGACTAGTTCTCTGTAAATGCCGTGATTCTTTTATTAGATTCAACATAATAGTTGCCACTTTATGAGTAGAGTAGATAGAGCATTGCAACAGTCAGAACAGACATGTTTTCAGGATTGCCTCTGCATTTTGCTAATACACTACAGAAGTGTGCCATATTTGCTATTCAAAGGCACAGCTTTTGGTAATACAGGCTTGTTATATTGCTACTGGACAAAATGCATTCTGTTTTAAGTTCTTGGACATTTTTATAAATAACAGACAGCAGAAAATGCCAAATACTTCTCTCTTACTACTTTGAAAAAAATCACTGAGAAAAATGTCAAATATAGAATTCTACCTTTTAAATAGAGGGAATTATTGACAGCTACAGTGTATAATGAACATTGATTCATCAGCAATGCTCAAGCTGATAACTTCCTGTAAGAGGTGTGTGTATATTATAATACTATTTTTTTCTTTAAAGTGTTAACATATTTGGAATCAGAACTGTCATCAAATCGTTATATAGTCATAATCCATTAGGCATGTTTCTTTTTACCTTTTAAAAGTGCTCTCTATTCTTTTAAGGAAAAACCTTTTATATTAAAAACCTGTAGAAAGCTTTAATTGCATTAAACTCTTTAAAACAGTAACTTGAAGGGTGACTAAATAAAAGAAATACTTTAAAAGGTCAGAATTTCCATGAACTTATAGATACTGTAAATTTAATTTTCAGTTTAATATTTTAATATTCAGGTGATGTAAGTTGTGGTATTATAAATTTATACTATAAACGTTAAAAAATCAATGAGCGTTGTGAACAATTGGAAGAAAAGTATAACATGATTAAACATGTTTTGTTTGGATGATTCTATCTGTGGGATCATTGCAGGAAAATATTCCAAGGATATTTTCTAGTGCTATAAGTCTTTAATCTGCTCTAGCTGTACAGCTATGCCACCAGAAACCTTGAATAAAGCTTTATAAATTGTTATATAAACTATTGTTTCAGAGAACTAATAACAGCACATTCAGATAACCTTGGGACTGTCCTAAAACATACCATCTACAATGAACTATCTCAGTCTCGGAATCCTAACAATCTAGCAATGTTGGCAGTCATCTTTCAGTATGAGCCAGACACTTCTGCAAATATTCTCGCTGATATATTCCAGGTATGACATTATTTTATATATATATTACCTTATTGGAGGCTTGTGTTCAAGATAATTGAAAGTTGTAAAGTTTTTTTTAATTCTAAAAAATTGAGAAAAGATCATTCAAATTCAGGAAAATGTTAAGATGATCTCGCAGTTCTATACATTTCTTGAACTGTTTCTGACTGAGGAAATATTCTTTTTTTTAAATAAATCATTTATATTTTTCATAAACTTTATTTAAAAATAACACTTTTTTAGCATAGTTTTACACCAAAATATTTGAGTTTACTTACAATTTCTATTTTTCTCTAATACACACTCACAACAAGCTCATACAAAGAGTTCATATTTAGGGAATTTAATCTAACCTAACCTCTATAAATCTTTCAACTAATAATATCTGCAGTTAGTCAAATGGCTAACTTGACCAATTCTAAATCAAATTCTGTAGAGAGGGTAATTGTTGTATAGCTATGATTCATAATAGTTCCTAATTGTGAGTACCAAACAAATGGCTTGGTAAAAAGTATTGTGCTGTTTTCATGACCTTCCATGAAAATCCGTCTTTCAGGTAAGTATTTAAATTTTAAGTTAAATGTCATTAATTTTACTGCTAGCACAAAGGTAAAAGTCAAAATAGTGAACTCAAAATCTCACAAATAATTAGTTTTTAATAAACACACACACAACAAACTAGTTTCGGAGACGATGTTGTCTGTGTGTTTATTAAAAACTAATTTTTGGTGAGATTTTGAGTTCACTATTTTGACTTTTACCTTTGTGATAGTTCTCACTAGCTAAGCTCTAGTTAACTAAATATTTTACTGCTAGCCGTTTTTATTTTAAAATGTTTTATGAAATTATGCTTTCTTAAACATTTTATTGCACGTATTTATGACTTCCATATTCCTGACTACACAATAGAGTCCTCTCAATTTTGAGGGAAGCTGTAGTAGCACAAACTGGGCAGTCTTTCTATTGCATGAGTTAAAATAAACTGGAATTTGCAGGCAGTCCGATATACAATGTTTGTTGGACATGGACAGAAGGTAGAAACCTCAACAAAAGGTACTCAATCTATTAATTATTGAAGCTTGAAGGATTAGATCATCTGAGTTTGATGTGGGAAATGGTTGTTATGAGTTTCAACCAGTTTTGGGTGTTACTTCGGTTCATCCTGATCTTGTAGCCTACCCTTTGATCAGGCATTTGACTGTTATTATTGGGCTGATTGTTCCTTGGATGACAAAACAACACATATTCAAGCTAAATACTTATGAGCCTCTCTGTTCAGGTGTTTGACAGGGCAACTTCAAATGTCACTTTTATGTTTTTCTATGCAGTGGAGGAGGGAGTGAGGGGTCTTCCAGCAAAGACCATCAATTTTATTTTATATTTTTTTTGAAGCAATTGAGATTGGGAAAGGTTAGTAAATTTCTTTCCTGCATCTCTAAGGCTGCAGTGGAGGCATCTTTTTTTATGCAGAGCAGAACCTAACTCCTGGGGTGAGAGTGTTGAGGGAGAGTTGTAGGCATATAAAAGTATTTTAACCTTCCACGCCAGGTCTTCAGTCTTGGACCTCTCTCTTTTTTAGCGTTGCGCTATTTATTGGTTGACCCTGTGTCATCATAAGGTGATTCCACATTCCAGAGCTTGTTAACTTTCTACAAATTTATTTTCTATTTTTCATTAAAATATTTCCTAGTTGAACCATTGAATCAGACTTAGTAATTTAAAAATTATTAAATTGTATCTTTGGAAATTAAATTTGGTCATTGGTGACTACTATAAAACATTGTTATAAGAAAAATTAGAATTTGGTAACATTAACATATCACAAAAATAACTTCTTAATTCTGAAGAAATTCAAATAAAGTCACCTTTAAACGCATCCAACAATAAAAAAACCCTACACGTCACAAAAACATTCCAGAACAAACACGACAGGGCAGGAGTATATAAATTAACATGTAACAACTGGCCTAGCTTCTTCATGGGTCAAACAGGGATAAACTTCACTGTAAGACATAATGAATATAAAAAAGACATATAACACACACAAACCAAAACAAATTTTATTATTCATATTTAGAAACCGACACTCAGCAACATTGACACAAACCTAAAACTTCTACATTTCATTAACATAAGCAGTAAACTAAAGACAACTGAAAACTTTAAAATATAAAAAAACCACAAAAACTGACCACAGCACATTATAAACGATAAAACACAATCAAACACTATATTTGAATATATAATTAACAGCCTTTCTATGAACAATGACACGTTACAGAATGCCAAAACAACAAGGTCTCAATAATACAACACACCTGAGCAACGTACTTGAACATCACTCACAGTATTGATCAATGCACTTATCTAGTGCGAAACATATCTGCTGAAAGATATCAAGTAGTGGATATTTGCCAAGTGATATCAATTAAAAAAAGCCTCAAGATCTACAACACGAAAACTTGTAAGTTAGAATGAATGGTTTTCTCTCTATGCACAAATTAGTGACATATTATTTTCTGATTATTTTCTTTTTTGTTCATCTTGGAACCGCTTCTTCAGTTCTACTCTAACGGTATAATTTTGGACTTTGTAAATGTTTAAGTTGTTTTTCTTCCTGCTGCTATAACTTTCATTCCTGTAAGAATATTGCATCAAAATTTCCACCTTTGGACTCTTTATAACTTAGGTTTCTCTTCAACTTTGAACAAGATTTTCATATACTCTATAAATTTTCAGGAAGTTTATCATCGTTACAATCCTTATACAATTATATTTTTAATATATTGAAATTTATAAATATACTTTTTGACTTATTGAAAGTTATAATTTTGACTGGTTTTAAAATGAAACTATGCATTATTTATTTATTATAATAATTTTTTTATATTAAATTTCTAAAATTATTTTTAATTGAAGACAAATTTTTTATCTGTTTTGTTATTTAAGAGATAGTCTTCACGGCCGTGTTAAACAATTTTTACACCTTATATAATCCCATATTTTACTCATTGCAGGATACTCAAAAACAAAACAAATCACAAAATTTTGCCACCCTGTTTTCTCAAATGAAGCAAATTCTTTTTTTATATTTCAATAATTAAAAAAATATGAAATTAAAACCACAATTTACAGCCAAAACATCAGATATCACTATTAGTCTACATATATTTAACAAATATGTGTATCAACAGAAAAAAAATAAAATCATCTGAGTAATAGATCCTGACAAATAAAATTGCTTTAACTTTAAGACATCTTATGCGTATGTATGTCTGTTTGTGTGTGTGAATGTGTCTACCCTAATATACCTACTATGTTCTGTATGTCCAAAACACGTGATAAAAAAGTTAGTTTAAAATTTTACTGGCGAAACCTTATAAATCAGTTGTTTCAACACAGTATTATCAATTCCAAACATTGATGCCTTCAGAGAAATATTATCTTGAGGTTAAAGTCTGCATAAGGTAGCTCAGAGTAATCAAGATCTCCATGATTGCAGAAATAACGAGCAATTCTTGGAAAACAATTGCTTCTTTAGAGTGTTAAACTCTAAGTAAATTTATTAGGATTTTATATACAGTGAGAATAGTTTAATTTAATTTCACTTATTGGATACTCAAAAGATAGTCTCATTATCACTAAATTAAATAACAAAAATTATTTTCTAGTGCAATGCTTTTTTATGTTTTTATACCTCACTATCCAAGGTAAGAACACTCATTGCTCTAGTTTTTGTAACCATAAATTCTGTCAATAACATTGCTTACATGTCAAAAAGTAATTATATTTGAATTCACATTTTGGGGCTTCTCAAAAACAACATCTACTGAATTAATAACTTATGGCTCAAATTTAAATGTTGTATTTGATTCAAAGTATGGAGGTGTAGGACAGTTTCTCCTATTTCAAGAAACCAGGTTTTGTCATTCCATGTTAGACCAAATATTACATTTAGTCCCCCAATATTGTGCTTATCAAAGAATAATCTTCAGTCAAATTTAGAAAATTACAATTTTATATTTATGATAGTGATTGTATTAATGAAAAATTATTTGTGTTTCAGGAACTGTTGATGAATCGTGATGACTACTTACGACCTTTAAGATCATTGCTGCGTGAAATATGGCGTACGTTACGTTCAGATTTAAACTTACCAGCATTTTGCCGAGGCCTGATGAGTCAGACTGAACCATTCCCCAGAGACTGTGATTATATCCAGCGAGCATTCATTGCAATAGCTGATTTGATAACACTTTGTATTTTTCTTGCTACAGCTTCCTATGCTCGTCCTGATAAAAAGGAACCACCTCCAACGGTAATTTTAGTTTTTAGTATGCTATAATGATGATTTATATATAGTACTATAAAACTTTCTATTGTTTCCCATTACTAAGCATTTTGATTCTCAGCAAATGAGTCTTATACATATTTGAATTTGGCATATTATGACATATGCATCCTATCTTGTATAAATATTTTGCAAGGCCCAATCTAATAGCAGAAGCCTTACATTGGTCTATTGAAATTATGTTTATCAATGTTTTTCAACTTTTTACAGTTGTTTAAAACCAGCCATCTGGCATTTTTCTGAACACTGCTTTATTTACTTCTTTATAAAGTCTGTGTTTTTCTTCATAATCAGTCTCTTTAACACATTGACTGCCAACCAGTTTTCTGATAACCTTCAAACACAATTTTTGTTATTGTACTTTTTGTTTGAAATCATTATTACAAAACGTAATAATATTTTGTCTTCTTGTATGTTTATTCATTTAAACTAGTTTATTTTATAATGTCATCGGACAGCAGTGACCATCATATTTGATGACGTAAATATTTATATTTAGAGCGCCGCCGCGTCGGTCACATTATCAGGCTTATTATACATTCCCCGTTCAAAGCCAATCTTCCAAATAAATGAAAAATGTTAAGAATTTTATTGTATGTTTTCAACTATAAATGTATACTATACCATACTTTCACAATATTATAGATATGTAACTACCAGATTCTTCTCACATATTTTATAGATACATAACTTAAAATTTCAACATCACTGTATTTTTGTTTGAAAATATTTTTTCTCAAATAATTAAAATGTAAAAATATAATCTGAGCATTCTTACATTTATATTTGTATTGTTTCAATACAAGTACACTGGGTATCGTCTGTAACGACCTTTAAGGGGGGATGAAAATTAGGTCGCTATATCCGGGCGTCATTATATCCAGTACCTACCTACAAGATGGAGTGGGGAGAATTTTAGACTGAATAATAAAACAAAATTTAAATTACAGTACAGTCTCACTAATCCGGACTTGATGGGACCGGACCCTGTCCGGATCAACGAAAGTCCGGATTAGACGGAAAAAGCCAAACAAATGCATACAATATGTGTTTTAGGCGGGGAAACATATTGAAATTGTAGTTTTAGTGAAATTGATGCCTAAATATAGCTATAAAGTACAGTATTTCATAGCTTATTTAGCAAAAAATCCTGTAATTGTAACAGAAAAGGTATGACATGAAAAATATCAAAGCATCTTTCTCGTTGAATAAATGTATTCACATAAAGCTATTTACACTATATGTATAAATGCACACAAAACTCAAACAAAAATTAAACTGAAACAAAAATAAACTTTAAAAAACTTAGTGAAAAAAGTCCGTAATGTTCTTTTGTTTTAACTATGAATGACGTCGTTTCACAGTACGATCTCGTAGGTCAGTAGCTCCGCAGTTGACGTATCAGTTTGTTTCTCAAAGTAGGTCATCAACCCCTCCAGCATTGCAGCCGCCCCATCATGAGTTGGGCTGACCGGTTCGTCTGTGTAGTCTTCCTCTTACGAGCTGTCATTTTCTGCGTTTGCAGTGCACACCGCGACGATTGACCACTTGATAACCAATGTCATTATCACTAATAATTCACTCGGAAATATCAGTGTCTTTCAACTCGGCCCAACCTTCCAATTGTTGAAAAATCTAAACAAATTCTGCGTCGTCATTAGTAGGTTGACTGTCGGTTTTTTTACTTTCCTGTGGCATTTCAGGCCACAATTTTTTCCAGCTCTTTTGGAGTGTAGACGGTTGCATTTCCTCCCACGATTCTGCAGCCATATAAATGACATCCTTTATAGTCACTTTTTAAAGAATTTCAATAAATTGTGTAGCTGGATCTGCTTCTTGTTGTTACAAAAGCGATAAAATTAACTTTTTCCTATATCGCCGTTTTATCGTCTCTATCACGCCTTGGTCCATCGGCTGAATGAGAGCCGTGACGTTAGGAGGAAGAAATATAATAAAAATGTCACCATGACGCTATTCTTCATTTGGGTGGCATGGGGCATTATCAATTAGTAAAACCGCTTTTCTAGGGAGTTGTTTCTCTTTTAAAAACGTTTCTGTTGTTGGAACAAAGTTTTCAAAAAACTTCAGTCCTTAAAATTTTGACTGTTCATCCACGCTGATTTTTGGAACTTGTATTGGGCCGGTAGAACACTTAAATTTACATTTTTTAAAACCCTAGGCTTTGCGGATTTTCCTATCACCAAAAGTGGAAATTTTAGATCGTCAGAAGCATTACTGCAGGGCAGCAAAGTCATACGTTCTTTCTTAACTTTATGGTTTTTTCCTACTGAATCTAATTTGGAAGCTAAAGTTTTTTTTGGGAACATTTTATAATTTAATCCGGTTTCGTTAGCGTTGAACACCTGACAAGGTTGTAAGTTTACATCTCTGAGAAACTTGCCAAATTTGTCTTTGAATTTTTCCCTGCATCACGGTCACCTGACAAAATTTCACCACTTATTCCGAGTTGACGGATGCCGTGTCGTTCCTTCCACCGTGACAGCCAACCCACACTGGCAGTAAAATTAGGATCTCCTTTTAACTTTTCATTCAGTTTCAGAGCGATCGTTTGCAAATTTACACCCGATAATGGAACACCCTGTTCCCATTGTTGGCAAAACCAAACATACAACGCTTCATCTAAGGTTTCATTTTTTGGTTTTTTTAAAGTTCTTCTGCCGCCTAAACTGTCTTAACTAACTATTTTTGCAAAAAAATCTTCAATTTCCTGTCACTTTTTCTCCAATCGGAAACAGTTTGTTTTCCCACGCCTAACTCTTTTGAAATTTTAGTAAGCGATTCACCTTCACCATTACGAAATAAAGCTTGGAGTTTTTATTCCATTGTTACTATCACTGACTTACGTTTAGTGGCCATTTTCACTGAACACTGAACGAGACGTAAATAAAAAAAAAAAACAGATCAATATCGCACTAGAATTAAATGACAACTGAGCAGAAATCTTGCGAGAAGCAGTAAGGGAGGCATCCGTCCGACAACACAACTGACCTGACGCCAGACGGATAGACTTACTATCCGTTTAGTCAGCGGTCCTTTATCTTTCGTTTATCGCAAGATGTCTCCGATGTCACGTGCGTTGTAGTGTTGATAGATCTAATGTGAATATATTTTTTCAAAGACGTTTTTCCTATTTTAATAGGTAAAAGAAACAAATAATATGGTAAATTCATATTTTAATGAATAAATTATATTATTTGTCTATTAGAGTAGGAAAACCCCTTTGAAAAATAACAAATATAGACGTATAAAAATAAATATTTTTGTGGACGGCAGACTGATTGTGCACTGTAAAATACTATAACTAAACACAAATTTTGGGCCGTCCGGATTAGCCGGACGTCCGGATCATCGGAGACCGGATTAGCGAGACTGTACTGTAACTTAATTTAATATTTTATTTAAATGTTATATAATGAAAATTAAACTATGTACGTACATATTAACAAAATTATTTTATTTACTAGTAAAAAAGTCAGTTATTGTTGTTTGTTTTTTACAATTTTTTTGATAAAAAGTTTCGGAAAGTTTTTTTTCTATTACATCGATCCCTTCCTGGATAGAATTTGTACAAAGGTCGTTAACAATAACGAATTTTTTTATTAACCAAACATACCTTACTGCTTCAGCCAAAGTAGGTATTTTGTCATCTACCTCTTCATCACCTTCTTCTTCTTCGCCGATTTTTGCCTTTTCTTCACTGTGAGATCTGATTAATTCTGCTTCGGATATGTCATATTCTGTGGTTATTTTACTATCGATTACGTCATAGTCTGGAATCAGGTTGGAATCCTGAATGGTGATAACAATTCCTTATTGTCTCCGCAGGAACGTCATTCCATGTTATTTGGACCATTAAAATAGCATCCAGTACGGAGATTTTGGTCATACGATTTTCTTCTGTGTCTTGTAACAATTTCAATACCACCTGCTTCTGGAAATTCGTTTTTATTTTTTTGTATAACCCCCTGGTCCATTGGTTGTAAGACAGAGGTTGTATTTGGGGGCAAAAACACTATTTTAATGAATTTAAATCTTTCGGTGAGGATGTGGACGTACAATTATCTATAAACAATAAAATTTTATGTTTTTTCTTTGCCAACTGTGTGTCCCAATCTTTCAGAAACCGTGTGAACAAGTTAGACGTCTTCCAGGCTTTTTTATTGTTTTCATAATCCACTGGTAGATTTTCAATCCCTTTGAAGCAACAAGGATTTTTGGATTTTCCGATGACAGAAAGCTTCTTTTTAATTGAACCTATCATATTAGCAACAACTAAAACGGTAAGTCCATCTTTGGAAAATTTACTCCGTACTTTGGAAAATGTATCTGTACTACATTTTTCTCCTTTAAAATGCAACGTTCAACCGGTGTTAATTTGTAGAACAGTCCCGTTTTGTCTGCATTGAAGATGTCTTCATCTTTGTAACCTTCACGGAGAGTCGGCCAAACTGTTTGCAACCATGTACTGCATACACTTGACGAAACGCCAGCTGTCTCACCGGAGATTTTCTTGAAAGCGATATTGTGCCATTGTCAAAACCGCTGGATCCCTTAAAAATCTCCTCGGAGGTGTTTGGATTTATTCTTTTCCATAACTCGGTGGCTTTTTGTTGTAAAATTTGGCCTGAGAGAGGGATATTCTTGCTTCTCTGGAACCGAAACTATTCCAACGGCACTTCAATTCCTTCGTGTGTCGCAGTTTTAATTTTTTTAGTCTTGAAAGAATGTCCCTTTTCGATTAAGTCTCCCTTTTGGACCAGATGGTGGATATTGTAGTGTGACTAACGCCGATTTCTTCAGAAAGCTGTTTATTCGTTTCACCATTTTCCAGGCGGCAACAAATGTGAAACTTTTCTTTCAGTGACACAGATTTTCTTTTTCACATTTTACGAACATACATACGTGTTTTATTTTTGGCTGTATAGTTCGAACTGATCATTTTTGTAGTTGAACGGAAATGGAATGGGGATCACGATTCTTAGAAAGTTTTGTTTACATCGAGAGGATTACCGTTCGGAGAATTCTAGAATGATCCCTCGCTATACTCGATAGACCTTAGATAGACCTGAAATGAGTGTTGTTTTACCCGATGTCGTTATAGGCGATGTAAAATGCATTGAACAGGTACTACAGAATTAAGGGGCCAAGAATCTTACAGCGATACTTCGTATTAAGCGACATCGTTATATACAACACCCAGTGTATGTTTTAAATTGAGCAGTTTTTACAAATTTTATATGATCTAATGAATTGAAGGAACATGTTTCAATTTTCTAATTGTTCAGTTTTTTTAGGTTTTTTTTAAGGATCAAATCAAATGTAACACAATTCTTAAGCGTAATTCTTGTAATCCTCGTAATTCTGAACTTCAAGTTTCCCAATAATTATAGTCTTATATAAAAAATAATCAAAAAATTGTCTATACTCACACAGAGTCAGATACCCTATATGGTTACATACATCGTGAATGTGCCCGACAGCCTTGTGTAATGATCTAAAGTTGAGATACATTGTCGGTCACGGGTGATCGCCACAGCCCAATGCAAAAATACGGCCTCAGTCACCGATGACTGCCATGGCAGTCAACGTGTTGAAGAATTGTATTGTTAATCTCTTTTAAATAACAGCGGGGTTCAAAGCAGTTTTAAAATTGTTCCCACTATCTTCTTAGACCACCAGTCATTTTTATCCTAGTCAATCTGAATTATTCTGGGGGAAAATCTTCTACACACATTGCTCTTATAATTTAGGCTTTTTGCGTTAAGTAGGTGTTCAGTAATGTCTTGTAAATCAGTATGACAAGCAACATTGCTTAGGAGTATTGTAGTACACAGCTGTAACATTTTTGTGCAATAAGTTTTTATATTTTCTTCTATTTTTCAAAGAGGACTGATGTTTGAAAACAGCGCAGTATCAACATTTTGTTTTCTCCTCAGTATAAATGTGTTACAAGTGTTTGATATTTTATATGCAGCTTCTAAATAACACTTTAAAAAGAACCCTTCTCTATAATTAATATATGTGATTTATATGCGACAACATGATGATCAAAGACATAGGAACTCCCTGACTAGCTTCCCAAAAATAGGTGAAAACTTGGGAAAACGTTTACACATTTGTTGTACAAGAACTTAGAATGTACTATTGATGAACTTACAATACTATTTGGTATTATGTGGAGGTCAGTTCAATGCATTTTATCCAAATATTTCAAATGTAATAAATTGTTACAATCTTTATCTCTCGGTCAGCTACCAGCCAAAGGTGACTCGCTAAGTTGACTTATTAGATAACTTGGAATTTCACAAAATTATCTTTGAAGATTAATTAAGTAGTCAAGGGTATGATCCCAAGACCCAGGAACCATCTTCACAGTTGAAGCGATAATGGAACTGCATAAATAAGGCCCAGAAAGTGAATTTGGCCTTTTGTGAAGACAATGTTAATTTGTTTCTTCTATGTTCTCAATATTGTTCATGTAGAATACATTCTTGAGCATCAAGTACTTCTCTTAAGTGTTTTATGAGTGTTCAAATCTTCTCATGAGTGTTCATTTGTACCATATGATATACATTTGTAAAGTGTCCCATTTATGCTAGAATGGAGACATTTTTTTTCACCTTAACAATGTTCCAACTCACACAATCTCTGTCTGCAGTTTGTTGACAAAAACTGTAAACACTAACTCTCACTCTACCTTCTCATCCAGTATCACACCTTGTGATTTCTTTTTGTTCCCTGATGACAAGACTTCATCAGTCTTGTTCACTGCGAATGAAGCTCTTGCTAATATCAGTATATTAAATTGATGTAAAGATGAAAAGCTTTCAGCTATTAATTTTATATAGATATTCTTGTTTATGAAACGTATATTCAGGTATATATATATAATTTCGTAAGCCTAATTTTTAGAGAAAAATTGTAGGAGCTTGGAAGATCTTACAAAGCTGGGAGATGGCTCAAATTATAGGTACTGACATGAAGGAGTGGAGAAAAATATACGTTTTTCTCAATTTACAACATTTATAGGGGTTTGAGGAACTTAAAATATCCAAAATCTCCATAAGAAATAGATTGCAATAAAAAACAGCTGAGTATGATTTTCAAATATTTCAGCTGAGTACAGCTGAGAAAGAGCTGTACAAATATTTTAATAGTATTATAGGTTAATTAGAAATATATACTTGGGGTGAGGTTTGGTTAATGGAGTAAGTTTTATTACATTACATATGTTTGACAAGTGTATTAAATTTGAAATAATCACTGGATATGGAAAAAACATATTTTTACCAAGAGTTAAATTAATATTCACAGATTCTAACATGCCATTTAAAATGAAAAGGAACCAATTTTCTTTTAAGATTTGCATTTTCAACAACCCGCTATAAATAAGGCTCAGGATCAAATATTCTTACAAGCAGGGCTTCAATTGACCAATCTTTGGTTGGTAAAAATTATTTGGATTTTTTGGACTAGGAGACTGACAGACTTACCTTGGTAAGAGTCCACACTGTAGTCTTGAAGTAGAAACACATAAAAGCACTTAAACAATGATATATTTCAACCACACAGTGGTCTTTGTCAATCGAAGAGAAAACATAAAAAGAAATATGAGAGAATGAAATAAAATAAATATCATATATATATATATATATATATATATATATATATATATATATATATATGAGGTTAATATATTACTATTGTAAGTAACTTTACCCACCATTAAGTGCAATGATTTTACCTTGTGTGATGGGGGCACCTTTCGGTCACTTGACCATTGTCGAATCACTGATTTTTATATATATATATATATATATATATATATATATATATATATATATATATATATATATATATATATATATGTATTGTAACTCTAAAATTGCTTTAATGGTTGGTATGAATAGAGTGTTTTTGTTATAACTGTTACTTATCATTTCACAGTTGGAGAAAATGCAGTACACTATAGCAGGAATCCAGAGTGATTCAGTTTGGTGGCTTCAGGAAACAGCTATCCGTATCTACAAACCTTCAGCACAGGACTTTCTTCTAGGACTGCACAAAGTAAAGTGGCTTAGTTTCATTCATTATTCTTCTGTCTTTTGTAGCAATCCTGATGTTTTGTAAATTTCTGTCTTTTATATGTTTTTTTCACCATATCATCTATTTATCATCTTCTTTTTATATCTTCTTTTTTATTTTTCCATTTCCTTGAAGAAGTTCACTCATTATGTAATGGAAAGTGATTAATTGCTTTCCACTTCTGATCTGTTTACAAAAACCTCTTTACATTCTGCTTTCTTATACCATATATCTATTTACTTTTATACTGGCTGCCTTTTATTTTTTTCTGTCTAATTTTTTATGCAACACAAAATCTATTATTAAAACATGTCATTGCCAGGTTTTTCTCCAAACCTGTTTGTTCTCTGCTTATGTTTAACTTATTTACCTCAACCCTTTGCATGTTTTGTAAGGAATTGCAAATTTCACTTGAACGCTCAATTTAATGAAAATTATTTTTTTCAAAATACATTAAAGTTATATTTGTTTAGTTTTATAGGATTGTTGTTGTTAAAAAAATACTTGTAGTTGGAAAAAAGCAGCATCAGTGCGATTCAGGTATCATTAGATAATCTTCATAACAACGACTGAAACAGGTTTAAAATGTTTAATATTTACAGGAGTACTCATAATGAAAATGAATAAGTTTTTGAAAATAATAAAGTATATACAGTACATAGAAAGGTAAAAAACCTAAACATAATATAAAATGAATACGTAGGTAAATAGGTAAGCAAAAAACTTGAACTGCTTGCTACTGCTTCGGCAAGCAAATATATCTGCTTACCACGTACAGCTTTCCCACTGAATGACTGTGCATATGACATATCTAAGCAAAACTCAAAGGCTTATATCTGCCTTCAGTTGGAGCTGTACTATTAACAGCATGATTCTCAAACATTAAAGAAACATTCTAATGCATTATATTGAGGTTTTACTGACTTTACTTGATATAAGGCTTTCTTATAAGTGAAATATTCCTCTTAGCAACATGAAGCGACATTTACGGTCGGCAGAATATTCTGCTTATTGTGCACGAAGGGTTAATGTATCATTTATCTTCTTACTCTTAATTTTCTCTTTGCACACACTTTATTTTTAAATGTTCCAAGAACAATTTTCTTATTGATCTCTTTTTAGTAATTTTTGTCTTTCACTTTTTGTAATGAAAACTTTATCAAATAATTATAGTAATGTGTATAGTCATGTATGTAGGTATAGATGGTTGATTGACTTCGCAGATAAAGTCAGCTAGTGAGAGCACATTACTGCCTGAGGCAAAGGTCCTACAGGTTTAAGATCCAAAATGGCATAAAAAAATATTTTTATCATAAATATAAAATATTAATCACTCAAGGCACCACTTTGGATATATACAATAAACACACTAAGCCATCATAGTTAAAACTCTATTATATAACTATTTAAGTAAGTAATATATCCATTGCTATATAAGATTCTTACTCAAGTTATTTACAAAATTACCTTTGTAACAAAAGTTTTTGTTTGCTGTTCATCCAAACTTACTGAATATGTAGACTTCAGTTAATATATCAGACTTTAGAAGGGTAGTCAGAAGACTACATTTTAAAAATGTTTGTTTTTGCTGATAAACAAATAACGATCCAAATAAAATAAAGGCTTTAAAAAAGCTGCCTAGTTTTATGTATAAATTTAATGGGGAAAGTAATAAAAATCTACATCGTCAAATAAATATAATGAAAGAGAAAACATGTTAATTTTAGTCTACATGTTAATATCAACTTTTTAAATTTAGTCAACTTTACCATGGGATGAATTCCCATGTGAGATGATATTCCTCTACACACATCGAGACGATATTCCAATTTTCATCAGAATAGCAGTTGTAACTCAACCGCACTGGTAATTTTTCCCACTAAATGGTTGATGTGACAGATATTTTCAGAACATACAACAATTTGTTTGTGGTTTTAAAAGAAAAAACAAGTTGGCTTAAGTTTTAGCTTCATCGTGGCCAAAAGATTAGGCCACCCCTGCCTATCCATCTTTCCAGAAGGCGTGTTAAGAGCAGTAAGCACACTGTTATTTTAGTGTGACAAAGCATTGGTAAAACCCATATCAGTTTAATACCTCAATATCTTCTACTTGGAGAAAAACATAGTCTGTCAATACAAATTACATCACTATAGATCCCTGTTTATTGTTCTTTCTACAAAAATAAAAGGGCTGGTCGCTTAATCTTCCATTAACACGTTCGCTACCACAATGGTAACAAAATAACTATTGGTATATACCAGCTGACTCACATAAATAGACTGACGACTCATATTTGGAACACTGTTTGCATGTTACTTATATTCCTTTGACAAATCAGTGGTTTATGTTAACGGCTTGATATATTCATATCTGTCTATATGCATGTTTGACGTTAATGTGGGACATTTGGTCTCTCAGTTATTCAAGATCAATGACGTCAAAAATGACACCATTGTTTATTCCTTCATGCTACTGCGGCAGTTATTGCTCTGATTGACCATGTTTTACTAGGTGTACTCTAACTGACATTTATCACAAAAGATGTAAATGTGTCACAAGTAATGGGTGCGTTTGTAAATATTCTATGCTGTATATGGTACTTAAATGTAAACATATTTTGCCTCTAATACAATAATATTTGTATTGTCTGTATTTTGTTATGTGGTATGTAGCCTGTATAAGCAATCTGTCTAGGATGACCAGTTAAGACGAATTAGTTGGGTGTTTGTTGACATTAGTAAGCCTTTGCATGGCATTTCTGTTTTTACGTGCATACAGTTTTGTTTCCAATATATTACAGATCGCAGTCCTGTTTTATGTAAGTAGCAAAATTTAGTTCATACTTTATTAAATTTTACATAATTATTTAAATTTTGTTTTCATCAAAATCATGTTTGGATTTGTTCGGTGTTTCGGATTTGAGGGGTTACACTGAGGTGGCTTGTAGATGGGATGCTCGGTCTATGATAAGATTTTCATGCTATAGACTGACTCAGCCATATATCCGCCATCCTAAAAACCACTAAAAATATCAAAGAAAATATACAATCAACAAACATGTGTCTAGGGTTTTTATATAGCGTAATAACTTATTACAACAACATTCCACTTTGGGTCTGTCAGACCCACTTTAACGTGGTCTATGTGGAAAGATCGAATTCTAACCGCCAGTCTCTCGTGAAAAACTTGACAGGGCATATATGTGCCGCTCAGTATCAAACGTGTTAAACCACACCAAATATTAATTTTGGGAAAGTAACATTGTGCTGAGTAACGTATTGAGGCAACTCTGACCCCAAATTCTGCAGTTAAGACGGTCAACTGTTTTACATTAATAACCCAACAATACTATCACACAACACTATAAAAACACTAGTCACTTTCAGTATAGATTATAATTACAAATATAGTATGTTACTCTATTTTCATAGGAGACATAAAAAACATAATACAATACCTTGTTAGAACAATATAACTAGCAAGAAAACTTATGGTGTGTTATATCTATGTTTTACTTTTTTTAAAGTCGCTAATTTTTTTTTTGTCCTAAAGAATTCTTTTATATCACTATGTGACAATGCGGATTATGTTTGTTATTACTCTGATGAAATAAAGAGTGACAAATTAGAAGTGATGCATAAAGTTAACAGCAAAGTTAAATATTTTTATTTTATTGGGTTTAATTTCATGTACCATTTGTAATTTGTAGATGCATAAGGGAAATAGGTTATATTATGACATCACAGTACTTCTAGGCACTCCTAATTTTATACTAGATCTGGTCCAAGGACTTCTTTAGGTTTTCGAACACACAAAACACAGATCTATTCAATAGCTTGATAAGTTTTTGGTTGACATGATGAATTTGCTTTCAAAACACTGCCACTTTCCTTAAAAGACTTTAGCCAATTGTAGATAGTTTTTGTAGTTGTTCACTACCTTATGGCTAAAATTATTTTACTTAAATTCTTATTATCTGTTCACCTTCATTTATATTAGTAATATTCTATATATTTGAGTACAGTTTTCTGCCTTTCCTAACATTACAATATTATCCTCTGTTGAAGCGTTTCAGAGTGACTCCATTTTCAAAACTTAAATTGTACTGTGTGCCCAAACAGTATTAAGTAGTTAGACGTTTGGAAAATGGAGTTACTTTGTTCAGTTGTAACAGACACACTTTGCACAAACCACAAAACACACTGTACCTTCTGTTATTAGAGTAGCCATTGCACTGCAATAAACAGCTGAACTTAGCACTGGTTTTGTTGTTCACAAGCAGGCCTGCCAACTGCAAGAACTGAATTTTCCCCTTTGCCAGAGCAAAACATTTGATGAACCGAGCACAACAAAATAGGACGTCACTTTGTAAAAATTCTATTATCCATTAAAACTTAAGAATTTTGTTCAAACTACTTATATAATCCATATATAATTTTATCTTTGTTGTATAGTGTAATTTATTATTTTTTTTAAAAAATTGATTTTAATAGTTCATTACAGTCCCCTAAATGTTACGAGTACATTTTGGGTAATTCAGTAGGGAGATATTATGAGGGTTGTATTGCCATTATTTTTTTGATTCCTACCTCTTGATGAAAGCTATTGTTACTATTTAGAAAATATCCCAAGTAAAATAAATATTTTTTTGTAGAACGATTATTGATTTTAAGTAAGAGTATGTTAATAACTTGGAGCAACTGTGGTGTAATCTTCAATCATAAATAAATAAAACCTCTTAACCACAAACACTTTTTTTCATGTCCTGATGTACATTTCGATTACAAAGCAATCATCTTCAGAGGGAAATACTACAAGACTAACTTGCCTTTCCTCTGAAGATGTTTTGCAATCGAAATGTACATCAGGACATAAATAAAAGGTTTTTGTTGCTTAAGAGGTTTTATTTATTTGTGATTAAGGGTATGTTATTTAGTATTTATATTTTGTTAATAATGCAACATCATCAGAAAAACTGTGGGTAATAGGTATTCTTTCTTCTCTCACCATCTCCATAAACTTGATTATACTCTTGTTCATATTTGAAAATTAATACAATCTTTATATCCTATTATAGTAATGTTAAAATTTTGTCTAGATATTGTTAATGGAACAACCTGATCAGTACTACAAACTGGACAATTGGCCTCCAGAAACAGACAGAAGTCAGTTCATGCGCCTTGCTTCTGAAGTACCATTATTTCAAAATGTTCTGCTGCGTATTCTTATGATTGGCCTGTCGAAAGAACATCCTCTGACCCCTCCTGAAGCTTTGGAACTGTCGGATCAATTGGTTAAAAGGGCAGCAAATACATCTATGATTGATAAATTAGCTGCACTTAGACGTATGTATTATGTAGTACATTAATTTCAATTGTTTTTTTTTTTAATTTAGTGTAATGTTTATAATATGTTATTAATGACTTCTTTTATATAAACTGAGAAAGTCTAAAACAAATAAGAGATACACAGAACTCACAAATTAATCATTTATTGACTTATACTCGTTTCAATGACAAAGTCATCATCATCAGTGAGTGTTGCTACTACAAACTCTAACTTACAACTAAGGTAAAAGTAAGATTACACTTCTATATTTATACAGTGGGTATTGCCTCACCCACCTGTCAAAACAACAGTTATTAATAATACTTCAAACATGATACATCAAATTTTACATTCAATTTTATACCTAACTCATTAATTACAATAAAATTCCTAACCATACACATAATTACATACAGTAAAACCTGTTTAAGCCGGAATCCATTGGGACCGGCATTTTTTTCCGTCTAAGACAAGTTTCCAGCTTATACAGTAGCAGTGTAATGTATGATGGTAACATCACGAAACGTTTGCTGAGTCTATTTTTAGCGTTGGGTGAGGGTAGGCCGTGGGGATTCTTAGCTATAAGACTATTATTTCTACTGATCAGCTGTATGGCGCTGTACCAACACCACATAGATAACGGACAATTAATTGTCATCGTGTCTACATTTGTTCTAATACAGTATTTAATTTAATTATTTATTTCCGATTAAGTACTGACTGTTTATTTCCTACAGAGATAATACTTCAACATATAAAGCAAGTGTATTTAAATCACAAGAAAACAATCACATTTTAACGTCTAAATAAACGTCATTCAACAGTAATATCGGTTATCTTGATTGCCTAATGACAGTCCGTAGCCTGTGCCTTGTGACGTCACAACTTGCAAACCTTGTTTTCTAGGTGGTGTTGGCTATGCACACTACAGAAAATGTTAAAACCTACATTACATAATAAAAATCTTACCTTTTAATGCAGCATCCATTTATCTTTCTCCACAAAACTATTTTTAATAAAAAACTATAAAACTAAAACACTTATACACTTGTCAATAAAATTTATGAATTAATGATGCAATTTATTAAAAACTATATTTTTCCTCTTACTGTATTTAGGCTTAATACTGTACATGGTAGGCTTACATAAAAATAAAAGAAAATCAAGTAGGCTTGAAAAAATCTAGCATTGACTTTTGTTTTAAAACGTTAGTTTTTCTTGCTTGTATTTCAGTTATTGATTTTAGTTGTAACAAATGGTGACGCGTTTCCGGGCTGTAATACGTACCGCGAAATCTTCTAACTCACAAATTTTCATTAAAGCCTCTCCAAATGTTTTAATTTGGTTTTCTACAACAGGTCCGTCTTCAATTTCTTCTTTTTCTTCTATTTGCGCATGTTTATTGCCTTTTACAATGAAGCGGTGTCTCGCCTTTCAATACGAGTACGTCAATCAGTATGTCTGGCCGTGGATGTTTGTAAACCATTCATTGCGTTATCTTTAAGGAAACGAGTACTTACACAAGCCTATCGTTAATTGATGGATGTTTGTATACCATTGCGTTATCTTGTGCATATCAGCGATCCTTAATGCTGTTACAGAATTCTCAGAAATAAATACGATCTGTTACAATTAAGCAGACCTATCTGTGAATTTTGTTATGGTAAAAAAATATATTATAAACTGTATTTTATCTAAACGGAATTCATTGTAACTTTATATTTTACAGCATGTTTGTGATCAGATTTTCCGGCTTATGCAGAACTAAGACGTAATAAATACATGCTTTTGCTTATTCCGCTTCCACGTTAGACAGTTTCCGGCTTATGAAGGTTATTAACCAGGTAAATTAAATAGGCGACAATCGGGACTTTTAAAGTTTTCCGCGATAGACGGGATTCCGCCTAACACAGGGTCTGTCTAAGACAGGTTTCACTGTATAAACAAACTAGATAATTATTATTTCAGTATTATTATTATTTCAAGATTTTAACCAACACGTTTGGCATTATTTACAAGGCCATTCTACAACAATCATTCTTTGGCCTAGTATCTAAATGACCAAATTATTATTAGCAATTGTGTTTTATATTAAGTAGAACTTGTGGTACAATTTTTATTTTATTGTAATGGACCTCTTAATTTTTGTAATACTATGTTTACTTTTTTGTTGAAGTTTATTTAATTAACTGATGATGACATGTATGTATCTTATCTGCAGAAATGTCTTTTAGAAAAAAAAACAAATGGCAGAGAATTTTATGAACTCTGTAAATATAATTTTTCATGGGCAATCTAGTAAAAACAAAAATAGTTATTTCATAGTTTGATAAATTTTGTTTTCAGTGGACAAGCTGGAAGTAATGGATCTAGTATTTAACCTATGTGCCTATCACCATCCCGAGAACATAGACTTGCCAGTTGGTTACACACCTCCAACCTTAGCGATCTCAAATCTTTATTGGAAAGGTTGGGTTCTATTGCTGATCTTGTGTGCACATAACCCAGAGACTATAGGAGCTGAAGCATGGAGCTCATATCCTACTTTACATGTTCTCATGGAAATGTGCATTACTAATCATTTTATTTTCCCATCTCCAGTCGAAGAGTTGCAGATGATCACAATTGACAAGCAAGCAATACTTCAGTTTGAAGTACATTTGGCAGCAGCTTCAACAAAAGTAAGTTAAGAGATTTTTTAAACTTTTTTCATAAGGATAAATAAATATAGCCATAACATTATAAAAAGTACAGAAATAGTATTATGTTTATTTGAAGTCCAATTATTCATGTGAATTTTTTTGTAAATTGTTTCTTACTGTTTAATTATTAAACTACTTAAATTATAAAATTCACTTATTTTGTTTTAAAAATTATGTCAGTCAAGTTAACGCTCAATCTGCATGTATTCATGTAATTGTACCTGAAAATTAGCCACTGACTTTACCATCATGTCATTTGGTATCGACAATAAATAGCAGTCTATTTCATTGCGAATTGCTAGCTTCAGATCTTCAGTTATTTAAGGCCTTCTAATACACATTTTCGATTTCAAATAACCCCCAAAGAAAAAAGTCATATTCCGAAAGATATTGAATGTCACCATTTCTTGAAATCACATGCTCTAGAAACATTTGTCGTAACACATTCACTGACACTCTTACAGTAGCCCCATCTTATTGAAACCAAACATTTGCAGTATAAATTTCACGATGTAACTCTAGTGCAAGGAAATTATTTACCATTTCAACATAACAACTAGATGTAATTAAAATTGCTCGACCGTTCTCTTCGTCAAAATATGGGCCTTGAAATTCGAATTCAGTCACTGCACACCAAACTCACATATTTACAATGAAGTGGTTTTTCGTGTAGGCTACTATGATTTTCTGCCGCCAAATACAGGAAATTTTGTTTATTAAGACAACTAGATAGGTGAAAATGGGCCTCGTCTGACGTTATAAGTATTGAATCATTTGTTAAAATGTTCAGAATTGACTGTGCACACTGTTTTTTGTTTTGAAAATCATGTTGTCTTAGTTCTTGAACAGTTACAATTTTATACAGATAAAAATAATGACCCAAATGTACAATTCAATCTGATATTTCTAGAACAGCTACACGATGTATGGCAGGGTGACATGGACTTCTGACTACTGACAATCGTAAACATCTGTATTTTCAGGAGTAGGAACGCTATGTGGAGGGCCTTTAGATTTCTGTTTTACACATTATTGCATTGCGTCTGGGGACACTACCATGTCTGCTTACTCCAAAATTTGTATGAATCAAATGGTGGGTTTTGACTACTGACTAACCATTATTAAAATAAGTCTATGGCCAAAGTGGAATGTTATGCGTTTCACAACTTCATTGGAACTGTAATGGCATTGAGCGAGGGAATGAAAGTCGTTGACCCGGTTCTCTCAAATCGCATTGTTGTGATGTACTGTCGGATCAAAATCCATTCACTTTTTTTGCCGGCCCCATTAAAAGCTTTTATTTTAAGGATTATTAGTCCTGTAACATTGTGACCATTTAACAAATCTCTTAACAATGAATACTCTTGAATACAGATACAGTAGAGTAGATAATTCGAGGTGGATGGGAACCTAGAACCCCACGGATTACATGGAAATACGTTCCTGTGCATTAGAAAAAATAGATATTTTAATGTACCCTAATTCAGTACTATAATTAAGAATGTACAAAATCAGTTTGTAGGACTTTATATATATATTTATTGAAATCCCGACTCATTTTATTAGCATACCGTATTAATATAAATGTAGGTCCGACTCATTTCATTTGCATATAAAAATTGATATGACATATCTTGGAAATCTGACTCGTTTCTTTCGCATACCATATGGAACATAAACTTTTTTGGACGCCCGATTCATCATTTTCCTTCAAATAAATAAAATAGGCTCGAATTTACTAAACCTTGAATTATCAGGACTCGGAATTTCAAGACTCTACTGTATTAACTTTGCAATTTTCAGTCATAAAGTGAAAATTAATTTGTTGCCTGTGTGCGCAAAAAATTGTATGTTAAAAAGGGAAAAATTCAGTGTGTATAAGTAGAATTTTATTATGTTAGTAGGTATGAGTAATCTTCCATAGTGTGTTTTATGTTTGTATGTAGAAACTGTCTCTTGTTTATGCATTCCAATGGGAAATACTGATGACTTAGTGTACGCCCTGTCTTTTGCTTACAATCTATCATACCTATTACAACAGTATCAACTGATGAAAGTGAATGTGTATCATTTACAAATGTATGATTACCTAGAATTTCATTAGTGATGCTGTTAAAAAAATTGGTAAAGTTTAAAAATGTCTTGCTTAAAATAAACACAAAATAGATAACAATTAGATAAAATAGATAAACAGACAAAATAGATCACAATTACAGGTAATTTACTTTTATATATTGCAAAAAGAA
Source organism: Prosapia bicincta (assembly GCA_036971475.1). NCBI lineage: Eukaryota > Metazoa > Arthropoda > Insecta > Hemiptera > Cercopidae > Prosapia > Prosapia bicincta. The sequence continues at coordinate 73,037,784 of JBAIZL010000005.1, read as the reverse complement.
GCTCAAAATGCTAAAAGACATAAGCAAAGTTAAACTAAAGGCAATTTTGAAATGCAGAGTAAAGTAACTAGTCAAACTTACAAAATTTTGAGTTTTTAAATTTCCCCTGTGTTCTATTTTATGGTAATTGTGTGAACTTCAGTAATGAGTTGGGACTTCATTCACTGTCTCACACCATTTTTATAGAAAATCTATATTTTTACCTGTAATTTGTCAGCTTTTCTGAATAGCAGACACTTCTAAATATTGGATATTTAGTAAATAATGGACAATGACTATGGTGTGAAGATTTTTCTGTAGTAAATTCAAAGTCTACTAGGAATTAGGTCTTATTTTGCACATGAAATGGACACACACTAACTAGACATGTAGAATAATTTAAGTTAATTTAAAAATATACTCTTTTAGCATTATAAACTTTATATGTAAAATTCCATTAGAAAGTGGCTTTTATGCTTTCACCTGTATTTATTTTTCTAGTTATTTTCCTTGAAAATATTATCTACATACCAAAATGAAAAGTGTAGCCAGATCTCAAATATTTATTCTGTTTATTGTTTTCAGGCAACAATCACAGAGCAGACCAGTTTGTTGCTGCCACAATTAATGAGCATGGAGCCTAAAGGAATTGCAAGACGCCCTCCTACAAACATCCTAGAATCGTTACAAGTTCTCAATCAGTCTCTGCGTTTAGGTCATTTACTCTGTCGCTCTAGGAGACCTGATTTTTTGCTAGATATAATTCAGAGACAAGGCACTTCACAATCGATGCCATGGCTTGCTGATCTAGTTAATAATTCTGATGCTTCTCTTAGGTATAAAAAGCTGACACTTATGTTTAAATGTAGATTTAATTTTGACATCATTTATACTTTTAACACGTTGGCTGCCATGGATGTCACAGGTGACTGACACTATTTTTACATAGGAGAGCGGCGGTCACCCATGATTGACAATGTAGACCTAACTTTAGATCATTACACAAGGTTGTCTAAAGTTCAACCCATTAAAGTTCTATTTAACCATATGAGGCCTCTGTGTTTGTTCCCGCACATTGAAGTTCAGGAATGTTTTTTATTATTTTTCTTACAAGACTATAAATTATTTGGAAACTAGAAGCTTTAGAATAGTGTTATATTTGATTTGATCCAAAAAAAATAACCTAAAAAACTGAACAATTCGAAAATTAGAAACTAAAAACTAATTTAAATCCTCTTCCAATTCATAAAATTCGTAAAAAACAGCTCACTTCGTTAAAACATACTTCTATTGAAACAATACAAACATAAATGTAATTTTCACATTATATTTACATTATAATTATTCAAAACAAAATATTTTCAAACAAAAATATAGTTATTCTGAAAATTTAAAAAATACGCAAGAAAAATCTAGTAGCTATATTTATTGTTAAAAAATACGTTATAGTATATATTTATACTTGAATTTATATATTGAAAAAAATACAATAAAAATGTTAATTTTTCACATTCATTCGTAAGATCGGTCTTGAACGGGGAATGCGTAGTAAGCCCGACAATGGGACTGACGCGCCACTTCGGAGTATAAATATTTACATCAAGCCATGATGATCACCGGTGTCCGACGACATTATAAAACAAACTAGTTTAAATGAATAAACACACTAGAAGACAAAATATTATGTTTTGTTATTATTTATACAAAAAATACAACAAACATTTGTGTTTGAAGGTAATCGGAAACTGGTTAGCAGTCAATGTGTTAATATTTACTATGAAAATAATAAAGAAATAATGGGCCTAATTTTTTCCCTTGTAGTATCTGTAATTATTCTGATAGTATGTTTTATAAATAGATTAGCTTGTAAAAACTGTTAGACTTTCTCTTCGTTTAAATAGATACATAAAAAAACTGATGAAAAGTTTAATGTAAAACAGGTAGGGTGTATAAAAAGATCAATAAGATAATGGTTGTCATCTTTTAACTTAATGAATTGGTTGGTTTAGCAAAACCATGTCTGTAGATTTTTTCACATAAGTTGACATAAAATTTTTGCAACATAGGCAAAATTGTCTCGTTATAGTCTCTTCTTTTGATCTAACCTATGAATTTGGTACCATTTTTAAGAGATACTAGGTTCATAGCAATGTATTTTCCTGAAACTTTATTTTCCTTTCACTGGCAATTTAGAATTGTTTAAAATTACAATTTGGGATAAAGAAAATGTATTTTGTATTGCTAGCTAAGGGAATGGCTTTAATACACTATAAATTCATAGACAACCAGATTGTGACATCTTTTAAGAAGAATACATAAATAATGTTATAAGGAAGCTCCCACCTTATGTATGATACAAGAAATATTGATTACAACAGTATATATCTTGTTTTACTATGAAACATTCAAGACAGTTACTTAACACTTCCAAGCCTACTCCCAGGTTTAGAAACGGCCATTTAGTTAACGCTAGTCGCCTACTCCTGTGTATAGCTCGGGATCCTGTATTTATTTTCATAGCAACGTAATTCCTGTGTATTCTCAGTTCCATCGATATTGTTTTTTTTATTATTCTACTTTACATGTCTTCTTTTAGGCCATTCAGAGTTGCTTTTGTGAACAAAACCCTAATTTGTGATGTGTGGCGACCGAGAGCTAGCAGACAGCTATTTGACATATGTTGGTTCGGTTAGGTAGTGAGTGTTTTGTTAGTCCGAGTTGTTTACATTTCGAGTCCACTGTTGTTTGTTCTAAATTGTAAAAACGTTATAGATATAATGGCTAAAGACACTTAGGATACGATTCAATACAAGATATGTTGTTTTTAGACAGATATGAGATATATTGCTTTTAGACAGTACGAGTGTGTGTCCCAAGCTGTTTCAAGTTATACCACACCAAATAAAATTATTTGTAGTGTAGTGTTATTCGTGTGGTGTATATATATATTCTTTAAAAGCATTTCTTTAATTCTTACCCAATACAATAGGATAGGCTGTGTAAATATATAAACCAATATTTCAAAATTACATTTTCTGTTAGTTTTAAAATGATATATAACATGTAATATTTGTTCTCATTCCAATGTAAAATATATGTAGTAAAAAGCAGTCATCTACAGTGATGGGTTTTTTTAAAGAGCAAAGTGGCATCTATATGTAAGTAATCAATTCATATGTATATATTTCTTGAACTCTTTTTTTCACTCCTTTTACACAAATGTATAATTTGTTGTAAATATGGTATTTGTTGTAAATCAGATATATTTTACCTAAAAACATCCAGACAGATAGACACAGGAGCTTATTAAGAGGGTTAGGCTTCAAATTGTTGAAAGTATAAACTGATGACTTAAAATGACAGTAAATGTGTTGTCATGGTATTCTTGTTTCATTTTTACGTTATTAAAATTTACTTTAAAATATTTATGGTTTTATTTATTAAGTTTCTTTTATACATAAATATTTGTTTATGTGTTTGGTAAAAAAAAATTTATCGCCTGCTCTTATATGTGTTTCAGTCATTTGCCTGTTCAGTGTTTATGTGAGTTTTTGCTGAGCTCAAGTTCGAAACAGCAACAAAAATACCAACAGTTGCTGACACATCTCCATATATTATTGAGCGAACCAGGGCAAGATCCAGACATAGTTTCTGAAATTCTAGAGTATTTCCTCCGAAGGTTAAGCTCTCCTCGCAGTAGATCTCAAGCCATTACAGTAAGTTGATTCGTTAACCTATTAAATAGTGATTCCTGCTGTTGCAAAAATACATTTTTAATAGAATTTTTTTAAATGATTAAAATTAATTTTTAGTTTGTTTTTTCTTATAAGTGTTAAGTTCTGAATATAAATTGAAATTGAGGAATCATTGAAAGTGTTTGAACAAGTAATTATTAAATCTTGGTGTTCATATTTAATGTATACCAGGACATTGAGGGTTCACTGGTGATCATAGTGCTGATGGCCCTGTTAAGAAAAATACTCTTCCAATCTTTGATACAGAACTCATGCATGGTCTTTAATACTCAATAGAGGTAGTTTTATTCATAGACTGGCAAAGAGCATCTGTTAAGTATCACAATTGAGATTCAGGCCCATACAAATCAGTTAATGAATGGTTCTTATTTTAAACTGTCTATTGACAATTCTTGTTTAAGCAATAAGAGCAAGTATTAAACCAGTGCCCAGTATTTGTTTTAATGAACATGATGTACTCAGAAACACATTAAGAATGGTAGTATAATAAAAGTTGCATTCTGCATATGAGTGGTAGTTAAATTGAAAATCCTATAGTGTAGATGAAAAAATTTACTGGTGATATTTTTTACTATGAAATGACATTGAATTATTAAGACATTATAATTGAGAAACAATGGAAACAAAGGACGTTGTAGGGGCATTCTTCAACTCAATAAATTTGACATAACCCAATAAAAAGTTCAACTAAGGTATGTGAAAATTATCTTGACATTACATTAAATATAAATAATAATAAAATAGAAACTACAATACACAGAAAACCCACTTCCAGCAACACCACAATACACTACAAATCTAACCACCCCTGGACACACAAAATTAACACTTACAGTAACATGATAAATAAAGCAATAAAATACACACAAGATAACAAACAAAAATTAAATGAAGAATTAGATAACATTACAAAAATAGCAATAGAAAATGGATACAACAAACACCTTATAAAAAACATATACAATAAATTTACAAAAGTACCTAACCTCAACACAACACTACAACCTGAACACAAAAATAATAAAAATTAAAAAATCTACCTAAAATATAAATACACCAATAACAAGATAGAAAAATTAACAAATATATACAACAAAGAATACTACACTCCAACATACAAACCAAACAACAAAATAATAAAATATCTTAATAACACAAACCACAAAACAATTACAGAAAAACATAACCTATCAGGAGTTTACAAAATTACATGTAACGACTGCAACACATTTTACATAGGGAAAATGACCAGATAATTTAAAATAAGATTTGAAGAACATTACAGAGCATTCAAAAATAAAAATACAAAAGTATCAAATGTTGCAGTACACCTAATATCACATAAACATGATATATCAAAATAAGAAAATAACCTAACCATACTTGAAATAAATAATAACCCAATAGAATTAAACTCACGAGAAAAATACCACATTTATAAAAACACACACAACAATTTAATCAACCCACAAACCACATATACAGAAGACATACTATAAAAACATTATACACGCAGATCAAGAGAAAGTGCGTGTAACGTCAACAAATACCAACATCACGAACCGAACATCTACACCAGAAAAAATAATCAGTGATTCGACAATGGTCAAGTGACCGAATGGTGCCTCATCACAATAAGGTAAAATTATTGCACTTAGTGCTGGATAAAAGTATTTACAATAGTAATATATCAACTTCATATATATATATATATATATATATATATATATTTAAAATTATCCATTGTTTTTCCGTTGCACTGACTTTATGAAACTAATAAATCCTAATTTTGAGTAATTTTATCCACCGTTAAGTGCAATAATTTTACCTTGAGTGATGAGGTACCTTTCGGTCTTTGACCATTGTCGAATCACTGATTGTTCTCTGCTGTGGATGCTACGTCCGTGGAGCCGGTGTTTGTAGAAGTTACGCGCACTATTTCTTGATCTGTGTGTATGAGGTTTCTGTATAGTATGTCTTCTGTATATGTTGTTTGTAAATTCATTAAGTTGTTGTGTATATTTTTATAAATGTGGTATTTTTCTAGTGAGTTTAGTTCTATTGGGTTGTTATTTATTTCCAGTATGGTTAGGTTATTTTCGTAATTTGTAATTTCGTGTTTATGGGAAATTAGGTGTGCTGCAACATTTGATACTTTAGAATTTTTATTTTTGAATGCTCTATAATGTTCTTCAAATCTTATTTTAAACGTTCTGGATGTTTTTCCTATGTAAAAAGCGTTACAGTTGTTGCAAGTGATTTTGTAGATGCCTGATAGGTTATGATTTTCTGAATTTGTTATGTGGTTTTTGTTACTAAGATATTTTATTATTTTGTTGTTTGGTTTGTAAGTTGGAGTGTAGTATTCTTTGTTGTATATATTTGTTATTTTTTCTATTTTGTTATTGGTATATTTATATTTTAGGTAGATTTTTTTATTTTTATTGTTTTCGTGTTCTGGTTGTAGTGTTGTGTTGAGGTTAGGTTTTTTTGTGAATTTATTGTATATATTTTTTATAATGTGTTTGTTGTATCCATTTTCTATTGCTATTTTTGTAATGTTATCTAATTCTTCATTTAATTTTTGTTTGTTATCCTGTGTGTATTTTATAGCTTTATTTATCATGTTACTGTAGGTGTTAATTTTGTGTGTCCAGGGGTGGTTAGATTTGTAGTGTATTGTGGTGTTGTTGGAAGTAGGTTTCCTGTATACTGTAGTTTCTATTTTATTATCATTTATATTTAAAGTGATGTCGAGGAAGTTGATTGTTCTATTTATTTCTGTTTCAACGGTGAATTGTATGTTTTCGTTGTATGTATTTAGTTTGTTTAATACTCTCTCACCTATTATTTACGAAAAAATACAACAAATTATAATAAAACATAAAACAAACACTATTAACAGACAAAACAAAAAAATCGAAAATTTATCTAAACAACTTAACCTAAAAAATAGCCTAGCACTAATCCACACTTCAAAACAACAACATAACCTAAAAAATAGCCTAAAACCAACCCACACCTCTAACAATAATAAATTCATAAACTTAACTAAAACAGAATTTACTGAAAAAGAAAAAATAATAATAACTAATTCCTTCAAATATAACCTACCTAACTTCAACAAAAAACAAATAATAAAAAACCTAATAGTTGACACAGAATCTAACATCCACAAAATTACCCACCAAAATACTGAACACATAAGAAATAACATTAATAATAAAATTAACCTAATAAAAACGGAAAAAAACAAAAAAACAGAACAATATATTAATAAAAAAGAAATTATAAAACTCAAAGAAAAACTAGAAAACAACGATTACTTAATATTAAAATCAGAAAAACAAATACTCCAGTAATAATAGAAAATACCAAATATATCGTTTCAATGACTAACTACATAAAAGAAAATAAATACGAACAAATCCCAGACCCAACTAACAAATACCTTATTACAATAAAAAACTTAATAGTCACTCACCGTAACACCCTAAACTATAACAATAAATTAAAATACCACACAAGATTATACCCATTTAAACCATGCGCACCCATATTATCAGGGATACCTAAAATCCATAAACCAAACACACCATTTAGACCACTAATAAATTTCACAACAGCACCATCTTACATAATCGCAAAAATCCTAGACAAAATACTAAGGGCTAAAATACACATCAACAACACATATAATATAAAAAATGGATACGAATTAATTAATAAATAAAATAAAAACGATAAAAACAAACAGCAACACAAAAATAATAAGTTATGACATAACTAACATGTACCCTAGTATCCCAATAGAAGAAACCATAGAAATAATAAAAAACAAACTGATACACAATAACGAACAAAGAAACATAATAGATAGTATCATTACGTTAACCAAACACATATGTAACCAAAATTACTTCCAATTCAACAATAAATATTATAAACAAACAACAGGACTCCCCATGGGTTCACCCATTACATCTGTCATGTCAGAAATATATTTACAACATTTTGAACAAATAATAATAAAACCTATAATAAACACACACAATATCTTACTATGGACAAGATATGTAGACGATATACTTGTAATATACCAACCTACCATTCACAACGAACACCTCATAAATTAAACAAACTAAATACATACAACGAAAACATACAATTCACCGTTGAAACAGAAATAAATAGAACAATCAACTTCCTCGACATCACTTTAAATATAAATGATAATAAAATAGAAACTACAGTATACAGGAAACCTACTTCCAACAACACCACAATACACTACAAATCTAACCACCCCTGGACACACAAAATTAACACCTACAGTAACATGATAAATAAAGCTATAAAATACACACAGGATAACAAACAAAAATTAAATGAAGAATTAGATAACATTACAAAAATAGCAATAGAAAATGGATACAACAAACACATTATAAAAAATATATACAATAAATTCACAAAAAAACCTAACCTCAACACAACACTACAACCAGAACACGAAAACAATAAAAATAAAAAAATCTACCTAAAATATAAATATACCAATAACAAAATAGAAAAAATAACAAATATATACAACAAAGAATACTACACTCCAACTTACAAACCAAACAACAAAATAATAAAATATCTTAGTAACAAAAACCACATAACAAATTCAGAAAATCATAACCTATCAGGCATCTACAAAATCACTTGCAACAACTGTAACGCTTTTTACATAGGAAAAACATCCAGAACGTTTAAAATAAGATTTGAAGAACATTATAGAGCATTCAAAAATAAAAATTCTAAAGTATCAAATGTTGCAGCACACCTAATTTCCCATAAACACGAAATTACAAATTACGAAAATAACCTAACCATACTGGAAATAAATAACAACCCAATAGAACTAAACTCACTAGAAAAATACCACATTTATAAAAATATACACAACAACTTAATGAATTTACAAACAACATATACAGAAGACATACTATACAGAAACCTCATACACACAGATCAAGAAATAGTGCGCGTAACTTCTACAAACACCGGCTCCACGGACGTAGCATCCACAGCAGAGAACAATCAGTGATTCGACAATGGTCAAAGACCGAAAGGTACCTCATCACTCAAGGTAAAATTATTGCACTTAACGGTGGATAAAATTACTCAAAATTAGGATTTATTAGTTTCATATATATATATATATATATATATTTAGGTTAGTTTTGGTTGGTAAAGATTATTTAGATTTTTTGGACTAGGAGACTGACAGACTTACCTTGGTAAGAGTCTACTCTGTAGTCTTGAAATAGAAACACATAAAAGCACTTAACCAATGATATATTTCAACCACACAGTGGTCTTTGTCAATCAAAGAGAAAACACAAAAAGAAATATGAGAGAATGAAATAAAATAAATATAAGTTGTAATCACAGATTGTGTAGAAATCAGATGTCACAGATTAAAGATATATGTATTGTTTCCATGAGCATATGAGTGATTATAGTTTATATAAGTCTGTCAAAGAAAAAGAGATTGGAGACATCTGAAGAGGCTATTAGGACAAAAAAAAAAAAAAAATGAATGGATGTATATATATATATATAAATATAATATATATATATAAATATATATGTATATATATATAAATATATATGTATATAGATATATATATATATATATATATATATATATATATTATATATATATATAGATTAAGAAAACTAATTAAATCTATTTAATTAAATAATATTGAGGATCAATTCGCAATGAAAAATTTATTCCACAGGTCCTGAAGAAATTAATTTTAGTTTTAGTGATAAAAGAATGATTCTGAGTAGGTGTTCATTATTATTTAATTATTCTCTGTGGTCACAAATGAAGCTCAATGTTTTGTTACAAATTTACTTAGAAATTAATTATTGTTTCAGGGTCTGAAACTAGTTCTCTCCTCAAGTGAAGAGGAACCAATGGAGACAAATGGAGATAGTAGAGATGATGCTACGTGGCTGCTTCGACAACTTCCAATGCTGCCTCATTTCCCTGTTGCTCGAACACAGGTACTTTACTTGAATTTGTATTTTAAGGACAATTTTTTAATATTTTACACTAAATTAAAATTTTTTGTGATACAATTTACTGGGAATTTTTAAAGAATTTATAAAAATAAATAGCTTTTGTAATAATTGTCCACACTAAATAAACAATATAAAAATAAAGATGGGTAAATGAGTTTTAATAAAATATAAATTTTAGTCGCTACAGAACACTTACATAAATTTTTGAAAATAGAACAAAAAAGAAGAAATCAAAATTGGATCATTGTGTTTGTGTGAACATAACAATTGTTACACGCTCATGTACTACCTAATTTACTGAAATATATATATATAGTAGTCCCTCAGTATTTGCAGTTGTCAAAATTACAAGACATCCCGCTAATATACATCGTATTTTTTAAAAAAGGACAAGACAGATACAGAAACTATATTTAGATACTGTGCAGGTTGTAAGATAATGTGTTCTTATTTATTTCTAGATCACTGTAGTTATTTATCCCAAAAAATCTGATTATTCACCAAACATCCGTTATACTGTACTACTAGGCCTACTACTTAAAAGACAGGCATTTCTTATTTATAATGATGAAAATCTACTGTTTTTGGAAGATAACGCCTCTACGAACTTTCTCATCCAAGGAGAAGAAACCTGCTCAGGGTATAAGATCGCAAAGGATCGTTTGACTGTTCTGTAGTGCCAGCGGACTGATATTGTTTCAATGGCACATGGAATTTATAATGAAGGATTTAAACACATTAACACTCGACAATCTTTAAAAATTTGTGAACCAAGATTTGACAGAAGAAGAGCTAGAAGAATAATTAACGAACCTGTGCCGATCTAGGATAAAAAAGATGAAGAAATCATAAAAAATGTATTGCCGAAGTTGACATTAAAATCTGCCGGTGAAATGTCGATTAGGGAAACAGCTGCATCCGCTACTGAAATTGATCCCTTTTTGTAATAGACATTAAAATATACTTGAAAACTGAAAGAAGCACTATCACTATATAAAGAAGTATGTAAAGAACTAGAAAAAAATCTTGGAAAAATTCATATAACGAGTGTTTTAAAAATCAAACTAACAGTGTTTAAAATTTTTTATCTAAAATTAGAAGTTCAAAAATTTAGTGAATAGCGTTTAACAATAAAGAATCTTGTGTGTGTGTGTGTGCATGCACATATTCATTAGAATTTTTGAATTGAAGGTAAATGTAAATAATCAATAAAAATATGTATGTATGAACTTAATTCATCCCATTAGTTCATGAAAAATAACAAAAATTCATAATCCCCATAACATCAAATTCTAACAGTGTTAGCACACCCTTGATGAAGGCGGCATCATAGCCAAAACTAGTCTAGATTATTAAACTAGTACTTAGTGAGATTTGAATGCACTTTTTTAATTTATCTTTAGTGAGTTGTTCTCACTATCAAACCTCTAATTAACCATATCAAGTTTTATAGTGGAAATTAATTGATGTTAAAGTGATAACACTAATTTAAACACTATTTATAAACAGTAACAGAAAATGTTTTGAGTCATTCGTAAATGAGTTTTTTTTCGATACACTTCAGGGAATACTAGATGATTAAATAATGTTATAAGTAGGAGTAACTAACTAGACATTTGTAAAGAAAAAGAGATATATTAAACAAAGATCTAGGGATGGTGGAGATGACATCTTGATCTTGCAAATCCTTTTCCAGCTCTCACCTAATATATAAATACAGGTTAACTAAGAATAAAGTGAGCTAATTCCTCCTAAATTGAAAACAAAACATATGGATATAATTATCTATGGCTGTTTTATTAGGATCGAATCAGTCAGGTTTTTAAAATATCAGAATTGGTTGATGATACGATATCTGCTTCCAATAATATCGGTGCTTTCTTTTTTTTAATATGGTAAAATAAAATTGCTGTTTTAGTCTCCTGAAGTGAAAGATAGTTTACAATATGTTTTATGGTTTGTTAAATACTTACAATAGTATGTATACACTACAGTCTGTAAATATCAACATTGACATCTTGAAAGCAGCAAAATTACAAGTATCAACATTTATACAAACTATCAAATATTTTATTTAATTTAATAGTTGTCGAACCTATGAATTTCCACACTATCTTGTTTGTATTTAAACAACATTAATATTTCTTAAATTTGAAAACCATTAAAAGGCTCTTAATATTTCAGATAATAACAGCATTGCGAATGGCATGCCAAGTAGAAAATGATCCAAGCCTAGTTACGGCATATCTATGCTTCCTTGCACAACATTCCTCAACAGACTTAAGTGAAATGACGGATCTAGTAGTGGATATGGCACAGTTGATTGTGGAGCGTAACACCATCATGGCAGCAATTTTACCTTCTCAATCCGGCATGAATCCAGGACTTGATGCTTTTATATCAATATTTTATACTTATTTAAACAAGGTAATGTATGTCCCAATAAACTTGTAAGTGTTATTGAATTAGATGTTAATTAATTAATTTTAACATTTGTTGATTCCATCTTTGCGTGAGCTACTAGTAATCACTTACACTTTTTTAAAAAATGTTTTAACTTGCCTATAGTAGCACTTACTTTTTTTGTGTTGAGGACGGCCGTTTCGGGAGATGTGTCCCTTTGTCAACTCAGACCGTAACTGATCTCAAGGTTTACGTAGGTTAGGGTGGGGGTGGGATATATTGGTGGTGTGGGTGTATTTTGTGTGTGTTAGGAGTTATGATGTCAAAAAGTGCGTGTGAGTTATAATGTAATTGTGTATTGAGTATGTGTGTAGGGTGTAGTTTGAAGTGCCTATATATTTCGTATTGTTCGGTTGTGTAGCGTTGGTTATTTCTGTGTTGTTTATGAAGAATTTGTAGGTTAGATTTTATGTCTGTGTAGTCGTGTTTTGTGGAGTTGAGATGATCGGCGAAGTTTGATTGGTAGTTATTGTTTTTTAGTGCTTTTATATGTTCTTGGTAACGTGTGTAGAATGACCTCCCTGTCTGGCCTATGTAAAAACTGGGGCATGAACTGCAAGTTAGTGTGTAAACTCCAGTGGTGTTGTAAATGTCGTTGATTTTGCTGTTGGGTTTTAATTGTTTGTTGAGAGTGTTGTGTGTGGAGTAAGCTATTTTGTAGTTGTATTTTCGTAATGTGTTGGTTAGATTGTGGGTTTTGGATGATCTGTAAGGTATTGATAAGTATTTTATAGGATTGTCATCTTGTGATGACCCCATATCCACACCACACCACCAAAATATCCCACCCCCACCCTAACCTACGTAAACCTTGAGATCAGTTACGGTCTGAGTTGACAAAGGGACACATCTCCCGAAACGGCCGTCCTCAACAAGAAAAGTAAGTGCTACTATAGGCAAGTTAAAACATTTTTTTTAAAAGTGTAAGTAATTAATTTTAATTATATTAGAGTTGCAATTTACACCAAGAGTTATTTTTTTTTTTAACTCAAGTAAAATTTACTATGATTATATATCCTGCACAATTACATTGCAATCAAATACAATTCTTGGCATCTGAACTTCAAAAGAATACTTTTTTTAAAGGTTATTAGGATCTCACAAAATTATTGGTGAAGTCAAATGTTGATAATCAGGAATGTGTAAGTTGAAGGGGGATTTTTTTGCTGTAGCAAAATCCCTTTTTGGCATCCATGAAGCAGTGAAGAGCTTGAAAGAGTGGAATTATATTAATATTAAAGAGTTGCTCTAAAACAATTTTCAGGTTAGCATTCTGATGCCTTAGTGTAATAATTAAGGCGTCTTGTTAACAGTAGATGTTTTTTTAAATAAATTGTATCTAGTAGCTGAAGTGCAAAGGCTATCTCAAAAGTTATTAGAAATGGGGATGGATGTGATAAAATTTATAGATCAATAAGAGTTTTTTAAAAAAACATTGTCAATAATTGTGTCACACTCGCTGTAAATGGCACTCACCTTATGCAAAACTAAATGACTCTGTCTTATCTGCCAAATATTCTAATCCATATTTAAGAATAAAATAAATATTGGGAACTGTATCTATGATGACAGACCTGCTACCGTAAAATTCCAATGACATCATTTAACTCACAAGATATGTAAGGAAATGTGCTTTTTTTTAATTTGTATTTTACTTTATATTTAATTCATTTATACGTTGTTTATATTTTTAAGAAAATTGTAAAGAAATGTAAATATATAAGTCCATTTTGGAAACCACTTTATTTGTAAAAACTATAAACTTTTGTGTTATAATTATGTTTTAGGCTAGAGAGCCACAACGAGAAGCATACACGTGGTCTGAGAGCCAGGATCAGATCTTTGTGACATGGCCCACTAGTGAGCAATGTACGCTTCATATTCTCACAGTCCACGCAATGGTGATTATTCTCACTTATGGTGATCAGCCAATTTCGAATCCTTTACAGTTCCAACATTTATTGGATGTTTGGTTTCCGCTTGAAAAAGAAGATTCGCCAAAGGTCAGGTTTAAAGTTAATGTTAATTTTATTTCAAAATAATTTATGATAACACTGAGGGAAAAACATGAGCCAATATAAATTTATAAAATATATATGTAAGTAATTTTATCCACCATTAAGTGCATTAAGGTGATTCGACAATGGTCATGTGACCGAAAGGTGCCTCATCACTCAAGGTAAAATCATTGCACTTAATGGTGGATAAAATTACTTACAATAGTAATATATTAACTTCATAAAGTCAGTGCAACGGAAAAACAATGGATAACTTAAAATATCAAGAATATATATATATATTTTATCCACCAGTGCAATGATTTTACCTTGAGTGATGAGGCACCTTTCGGTCACTTGACCATTGTCGAATCACTGATATTTTTCTGGTGTAGATGTTCGGTCCGTGATATTGGTATTTGTTGACGTTACACGCACTTTCTCTTGATCTGTGTGTATGATGTTTTTATATAGTATGTCTTCTGTATATGTTGTTTGTAGATTCATTAAATTGTTGTGTATGTTTTTATAAATGTGGTATTTTTCTAGTGAGTTTAGTTCTATTGGGTTATTGTTAACAACAATAAATTCATAAACTTAACTAAAACACAATTTACTGAAAAAGAAAAAATAATAATAACAAATTCCTTCAAATATAACCTACCTAATTTCAACAAAAAACAAATAATAAAAAACCTAATAGTTGACACAGAATCTAACATCCACAAAATTACCCACCAAAATACTGAACACATAAGAAACAATATTAATAATAAAATTAACCTAATAAAAACGGAAAAAAACAAAAAAATGGAACAATATATAAATAAAAAAGAAATTATAAAACTCAGAGAAAAACTAGAAAACAACGACTACTTAATATTAAAATCAGATAAAACAAATACACCAGTAATAATAGAAAATACCAAATACAACGATTCAATGACTAACTACATAAAAGAAAATAAATACGAACAAATCCCAGACCCAACTAGCAAATACCTTATTACAATAAAAAACTTAATAGTCACTCACCGAAATACCCTAAACTATAATAATAAATTAAAATACCATACAAGACTATACCCATTCAAACCATGTGCACCAATATTATCAGGGATACCTAAAATCCACAAACCCAACACACCATTTAGACCACTAATAAATTTCACAACAGCACCATCTTACATAATCGCAAAAATACTAGACAAAATCATAAGATCTAAAATACATATCAACAACACATACAATATAAAAAATGGATACGAATTAATTAATAAAATAAAAACGATAAAAACAAACAGCAACACAAAAATAATAAGTTATGACATAACTAACATGTACCCTAGTATCCCAATAGAAGAAACCATAGAAATAATAAAAAACAAACTAATACACAATAACGAAAAAAGAAACATAATAGATAGTATCATTACGCTAACCAAACACATATGTAACCAAAATTACTTCCAATTTAACAATAAATATTATAAACAAACAACTGGACTCCCCATGGGTTCACCCATATCATCTGTCATGTCAGAAATATATTTACAACACTTTGAACAAATAATTAAACCTTTACTAAACACACACAATATTTCACTATGGACAAGGTATGTAGACGATATACTTGTAATATACCAACCTACCATTCACAACGAACACATCATAATATTAAACAAACTAAACACATACAACGAAAACATACAATTCACCGTTAAAACAGAAACAAATAGAACAATCAACTATCTCGACATCACTTTAAATATAAATGATAATAAAATAGAAACTACAGTATACAGGAAACCTACTTCCAACAACACCACAATACACTACAAATCTAACCACCCCTGGACACACAAAATTAACACTTACAGTAACATGATAAATAAAGCAATAAAATACACACAGGATAACAAACAAAAATTAAATGAAGAATTAGATAACATTACAAACATAGCAATAGAAAATGGATACAACAAATACATTATAAAAAATATATACAATAAATTCACAAAAAAACCTAACCTCAATACAACACTACAACCGGAACACAAAAATAATGAAAATAAAAAAATCTACCTAAAATATAAATACACCAATAACAAAATAGAAAAAATAACAAATATATACAACAAAGAATACTACACTCCAACATACAAACCAAACAACACCAAATAACACATACCACAAAACAAATTCAGAAAAACATAACCTATCAGGAATTTACAAAATTACATGCAACAACTGTAACGCTTTTTACATAGGAAAAACAACCAGATCATTTAAAATAAGATTTGAAGAACATTATAGAGCATTCAAAAACAAAAATTCAAAAGTATCAAATGTTGCAGCACACCTAATATCACATAAACATGAAATAACAAATTACGAAAATAACCTAACCATACTTGAAATAAATAATAACCCAATAGAACTAAACTCACTAGAAAAATACCATATTTATAAAAACATACACAACAATTTAATGAATCTACAAACAACATATACAGAAGACATACTATATAAAAACATCATACAAACAGATCAAGAGAAAGTGCGTGTAACGTCAACAAATACCAATATCACGAACCGATCATCTACACCAGAAAAATATCAGTGATTCGACAATGGTCAAGTGACCAAAAGGTGCCTCATCACTCAAGGTAAAATTATTGCACTTAATGGTGGATAAAATTACTTACAATAGTAATATATTAACTTCATATATATATATATATATATATATATATATATATATATATATTTACTATCATACCAGTGGTATACCAAGTCCAGAGAATCCCCTAACCTCAACATCAGATAAATCCATTCATTTTTTTTTTTTTTTTTTTTCCTCCAAATAGCCTTATCTCTTTTCCCCTGACAGACTTATATAAACTATAATCACTCATATGTTCATGGAAACAATATATATATCTTTAATCTGTGCATCTGTGACATCTGATTTCTACTCTACACAATCTGTGATTACAATTATTTTATTTCATTCTCTCATATTTCTTTTTGTGTTTTCTCTTCGATTGACAAAGACCACTGTGTGGTTGAAATATATCATTGTTTAAGTGCTTTTATGTGTTTCTATTTCAAGACTACAGAGTGGACTCTTACCAAGGTAAGTCTGTCAGTCTCCTAGTCCAAATATATATATATATATATATATATATATATATATATATATGAAACTAATAAATCACTAATTTTGAGTAATTTTATCCACCATTAAGTGCAATAATTTTACCTTGAGTGATGAGGTACCTTTCGGTCGTTGACCATTGTCGAATCACTGATTGTTCTCTGCTGTGGATGCTACGTACGTGGAGCCGGTGTTTGTAGAAGTTACGCGCACTATTTCTTGATCTGTGTGTATGAGGTTTCTGTATAGTATGTCTTCTGTATATGTTGTTTGTAAATTCATTAAGTTGTTGTGTATATTTTTATAAATGTGGTATTTTTCTAGTGAGTTTAGTTCTATTGGGTTGTTATTTATTTCCAGTATGGTTAGGTTATTTTCGTAATTTGTAATTTCGTGTTTATGGGAAATTAGGTGTGCTGCAACATTTGATACTTTAGAATTTTTATTTTTGAATGCTCTATAATGTTCTTCAAATCTTATTTTAAACGTTCTGGATGTTTTTCCTATGTAAAAAGCGTTACAGTTGTTGCAAGTGATTTTGTAGATTCCTGATAGGTTATGATTTTCTGAATTTGTTATGTGGTTTTTGTTACTAAGATATTTTATTATTTTGTTGTTTGGTTTGTAAGTTGGAGTGTAGTATTCTTTGTTGTATATATTTGTTATTTTTTCTATTTTGTTATTGGTATATTTATATTTTAGGTAGATTTTTTTATTTTTATTGTTTTCGTGTTCCGGTTGTAGTGTTGTGTTGAGGTTAGGTTTTTTTGTGAATTTATTGTATAAGAATATATATATATATATATATATATATATATTTAGGTTATTTTTGGTTGGTAAAGATTATTTAGATTTTTTGGACTAGGAGACTGACAGACTTACCTTGGTAAGAGTCCACACTGTAGTCTTGAAATAGAAACACATAAAAGCACTTAAACAAT
The DNA here is from genome assembly GCA_036971475.1 of Prosapia bicincta. Lineage (NCBI taxonomy): Eukaryota > Metazoa > Arthropoda > Insecta > Hemiptera > Cercopidae > Prosapia > Prosapia bicincta. The sequence continues at coordinate 73,019,405 of JBAIZL010000005.1, read as the reverse complement.
GATATATTTCAACCACACAGTGGTCTTTGTCAATCGAAGAGAAAACACAAAAAGAAATATGAGAGAATGAAATAAAATAAATATAAGTTGTAATCACAGATTGTGTAGAGTAGAAATCAGATGACACAGATGCACAGATTTCATCTACAAACAACATATACAGAAGACATACTATACAGAAACCTCATACACACAGATCAAGAAATAGTGCGCGTAACTTCTACAAACACCGGCTCCACGTACGTAGCATCCACAGCAGAGAACAATCAGTGATTCGACAATGGTCAACGACCGAAAGGTACCTCATCACTCAAGGTAAAATTATTGCACTTAATGGTGGATAAAATTACTCAAAATTAGTGATTTATTAGTTTCATATATATATATATATATATATATATCTTTAATCTGTGCATCTGTGTCATCTGATTTCTACTCTACACAATCTGTGATTACAACTTATATTTATTTTATTTCATCCTCTCATATTTCTTTTTGTGTTTTCTCTTCGATTGATAAAGACCACTGTGTGGTTGAAATATATCATTGTTTATGTGCTTTTATGTGTTTCTATTTCAAGACTACAGTGTGGACTCTTACCAAGGTAAGTCTGTCAGTCTCCTAGTCCAAAAAATCTATATATATATATATATATATATAATATTATCCATTGTTTTTCCGTTGCACTGACTTTATGAAGTTAATAAATTACCAATTTTGAGTAATTTTATCCACCATTAAGTGCAATAATTTTACCTTGAGTGATGAGGCGCCTTTCGGTCTTTGACCATTGTCGAATCACTCTGATTGGTCACTTTGACCAGAGTGATTCGACAATGGTCAAAGACCGAAAGGCGCCTCATCACTCAAGGTAAAATTATTGCACTTAATGGTGGATAAAATTACTCAAAATTGGTAATTTATTAACTTCATATATATATATATATATATATATATATATATATATATATATATATATATATATATAACTTATGATTAGTACCTATAAATTTGCCTTGTTATACTTAAATATTATTAATTATAGTTGAATATTATTATAATATCTCTATATAATATAAAAATGAATGTTTGTATGTATGTATGCACCTTATGTAATACTAAACCACTGAACAGAAGTTAATGAAATTTGGAGAAAATGTGTAACATATTCCCAGGATGGTTCGTGTGAAGTTTGGTGTAGATCCATCCACAGAGGCTTAGGATGGTTCAAAAACCGATGTATGTATGTAATCTTATGGATGCCTCAACTACTGAACAGAGGTTAATGAAATTTGGAGAGATTGTTTCACATATTCTAAGGATAGTTCTTGAGAAGTTTGTGCCAGATCCATTCACAGGACTCCGCCCCAGAAGTTTCGTTAGGATGGTTCAAAAAGCAATGTATGTATGTATCTTATGGACGCCTAAATAGCTGAACGGAAATTAATGAAATTTGGAGGAAATGTTTAACATATTCCCAGGATGGTTCAAATTAACTTTGGTGGAGATCTATCCACAGGGTTTTGCCCCAGGGGTTTTTAATATAAAACTTTCTTTAAAGTATCGATTTTTTTTTTAATGGATGAAGATATGGATGACACAAAATGTTTAATTTCAAGACTGCATCTTACATAAGATTACATTTTATATCAGTCTGAATTAAAAATTTACTGAGCATAAATTATAGTTTTATATTTTGTAAAAGTCATATTTTTAATCTCAAGTTGAAGACAGAATGTCCCATTATTAGTCAAGGTGTGGTCTATAAAATACTTTTTTTTTTATACAAAAGCCAGAAAATGGTCCCAAGTTACAACACATAATAAATATATTACTTATGAATAAGGTTTCCTGAATTTTTATTAAACATATATATTTTTACAATATATTTTTAAAATGACATACTTAATCGAATTTAATTTAGTATTTTACTCATATATTTTGTTGTTCATGGTGAGTGGTGAAACTTTTACATTTGAAGTTTAAATTAATGAATTATTGGATTTATCATTTTAAATCAATTTATGAAAAACCTACTGAGACAACATTTTATATCTTACTAAACTATCTTCATCATATTTAGTTACTTAGAGCTAAAGGTAAAATTTATTCACAAAGGTAAAAGTCAAGTAGTGGACTCAAAATCTCACAAAAATTAGTCTTTAATAAACACACAAAAACAAACTAGTTTCAGCGACAAAGTCGCCTTCCTCAGTGCTTGGCTACTACTAACATCTTGTCAAAGCACTGTTATTAACTCAGCTATGGCCAAGCATTGCCTTGATAACCATCATTATTTTACGTCTGACCATCCTAAGTTGTTGAGGGAAGTCACGAGGCACAATACTATGGATGCTTGGGAGACTTGGTTTATTAATAAATTTCAAGATGTCTCAGTTAATAATGAGTCGGGCCCAGTCCAGGGTTCATCGCTTCTATTTCCGGATTTTATGTATTAATTGGATTTTAGGGTATTGTGTACGGTGTGTATTTTTATATAATATATGATTGTTTTTTTAACTGTATAGGCTGTGTTTATTCATGATAGTGCGAAATCAGGAGTGGAAGATAAAGAACCAAATATTTTTAATAATAGCAATTATGTAAAATTTAAAAAAAAATTATAAATAAAATAAATAATATATATCTCTCGTGAGTAAGTGGGGTTATACTATGTAATAAATTATTTTTATTGCTTGACTGTATTTTTATCTTGTTTGTTTTAGTTGATTTGTACACTAGTTTGACATTATGTTAGTAGTAGCCAAGCACTGAGGAAGGCGACTTTGTCGCTGAAACTAGTTTTGTGTGTTTATTAAAGACAAATTTTTGTGAGATTTCAAGTCCACTACTTTGACTTTTACCTTTGTATCTTCATCATCTCATAAAGATCATTTAGTGTTATCATACTTTAGGCTCTGGGTGTCATAATAAATTTGTGAAGTTGCTACTTTAATTACAAAAATACTGGACTTTTTAGTGATATTTAATCTGTGTGGAACTATGAAAGAAGAGTGAAGTGGGTTCTGAACGTTTTATGGAGGTGCTTTTCTCGTAACAGCTATGCACTTCTTCTCCATTTCACAAATCAAAAAATGTTTTTTAAGATAAAAGTTGAAAATATTCATGTAATATTTGTATTAATTTTTTTAATCTATTTATTTAATATTAAATACGATAAAATAATTCAAGCCTGATACTGTTCGTTATCTTTTAGGCAAATATTGCACCATTATTTTTATGGTAATTCAATGGAAAACAGCAGTTTAAATTTGTTTTTTTTTATAGTGGTCATTACATGTTTGAATATGGACCAATTTATTAAGAACCAAAACTATATTTTTTCATGCATATACAAAAGAACTTTCCCATATATTGAAAATTTATTTGCAGGCATTTTTAGTTGATACGTCGGAAGAAGCATTACTCATCCCAGATTGGTTAAAGTTGAGAATGATTCGTTCTCGTGTGCCAAGACTAGTTGATGCGGCTTTAACCGACCTTGAACCTCCTCAATTAATCTTGTTCATACAATCTTTTGGAATTCCTGTCTCTTCAATGAGGTAAGTAATTTTATGATTTGTAATTGAGTAATTATTTAGAAATTCATGTAGAACATAAATTGTAATAATTTGGTTTTTTTAGCTTCGTTAAAATCAAGATTTTTTTTACTAAGTGAAAAATTAAAAGTAACATTATTATTAAATAGTTTTTATAATTATTTTCAACTCCTTAATAATTGCTATGCACAAGTACAATTTTATAAATAACGCATTTTGTAAAGGGTGTTGTTCGTTGCATGGGTCTTTTTTAACATCGAGAAAAAATCAAAATCTGAAGAACTCATGTAGGTTGGCTGAGGTAACACTTCTCAGCCATATTAACATGGGTTTTCAGTTATAACAAATTAAGATTCAGATTTCAGTTATCCGGACGTCAAAATTTTTTTAGCATCACAAATCTGGATCATGGTTTCAGCGTGCACGGCAATTTGGAGTGAAAAGTGTGGCACTCATTGCAAAGAAGATAAACCAATTCTGAAAAATGAATCAAAACTAAATTAAAAATGCAGCGTACAGTACATTTAATCATGATTTAATTTTTTTAGATTTATTTGTTCTGCAACTAACCAATAACGTGTATTATAACCGACCAGCAAAATAATAAAATTTATTATTAAACTAAATGTTTAGCTAATTTGTTATATAATATGCTTTTGTTAAAAAACAATAGACTTTTTCGCTCAATAAGTATATAACATCATGTTTTTTTTGCTTTCTGTGCTATTTATTAGTATGTACATTATATGTTCTTTCACTAAATTCTTTTGTATTTTTTAATCCCTGTGCCGTCTTTTCCAATAATAATTCCTGGTTTATTTCAAACCAACAAGCTACTAGCATTAAAATAAATTATAGTTAACGAATTATGAGTAATATGCACTAGTTTTGAGATTGTTTGAAAATCCAGATAAATCAGTAGTCCGGATGGGTTCCGATCCAAATTTTTGACGCTCTACTGTATATATATATATATATATATATATATATATATATATATATATATATATTCTTGATATTTAACGTTATCCATTGTTTTTCCGTTGCACTGACTTTATGAAGTTAATATATTACTATTGTAAGTAATTTTTTACTTGCAATATTACTTTGCAAAATTACTTACAATAGTAATATATTAACTTCATATATATATATATATATATATATATATATATATATATATATATATATATATATATATATATATATATATATAGTTTTGGTTGGTAAAGATTATTTAGATTTTTTGGACTAGGAGACTGACAGACTTACCTTGGTAAGAGTCCAGTCTGTAGTCTTGAAATAGAAACACATAAAAGCACTTAAACAATGATATATTTCAACCACACAGTGGTCTTTGTCAATCGAAGAGAAAACACAAAAAGAAATATGAGAGAATGAAATAAAATAATCATTATTATTATTATTTTATTTCATTCTCTCATATTTCTTTTTGTGTTTTCTCTTCAATTGACAAAGACCACTGTGTGGTTGAAATATATCATTGTTTAAGTGCTTTTATGTGTTTCTATTTCAAGACTACAGAGTGGACTCTTACCAAGGTAAGTCTGTCAGTCTCCTAGTCCAATATATATATATATATATATATATATATATATATATATATATATATATATATATATATATACATATATATATTTTATAGGTTAGTTTTGGTTGGTAAAGATTATTTAGATTTTTGGACTAGGAGACTGACAGGCTTACCTTGGTAAGAGTCCACTCTGTAGTCTTGAAATAGAAACACATAAAAGCGCTTAACCAATGATATATTTCAACCACACAGTGGTCTTTGTCAATCAACCTCAACATCAGATAAATCCACTCATTTTTTTCCTAATAGCTTTAGACGTCTCCAATCTCTTTTCCCCTGACAGACTTATATAAACTATAATCACTCATATGCTCATGGAAACAATATATATATATATATATATATATATATATATATATATATATATATATATATATATATATATATATATATATATATATATATATATATATCTTTAATCTGTGCATCTGTGACATCTGATTTCTATTCTACACAATCTGTGATTACAATTTATATTTATTTTATTTCATTCTCTCATATTTCCTTTTGTGTTTTCTGTTTGATTGACAAAGACCACTGTGTGGTTGAAATATATCATTGGTTAAGTGCTTTTATGTGTTTCTATTTCAAGACTACAGAGTGGCCCCTTTCCAAGGTAAGTCTGTTAGTCTCCTAGTCCAAACATCTATATATATATATATATATATATATATATATATATATATATATATATATATTCTTGATATTTAACGTTATCCATTGTTTTTCCGTTGCACTGACTTTATGAAGTTAATATATTACTATTGTAAGTAATTTTATCCACCATTAGTTCCAATGGTGGATAAAATTACTTACAATAGTAATATATTAACTTCATATATATATATATTAAAACAACTTAGGTTATTTAAATACAAGAATATTTATTAATTTATATTCAAAGCTTTTCGTTGGTAAACAGTACCAACATCATCAGGAATGAAAATTATATTGTAATTTTCATTCCTGATGATGTTGGTACTGTTTACCAACGAAAAGCTTTGAATATAAATTAATAAATACTCTTGTATTTGAATAACCTATGTTGTTTTAAATTATTAAACAAGAAAACGTATTATATATATATATATATATATGTGTGTGTGTGTGTGTGTATGTATGTATGTATTATGCATTTGTAAACTTTTTTAAAAATATATGTTCCACAAGACCTCAATAAAGGTTACCACTGAGTGTTGCAGCACTATCAGTTGTAGGGTTAAAAGCAGAATATTTCTTCACTCAGAGAATCAATAAACAGATTAGAATATCTTGATTTTTAGTTTTGTTTTAGATTAAAATATAGGTACATTATTATATCAACAATCCGGATAATGCTAAAATTAATTTACTAACTAAAGTTAATAAAACTATTAATGAAGTAAACAAGAAAATGAAAACATTTAAATGAAACTAGCTCAAAAGATTATACTGACAGAAAGAATTTAACAACTCAAAAGCCCAGCAAAATTTCTGTCAAGAATGAAACAAGTGTAAGGTCTTTTAAAATCATGAAAAACATGAACTGCAAACAAAGGAAACAGTTTTTGTGTCCTTTTATGTACTGGGCGTGACTGATTTGTTACTATACAAAAATCATTATTTCAATTTTTAAACAATAAAATGAACACAATCTCTCTTTTCTGGTCTGCAAATAGTTTGACAAAAATTTTAAAATTATTATTGGCCATTTGAGAACCTAAATTTAAGAACTTTTTACATCAAGTTTTGTGACATTAAAACAACATTGTTTGATGTCATTTAAAATTATTTATAAAGTTGTGTTGTGTTACACAACTGTTTTATACAAATTGTAATATTAGTAGGCATTCAGAAGTAAAATTATTCTGTAACTGGGTTTTGTTTGTAGTAAACTGTTGGAGACTCTGGACCGTGCCGTGTTGACTGATGAACTTTCTGTTGGAGATGCAGTGTTGGATAAAGCATACATGGTGCAGTTGGTAGAAGTGCAACATAGACGTGGAGCTACAGGTGGTCAGATATTTGCCCAGGTTCTTGGACTTCAAGACGTCTCTCGATTGCCTGATGCAGACCTGGAATTTACCAATCCTATGGACAGTAAGTGGTAGATATAATTTTACTAATCGTTTTAACAAAAAAGGATTACAGTCTCCTATGGTAATTCTATTATTTTTTATACAAATCATGCCATTAACACAGTATTATGTTCTACATCATGAACTTTCATTCCATAATTTGAGGGCTGTTGTACGTTCTTTTTTAGAAAACTGATTTGCTGTGAATGTTTCACAGCTATTTTTTCCCCATTTTGAAACTCATTGTTATCCATTCAAGTCTGAAGTGAGTGTGTATATGTAAATGCAATTTTATGTATATAAATACAGTAATATATTTTTAGGTTAGTTTTTGTTGGTAAAGATTATTTAGATTTTTTGGACTAGGAGACTGACAGACTTACCTGGGTAAGAGTCCACTCTGTAGTCTTGAAATAGAAACACATAAAAGCACTTAACCAATGATATATTTCAACCAAAAGACCACTGTGTGGTTGAAATATATCATTGGTTAAGTGCTTTTATATGTTTCTATTTCAAAACTACGGAGTGGACTCTTACCAAGGTAAGTCTGTCAGTCTCCTAGTCCAAAAAATCTAAATACAGTAATAGATATTCTTGACAGTAGCATATATTATAATTTAATAATTAAAGGCTCTTATCTGCATGTTAAAAACTTTTTTATTTATACACATTTTGTGTTAGTCAAACATTCATTTAATTTTATCTTTATAAATCTAATAAACTAATTGTTGAATTATATGTATGTATGTATGTATTCTTGATATTTTACGTTATCCATTGTTTTTCCATTGCACTGACTTTATGAAGTAAATATATTACTATTGTAAGTAATTTTTCCACCATTAAGTGCAATGATTTTACCTTGTGTGATGAGGCACCTTTCGATCACTTGACCATTGTCGAATCACTGATTACTTTTTCTCAATTTTTCTGGTGTGGATGTTCGGTCTGTTGTGTTGGTAATTGTTGATGTCTTACACATTTCCTCTTGAGTCTTTTGTATAATGTTTTTGAATAGTAAGTCTTCTGTATATGTTGTTTGTAGATTCATTAAATTGTTGTGTATGTTTTTATAAATGTGGTATTTTTCTAGTGAGTTTAGTTCCATTGGGTTATTATTTATTTCAAGTACAGTTAGGTTATTTTCGTAATTTGTTATTTCATTTTATGTGATATAAGGTGTGCTGCAACATTTGATGCTTTTGAATTTTTGTTTTTGAATGCTGTGTAATGTTCTTCAAATCTTATTTTAAATGATCTGGTCGTTTTCCCTATGTAAAATGCATTGCAGTCGTTACATGTAATTTTGTAAACTCCTGATAGGTTATGTTTTTCTGTATTTGTTTTGTGGTTTGTGTTATTAAGGTATTTTATTATTTCGTTGTTTGGTTTGTATGTTGGAGTGTAGTATTCTTTGTTGTATATATTTGTAATTTTTTCTATTTTGTTATTGTTGTATTTATATTTTAGGTAGATTTTTTTATTTTTATTATTTTTATGTTTTGGTTGTAGTGTTGTGTTGAGGTTAGGTTTTTTGTGAATTTATTGTATATATTTTTTATAAGGTGTTTGTTGTATTCATTTTCTATTGCTATTTTTGTTAAGTAATTTTATCCACCATTAAGTGCAATGATTTTACCTTGTGTGATGAGGCACCTTTCGGTCACTTGACCATTGTCGAATCACTGATATTTTTCTGGTGTAGATGTTCGGTCCGTGATGTTGGTATTTGTTGACGTTACACGCATTTTCTCTTGATCTGCGTGTATGATGTTTTTATATAGTATGTCTTCTGTATATGTGGTCTGTAGGTTCATTAAATTGTTGTGTGTGTTTTTATAATGTGGTATTTTTCTAGTGAGTTTAATTCTATTGGGTTATTATTTATTTCGAGTATGGTTAGGTTATTTACGTAATTTATTTCATTTTATGTGATATTAGGTGTGCTGCAACATTTGATACTTTTGAATTTTTGTTTTTGAATGCTCTATAATGTTCTTCAAATCTTATTTTAAATGATCTGGTTGTTTTCCCTAAGTAAAATGCGTTACAGTTGTTACATGTAATTTTGTTAATTCCTGATATTTAGTGTTAGTTTTTCGATTTTGTTATTGGTGTATTTATATTTTAAATAGTGTTTCACGACTACTTAATATTTAAAATCCTATAAAACAAATATACCAGTAATAATAGGAAATACCAAATACATCGATTCAATGACTAACTACATAAAAGAAAATAAATACGAACAAATCCCAGACCCAACTAGCAAATACCTTATTACAATAAAAAACCTAATAGTCACACACTGAAATACCCTAAACTATAACAATAAATTCAAATACCACACAATACTATACCTATTCAAACCATGCGCACCAATATTAACAGGAATACCAAAAATCCACAAACCCGACACACCATTCAGACCACTAATAAATTTCAAAACAGCACCATCCTACATAATCGCAAAAATACTAGACAAAATATTAAGATCTAAAATACAAATCAACAACACATACAATATAAAAAATGGATACGAATTAATTAATAAAATAAAAAACATTGAAACAAACAACAACACTAAAATAATAAGTTATGACGTAACTAACATGTACCCTAGTATCCCAATAGAGGAAACCATAGAAATAATGAAAAACAAACTAATACACAATAACGAAAAAGAAAACACAGTAAATAGTATCATAATACTAACAAAACACATATGTAACCAAAATTACTTCCAATTTAACAATAAATACTATCAACAAACAACTGGTCTCCCCATGGGATCACCCATATCATCAGTCATGTCAGAAATATATCTACAACACTTTGAACAAATAATAATTAAACCTATACTAAACACACATAATATTTTACTATGGACAAGATACGTAGACGATATACTTGTAATATACCAACCTACCATTTGGAAAACATCAGCTGTTTCATAATTATGCTAGTTGCCATCTTGGTTTTAATATTTTATAATTTTTTTTGTAGGTTATGGCTCCATTGTTTACATTTTCTTTTTTTTCATCCATTTTTAATTTACTTCTATTATATTCTGAATTATTGTTATTTATTACTTTTGTGTTTTTATATAAAAACATTACAATATATATATCTCGCTCGAGGGATTCAGCGAGAGGTAGCACTAAGTCTTATTATCGACTCATAACAAGTAAATGATTTATTTAATGTTCCTTTTTATATTTGTTAGTAATTCGTATGTTTGTTTAAACACACTGTCCATGGCCCCCGGAGGATTTTATGTCATTTAATCGTGCTAATTAAAATTAATATCGATGATTTCCCGTTTTATTAAATCGTACGACGGCAGTGACGTTACACTATTCATCGTATTTTTCTATCTGTAAAGGAATCACCATATGGAAATTAATCAAAGGGTAATATTAGTATACCTTAACTATCTAATTTTTAGCTGACCTTAACATAGTTGAAACCAATTCATTCCCTGTTATTACTACTAAATTAAGAATGTTTCATCTCTGGAATTGTTACATTCATCTAACTTTGTAACTCAGAAAAATTAACTTAATTCTTTCTGTTATTTTGTTGTAAATCTTTGTATTAATAATGATAACATTATAAAAGACAAAAAAAAATAGTGAAGGGTTGCTTTTCTGCTATATTTCTAAACCTTTCTCAGTAGTTTTTGTGAAACATTACAACATTTACGTGTGTGCTCATTAAACGCACAATAGGTTCAAGTTGGAAAATATAGTGATAAGTATGAATAAGATTTTACTCTTTTAAGTGTAAAATTGAAATTTCAGTAAAATTTGAAATGAATTGTGCTTTGATGATATTGGAAAAGGATTAGTAAAATGTGTCATGTTTAATGTTAGGTAAATACATTTTAATTTATAACTTGCCATGTGTTTATTATATTTTTATTTTGTGTTTCAAACAATTTTTAATATTTCAGTGGAAGTAATTCCCTACATCAATATAAAATCAGCTTACCTTCAGCCAGAGGAAGTCATTGCTATCACAGAACGGTTGTTTCTTTCAAAGGAATGTATTGATAATTCTCTGTACAGAGAATATTTCCAGTCTTTGCAAAAGGTAAATCATTTAATTTCTGGCTTATAATGGGGGAAATAATGATACCTATTAATTAATTTCTAAAGGCAACATCTTGGTTACTTGATATTGCCGGGCAAATCTTGTTTATAAAATCATTATTACATTCAATGTATTCACTGCTTATTGAGTTTAACTTTTAGGGAAACATTTTTGAAAAGATCTTTAGCTGTTATAGTTATATTAAGGGTCAAATCGTAGGCAACTAAAAATCGAGAAAAACCCAATAGATAATTTTTCTTCATATGTCTTTCGAAAATATCAAATTTCTTGAGAATATATTTTTGTTATAAGTTTTCTATGTGCAACCATGTAGGGTTTATTTTTGAAATGTTCCGTATATTAAAATGTCAACACTGTAAGCTTCCAAATTTATTCTCACCATTAACCAAAAAGTTCTTATTACAACCATTTATGTCAGACAGAAATAAAAGTTCTTCAGGCCTTAGTATTTACAGTGTGTTTTGTACTTTCCCTTAGGCATCCGTTCTACTTCTGGTTAGACTAACAGGTTTTTAAAATGTATATATCATAATATATACCTACATCATCTGCAATAGCTTGATTAAACAGAAGTTAGAGACTTTTAATAAAAATTTATCTTTTACAGTAATTGAATGACATTTTTTTAAAATATGATTTTATGATAAAGTGTATTAGTGTAATTTTTGTTGTAAATCCAGTTCTTTCTCAGACATTGCTTGGGAAAATGTGTCTTTGCAAGTATCATGCATATTTTAGTCAATTATTCAGTGACAAATTGAAGTACAATCGAGCGTAGATTTCCAAACGTCAATTATCTGAACCATCAGCTGTAGAAAATAGGATGAAAGAAAATATTATTTGTATAGCAAAGCACACAATGTAGGGTACATATAAGGCGTACTGCACTGTACAGCTAAAGATAGTACAGTGCCTGGGTATGAACAAAAAGAAGACAGCTGTTCTACCCTACTTTTGCTGCTATAGAAAATGCATGATTTAGCAGCTAAAAAAAAAAAAACAATTAAATTTAACTCAAAAGAAATTTTTATTATATAAATATTAAAGTTAGTGTATACATTTATAAAATACAGTATTATAAGCCTAAACATGTGTAATTATATAGTAAAATTTGTTTATGTCTTAGTATTTTTTTCTATTTATTCTGCTTTTAATATTAGTTTTAGAATACATTAGTTCTCTTTATCTAATAAATAATACAGTATTGTTTATCTAGTTGTTGTATTACAGTAATAGGATGTAAAGTACTGCACATACATTTAAACAGTACTCTCTAAATGTTTTATTAAGTGTTAACAGTAGCTTTATGTTTTTTTTACAATATACATTTGATTATTTGAACAATTTGACTGTCCAAACAACCTCCAGTCCAGTTCATTTAAGATAACAACCTCCAGTTCAGATAATCAACTCTCTGCTATATATTTTTCTTCTTTAAAAGGTTTATAAAAATAAAAATTTCTCATATTTTATCCCTATATGAATAAAACTAGTTTGGTATCTGTAATTTTATAGATCACATGAGAGACAAAGGTGCATTCTTTTAAAACAATGTATATAGATTTCTTCAATCATTCTTTAACAGTATTATTATTATTGTCAGGTGTAGTTGTCACTTTCTTTAACTACTATTTCATCCAATAACTGATTTGGACCATGTATTTAGCATTATGAGTGTTTTCCACAAACTTGTGTGTGTGTATTTACAATTGTAATTCTTAAACTAGATCTAGAGATGATGCCATTTAAATTAGTGCCAGTGTGTGTAAAACATGTAGAAACTTTTAGACTGTAAACAAAGTGTTTGTATGTTATCCCTCTGTCGATGGTTACTTGAAGTGTAACTATGTACATAAGGGTATAGTAAAGAAAGTTTGTGGTTAAGAGGTTTTTATGTATTCATTATTAAATTCAACCACAGTATATTCCTAAGAAATAGTAACTTTTAGAATGTAATGTTATCCCTCTGACGATGGTTACTTGAAGTGTAACTATGTACATAAGGGTATAGTAAAGAAAGTTTGTGGTTAAGAGGTTTTTATGTATTATTAAATTCAACCACAGTATATTCCTAATAAATAGTAACTTTTAGACTGAAATCTTTTTTAAACTTTGTATCTTTGAAACTCAGCAGAATTATTTTCTGAATCCAGATGGTTGGTTTTTTGGTGTTATTTCCATACATTGGGATAATATTTTGATTAGAAAGACTTTTTTAGTTTCATCTTCTGAAATTTTATTTCTGAGTGTGATTTCTTAACTTTTCAGTAATTTAGAAACTTAAAATACAGAATTTATGTGGCCATGTAATATAATTAAATTTGCAGTTTTTGTGTTGTACATCTTGAGGTTTTTCTATTCAATTGCTTGATTTTCAACCCTTCTTGTTGTCTTGGGTTTTGTCTTGGTAATAGGTTTGGAACTGAGGAGCCACTTTTCCACGGGATGGGTAAAATTTTTAAAGTGTATATTCTCCTTGGTATGTGTTAGAAGATACTCCTATTTCTGTTTTACTTTCAGTATGTTTTCCCAATTCTTTGATTCTCGTTTTTAATAATTTGGTTCATGGGTATAGTTCATTTACATTTTTCAGTTTTCTGTATTATTGAGTTTTATGATACCGGTTAAAGCAAGTTTTCTCTTCTCGAGCTAGTTTATTTGTTGATGGCCAATATAGAAAGATGTTGCTGTTGTTGTGATAGAAAGATATGGTTGAAATGCAGTAGCTCGGCACCATACGATATTTTGGGAAATTGTTCAAAACCACCAAATTGGACGATATCCATAAGAATTTTTTTTAAATTGAAGTAGGAAAGTTACTTTTTTTCAATTTAAAGTAGGGTAATAAATTCAGTGCGGATGTAGAAGTTGTGAATAGGCGCGGAGTGATACTTACGTCACAGTGCTTTGCATAAGGTTGTACGCAATGTCCGCGGTACGTCACGCAACCTTACGTGTGTAGATATTTGAGAAACAACTTCTCCAGTAAGGATAGATTTGGTTTTAAATTTATACAATACTGTATACCTATATTAAAATTTACTGAAAAAGTGTCGTCAGGTTAGATTTGGTTTTAATTTTATACATTGAAATACAGTTGTAACATCACGAAGCACTTGTATCACTCCGTGCCTATTCACAACTTCTACATCCACGCTGAATTTTTTACGCTACTTTAAATTGAAAAAAAAGTAACTTACCGAGGTCAATTTAAAAAAAATTCTTGTGGATATCGTCCTATTTGGTGGTGTTAAACCATTTCCCAAAATATCGTATGGCACCGAGCTTCTGCATTTTTACCAAAGATATAATCCATTCAATGAAGGCTTTCCCCTCTGAAGACTTTAAACTTCATCTATTTGCATGGAAATTGGTGAGTAGTTAGAGGGTGTCTCATGGATCAAAAGGGACACAGTACTGATTTGCGTTTTCCCTGGGGGGAATCCAACTCCTTTTCGGTAGGGAAATTTTATAAATAAAGAATAACCCTTGGAGTTGATAGAGGAATAAACTCTAAGCACTTTTTATTCAATGAAGTTTTTTTTGTTGTCAGTTATTAAAGGTTGAAAATGATGATTTTTTGTGACAAAATGCATATTTTAAAATGGTTTTTTACAAATAACTCCAAAACAATGTGTATTTAAAAAAATTTTGTTCTTATCAAAATTGAAGCTTTTAGGAAAACAAAAAGATTGTTTTTAAATGACTGTTGAAAGTTGAATCTAAAGCGACTTAAATATATTTGAAGTGCTCATTTGTTTTTATGAATACTCTAATCCAAGTATTTGAGGTTAAAGTACAGGGCAACCATTTTGGGTATTTGGCATATAGAAAACTTTTCATAGTACTTGAAAAAACATTTCGAATGAGCTCAAATGTAATTAAAACTAAGTTAGTTATGATGAAACAAGATGTGACTATCAAATTTGTTTAGAAAAAGTGAGAAATATTACCAACGCAATTTCTACCAGAATTGAAATTTATTAACATTCTTGTAATATTTACTTTATTTTAGTATAAGTAATGAGCTCAAAAACTTAGTTTGCTTATTTTTGAAAAAAGTACAATTTAAATAAATCAGAATTTTGTTTTTTTTAAATAACTTTAAAATTACTAAATATACGAAACAAATGGTTAGTAACCAAAATGTTGGTTTTTTATTATGAAACATTTTTTTTTTAAATTTTGTAAAATAAAAAACAGTTGAGATATCAACGTTGGAATTGTAAATTTTATTGTGAGGATCATATGACTCGATGTTTAAGCCCTGAACATTTTAAAATAATTGGTTTTTAAAAATAGAAATGTAGATAAACTTTCAAATGTACTTGAAAATTTTTTTTTAAATTGTTTTTGGATGAACCCGATAGTATAAAAAATAGGGGGTAGGTCAGTAAGCCAGTCACCCCTTGGTTTGACAAGGGTGGGCAGGTAGTTTTTTGATTTTCGGACTTTAAACCAGCCAGTCCCCTCTCTCTCACTCTCGGAGAAAGGGTAAGTGAGATAAAGAGAAGATGGAGACTTTCCACACCAGCACATACACCTAGTGTTTAAGAGCTTCTTGGAAAACCAACTCACTCTTCTAACTCGTTTGACGGGTCTGCCTTTGATACTACTTCACCCATTCTATTCCATGTCGAAAAAGTTTAGGTCTAATTTAATTATTTTCATAAAACTATGTCAGAAAATAATGTTGACATGACCCAGTCTATCATAATTGTCGATTAAAAGACTCGCCAATTATACTGGTAGGAAAAAAATCAAATCCATTATTTTTAAATTCTACAAGAGAGAAATAAAGAAGAGAGATAAGTACCAAGACATTAAAATAACTACAAAAAAACCCGTTGTTTTTAAGAATTGAGAAAATTGTATTGTTAAAACATTGAAAATAAATGCAATTTTTAATTTTGATATTTATCAAATTATCTTGCAAAGTATACGCAAAATTATACATTAATCAAACAAACAATTATTTCCTTAAGTTTTTAACAAAAGGAAAAAATTTTTCATCTTGTATGATTTTTAACAAAATGTATTTATTTCTATGTAGAGTTGACGCTGCAATAAACAAATTACCATGCAAACATTTTAATAAGATTTTAGAAAACAATTTTATACATCTGTCTACAAAATCAAACAAACAAAATTATGTTATATACAGAATAATTAATTGCTTTTGAAATTTAAGCAAAAAAGTACTAAAACTAGTACAACATACGCCTTATATGAAACAAATATTTACAATTACAGGAAAAACAAAGATTTAACATTATTCACATCAATAATAACTATGTATGCAGAGAAAACTCAATTAATTGTAAATATTCAAATAGAAGGATTAGACTACTATAAAAAGGAAATTAACTTTGAAGAAGCAAAGAGCTTAGTTTTAAGAAATATATAAAATTTATCAATTTTTTAGGTAATGTAATGAAATTAGTTTTGATCATGCTCTTTAAATCAGGTCTCTTTAAAACCTGATTGCTATATTTTCGCGCAAGGTTTCAGATTGAGATGACCATTTTAAATATATGGACTTTTTTTACTGTTATTTAACGTTCATGGCTATATTCAGCTTTACTAGTATTTCATTAAACGTGGATTAGTATTAACATTAATTTGTATGCGAACTGTAGTAAAGTAGTATAAAATAAAGTAACTAAATTAATTAAAACAAAAAGTTTTTTCCTTAAATTTTGTTTGTAACTAAAATAACTATTTTTAAAATTCATGAAAACTATCAAAATGTTATTTATTATTGAAAAGTCAAAATCATTTTCAATCACACATAAGGTGACTAAAATAGTGTAAGCTATTGGCGTTACATTAGTTAATTCTTCCGGTCCTACAAGACAATAGTATTTTAAGAATGGTATAGTCGTGGGTCGTTTACAACCATATTTACGCAGAAGTTTATCTTTATCTCTTCTCACGCAACCCCTCCCCCACAATGTACCTGCGGCTGGCTTATTGTCCGAACCCTGATTTTTGACAGGGATCATAAACCGCCACTGGCTTACTGTCCGTTTCCCTAAAAACTAACAGAGTTATCACAAAAAAGCAATCACATTTTTATAGAAAAATTGTAGCACAAGTTATATATCTGGAATATAATATATTTGACATATAATTATTATTTATATATATGTAGTCAAGGTAAGGGTTGAGAAATTAAAATTTAAAAAATAAAATATTTCATAACCAGTGTAAAAGGCTCCGATCAATTAAAGCTGCAAAACCTGCTTAAATATAATTTTTCCATTAATTGTATGACAAGGGGTAGTTTTTAAGAGTTGATATTTCACACACACAAAATTAAATTTTGTATATTTAGTAGAAACGATTTTAATAATTATAAATGCACAATTAAAACAAAGCAGCTAAGAAATAATTTTTTTTTTTTTTATCTCAGGATAAGGGGTAGTTTTTAATGATTGAAAATTCATGAGGTTTTATTCCCCTGCCCTGTACTTCCAACATATTGGAAAATACCAGCCTGATAAATGGATTGAAGACAACAATGTTGAAATTGTTCCAAATTATAAAATAATATAAAAAAACTGCATTATTAATCACACATTTTGCACAAATATTTTTAAAATCGATCATGGTATAAACATAGATAGGAAATTAGTAAATTTTCTTCAATCAAAAGGATTAATACACAAATGAAGAGCTAAATTCCAATGATTTAATTGTAGAATAAAATCCGTCGTTTAAGCTTGCAAAAAACTTTAAGATTTTTATGCGATTTTTTAGATGAAATAGAAATTTGTAATACTTAAAGAAAATGAAGATTTTTCCTCAATATTGATTTTACATTTTCTTTAGATATTCTCATATATTTTAAATATTTCACCATATGTTTACAGAAAAATATGTATTTTCTCATGACTTTTTGCTACAAATCTGCCTGAACGTAATTTGATCATTTTCCTAAAATTTTTTGTGGAGATTGGAATGCATTTACGCACTATCAAGTCTGCCCAGCCTGACCTGGTGTGTGGGACTCCTGGTGAATACCCACTAAACACTTCTTCCTTTCCTACCCTTTATAAATCTGTCCAGGGTATCACTGTATTAGCATTTTTCCTGATCAGAAGGCCCTATATTAACCCCAGTTGCTTCTATTTCTATTAGGAATGGGCCGATTCCTAAAATTTTCGATTCTGATTCCGATTCTAAAATTTTCCGTTCGATTCTCGATTCTTTAGTCGATTCTCGATTCTTTCAAGTTATATTAGCTTACATTCTAGTTCTCTAATAATTAATTTGGTTATCATCTTGGTCATATGGCAAAACCTTTTAAAAGTTCTGTTTTAATGTAATAGGCTACACAAAATCTTCAACCTTGATTTATCAATAGGAATTTTTTTAAACATAAAAACATATCAGATTAAAGTAATGACTTATTTTGAAGTTAAAAATGTGAACTTTACTTATTTTATGATGTTTGAAAAAATTCCTAAGCCTATTTACATTGTCTCCCAAAAAAAACAAAAATTAAAAACAAACGAACAACATAAAAAGTAAAAAATTAATACAAATAGGATAGTTTTTAATATTTAACAGGTCTGGCAGGTAATGTACATTTCTGTTCAAAAACACAAGCATTTGAACACGTTGTGGGTCAAGCTAGTTTCATCGCTAGTCACATATAGCTCCTGAAGTTGAGACAGGTTTTTCAGAAAACACTGTCGCGAGTGGGCAGACAGGTATTTTATTGCCATTGCATTTAAATGAGGGTATTTGGCACTTTGTACTGCCAAATACTTCCCAACATCACAATCTGGACTGGCTAATGGTTCCCCCAGATAATTGTTTACTTCTTCTACTGTCAATTCCCTTGGGGTACCTTCTTCCTCAACATTCTGGATTAGTGGAGCATACCTTCTCCACATCTGGTGGGACCTTTTTTTCTGCAGGTGTCTGGAACAAGTGCAACTGATTCAGGCCTATTTTGTATTTATTACTCAATCCCAGTTGATTTTTAACCGACTATCACTTGTAGGTCCTGTGTCTGAGGATAAAGTTTCTTCAAGTATAGATCTTTTTTGTTGATAAATTTGGGCAAAATGAATGTTGTTTAAGTGCTTTTTCATATTTGATATATTATGTGGTTTTCCACCATCAGTTTCTGTTAACCGTCATCGAATTGACGTGACGGCCAGTACCCTGAACCGAATACCGTCGGGCCTCTTAACGCTTTATGTTTATTTTATTAGTACTACTCAGCTGGTGTTGCTACTTTTGGAAAAATTAAGGCACAGTATTTAACAGCAAGCTTCACACTACTTACAGATGTATTTACGATGGTTTTTGTTTGATAGATAAACGCCGACGGGATTAAAAACATGATGTTATTCTAAGAGCTTTTTGTCCGTAGTTACGGGCCTACACACATATTTGTTATAACGTATTGTAATGATTTTCACTACTGTTTTCAAAATTTCACAAAACCTTAAAAGTAAGTCGGAAATATTGACTAAATATTTAGTTGTAAAATAATCTTTAAAAACGGACTTTGTGAAAGTTAAGTACAAACATTGATACACTTAGATAAAGTCATCCTTACTAGGAAGTAAATTATAACATAAATTCCTTAACAAGTAAATTATTTGGTGTTAAAACTTTTACTTAATATGAATCTTGGATAGTATTTACTGGACCTGTAGCATTACTTATCAGAGAGAGAATATATTACACTTTAGTTCTATATTCACAATATTTATAAACTCACAAATCAATCACATGTGACACGTTTACGTGTCTTAGTGATAGGTGCAAAAACACTTTTATCACCAGTCAGTTTATTATTTGGGTAGCCGTGACATGAAATTATGGTTTTGTTGTTTCTTGCTAACACAAAAAATATCAAAACAGTGTTGCACAGATAATAAAATTTAATTAAATCAAAAACAATGTCGGGTAAATTGGTCCGACGGAGTTTATTTACGTTTCATTTACGGTAGGAAAAAACTATGTTGGGCCAGTTGGTCCGACACGTATTTTTATAAATATTATGATGAGAAACGTATATTCATACTTAGATATGATAGGGGAACAAAGAATAAGAACACATGATTTAAAAATGAGCTTAAAATATTTTGGCAATTCTCTATGAAAACGTGATATTGTGGCCGGCAGCTAAAGTATTAAGGTACAGTGACGCGTTCGCTTTGTTTGTTAAACTGCACGAACTATTTCACCTGTAAGTTTATATTACTGTACATTATTTTGCTACATTTTTAGCTACTGTCAGTGGCGGACTTCCCATTAGGCACACTAGGCACGTGCCTATGGGCGCAGCCTCGAGGGGGCGGAAGGCGGCAGCGGTTTTTTTTTTTTGTACCGATGAGTTTTAGTGACAATAGTAATAGTACCTAGTTAAATTTGGTGAATGTCATAATGACATTACCTCAGTTAAATCAGTGTCGGATCCAGCAGGGGGCGCCCGCCCTGAGAATAGAAAACTTCCTTTTATTTTATTGTTCATTAATTTTATCGATAGAACCAAAATAAATGTTTTAATTTATTTTTATAAAAAAGTCTTTAAATAATATCTTATCTATATTTCTTTGAACAGGCATGAAAACGGATTCGTATGGTGAAAAATTAAAAGCATTATATTACGTTGGGACGTTTCCAATAAATTCGCGAACTGCGTGCAAAGGGGCGGCCGGCCGAATTGTGCCTAGGGGCGGCACCATGGCAAAGTCTGCCACTGGCTACTGTGCGGATCTGTTTATCATGTAATAAATAGTTTCATTTGCTATTACAATCGTGTTTATTTTCTTTTCGCTCCAAAATATATTACATTTTTGTGAGAGTGATATCTGTCTATAATATAATTTATAGAGGTTAAGTTTTGGAGGAATAATACGGTGTTTCTGTTATCCGTCTATTCGCTCAACCATCATGGCCACGGTTAATCGAGTTTTTACTGTACTTTTTTGTGTTTTGTTCTGACATCTATAAATCAGTGGCAGTAAGACACGTGGGGGAGAGAGAGAGAGAGTATCGAACCCGCTCTAGTGAGAGAGAGAGAGACGAGCGATGTCAAACGCCCAGAAATGGTTACGATCTTGATTGCTGTTGCTTCATAAATAATAATATTTTCGTTTACTTTTATCATTTAATTCATTCAAATCAACCAATACATAAATAAGATATAGTTGGTAATTAATTATTTTTCCAATAAATTACTCCACACACATATCTTAATAGTTAACAAAATAGGAATCGGAATCGACACTTTTATGATGCAGAATTGAGTATCGACGATTCCTCGATACCACCTAGAATCGACGATTCCTGGAATCGAGAATCGGAATCGGCCCATCCCTAATTTCTATAATTGATCCTATTTGCTCCGGTCACTGAACTTGACCTCGACCATCTCCCTGTTTCATTTTAGTCCGCAGAATGTTGTCCGGGTCTATTGGCCCAACATTGCTTTCCAGGATTATTATCTGCTTGGCACCTTCTGAACACAAAGAAAGTGTGTTCAGGGTTGTGGGGTAATCATTCACCACAATGAAAGCAGTTTGGATTATTCACCTTTTTTATTTTATATAAATAGACCCAGAAGCAACAATGGCCTGTTAAGAACTGTGTAATGTAAAAGTTTACCTCTCCATATGGGCTGTTACTCCAACTGCATAGGTTTTTGATTAACCTGGCTGTCCATCTTCCAGTGGGTTCTGCAGACCATCTTTCCTGCCACTTAGCCATCGTCGTCCTTCTCGCTTCCCTTTTGTTATCCCGATTGTTCATATTGTATTGTCGCTCTACAATGGTCTTCTTCTCTAGTGCTAGCAGGTCAATAGGAAATAATTTTCTTACATTAGAAATTATATCTTTTAAGCTATTTAGAGGGAAAAGTTTCAAGAGTTTAATAACAATATCCTTGCTCTAATGATATAGTATAATTATCAAGCAGCGATTTGATTGGTTCAAAAAAAAAATTATAAAAATATCAAAATCTTGATATTTTATCAAAAATTGATAAAAAATACCTATCATCCAAAATTTCTGTGCACAAGACTATATATATGTGGTTTTATAAACAATTGAATAATTGAAAATATTTAGGAAGGAATATTTAATACTCTCCATCTCAACTTATATTTGTGAACAAACATTTTCTATAAATCATTATCATTTTTTATAATGAATCTAAATAAAAGTACAAGAGCAAGACTAGAAGCTGTGTTAAGAATAGCTACTGCAAATACTGTATAGAGCTAGATATTTAGAAAATAATAACTAGAGATGGGCTGATATCTAAAACTTTTTATTCCGATTTCAATTCTCAAATTTTTCTTTCGATTCTCGATTCTTAAAGTTATATAGGCCTACATGATATTCTTTAATAATGAATTTAAAATCTTGTTCTAAATTCGAATCACAATTTAGAAAATCTTGTTCATATATTGAACCCTTTTAAAAGTCCTGTTTTAGTGTAATAGGCTATACAAAACGTCCAACCCTGACTTATGAATAGGAATATCTGAAAGGATGACAAACATTTTGGATATAATAATGATTTATTTAAAATTACAAATAAGAACTTCAGTAATAGCTATTTCAGATTGTATAGCTGAAGTGATTGGAACTACCTTTTCTTTGTGTTTTGTTTCTACACGTATGAAGCAGTGGTGGTCAGAGAAAAGGAGAGAGAGTGTGGAGCCTGCCTGAGTGACAAAAGCTTCCAATCGACTATGTTGTTGAATAATAAATAATAACAATATTTTTGAGATCTCAAATAGACATTTGCTTTAATAGTTTAATTCAATCAAAGCAACTAATTCATAAATATTATATAGTTAATTATTTTTCCTATAAATTTCGTCGCACACGTGTTTTATCAGTTAATAAAGCAAAAATCTGAATTGGGACTTCAATCAATGGAGAATCAATTATCGACGATGGCTCGATTCTATAAGAATCGATAATTCCTAGAATCGGAATCGGCACATCCCTAATAATAACCAATTCAAAGCTCTGTTCAATATGTCACATTAGTTGTTTGTTAATTTGTTATAATAAGCACCCACATATTACCATAATACATAATACTGGTATTTGGTGTGTTTAATTTAGACTTCAAAAACAAACTGATAATCCAATGATAATAAATTATTGTTTCAGGCACTAGCTGCAGACGTGAATATGAGTCAAGGTTCCGACAATATTTCTGCGAGACTCTCAGGTTTAATATACTACATATCGAATAGAATCGATGATACAGATTTTCTTCAAGCTGTTGTTACAAAGTCTAACATAGCGTGTCCATTATTTCGGCTCTTAACTGCAATCGATAATCAAACATTGATATTGCCAATTACATTGATTTCAAAGGCGATTCTTAAAACTGTAAAGTCTAAACCATTGATGACGATTTTGAAAACTTTTGTCAGGAAGCATGAAAAGAGAGATGTGACTTTGTGCAGGTCTATGGTTTCTACTGATCAACCTAAAAAGGGTAATCAGATAGTTTTATATTGCGGTTTATATATTTAGTGATTATTTAATGCAGATGATTTTTTTTAATTTTTGCTATTAACAATTAATATAACCAAAGATTTTTTTATGTCAATTTTTACTTAGGTCAACAAAGAAATATTTTTTTTAGTTACTTTTTATTAAATAATTACAGTTAATACAAATAAAGTAACGAAACCTATGCTTTAAATTAGCTGTTCTACCACATAACCTATAACATAAAATCAGCTGTTTTATTAAATTATATGTTATCACTTATTTTAAGCGAAATGGGACGAAGTAACTATATCGCATGCCCCTTCTGTGAAAAGTGAACAATATATATATATATATATATATATATATATATATATATATATATATATATATATATATATATATATAAAATACGTTTTCTTGTTTAATAATTTAAAACAACACAGGTTATTCAAATACAAGAATATTTATTATTTTATATCCAATATATATATATAATTAATAAAGATTTTTTAAAGATTATTTAGATTTTTTGGACTAGGAGACTGACAGACTTACCTTGGTAAGAGTCCACTCTGTAGTCTTGAAATAGAAACACATATTCCTTCCCTATCTTTGTATGTGTTCTTTCCTCCTTTCCTATCTTATATATAATGAATCTTCCTAAGCTGTATTTGAAACAGCTTAAAAACCTGGCTTTTAAAATCTCAAAAATAAACATGCATATACTGTTTTTAGAAGCATGTCTAAATCTAGGCATTACACCAAAGGGTTTAAATATGAAATCACCACTGTCAGGTATGCCCCAGTATATCAAAACTGTTATTTCTCCAATTTACAAAAACAACTCTTTCCAAATTACACGTTTGGTCTTACAGTGTCACAAACAAGAACAAGTCAAATTATCTAAATTACTAACCTCAACTGCCAAATTAATTACCTCCAATTTTCCATATCTAATACAACAAATGGAAGATACTCTCAATAAAGCATACATACTGCAAGACAATCTTGCAAAGAATAAAATACATAAACTTTCAAAACTCTGCATTCAAGAAATAAATCTTTTTGGCCAAATCAAAAAATATGATAATCCAGTTTTACCTGCCGACAAACCACCTCTTGTTTGTGACAAACCTAGCCTAAGTTCTCTCTTCAAGATACCAGTACCCTGTGGACAACTCCCTAAACTGCCAACCCAATCATTATTGCTAAATAACAAAAATAATAATAATAACAGTCCCGATATAAGAAATAACCCTTCACCAAAAACAGTTGCCGTGCACATTACTTCCAACCACACACTCTCGGAACATGAACTACAAGTAATTTCTAAAGGCCTGTCATTCACACCAGCTAAGGAAATAGACCAATTCAAGTTAGGAAAAGATGTTTTCAGCTTTGCCAGAAAACTTAGGATAAAAAATTATATAGCTCAGACACCAACTTTCAAAACGGATACAAACATAGACGTATGTCTTGCAAAATTCTAACCACCCTCCAACTGGAATCCACCACCACTACCACCTGATCACCCCATTGAACTTTACATCAACTTTATCATGCAAAGCATCACCGATATAAATTTACTTATTTTATGATGTTTGAAAAAATTCCTAAGCCTATTTACATTATCTCTCAAACAAAACAAAAATTAAAAACAAACGAACAACATAAAAAGTAAAAAATTAATACAAATAGGATAGTTTTTAATATTTAAAAGTTTGGCAGGTAATGTACATTTCTGTTCAAAAACACAAGCATTTGAACACGTTGTGGGTCAAGCTAGTTTCATCGCTAGTCACATATAGCTCCTGAAGTTGAGAAAGGTTTTTCAGAAAACACTGCCCCGAGTGGGCAGACAGGTATTTTATTGCCATTGCATTTAAATGAGGGTATTTGGCACTTTGTACTGCCAAATACTTCCCAACATCACAATCTGGACTGGCTAATGGCTCCCCCAGATAATTGTTTACTTCTTCTTCTACTGTCAATTCCCCTGGGGTACCTTCTTCCCCAACATTCTGGATTAGTGGGGCATACCTTCTCCACATCTAGTGGGACCTCTTTTTCTCCAGGTGTCTGGAACAAGTGCAACTGATTCAGACCTATTTTGTGTTTATTACTCAATCCCAGTTGATTTTTAACCGACTATCACTTATAGGTCCTGTGTCTGAGGATAAAGTTTCTTCAAGTATAGATCTTTTTTGTTGATAAATTTGGGCAAAATGAATGTTGTTTAAGTGCTTTTTCATATTTGATATATTATGTGGTTTTCCATCGTCAGTTTCTGTTAACCGTCATCGAATTGACGCGACAGCCAGTACCCTGAAACGAATACCGTCGGGCGTCTTAACGCTTTATGTTTATTAGTACTACTAAGCTGGTGTTGCTACTTTTGGAAAAATTAAGGCACAGTATTTAACAACAAGCTTCACATTACTTACAGATGTATTTACGATGGTTTTTGTTTGATAGATAAACGCCGACAGGATTAAAAACATGATGTTATTCTAAGAGCTTTTTGTCCGTAGTTACGGGCCGACACACATATTTGTTATAACGTATTGTAATGATTTTCACTACTGTTTTCAAAATTTCACAAAACCTTAAAAGTAAGTCGGAAATATTGACTAAATATTTAGTTGTAAAATAATCCTTAAAAACGGACTTTGTGAAAGTTAAGTACAAACATTGATACACTTAGATAAACTCATCCTTATTAGGAAGTAAATTATAACGTAAATTCCTTAACAAGTAAATTATTTGGTGTTGAAACTTTTACTTAATATGAATCTTGGATAGTATTTACTGGACCTGTAGCATTACATATCAGAGAGAGAATATATTACACTTTAGTTCTATATTCAAAATATTTATAAACTCACAAATCAATCACATGTGACACGTTTACGTGTCTTAGTGATAGGCGCAAAAACACTTTTATCACCAGTCAGTTTATTATTTGGGTAGCCGGGACATGAAATTATGGTTTTGTTGTTCCTTGCTAACACAAAACACAAAAAATATCAAAAAAGTGTTGCACAGATAATAAAATTTAATTAAATCAAAAACAATGTCAGGTAAATTGGTCCGACGGAGTTTATTTACGTTTCATTTACGGTAGGAAAAAACTATGTTGGGCCAGTTGGTCTGACACGTATTTTTATAAATATTATGATGAGAAACGTATATTTATACTTAGATATGATAGGGGAACAAAGTATAAGAACACATGATTTAAAAATGAGCTTAAAATATTTTGGCAATTCTCTATGAAAACGCGATATTATGGCCGGCAGCTAAAGTATTAAGGTACAGTGACGCGTTCGCTTTGTTTGTTAAACTACACGAACTATTTCACCTGTAAGTTTATATTACTGTACATTATTTTGCTACATTTTTAGCTACTGTGCTGATCTGTTTATCATGTAATAAATAGTTTCATTTGCTAATACAATCGTGTTTATTTTCTTTTCGCTCTGAAATATATTACATTACTGTAAGAGTGATATCTGTCTATAATATAATTTATTGAGGCTAGGTTTCGAAGGAATAATACAGTGTTTCTGTTATCCGTCTATTCGCTCAACCATCATGGCCACGGTTTTTACTATACTTTTTTGTGTTTTGTTCTGACATCTATAAATCAGTGGCAATAAGACACGTGGGGGAGAGAGAGAGAGAGAGAGAGAGTATCGAACCCGTTCTAGTGAGAGAGAGAGAGAGAGAGAGACGAGCGATGTCAAACGACCAGAAATGGTTACGATCTTGATTGCTGTTGCTTCATAAATAATAATATTTTCGTTATATTTCCATTTACTTAAATCATTTTATTCATTCAAATCAACCAATACATAAATAAGATATAGTTGGTAATTAATTATTTTTCCAATAAATTACTCCACACACATATCTTAATAGTTAACAAAATAGGAATCTGAATCGACACTTTTTAGATGAAGAATCGAGTATCGACGATTCCTCGATACCACCTAGAATCGACGATTCCTGGAATCGAGAATCGGAATCGGCCCATCCCTAATTTAAATAAAATATTTTTTTATTAGTTCCGTTTTGTACACTTTGAATTATTGTATTAATTTCCAAATCATTTTTTTGGTGTTCCATTATATCTATAAAACTTAAGGGTATTTGAGAGATTACATTTACATTTAACAATTTATTATTGACCCATCTATTTTTTGTACTAATTTTGTTAATATTAAGAATTTCATCTTTTGATTCTACTTCTATTATTTCAATTTCTATGTCACTACACTCAGTATAAATTCTGCTTAAGGCATCAGCTACAGGGTTGTCCTTACCCTTTACATGAAATATTTTGAAAGGTAAACTTAATGTGCGCTGTAACCAACTTCCAATTTTTCCTAACTTTCTGAAGTGACTTAAAGACCATGTCAGCGCTTGGTTATCGGTTAGCAAATAAAAGGGCATTACTTCTAAATATTTGTAAATACTTAGTACTATTGCTAAAGTTTCTTTTTCATAAACTGATAAATTGCGTTCAGAGTATGTAAATTTTTTAGAATAAAAGGCTATAGGTTTATGTTTATTGTTTTTGTCTTTTTGCATTAAACATGAACCTATACCATGTTCACTAGCGTTTGTCATTAAATAAAATGGTTTATCATAATTAGCAATATTTAAACAAGGCGGGTTCATTATACAATTTTTTAATTTAACAAAACTATTTTCACATTCTTGACTCCAATTAAATTTTACTTTTTTTTTGCGTAGCTTGTTTAGTGGGCTAGCTATTTTAGCATAATCTTTTATAAAGGTACTAAATAAAGATACCATACCAATAAATCTTGATACATCCTTTGGGTTTTTAGGTCTTGGAAATTCTTTAATAGAGTTAGTTCTATCTGGATCTATCTGAATTACATTTTCGCTTATTTTGTTGCCTAAAAAGCTTATCTCTGTACAAGCAAACTTTGCCTTTGACACATTGACAGTTAAATTATTTTCACTTAATCTTTTGACTACTTCAGTTACATGTTGAATATGTTCTTTTAAAGATTTACTATAAATAATGATGTCATCAACAAAGTTTATCATAAATTTATACTTTATGTCGAAAAAAATTTGTTCTACATATGCACTCAATATTCAGCTCCCAGCATGGAGACCATAAGGAATTCGTGTGTAATTGTATTGGCTAAAAGGAGTACTGAAAGCAGTATATTTTTTGCTCCCTTCGGATTTTTAAATTATTACATATTTCTACTAAGTCCTTAAATTTATTTTCAATGAACAAAAACTCGTTAGGCACATCCATTTTACCAATTAAATTAACAGGGTCGGCTTTATAATCTGAATCTTTGGCTATATTTCTCAAGGTCTTTCTTATTTCAGATACTGTACTGTCCGTTCTAACCTCTACACTTCTAATTTTTAGTTCGAAAATTGACTCGTCTTTCACCAACAAATCAATATTTATTTTCAAATCGCTAGACATTTTTTTAAAATAACTTTACTACACACTGACAAGTTTTGTTAAAGAGGGCTGCCAACTTACCATATTAATTACTTATGTTAATTATTTATCTGTCAGAATTTAAGTTAGTTAAAATTATAATACATTTTCTTCATTATACTCAAAAACGTACCTGGTTGTGCACACCACTTGTATTACACTGTAAAAATTAAATATGTAAATTAATTTATATGTAACACCTAATTATTTAAGAGTGTTACAACATAAACAACTTATATTATAGAAGATTATTTTAATTTTTCTAATATAGTAGCATACTTTGCTTGAGAGTCCAACAACTCACTAATACTGTTGTCTTAAATTGATGATGGTTATGTCTCGACCAATTCAATAACTATACACTTAAACAGACACATCTCCTGTTTATATTTTTTTAGTACAAACTTAAAATTTCAATATTAAGATAATTTTTAAATGTAATACTTGCTACAGATCAAAGACCTGAACAGTTAGCTTGGCTTAAAACACTAAGTGTGATATTGCCAGGTTGTCTCTGTTCACCATTGAAATGAATATGCGACAATCTTACTACGATTGATTTGTTAACCTCACTCTTTTATTGTCTGTGAAATCTTAATACTAGATAACCAGTTATTTTTAGAACAAAAGGGCAGTTTAACCTCGTATCTTGCTACCGATGGACCTAAAACTTTCAATCAATACTTAAAGTGTACTACAACAGATGGTTAGTTATTTGTTCAAAACGTTCTGTGTCAGACCAAGCTGATAAAATCCTACAGGGCCATTTTTTTTCACTAATATTTCATTACAAACATGACAAAATACTATTTACAGTGAAAAATGAGTATTACTTGTTTTTTAACCTTGACGTAAATAAATTATCATCCTTCTGCAGGAAAATTAATGGGACAGGCAATTTGTCACTACATATTCAACTTGAAGCTTTGAACTCTATTGTTGTTTGAATGGCAGGCCTTGGCATCAGGTTATTTTTGTTGTAGTTTGGTCACTATTGGCTGAAAACTGAGTTATAACATCCATAATTTGAACTGATTGCAACAACAATGAAACAAGTTAACTGCTTGTAGTTAATGGTCTTCTACATGTTTTCTATAGTTTGTTAGGATTTATAGTACACTTATATTCAGTTTTATTAGTTCAAAATTTGATGAATATACAAAATGTACAAAAATATTAAATTTTGAATTAGAGAAATAAATTTACATAATTAAAAAAAAATACTGTATTTAAAGAAAGAAGGAAAAATTTTAAAATAAAAATATTATTTGCAACCAATTCAAAATAAACTAGCATACAATTACAAAATATTTACACTTATCTACTAAATAACAAAATTTGTAAAGTGTAAACCCCTAAATTTAACCTTGTTTTAGTTTTAAACAAATTAATATTATTGTATTTAGCCTACACTTTTATATAATTTATTATTGATTACACTTTCACACTATTGGGTAAGTGTAGGCTATATTTTAATAACATAAAACTGTGTAAGTTATGATAAAATTTTATAAAGTAAAAGAGTGTGTATAAAAATGTATTAAAAAGTTCAAAAACATTATACAGTGAAACCTGTTTAAGCCGCAATCCATTGGGACCGGCATTTTTTTCCGTCTAAGACAGGTTTCCAGCTTATACAGTAGTATTGTAATGTATGATGGTAATACCATCACGAAACGTTTGCCGAGTCTATTTTTAGCGTTGGGTGAGGGTAGGCCGTGAGGATTCTTAGCCATAAGACTATTATTTCTACTGATTAGCTGTATGGGGCTGTACCAACACCACATAGATAACAGACAATTAATTGTCGTGTCTACATTTGTTCT
Organism: Prosapia bicincta; assembly: GCA_036971475.1. NCBI lineage: Eukaryota > Metazoa > Arthropoda > Insecta > Hemiptera > Cercopidae > Prosapia > Prosapia bicincta. The sequence goes on along the minus strand of JBAIZL010000005.1, from coordinate 72,988,242 downwards.
AATACAGTATTTAATTTAATTATTTATTTCCGATTAAGTACTGACTGTTTATTTCCTACAGAGATAATACTCCAACATATAAAGCAAGTGTATTTAAATCACAAGAAAACGATCACATTTTAACGTCTAAATACACGTCATTCAACAGTAATATCGGTTATCTTGATTGCCTAATGACAGCCCGTAGCCTGTGCCCTGTGACGTCACAACTCGCAAACCTTGTTTTCTAGGTGGTGTTGGCTATGCACACTACAGAAAATGTTAAAACCTATATTACATAATAAAAATCTTACCTTTTAATGCAGCATCCTTTTATCCTTCTCCACAAAACATTTTTAATAGAAAACACTGAAAACTAAAACACTGATACACTTGTCAATAAAATTTATGAATTAATGATGCAATTTATTAAAAACTATATTTTTCCTCTTACTGTATTTAGGCTAAATACTGTACATAGTAGGCCTACGTAAAAATAAAAGAAAATCAAGTAGGCTTGAAAAAATCTAGCATTGACTTTTGTTTTAAAAGGTTAGTTTTACTTGCTTGTGTTTCAGTTATTGTTCTTAGTTGTAACAAAAGGTGACGCTTTTCCGGGCTGGTTATACGTACCGCGAAATCTTCTAACTCACAAATTTTCATTAAAGCCTCGCCAAATGTTTTTATTTTGTTTTCTACAACTGGTCTGTCTTCAATTTCTTCTATTTGCGCATGTGTTTTGCCTTTTAGAATGAAGCGGTGTCTCGCCTTTTAATACGAGTATGTCAATCAATATGTCTGGCCGTGGATGTTTGTAAACCATTCATTGCGTTATCTTGAAGGAAACGAGTGCTGACACAAGCCTATCGTTAATTGATGGATGTTTGTATACCATTGCGTTATCTTGTGCATATCAGCAATCCTTAACATTGTTACAGAATTCTCAGAAATAAATACGATCCGTTACAATTAAGCAGACCTATCTGTGAATTTTGTTATGGTAAAAAAATATATTATAAACTGTATTTTATCTAAACAGAAATCATTGTAACTTTATATTTTACAGCATGTAAATGATGAGATTTTCCGGCTTATGCAGAACTAAGACATAGTAAATACGTATCACTCATCCTTTTGCTTATTCCGCTTCCTTGTTAGACAGTTTCTGGCTTATGAAGGTTATTACCCAAGTAAATTAAATAGGCGACAGTCGGGACTTTTAAAGTTTTCCGCGATAGACGGGATTCCGCCTAACACAGGGCCCGTCTAAGACAGGTTTCACTTTATTATTAATTAAGACCAAGTATAAAATATACACTTATAAAATAAACTACTACTAATTTAAATTACAATTATTATTTAGGGCCTACCAGAAGGAAAGTAGGTTATTTTTAAATAATTAATTAAAACAAAATTTTCAACATTTCACAGATTATATTGATAGGCTACCTGGGCAATTGTTTCACCTTAGTCAAGGATTATCAGAATACAACTTTTTGTAACTTAGTCAGAGATTGGAGTTCCATCATCAAACTTGACATGAGAATTTTTTTAATTTTTAAAACTAAAAATTATGTTTTAGTTAGTTATTCAAAAGTGTAATATAAAAATATTAGTAACAAAAAAAATCAAAGATAATAATTATAATTGACTTTATATTTTCCTACAAAATTTGGAAACCTTCCTATTAAAACACAATTGAGGCAAAGGTTGGTTCAAGTATATATTGTGCTGAATAGCTTTACTTATAGGCTTGAACTAGTTTGTCTTCTTTTATAAAATATTCTATATCTTTTTTGTTTTACTCCTCTCCCAGATTCTCTTTGACATGTAAGAAAAGAAAATCTGGGAGTTGATAAATGTTGACGAGGACAGGAATTTGATTTGATGGAAATAGGGTTCAGGACATAATTCTGCTATAATGTTATTGTTGTATCTCAATAGATCATATCTTGATCTAAGGGCATAACTTTAAATTAATAAGCACTAGTTGAGCAGCAAATTTTTGTTGGGCTAGAATGAGTATTTTGGTGTGGCATGGATACAATAAGATTTTGTTACAATTAATGGTACAATCAATAAATTGGTACAATCAATTCCTTCCTTACCTTACTACTCGTGGATTCTTCTGGTCAACCTACATTTTATTTCCAGAGGTAATCAAATCTATAAAATTCTGTCAATATCGTCAAAATTACCCCTCTTGTATTTCCAATTTTAGATATTGATGTAAGCACTTGACCATCTCTGGACAGCCTCTCTGCAGAAATTCTTGCCCAAAATATGTGGGCTTGTGCTTTCTCTTTGCCTTGACCTTTTAGCCTAGTATTTCTCTTATAGAAGCTGGAAGGCTAGGTGTACACAATTTTACCAGTTGCCTATAAACAATTGCTGTCTTGAAAGTTGTATGTGTTCTATAAGCTTATTGATAACATTGATAGAGTTTTCTTACTATCCAATTTTCTTAGCTTTTGATCCCACATGTACGAGAAACCAATAGATCAGTTCATCCAGTATCTGTGAGCGTTCAATATGATTATACACAAAAACTAATATTACCAATAATTTTTTAACAACATAAAACTTTTTAATGTGCTTAGAATCGATGATTCATTATATATCAACAAAAATTATTGCAACTTTTGGTTCAAAGTTTTTTTAAAAGTCATCTGAGATCTATAATACCCAACCTTTACTTCTTACCAGAATAAAAACAAACAAACTTATAACTAAGAGTCTAGAAGAATGTGCTTCACCTCGGGTCTCTTGTTTCCAGTGTCTCTGTTCTTATCTTTCACAGATCTGTAACTAAGAGTCTAGAAGAATGTGCTTCTCCTCTAGTCTCTTCTTTCCAGTGTCTCTCTTCTTAACTTTCACAGATCTATAACTAAGATTCTAGAAGAATGTGCTTCACCTCGAGTCTCTTGTTTCCAGTGTCTCTTTTCTTAGCTTTCCCAAATCTATAACTAAGATTCTAGAAGAATTTACTTCATCTCGAGTCTCTTGTTTCCAGTCTCTCTTTTCTTAGCTTTCACAGATCTATAACTAAGAGTATAGAAGAATGTTCTTCACCTTGGGCCTCTTGTTTCCGGTGTCTCTGTTCTTAACTTTCACAGATATGTAACTAAGAGTCTAGAAAAATGTGCTTCACCTCAGGTCTCTTGTTTCCAGTGTCTCTGTTCTTAACTTTCTCAGATCTATAACTAAGATTCTAGAAGCATGTGCTTCACCTCGAGTCTCTTGTTTCCAGTGTCTCTTTTCTTAGCTTCCACAGATCTATAACTAAGAGTCTAGAAGAATGTGATTCCCCTTGGGTCTCTTGTTTCCAGTATCTATTTTCTTAGCTTTCACAGATCTATAACTAAGAGTCTAGAAGAATTTGCTTCACCTCGAGTCTCATGTTTCCACTGTATCTTTTCTTAGCTTTTACAGGTCTATAACTAAGAGCCTTGAAGAATATGCTTCACTTCGGGTCTCTTGTTTCCAGTGTCTCTCACCTTACCTTTCACAGATCTATAACTAAGAGTCTAGAAGAATGTGCTTCCCCTCGGGTCTTTTGTTTCCAGTGTCTCTTTTCTTAGCTTTCACAGATCTATAACTAAGAGTCTAGAAGAATGTGCTTCCCCTCAGGTCTCTTGTTTCCAGTGTCTCTTTTCTTAGCTTTCACAGATCTATAACTAAGAGTCTAGAAGAATGTGCTTCCCCTCGGGTCTCTTGTTTCCAGTGTCTCTTTCCTTAGCTTTCACAGATCTATAACTAAGAGTCTAGAAGAATGTGCTTCCCCTCGGGTCTCTTGTTTCCAGTGTCTCTTTTCTTAGCTTTCACAGATCTATAACTAAGAGTCTAGAAGAATGTGCTTCCTTTCGGGTTTCTTGTTTCCAGTGTCTCTTTCCCTAGCTTTCACAGATCTATTACTAAGAGTCTAGAAGAATGTGCTTCACTTCGGGTCCCTTGTTTCCAGTATCTCTTTCCATAGCTTTCACAGATCTATAACTAAGAGTCTAGCAGAATGTGCTTCAATCGTTTATCTGGTTTCCAGTGTCTCTTTCCTTAGCTTTCACAGATCAATAACTAAGTCAAGAAGAATGTGCTTCACTTCGGGTCTCTTGTTTCCAGTGTCTCTTTTCTTAGCTTTCCCAGATCTATAACTAAGAGTCTAGAAGAATGTGCTTCCTTTCGGGTCTCTTGTTTCCAGTGTCTCTTTCCTTTGCTTTCACAGATCTATAACTAAGAGTCTAGAAGAATGTGCTTCACTTCGGGTCTCTTGTTTCCAGTGTCTCTTTCCTTAGCTTTCACAGATCTATAACTAAGAGTCTAGCAGAATGTGCTTCACTTCGGGTCTCTTGTTTCCAGTGTCTCTTTCCTTAGCTTTCACAGATCTATAACTAAGAGTCTAGCAGAATGTGCTTCAATCGGGTATCTGGTTTCCAGTGTCTCTTTCCTTAGCTTTCACAGATCTATAACTAAGATTCTAGAAGAATGTGCTTTACCTCGAGTCTCTTGTTTCCAGTGTCTCTTTTCTTAGCTTTCTCAGATCTATAACTAAGATTCTAGAAGAATGTGCTTCACCTCGAGTCTCTTGTTCCCAGTGTCTCTTTTCTTAGCTTCCACAGATCTATAACTAAGAGTCTAGAAGAATGTGATTCCCCTTGGGTCTCTTGTTTCCAGTATCTATTTTCTTAGCTTTCACAGATCTATAACTAAGAGTCTAGAAGAATTTGCTTCACCTCGAGTCTCATGTTTCCACTGTATCTTTTCTTAGCTTTTACAGGTCTATAACTAAGAGCCTTGAAGAATATGCTTCACTTCGGGTCTCTTGTTTCCAGTGTCTCTCACCTTACCTTTCACAGATCTATAACTAAGAGTCTAGAAGAATGTGCTTCACTTCGGGTCTCTTCTTTCCTTAGCTTTCACAGATCTATAACTAAGAGTGTAGAAGAATGTGCTTCACTTCGGGTCTCTTGTTCCCAGTGTCTCTTTCCTTAGCTTTCACAGATCTATAACTAAGAGTCCAGAAGAATGTGCTTCACTTCGGGTCTCTTCTTTCCTTAGCTTTCACAGATCTATAACTAAGAGTGTAGAAGAATGTGCTTCACTTCGGGTCTCTTGTTCCCAGTGTCTCTTTCCTTAGCTTTCACAGATCTATAACTAAGAGTCTAGAAGAATGTGCTTCACTTCGGGTCTCTTCTTTCCTTAGCTTTCACAGATCTATAACTAAGAGTGTAGAAGAATGTGCTTCACTTCGGGTCTCTTGTTCCCAGTGTCTCTTTCCTTAGCTTTCACAGATCTATAACTAAGAGTGTAGAAGAATGTGCTTCACTTCGGGTCTCTTGTTCCCAGTGTCTCTTTCCTTAGCTTTCACAGATCTATAACTAAGAGTCCAGAAGAATGTACTTCACTTTGGGTTTCTTGTTTCCAGTGTCTCTTTCCTTAGCTTTCACAGATCTATATATACAAATTTGTAAATTATTTTATTCATAAAATAACCATGAATAGGTATATAATTTTAGGGTTTCTAAGCCAACTCCCAAAAGCACAAAAAGCTATGTGAAAATAAAACTTATGCAGAAATCTAATTTTTTACAACTACTTATTTTAAATATTAATTTTGTCCAAAGAAGTAATATATTGAAGTAAATTCTTACATTACTTTGAATTAACAAAGAAAAATGTTTATTAAACAATTATAGTTAAACCACTATTACTAGTGTAAATGTATGCCTACATGTTTATTTGAAAAAACTTTGAAAAAAAAATGAACATCAACTGTCATCCACTACAAGTTTAAATAAATGTATTCAAACTTTATTAAATTCTAAATTAATAATAATAACTTCATTAAGCCAGTGCAACGGAAAAATAATGGACAATTTGAAATATCACGATATATATATATATATATATATATATATATATGAAGTTGATATATTACTATTGTAAATACTTTTATCCACCACTAAGTGCAATAATTTTACCTTGTTGTGATGAGGCGCCTTTCGGTCACTTGACCTTTGTCGAATCACTGATTATTTTTCTGGTGTAGATGTTCGCTCCGTGATGTTGGTATTTGTTGACGTTACACGCATTTTCTCTTGATCTGCGTGTATGATGTTTTTATGTAGTATATCTTCTGTATATGTGGTCTATAGGTTCATTAATTTGTTGTGTGTGTTTTTATAAATGTGGTATTTTTCTATTGGGTTATTATTTATTCCAAGTATGGTTAGGTTATTTTCATAGTTTATTTCATGTTTATGTTATATTATTTGTGCTGCAACATTTGATACTTTTGTATTTTTATTTTTGAATGCTCTGTAATGTTCTTCAAATCTTATTTTAAAAGATCTGGTCGTTTTCCCTATGTAAAATGTGTTGCAGTCGTTACATGTAATTTTGTAAATTCCTGATAGGTTATGTTTTTCTGTATTTGTTTTGTGGTTTGTGTTATTAAGATATTTTATTATTTTGTTGTTTGGTTTGTATGTTGGAGTTTAGTATTATTTGTTGTATATCTTTGTTAATTTTTCTATTTTGTTATTGGTGTATTTATATTTTAGGTAGATTTTTTATTTTTATTATTTTTGTGTTCAGGTTGTAGTGTTGTGTTGAGGTTAGGTTTTTCTATAAATTTATTATATATGTTTTTTATAAGGTGTTTGTTGTATCCATTTTCTATTGATATTTTTGTAATGTTATCTAATTCTTCATTTAATTTTTGTTAGTTATCTTGTGTGTAGAGTAGAAATCAGATGTCTCAGATGCACAGATTAAAGATATATATATATTGTTTCCATGAACATATGAGTGATTATAATTTATATAAGTCTGTCAGGGGAAAAGAGATAAGGCTATTTTGGGGGGAAAAAATGAATGGATTTATCTGATGTTGAGGTTAGGGGATTCTCTGGACTTGGTATACCACTGGTATGATAGTTCCCACCTTCTCAGTTCTGAGGGATTGCAATCAGGGGGGAGTGATTTAATTATTTTTGTGGTATAGCAGTCATCAAAAGTTGTGATGTTGTGACTCGCAGCATGTTGAGCTGTTGGTCTATCCATATTCATAATTTTAACATCATGTCTGTGGCCATTCATTCTGATATTCAGACCATCCGTGGTCAGGCCTATGTACTGTGCTGAGCAAAGTTTACATTGTAGCTGGTATATGACATTTTTCGATGTACAATTATGATGACCCTGTATTTTGAAGACCATTTTTGTTGTTTGGCTGTTGAAACTATTTGCTGAGGGGTGTATTGGACATGTCTTGCATCTAGGTCT
>JBAIZL010000005.1:72908482-72975982 GCA_036971475.1 Prosapia bicincta | reverse complement strand
TGATTCGACAATGGTCAAGTGACCGAAAGGCGCCTCATCACTCAAGGTAAAATCATTGCACTTGGTGGATAAAATTACTTACAATAGTAATATATTAACTTCATAAAGTCAGTGCAACTGAAAAACAATGGATAACGTAAAATATCAAGAATATATATATATATATATATATATATATATATATATATATATATATATATATATATATATATATATATATTCTTGATATTTAACATTATCCATTGTTTTTCCGTTGCACTGACTTTATGAAGTTATATATTACTATGTAAGTAATTTTATCCACCATTAAGTGCAATAAATTTACCTTGAGTGATGAGGCACCTTTCGGTCGTTGACCATTGTCGAATCACTGATCAGTGATTCGACAATGGTCAACGACCGAAAGGTGCCTCATCACTCAAGGTAAATTTATTGCACTTAATGGTGGATAAAATTACTTACATAGTAATATATAACTTCATATATATATATATATATATATATATATATATATATATATATATATATATAAAATACATTTTCTTGTTTAATAATTTAAAACAACATAGGTTATTCAAATACAAGAATATTTATTAATTTATATCCAAAGCTTTTCGTTGGGAAACAGTACCAACATCATCAGGAATGAAAATTACAATTGTAATTTTCATTCCTGATGATGTTGGTACTGTTATCAGAATGTTGGTACTGTATTAGAATAGCTATAATAATGTCCTTTGCTTCTTTGCCCTAGAAAAAGAAATAACCTCTATTAGAAAAAAGGTTCAATACAAATTGTTAAACAATGTGTTTATGCTTTTTGTGTTACTTGAAGCATTAAGAATTTTATTGTAAATATTAATAACATCACCATCATGAGACCAACAAAGGATAAATATAAAAATTTCTACTAAATAAATATTTTCATGTTTAAGCAGTAATCTTTAAAATTATGTTTAGGTAAACCTTCTGTTTTTAAGAGGGGTGGATACATGTCGCCCTTATCTGTTGACTCTCCTAACACATAGAGCAAGTTGGGCAACGTTACACCATTGTGTTAAACTACTTCTCAGTCCAGGAGCTGTTACAAAGTAAGAATATTTATGTGTATTGTTTAAGAATAAAGAAACCATAAGAAAATAGTCCTGTACTCTACCTGTAAAGATAAAATGAGAGTGATTGTACTTGTCTGTACTTTAAAAGGTTACCTTATCTTTAACAGTAAAGACAAAAATGTAAATGTTTCCATTAACACTGCAATGACGTTGTCCATTAGCACTCAGTAACTGTCACTGTACGACATACATATTGATTATGTTTACATCTTCTGTCCTCGACAAAAATGCCGGATTGTAGAGAGTTTACTGTAATCATAAACATTTTTTATAAATAAATGTGTTTTTATATTTTTTAATAAATATACTTTTTGCAAATTTCCACAATATTTATTAAATCTGTCCCTGTCTTACTTTTGTTTCATTGATTGGTCAATTTTTACTACAATCATATCTCTAAAAATAAAACTTCTCCAAATTATCCAGCAAGTGTAAAGGGTTTTAATGAAGAGATGGAATTATCTGACATGATGATTTTGTTGAATCTATGTATAGAATAACATTCATACTAGTAAATGAATTCTGATTTATGAATTTTTGAAATGGGATAAAAACTATTTGTATTATTATTTTACTCAATCTCTTGTATTTGTATAAAATGAAAACCTAAAAACATTATAGGCTTTGGTAGTTTTATGTTGAATTTTCTTCAGCGGATTCTTAAAAAATTTTATAGTGCAAGATCAATGCACTGTTTCTGGATATTACCCTGTTGGGTATACTTTAAAAGTGTTAACTGTAAAACATTTCCAGGATCTTATTTAATTTTCAGAAAATAATCAGACAAGAATAATGTGTCATGTCTGCTATTTAGGGAGCAAAAATAATGGGACTATACTGTCCATCCGCCAGGAGAACCGAGGCGACATATGAGGGATGTGGGGAGGTATTCTCGGAAAATCCAATCCAACCAACATCCCCTCCACCCTCACAGCATTGTCTCTCGCACGCGCCGGTTAGTAGACTACTAGCCCATTCACGAAAATTCACCGGAGCTGTTTAGTTGATATTATGCCCGAGTCAGTTGCCTTTGCCTTTGTTGTTGTGAGAAAGTAATAATCTTATATCATAAGAAGCCATGTTAAATTAGGCACATAAGAAATACATGTAAACAAAGATTCTGCATTTAGTAAACTTTACAAGAACATATTTAAAAAATTAAAAATCCCTTTTAATGTATTTTTTTACACTCTTTGCAAAATTGATATTATTATTATTATTATTATGACAAAAAATATAAAAGTAGTAAAATATGATAAAAACAACTTTTTTGTGGTTTTTAACCCCTATAAGAAGTCCATGTACATAAATATACAAAAGTTAAATAAAATTGGATCAGTAGTTTTTGCATTTTGTAAAGTGGGCCGTGGTGTGAATTGACTTATTTAAAAAACGTTAATTACCGTTACCCACTTGTACTTACAGAGACTCGCCGGGTCGATTGTTTGTCTAAACAATTGTATCTAACTATTAACTCAGGCAGACTGGCTGTCTGTTTAATAGCTCTGACAAAGACAGGTTACATTAAATGCTCGTTTATGTTTATAAAAGAGATTAAATTTTCAAAACAATTTTATATTCAAAACATTACATTTATTTTATAATTTGCTTATTGCTCTTTATTACTTAACAAATTATAATATTTAAGCTTACTTTTTTTGAAAATGTTCTCTGACAAGGCTAGGTTTAATGCATTTTGGTATTTTGTATTTACTGATTTTATTGAAACCAAAAATATTTTAAAAAATTAAATTTAAAACATACCTTTGGCAATCACTTACACTCACATGCCTTTGTTAAAACATTTAATATTAATTACACCTGTTCACTTTTAAATTTTGAAACAACAAACTAAACATAATCAAGCCATTAAGAAAATATTCCATTTTTAATAAATTTAGAAAAGTACATAATTTAAAAATTTAACAAAAATTTTGACGATAGCAGCCCGTGGATCCTCCTTCTTAGGTGCCTTGCGAAGTAATGCCTAAAGGTCTATTTCCCACATGAATTCAGAAATGCCCCCACCCTTGTGCACTCAGAAACTTAGTTATAATTTCCTGCTAGCTGTGGCGATGAAACATCTTTTCAAAAAAACAAAAATATTTTTTAAGCAAAGCCGATTTTACATATAATAAACAACAAATTATCATGTAACATACTTAATTGCAATCAGAATTTATTTTGTATGTTACAAAAGATGCCAAGAGTTAACATTATGTTATTCATTTGTTTGCAATTAATCATTAAAACAAAATATATTTTTAGTGCATTTTAGTTTATTTTTTCTGCATTGAAATAACTGTTATTCACACAATAAATTAAAGAATAATTAATAACACTACTCAGAAAGTGTACAGTCTCTTTTGTTTATATTTTTTCATCTATATATTGTTTCAGTTACAACTATTTTTTGATTATATTATTCCTTTTACGTCTATATTTATCAATTACTAAATGCTGAAAGGATTTTTATGGTCATGAGAATGTGATGTATGTACTATTTTGATTGAGAGTTGGATAAGTTTCCTTCGCCACAGTTTCTGCCACTGGAAACGGAAGTCTCCACAGGAAAGAATATACCACACTTGAGGAAATATCAAGGTGCAAATATAGAGACATCTATCTGTATATATACCCGCACCTGGTACAGGTTTAAAATCTGTTCAGTAATAAAAAAAGATATTTCATCATTCCTGTGAGTTTTAAGTAAGAATATAGTTTTTACCTAAAATATTTTCAGAAAAATATTTTTAAAGATTTTCAGTTATCTAATGTTGTTCAAGATTTTAGCTTTTGGGCTTTCATTTATTATTTATTCTTATTATGATGTTTTTTCCTTAGATATGACCCATCTGCAGTTTTAGATTTCCTACATGCATTAACTTGCAACCCTAAACTGTGGCAGGGAAGGGAGAAGTATACGCCTAAACACAGAACAGCTGATGATATCTTGTATTTAACTTTACCCCAGGTAGGAAATTAGTTTTAAAGTTTATTTTCAGGTTTTAATGTAGAATTGAACGGCACTCATATTTTTTACATCCATTTTACAACTCAACATAAGTAGAAGACTACATGGCTACTTCATTAGTTATTATTTTACATAATTTGCTCACTGAAATTGTTTACTTTGAAAGAAAATTATAACAAACACCAGAAGGGAAGAATGTGTTATACATTTATTTATTTTTTATTGGGTGAGTAAAGTATACAAGATCCTAAATTTAGAAAAATATTTTGTTTTAAGTAATATTAATTTGTGTAAAAACCTAAATATATTACTTACAAACATGTAAATACCTGTATGTATGTAAATACATAGAGATAAAGTATTATTTGCGACTATACTAATTTACACTTTTTGTATTAACTTGGCAAAAAAACCACTACTTACTGATTTATTCAGCAGATACATTTCGCACTAGGTCAGCGCATTAATCAATGCAGTGAATTACTAACAAGATTGTTGCTCAGGTGTGTTGTGTTGGTGCGAATCTGTGGTGTATTTCTGTTCTGTGGTGTGTTATTGTTCATAGAGCAGTTGTTAATTAAGTACTCAAATATAGTATTTCATTGGTAATGTTTTGTCATTAGGTATGTGTTGTGGATAGTGTTTATGGTGTTTATATATCTCATAGTTTTCTACTGGTTAAGTTTGTTGCTTTTATTGATGTAATGTAGGATTTTCAGATTGGTGTCTATGCCAGCCTGTGAGTGTAGTGTGCTATGTATGTGTATGGCAAAATTTGATTCGTGTTGTGTCTTTCATATCTGTTTTACGTGTTCTTTGTATCTTGTGTTAAATGTTCTCTCCACGCTGTCGTGTTTATCCTGGTGTGTTTTTTAACTGTGTAGGTATTTTTTTTAACATGACAGAGTAGGCGTATACAAGATCACATGCAACAACTGGCCCAACATTTACATAGGACAAACAGAGAGAACATTTTCCACAAGATACGAAGAACACGTAAAACAGATAAGAAAGGCACAACACAAATCAAACTTTGCCAGACACATACAAAACACACTACACTCACAGACTGACATAGACACCAATTGGAAAATACTTCATTATATCAATAAAAGCAACAAACAACACAGTATAAAACTATGAGATATATAAACACTATAAATACTATCCACAACACATTCTAAATAACAAAACACACTCCCAATCAAATACTATATTTGAGCACATAATTAACAACTACTCTATGAACAATAACACACCACAGAACAGAAATACACCACAGACTCACACCAACACAACACACCTGAGCAACAGTCTTATCAGTAATTCACAGCATTGAAAAAGCGCTGACCCAACGCGAAATGTGTCTGCTGAATAAATCAGTAAGTAGTGGTTTTTTGCCAAGTTAATACAAAAAAGTGTAATTTCTACAAAAAACCTCAAGATGTACAACACAAAAACTGCAAGTTATACTAATTTATTATTACAATAAATGCAATAATGTATATCATTTTTAAAATTATTTTATATTGAATAAGACCTATTTAAGATCAAACAATAGAGTGATTATATTGGTAGTACTTCTAAGGCCTCGTTTAAATATACAGTAGAACTTGGATAATTCTAAGCTGAAGGGACTAATAGAAGTATTCAAATTACCAAAAAATTCAACTTATGAAAGTTGGAAAGTTCAGTCAGAAGCCATCTAGTTGTTTTGATATTTATGACGATCATTTTGGCTGTCACCGCTGCTGTTTTCAGGAGTCATATCATTGGCCAGTGCTATTTTAAAACACACACATACATTAAACACTCTTATTTGAATAAGCATTCAACTTAGGCAAAGTCTATTTATAAAAGTTATAATTATTAGCAGTTAAAGGTTACTGCAGCAAGAAAATTATATGAATACAATATGTACTTATACATTAAGTTATGGATATATATGTATAATGCAAAATTAATGTTTCACAAATTATTTTGGGTTGTCCAACTGGCTTGCATAAGTTAATAATTTTGGCATTTGCAAAATCCTTAAGGTCGATCTTCTAAATCCAACAATTCGGCTTTTTTTTTAAATTTCACTTCTAATAAAATGTCTAGATCAGAAATGAGTCTAAATTAACGTACTCTTCAAAGATAAGGTACTTATAGGGTTCCCACTCGACAGGTGCAGGGGGAACATGCTGGTTAGATTTATTAATAGTGCACTTGGGATCTGAGCCCATATCCAAACGAATAACTTTGAATTAAAGAAATTGATCTTTGAATTATTCATTATTATTTTATATTGTTAACATATAAAGTTTAAGGGACCGCCTAAATTGGCAGTTTCAAATTTAAGGCGTTCAAATTCTCCACCTTATATTTTATAAAATAATATGTATGTTACAATCCATAATTTCATATAGACAAATTTTCAGAAATTCATTTAACAATAATACATCTGTTTGAGGTTAAATGTTACAATATTCATCTAAATTCAAAATGGTTCTACGCATCCTGTGCATATTTATATCCAGTGTATGCAATATGTCTACATTGTAAATTAAAATACAATAGAATTATGTATTTTGTAATACAAATGTTTTCATTAACAAGAATTTAAACTGTTGTTACAGTTGCTGTGCGTTGCAGACTATATTGTAGAAGAAGGGATTGCTATTGGAGACGTAACAAAAGCTCATGATAAGATGAATCTACATTTGTCATTGTTTTCACATTGTATTGTTAATGACAATATCACAGCTGGCATAGTCAAGCATCTTTGTGAAGGCTGCCATAATATTACAGGGTAAGTGTAAATAGGGCAACTACTGATAAGGAAAATAATCAGAAAGTCCCAGGATTTTTTATTTTTGTATGGTGAGGAGATTTATTTAATAATGGAGAATTTTTCATTAAAGGTGAATTACAGTTTTCAAGCATTAAATAACCTGAAATATTAAGAGTTTTATTCCAATGAAACACACACTTTTTTATAGCCCAAACTTTAAAACAATAAAAACAAATTTTAAGTTAACTCTTACTTAGGTGAACAAAGAAAAATTTTATTTTAGTTACTTTTTATTAAATAATTACAATTAATATAAATAAAGTAGCATAACCTATATGTTTAAACAGCTGTTCTACCACATAACCTAAAACATAAAATCAATCCTCATCAAATCATATGTTATAACATATTTTAAGTTAAATGGGACAAAATAACTATACTGCATACCTTGCCTCCTTTGTAAAATTTGTTTCTCCCTTATAAAACTAGAATTAATTCATTAAATTCAATTAATAAAATAACACTTGCAGTTTTTGTGTTGTACATCTTGAGGTTTTTGTATAAATTAGACTTTTTTTGTATTACCTTGGCAAAAAACCACTACTTACTGATTTATTCAGTAGACGCGTTTTGCACTAGGTCAGCCCATTATCCAATGCTGTGAATCACTTTCCGTGATTCAATAATGCGCTGACCTAGTGTGAAACGTGTCTGCTATATAAATCAGTAGTGTTTTTTTGCCAAGTTTATAAAAAAAAGTATAACGAATTAACATCTGAAAAAATTGTATTAACATCAATTGTCATTCTTTACAAGATTAAAAAATCTATTTGAACTGAACTGGTTCTCTAAAAAGTATTTTATCAACTATTGAAAACGTTAAGAAGATATATATATGTATGGAGAGTGTGAACTAATAGACAGAATTGCATAACATATTTCTGACAAATTGTCATTTCATAACAAATTTTACTTGAATTTGCGTGAACTTTCTGAATACTGTATAATGTCCTAATTACTGTTTTTATATCTTTACTGCTTTTAACCTAGTCTTGTGTTCAATCATTTCATTTTTATCCTTTTTGGAAATTTCAAACACTCAAGTCTTATTTTTCACTTGTTATCAACCACAAATGAACACCTTTTGAAAAACAAAAATTATTTTAAAAAATTTGTAGATTTAGCTACAGTTTCTCAGGCATACTATGCCCACTGTGTAATAGAACGGAAGTATTATTGACCAACTTTTCTTATTCGTTAAAAAATAGCTAAACGAATGAGCAGTAAAACAAAAATTTTGCTAAAGAAATTGAAACGATGTAAGGTCCAGAATGTCGTTTATTAAAAAGTTGTAGCTTAAACAATATTAATTTTATTATTCTGTATATTTTAACAGGATAAGTATGTAATTATTTTAAAGTGCTCTTTAAGGAACAGTAAGTTTTCGGATCTATTTTTAAATTCCCTCTATTAGCTCTCACTCTTTTGATATATATCTTGTACAAATTTTCAATTGTTAATAAAATACGTTTTTATTCATCCAATGAATAATTAACAATAACCCTTGCTACAAATATTTAAACACCCTTTTGATGTATATTTCGCCAACACAGTTAGCATCATCAGAAGGTTACAAAGATTCTTCATCGAGCGAAATGTACATCAAGGGTGTTTAAATATTTGTAGCAAGGGTTGTTATTATTTATTTATCGTAATAACGCTACAAAGTCATTGAGCCAACTTTCCCATAGCTAGAAATATGTTTCCCAACAATGTATATGAATTTTTTTCCACCCCCCCCCCCCCCCCGTCTGATTATTGTTAAAACATCCATTGTACAACGTTAAATTGTTACCATAGTTGCCACACATTATCATAAATAATTCTTTATGATTAAAAATGAATGAGAAGAATAAAATAAACAAGCAAACCGGATTAATGGTATCAAGGTTTGCTTCACAAACGGACAATGCGAAAGGAAAGCGAAAAGAAAATACAACTCAATGCAAGCGGCAAAAATAGTGAATAGTCCAACACCATACGTAAAGAGGAAAATGTAATATTGCAAGGAAATTCGCCTTCTACTTTGTCACTTAACATTCTTATTCTGACTTATGCATACATATACAAATTTAAATTATTTGTAGTTTTAAATTTTATAATACTTGTTTTTAATTTGTTTTTTAAATCGGTTTAAAGATTTGAAGTGTGTCAAAGTAAATAGAAAACCTGTAATACTAGTATAGGGACTTACAAATATAGAACTGAACCTTTCCTTTAACATGTTCCTCGCCTGACTGCAGGTCACTTATCAAGGTCAGTTCTTTCAATGTAGTGAATGACTTTGAACCTTTCCTTTAACATGTTCCTCGCCTGACTGCAGGTCACTTATCAAGGTCAGTTCTTTCAATGTAGTGAATGACTTATAGTTGGCATCACTTTTTTTAATGCTCTGGAATAAATCTAAAATGAAGCAAAAGTAGTTCACTTGTTTTCATCACGAGAAACCTCGACGAGATTATGTGACATTTTTTGCCTTTAAGTTGTGTCTTTTTTCATGTTTTTTTTAGTGATTATCATAAAAGAAAGTTGTTTATAATTGATTAATGCTTATATATTGATTATTATTTTTATTAAAATTTGTTATCTGTATAAAATGTCAAATTCTCTTATTGAAAAAAAAAACATGTACCTTTTATTTCATTTTTAAAAAATTTAATATCTAGAAGAGAAATTCAATGAAAGCTGGAATTTGAAGATGTACCACAAATACTAAATTCTTTTTAACAAAAAAGGTTGTTGACATTTAGATTCATAATAATTAATACCAAATTGGTGTTATGGCTCAAAACTCCATTTTTCTAGTTTTGAAGCGTGATCTAATTTTCCGTTCAAACATAACTGAACAATAATAAATATTCATGTTCTAAACCATAAAAAAACTTAGTTTTATGCGTTTTTAGTATAAAACATAATCATTAAATAATAACTTTAATTTTAGGGCTTAGTTATACTTTGAAAAATATTTTAATAGATCAACAACTAAGTTAAAGTTAAGACCAACAAGTTAAAGTTACGACCAACAAGTTAAAGTTACGACCAACAAGTTAAAGTTACGACCAACAAGTTAAAGTTACGACCAACAAGTTAAAGTTACGACCAACAAGTTAAAGTTACGACCAACAAGTTAAAGTTACGACCAACAAGTTAAAGTTACGACCAACAAGTTAAAGTTACGACCAACAAGTTAAAGTTACGACCAACAAGTTAAAGTTACGACCAACAAGTTAAAGTTACGACCAACAAGTTAAAGTTAACCAATATTGTATGAGTTGTTCTTGTTAATATTGTCAGATAATGCAATAATTCTTAGAAGTGTGTGAAAACTCCCTCAAACTGAACACAATAAGCTCCACTTAGAATCTCTACAATGGTATTAAAGGTTTCTGTTTTGAGGGAAATTGCTTGATTAAACTTTTGAAACTACTGCTACTCCCTAAACTAAATATGATTTGACACTGATAGATTGGGTGTGTTGAAATCATTTTAAAGCCCTTGGATAGTGACCTAATAATAATACTGGTTTATAAACTTGTCAGATTTCTTATAAACTTAACGTTTTCTTGTTAGGATAAGGAGCGAGATGTGTCATCAACTCTTGATTCAACTGTACTTAAGAGTTCCAAGTATTATTACAAAGCCTTCAGGCAAAGAACTTGTCAAGCTGCTAGGTGACTCTAAATTAAGAAGTAAGTCAGTTGTTTTTTTTTCAGTTCCTAGAAATTGTTAGAGATTTAGTTGAAATAGTTCTTATACGTTTTGGAATACAATTATATATTGAGTAAGTCTAGTTCAATTTATCATTGTTTTCTATAACATTATAAAACATTATTGCACAAAGTGGATAAGATAGGAATGAGAATAACCAGAAGATAAAATTGTAAAACATATCCCAAGAAAGATACAGCCTGTGTTGTTGATGAAATGCGATGTTTCCAAACATCTGATGTTTCATGTAGCATAATGGATAATGGTATTGCTTCACTATCAGCCATAACTGCAACAAAATGTGCACTTCCCCTAATTTTTTTTATACACTGACTGCCAACCAGTTTTCCGATAACCCTCAAACACAATTTTTTTGTTTAAATAATGACAAAAAAAGTAATAATATTTTGTCTTGTAGTGGGTTTATTCATTTAAACAGGTTTATTTTATGATGTCGGACACAGGTGACCGTCATGGCTAGACGTAAATATTTATACTACGAGGTGCTGCGTCGGACACATTGTTAAGCTTACTGTTCAAGGCCAATGCTCCAAATGAATGTAAAATTTTAACATTTTCATTGTATTTTTTCAATATAAATCAAGTATAAATAAATATATACTATAACATATTTTCACAATATTATAGATATTTCTAAACAATAAATATAGGCTCTAGATTTTTCTCACTTATTTTTTAAACTGTCAAGATAACTGTATTTTTGTCTGAAAATATTTTTTCTCAAATAATTAGAATGTTAATATAATCTAAACACTATTCTTACATTTATGTTTGTATTGTTTCAATACAAGTATGTTTTAAATTGAGCTGTTTTTACGAATTTTAAATTATCTTATGAATTGGAAGAAGAGGTTTTAAATTAAGGTTTTTACTTATTACGCTTTGAAATTGAAGTCGTAAGACGAAAACGTTTCCTCCAAGTATAAATTAACAATTTAACAACTTATATTGATAGAATGTCTAGTCGCAAGTAATTTCATAGTGTAATAAATGATTAACAACCAGCTTGTCCTGAACAACAACAAAATTTTTTGTAACGTTTTTAGTTTCTAATTTTCAAATTGTTCAGTTTTTTCAGGTGAATTTTTTCTTAGGATCAAGTCAAATGTGACAACTATTCTAAAACGTAATGTAGCTCTACAAAGAGGTGTAAATAAAAACTATTTCCTTCTAATATTTCCTTGTAGTTCTGAACTAGTTTCCCAATAATTATAGTGTTGTAAAATAAATAATAAAAAAATTTCTGAATACCAAGTTGCAGGAATACACACAGAGGCTGTATCGGACACCTCATATTTTTAAATACATTTTGAATCTGCCCTACAACCTTGTATGATGAAAGCTGGCTATACATTGTCGTCACTAGTGACCGTCATGGCAGTCAACATGTTAACGAGTCTATGAGGGATGTCTACTCCTCTTAGTAGTGTTTTAATGTGAGATGGTGGTACCATATCAATAGTATATTTCGCCAATGTTGGTTTAAGTTGTGATTCATTTTCTGCCTAATAGTAATAAAACACAGCTGTTTTGTGAGTCAGTATAATATTTTATTCTGCTACGGCGATGTTTCTATAAGTAGATCAGGATAAATGTTTCTATACTATAATGGACGTTTGTATTTATTATAATATATATATAAAGTTCTTTATGATAATAAATACTTACAAAGAAATAAAAACAATTATACTGACTCACAAAACAACAGTACAACATTTCTATTACCAAATCTGTGTGAGTGTAACCTGAATTATGGAAAATATTATGGATATACAGTCAACTCCCGATTATCCGGGATCGCATCAACCGGGTTGCGGATCAACCGGGATCGTCAGCTCCACTTGAAGCAGTGGGGCGGGAGGAGTCAAATGTGAACGCGGCGAACGGATGCGAGCGCGGGCGGTCGTTGAGGCGTACAGTAACCTTTACGGAATAATTTATAGACTGTCAACTCGCCCGCAGTCGTCACCCCGTGTCCTAAATCCTTCCTACCTGTTTCTGCGCGACGCGCACTCGCGGGCAGAGTTTCGGTCAGCATGTCTGAGTTTACGTTATATTTCTTGTTGTCCTTTTATAAATTCACGCAATCAGATCAGAGCACATCGAAGCATCGAACGTGATGCATGGAGTTGCGATAACCCCGAGCACGAGCGGCCGTTTTTCGCAGAATTACGCGATCGCTCGAGTCGAACGTAAACACTACCCTTCCTCAGTGGTCGGTCTATGCGTTGCTTCTGATCAAAACGAACTGTACAGTAGTGACGGTACAACAGGAGGGGGTACTATTTATCAGCTGTTTTACAGTCATTGGGTAGAAGTAGGGCTGTGGATATTATGGTATTTGTTTTAACCGTGATTTTGCATTATCCGTGACGGCCCTGCCGGTAATTATCCCGGATAATCGGGAGTTGACTGTATTCTTGAAGGATTAAAGTTACGTAGTACAGGTAAGGAGAAATAACGTCAGATCTTTGACCACTTTCTGTGTAAGAATTAGGAGAATTGCAACCCTGAGGTCTAAAAGATCCTGCCTGAAATGAACATCTTTGGAAAAAATATTAATCATTGTAACTTGCTTTGAAAAACAAAAATCTACAGTAAATAAAGGAAAGGATTAAGAGATCATGGTAGCACATGGACGATGCAATACAAAAAATAATATAGAAAATTGTAATATTACCTCTATATTTCTATATGTTATTTGTTAGCATTATATTTTTGTAATAATGAATTTACTTTTTTATTTGAATTTTAGTATCTGGAAGCAGTGTGTTGGATACAATGTCACACACATTGTTGACTGCATTGACTGCTACCCCTTATTCCAAAGACTGGTCCAAGCGTAGTCAAGAACTCGATTTAGCCACACGCAAAATGACAGCCACTCACCCTTTGTTAGTCTTAAGGTAACTTTAATCATTTATTTTCAAAATAGAGTAAACATGAAGTATAAGGAACAGTAAAATTATCTATTCCCAGTCTAGACTTGAAGTTCAAGTCTACGACTTACAGCTGGGATACAGTATCCATTTAGAACATGTAAGCCGTTTGTACTGTTTTCAATTCATTTTCAAATTCTATTTTGTTTTAATATCTTGTGTGTTATTTAATCTTTCTAGTTTACATTTTTTATAAAGATTTGGGATGAAGTTTATATTTTATTCTCTTCCGTTCTGTCTTCCTAAAACTCAGTTTCTTCCTACCTAACACTTTTACCATTTTTCAACCTCGTAACACCTTTGCTACCACAATGTAACCAAAATAACTATAAGTATAGACCAGTCGACAACATATGTGCCGTAATGTCTCTCTTCCTGGACCGACATCAAAAATACGGGTTGCTCGGGGTAGTTGAAATGGACTGACGGCTCATATTTAAAACTGTGTTTGCATGTTACTTTTACTCCTCTGACAAATCAGTTGTTTA
This sequence comes from Prosapia bicincta, assembly GCA_036971475.1. Classification (NCBI taxonomy): domain Eukaryota; kingdom Metazoa; phylum Arthropoda; class Insecta; order Hemiptera; family Cercopidae; genus Prosapia; species Prosapia bicincta. Next base: position 72,961,901 of record JBAIZL010000005.1, on the reverse strand, counting down.
TTTCAATGTTTGATATATTCGTATCTGTCTGTAGACATGTCTGACATTAGTGTGGGACATTTGATCTCTCAGTTATCAAAGTCAATGACGTAAAAATGACACACTTGTTTATTCCTTCGTACTACTGAGGCAATTTTTGTTTTGAATGATCGTGTTTTACTAGGTTTACTCTAAATGACGTTTATTATGAAAGGTAAACATGTCACAAATAATGGATGCATTTGTAAATATTCTGTACTGTTTATTGATCTCAAATATACAGTAAACATATTTTGTCTTAGTTACAATAATATTTATATTTTATGTATTTTTTCGATATATATATATATATATATATATATATATATATATATATATATATATATTGGACTATGAGACTGACAGACTTACCTTGGTAAGAGTCCACTCTGTAGTCTTGAAATAGAAAGACATAAAATCACTTAAACAATGATATATTTCAACCAAACAGTGGTCTTTGTCAATCGAAGAGAAAACACAAAAAGAAATATGAGAGAATGAAATAAAATAATTATAAATTGTAATCACAGATTGTGTAGAGTAGAAATCAGATGTCACAGATGCACAGATTAAAGATATATATATATATATATATATATATATATATATATATATATATATATATATATATATATATATATATTTAATATTTATATAAACTTCATATATATATATATATATATATATATATATATTGTTTCCATGAGCATATGAGTGATTATAGTTTATATAAGTCTGTCAGGGGAAAAGAGATTGGAGACGTCTAAGGCTATTACGAAAAAAAAATGGATTTATCTGATGTTGAGGTTAGGGGATTCTCTGGACTTGGTATACCACTGGTATGATAGTTCCCACCTTCTCAGTTCTGAGGGATTGCAATCAGGGGGGAGTGATTTAATTATTTTTGTGGTATAGCAGTCATCAAAAGTTGTGATGTTGTGACTCGCAGCAAGTATGATATACTTGCCTATAGTAGAACTTAAGTTTTGTTTGAGAAGGACGGCCTATTCTCAAATTTTACTACTCAACATTTACATAGCCTACTGAAATAAATAAATACACTTTGCTTATACTGTTTAATAATTAATTATAATTATTTGCAATTATGTCCCTCAAGTTTTTTATAGTAATATTCTAACACCAGCTATAAACTCAGTATTTACCTAAATAAATTCAAGCAACAATGGTGAAATTTATTAAACCATTAATAAATCAAAATAATAGAATATACTAGAGAATATTATTAAGAAAATATACATAAAGTACTATATTAAATACATATTTTACATAATTTGGTTTAGGGATTTCACGTTCTATCATTTAAAGTTTTTTTTTAATGTGTTGGGAGATATCTAGAGTATCAAGCTATCACTATATTGCAGTCTTTCAACAAGTTGGCTGCGGCAGAAGCCTATTGGCTTCCGAGTGGGGGCTTCTCGGGTACGGCAGAAGACTATAGGCTTCTCTTGTCGATATTTGTTACATGTTGGGTTTGCGATTGCAGTTATTGCTTTAGTTTGCTGTTTCTCTCACAGCGTGGTGGGTGTGTATGTGTGTTTCTTGTGTAGCAATAGTTTCCCATTTCGCTTACCAAAGGACAGTATATTATTCATTTGTTTTTTGTAAATAAATAGTGTTAGTTTTAGTGTTTTATCTCTGTAAATAAATGGCTGGTACATCTAGGGACAGGGTTTTAAATGTAAATAATGCTTTGAACGATGTCGATGACTACTCCGAGACTAGTTCCGGTGATGAGTCCAGTGACACTGATACCGATCTAGATGGTGAACCTATATCTACAGACAATGAAAGTGAGTCAGATGATGATGATTCAGACAATTACAACCCTACTTGGTGTCATTATAACACTATTGGTATGAGAGACATACCATTTACTCAACAGAATATATATATAACAATAAATAGGCAAAAGTGCAATTTTGTACAATGGTATCTTCTAGCAGTACTGAGAAAGCCTATCGGCTTCCGATAACTTTGACGTCATAATATTAGCTGAAAAGCATTCAAAATTTTTTTCTTCTGATAAATTATTTATTTTATTATTATTTACGATATATGTGACAATAAATAGTCATAAGTAAAAGTTTTCTTACAATGTGACCTTTTAGTAGCGCTGCGGAAGCCTATTGGCTTCCGAAAATTATGACTTCATATTATCATCTAAAAAGCATTGGAATAATTTTTTTTCTGAAAACTGTCTTTTTTCATTAAATTAAATAAAATAATTGTAAACAAAAATTTCAGTACCGGTACAAGGTATGCCCCAAGTTCCGCCGCAGCGAACGTGTTAACAGGCAGATACTCATGCAAAACATGGTATCTTAGTGAATCGCTTTCAGAAACCTGAAGCCTAAGAAAGAAAATTCCTGATTATTAGGAGAGTCATGACCATATTTTACACCACTTGACTTCATTTTCAATTTTAAACGGCTAATTTCAGAATCTTCTGAAAATTTGTATCTCTATTTCGATGTTCATAGAAACATTTTACTATGACTAAATACAATGATATTATTTTCCAGGCAATTAACTATGATTGCTTCATCTTTACGAGGTCGTGTACATCTAGACTATACTGTTCTTCGTCAACGAAATCATTTTTTGTTGTTAAATCAAGTATGTGGAATATTGGAGCTCCTGAAGCCTTATCTGTTTCAACCAGAGTACACAGTTCCCTTACATGAGACTTTTGATAGCTATTTTACACTTTTTGAGGTAAGTTTGATTTTTCTTATTAATTAAATATGCCTTTACAACCGATGGAAATCATTTTAAATTTTATAAAAAATAATGGTAATTAGAGCTGTCAGCGAGTTTCTCTTCAGAAAATTAGTAAAAAAAAGTTGAATTAGGTTAGGTAAGGGAAACATTGTGCTTTACCATGGATGCTTATTTTTTAGTTAGTTTTGTATTATATTACAGTAGCTGCTATATAGTGTGATCACACTTAATGTTATTATTCGGTTATTTTTATAGTTTTACTTAAAGACAAACTCAGAATTGTATAAATACATTGTAATTAGTCGCTTATTGTTAAAATTTAAGGCACAGACCAAACAAAAATGTTTGAAAGTATTCCGAGAAATTAGTTGAGCGATATGGCGACTCGCATCTTATCCATCTGTCCTGTTATCGATATTATTGATATGATTCAGTATGTCATTCTTGTCCTGTATGACTTTACTCAAATACGTCTTGTAGGTTTTATAAAATGTACAGTAGTTCATATGACATTTGTTCACACGACTACTGCACAGTACTGCCTCGTTTATTTCCATATTTTCATGTATATTTATGATTTCAGGGTGTTTTTATGTAATTTAATTTTAGAAGATCTTTTTTCAATTGTTTTGTGAAGATTGTTCTCATTTGAAGTATAGAAGTGTAGTAAGATGACTGAATCTCAAAAGAAACGATGTGATTTAAATCTTGAAGAAAAACATGACATTCTAGATAAATAAAGTAAATTACCAAAAACAAGTCAAAGAAATGCTGCTTCTCAATATGACGCTACGCAACCTCTCTTATGCACAATTTTCAAAAATTACTTCATGTTGTAATTATAGAAGTGTAATGAAAATGTTGACAGCAAAAGAAATCATTCCGGGAAGGATCCACAAGTGGAATCAACTTTGAAATAATGGGGTGAAAATGTTTACCAAAAAGAGGTCCAAGTTGATGGCTCATTAATGCACAAAAAAAGCAAAGGATCTTGCAAGAAAAAGTAGTAAAGCAGGATTTTATAACCACTGATGAATGGTCCACCTGATGGAAGAAAACAGAAAACATTTTTTATTAGAAAAAATGTGGAGCAAACATAGATCCTGATTTGGTTGGAGCTGAAGACTGGTAAGAATACAAATGGCCAAAAATGTTGGCTGAGCATTCTCCTAGTTGCGTATACAATGCAGATGAAACAGGACTTTATTATCATGCTTTACCCAGACATACTTATGTATTCAAAAATGAAAATGGGCTATAAAATATGTAAAAAAACGTATTACTGTTTTGTGTTGCCTTAACATGGTTTGACAAAAAAGAAAACTCTTAATCATCTGAAAATCCATGCTATTTTCATGGTATCAAAAAGCTACCAGTTGAATATCATTCAAACTACAATGCTTGGGTGACATCAAAGATTTTTAATGAATGACCGACTAAATGAGATACCAGCCTGAAACGCATTGTCCTCCATATAGTCAACTACACTGAACATAACGACATAAGCGCTATACTGAAACATATCTAAGTGATTTACCTTCCTGCCAATACTACATCACTTATTCAGCCATGTGACCTAGGCATAATTAAAAATCTGTAAGCTTTTTACTGACGAGAGATGCGTGCTAGAAAATAGAAAATATGGATGAATTTCAAACCCTAACTTCAAATGTATAGGCTGAAAAAACTTCTTTACTCAATGCTATTCATCTTGTAGCAAAATCTTGGAATCAAGTTTCTGAAAAATTGCTCTATTATAGAGAATCAATAACAAACTACATCTGAGGAAGGGTCTGAAGAGAACTTGAAGCCTTTTGATTTGTCTTTAAGAGAATAAACTGGGTGGATGGATGTTGACGATAGCTTTGAAACAGTAGCGGAAATGACTGAATGCGACATTTGTATGGCAGTTGCATCATCAAAGGTTACTTAAGAAGTGGTACTAATGATGACTATGACAAATGTGTACTGCAAAGATCTAAGCAGGAAGTTCACCAAGCTCTTGAGATTCTACGCTAGTTTGTTCATCAAACTTGAATATCAACAATATTTTGCTGGAAGATTACAGACAATCTCATATTGAGGAATTCTCTGTGAAAAAGTAAATAAATTTGAAAGTGTGAATAAGATCTAAGTGTTTTATGATGAAGTTTTATGTGTTTAAGTATTTAGGATATTTTTTACATAGTTCTATATAAAGAAATTATAAATTTAATACTTTGTTATATCTTAATATTTTTTAATATTAATGGCTTTTATTCTGTAACATTTATTATTTACTGTTTTCATTGTTTCATATAATTTATTTATTTGTGAATAACATTTAATTCATCTTGAGGATTTTTCTCAATGGGTTGTTTTACCCTTCTTACAGAGACATAGAACCAAGGATGTTGGTCATTTAGTAAATAGGTTTGTAAACCTATTACAGTCTTACATCAGCGAAAATGCAGAACAAGCTCTGAAATATTTGCAGACTCAATCTTCCCTTATAAGGTAAAGTTTAAATAATTTTTAAATGACAAATTGAATACAATTGTACAAAAAACCATTCTTTCAAAATTATTTCTAAATCACGTCAAATTTTGTTTAAAATGTTTAGACGCTAGCTATATGCTTAGGTGTGTACTTGGAAATAATAATTAAAAGAGAAGTTAATCATGTTTACCTTGTAACGATTCGCCCTTTTACCTTGGAAATTTTTTTTTATTTAAATATGTTATTTTGCTTATTACAAAATAATTAAATTTACTTACCAGGGCTTCTAGTCCTAACGTGACAGCTCAGGCAGAAAACTGTCTGTCTGTCACGGCCTCCCAATCTTGGAGATAGAACTAGGTTACGTTCTAAATAACCATTGAATGTTTAAAAGACAATTATAAACAATTTATTTATTAAGCACAAATTACAAAACCAATGTATCCAGTGGTTTATATCAAACTACTGCTAACTATTCTTTACATATAGCAATTACATATTAAGTGTTCAAATTTATGTATCGAGAAGGTAGTAAGTTAAGGGTTCATATTTATTTCAGAAATGAATTTCCAAAGATGATTTCTACCGTTTATGTGTTAATTATTTATCTATCAAATTTAAGTTAGTTAAAATTAAAATACATTTTCTTCATTATACTCTAAAACGTACCTGGTTGTGCACACCACTTGTATAACACTATAACATATTTTATTTATCACTGCACATCGCTCTTGCAATAAGCGCACTTAAACAAAAATAAGTACGAACTTTTACTATTTGGAACTCATAAAAAAAAATGTTCTGGCTTCTTCTGTAAGTTTCATTAATAAACTGGTACCGGCCTTGACATCTTAAATTTTGATTGAAATTTTGAAAGCTTACAAATTTTTTAAATCGTGTCCGAAATTACTATCACGTGTGTCTTGTCCAGAGACTTTTAGTGAAGTGGGGCAGTTGGATATACGCGCGAAGCTGAGTTCTCATGCAACCCCCACCCTTATTTGTTGTTATATACATTTTTGATTGGTTCGCAGGTAACATGCTTACGTCATATGGCATGTTCTGGTTAACTTCCTTAACTTACCAACATCGTACGATAATTTACAATTTTGCCCACTAGGGGCGCCTTAGTTCTTACGATAGATTAACAAGTGTTCACCAAGAAAACAAAAAAAAATTTTTATATTGGGCCGATCTAATTATAAAATAAAAATTAAATATGTAAATGAATTTATATGTAACACCTAATTATTTAAGAGTGTTACAGCATTCGCAGAGATTATTTGTTGTAAAATAAAAGCTGTTGACTTGCGAGTCAGGTACAGGTGCAACTTTTCGATAACATATCCGTTATTGAAACGTTGTCTGTATAAATAAATGGTTTTACCTGACCCGCAAGTCAACCGCTTTTATTTAACAAAAGAGAAATTTTAATTTTTGGTTACATTTTTGAAGTAGTAACCTTTAACCCTTAGCACTCGACTGTCGGGGGAGCCCCGCCAAGCGTATATTGCAGTTTACTCGTATGTCGGGGGTCACCCGACACGATTTTCAAATGCCTATAACTCGTCTGCGGCGAAGCCCATGACATTCAATCTTTTACCGTTTGGTGCTACACTCTATTGAAAATAATGTGAACTAAGTTGAAAATGCCTAGGAATATGTGAGTCATCACAAAATCTAGTTTGCCGCTACGTTGTAAGCTGCAAGTAGGTTATAGTTTTGCCGGTTATTTGTTACTCGTAGTTTGCCGTCGCTTCACGTGCAATTAGTGATTCTGAAATTCCTCATCTTTTACTTGATCCTGATTTATTAGAATTTAGTTCAGTTTCATAAGCAAAATAACTAAACCAACAGGTATTTGTAAATATAACCTGTTTATGGGTGGTATAGATTTAGCTGTTCAATATAATGAACCGTGCAGTTTTACAAAGCGAACAAATAAATGGTGGAGGACAATGTTTTTCTGGCTATTAGATGTAGCTGTAGTAAATAGTTTTATTATCTATAATAACAAAAAAAATGAAATGAAAGAAAATCCTGTTAAAAAAAAATAGTTTCGCCAAAACTTGGTGAGGGAACGCATTCGTGATATCAGGAATAACCCGTATAGTGAGATGGGTCGGCCGTCAACTACTGACAAAGAAGAAAGACTGAATTAGAAATTACATTTAACCTTATCCAATGATAAAAATACTTCTAAGGATTGTGTAGTTTGCAGTAACAGGAAGATAAAAGGAGGTAGAAGGGAAACAGTTTTTCACTACAAAACATGCGGCAGAAAACCAAGACATCATCCGGTAGACTGTTTTCAAAAATATCATACTCTGCAAAATTACAAATAAGATAATAAAATCATGTACATACAGTATTAGTGAATATAAATAGCTTAGTTTACTAAAATCATGCAAGAGAAAACAAGGTTTTCCATAAACAATAATGCAACCTGCAGGTGAGGAATTTGTCACTATTTAATTACAAGTGGGGAAGCAAAGCATGTTACAAAAATCCGAGCGCTAAGGATTAACTTTTAATTGTTAAAGTTGTTTATAACAAATAATTAATTGTGACTTTTTGCGAACATATTTGAATTGTAAAACAGGGTTGAAACAACACGTGATCTTAAAAGAGGAAATTGTTTTAGTTTAGTTGTTAAGCATATAGTATCAGTGTGCAGTCTCTGTAGGCTTCGCTTGCAAGTTTAACAATAACTAACACTCAGCTCATGAAAAAAGATAAAAATAACAATTTTTTAGTGAAATATCTTTTAGCATTAGTATAAGAAGTATTTTCATACTAGTCTAGTCTTACAGTTCTTTACTCCTTAAAGATTATTTTATTTTAATTTTCATGAAATGGCCGCAAATTTAAAATAATAATTTCTTACGTAATGTTTAGTATAAAAGTTGTGTAGTACCAGTTTTAGGTGGTTCAGAAAAAAGTCAGTGAATTCTGAAGGAAGATTGTATTATTTAGTATTTTAGAAATTGTTATCTTTTTGATTCTTCCACAACTGTGTATATATGTAGATGTGAATTTTCATGATCAACAATTTTTCATAGTGAAAATTTTGTAGCACTAATGTGATAGAAAGTGTATATGAGTATATGATAAAATGCTTAGATAGTGGCTTTTTTTAAATAAGCTATAAGAATCAATCAGTTTTTGTGTTTTTATTGTGAATCCATTGTGGGACATATGAAGAAACGTATATGGTATATTTTATATAATGATTTTCTAAAACCAGAAAAGCATGTCGTTTCAAATATATATATATATATATATATATATATATATATATATATATATATATATTATTTATTTATTTATATACGAGGGCTATTCAGAAAGTAAGGAACGTTTCTGTTTGACGCCGCTAGGCGTGCGCCGATCTCGTACATTTTGGTGCGTGCGCACTCGGTAATTCAGTCGGCGTCCTGCAGTGACAACGGGAATATTTCCCCGTTGCCCGTTTTTTCGCAATTTCAACTGAAGATGTGCGCTGCGATTGAAAGTCCAGCCAGTTGTGAGGTGCGGTCAGTGATACTGTTTCTGTTGGCAAAAAACTTAAAACCGATAGACATTTATCGCCAAGTGTGTGAAGTTTATGGAAACAACGTAATGAATGAAAGTTCTGTGAGAAAATGTTGCATTCAGTTTAAAAATGGCCGAATGACGTTCATGACGAAGCGAAGAGCGGATGCCCAAGCATTGTGACTGATGAATTAGTCGCTAAAGTTGATGAAAAAGTTCGCAAAAACCGCCGATTCACGATAACGGATTTTTCCCTTTGTTTCCCACAAATTTCACGGACTTTGTTCTTTGAAATTGTCACACAAAGGTTAGGCTACCACAAATTTTGTGCAAGATGGGTGCCGAGAATGCTCATTGACCGCCATAAAAGTCAGCGAATGGAGGCAAGTTTGGCATTTCTGAATGCCTAGGACAGACATGGTGATTCACTACTGGATCGCATCATAACTGGTGATGAGACATGGGTAAAACACGTTAATTGTGAAAGGAAATTACAGTCCATAGAGTGGAGGCACACAAGCTCTTCCAAAAAACCAAGAAAATGTTTGCAAACATTTTCAGCAAGGAAGATTATGGCAACGGTTTTTTGGGACAGGCAAGATGTGCTTCTTATTGACTTTCTTGAACGTGGTGCAACAATAACCTCTGAGCGGTACTGTGAAACTTTGTGCAACCTTAGGAGAGCAGTTCAAAACAAGCGCAGAGGGAAATTGACGTCAAAAATTTTGTTTGTGCATGACAATTCCCGACCTCACACAACAAACCGCACCAAAGAACTCCTTGAGTCATTCAAATGGGAGGTTTTTCCTCATCCGCCCTATGGTCCTGACCTTGTACCAAGCGATTTTCACTTGTTTCCAAGAATGAATACCTGGCTAGCAACAGTGTGCTTAGACGACGACGCGGAGCTCAAGTCGTGGGTCACTGAGGGGCTGACATCGCAGGCGGCAGACTTCTATAATGAAGGAATTTCAAAACTTGTCCACCGCTACGATAAATATGTCTCAATTTGTTTGGCAACTACGTAGAAAAGTAGTATTTTAGTTGCTCTTTCAGATGTATATAATAAAAATTGTTTATTGTACTTATTATTTTTTTATTCAAAAACATTCCTTACTTTCTGAATAGCCCTCGTATATATACACCAATTCACATACATTTCACATAGAAGAATATTTGTAAAATACTTTTATACAGAAGTTTTATAAATATTTTCAGGCTGTTGCCAATATACTCGAAAAAACCTCAAATAAGCTCTAAGCTTTGCCAAAAGTAAGTTATACATACATTCACTCATACACACACACATATACACTCATACTTATAAAGTGCTGTTTGTGTTTAGTGAACTGCAGGCCAATTATCCCAGTCTGAGCAGTGTGTGCATCTTGATGACTGGTATGTTAGGCTCTCAAGGAGAGAGAGAAATGCTGGTTACTGTTCCACCAGTTTTGGAAACACCTGCTACAGAGCTTGACAATTTGGTGGCAGGATTAAAAGGATCAGGTATGTAATTATAACCCTTTTAAATTTTGGCATACAATAACATTAATTAATCATATAATTAAAGCATAGAGAGAGAGAGAGAGAGAAGTTAAATAAATAACACGTAATACAAGTAAATCCTTCTATTAACAAAATGAATGTTGAAAATCATTTGGAGTGACTGTTCAAAACTATTGAAAATTATAAAGGACTAGCAGAGTATCCGTTCTTTGTACGGGGCTGACATATATATTTGTATTGATTTAATTTGTATTTGTGTTTAGGTTGAATTTAATTTACTGAAATTAAATGCCAATAAATATATCAAACTATAAACTTACTGATTACTGTCTTGATAGGTAATTGGGTATTAAGGGGTTTTCAAGGCCAGTGGGACGGAGCCCTAGCGGAATTTCTAAATAAAAATAGCCCTACACGTTAACCCAATACCCTAAGAATCTCTATGTAAAATAACAGCTCAATGGGTCCAGTAGTTTTCATATAATTGAGTAACACACACAGACAGACACCATTAGATTTGTATATAATAGTATAGATAGATTAAATTCCAATAAATATATCAAAGTATAAATTTACCGATTATTGTCTTGAAAAACAATGAGAAAGAAAAGCTTCTGCTTGTAACGTAACATTTGTGAAATATAACTAACATTGAAAGATGAATAACAACAAGCAATTACTATCAGCTGTTTAAAAGTGACTTTTACAGGTGATTATCAGCTGATTAAGCCGTCAAGTATATAATGGAGTATAGATAATTGACTGTTAAGGAAGTTTTCAGGGCCAGTGAGCTGGTGCCCTGACGGATTTTCTAAATAAAAATAAGCTTATGTGTTAACCAGGGACTATAAGAATGTCTATGTAAAATTTTAGCTCAATGGGTCTAGTAGTTTTTACGTGATTGACTAACAAACAGACAACATTAGATTTTTATATAATAATATAGATTTTGGACAGTATCTTACCAACCTTAAATAAAATTTATACTTGTAAAAAAAGTCTTAGAAAGTTTGGAACAAAAATGTAGAAAATGTGAATAAAGATAGATGGTGAATGTATACATACACTCATCTTTGCCTAAGATCAATCATTTTAACAGTATTCAGAGAATATAGCAAATATGACAAAAAAATTATAGGTCTAGAAAGCGTGAATGAAGAATATAATTTTAAAATGCACAGCATTTACAAGGGTATTGGAGATGCAGAAGAAGATCAACATATTGAAAAAAGTTTCATAAAATCTACAAAAGAATACATTTACTTTTAAAAACAAATAATATTTATCCAAATTTTTATTTTAACATAATTTCAGCAAAACCAGAATTAGACACAAAAAAATAGATGCTGCGAGGGATAGAGACATGGGTGGTAAATGAAAAACTGTAGAACAGAATAAATTTTATAGAAAGTATGTTATGGAGAAGCCGTTATCACAATTATCAATTAACAGGTCACAGGAACTAATGAACATAAAGAAATATTTATTAAAATTATTTTGTATGATCACATAAGTGAATGATGAAACAGTACGATAGGTATGGGTGAACAGTACGATTTAAGTTTTGAAAATCTAATTACTCCAAAACGTGTCAACAGAGGAGAATATTGTAACGTTAGGGATGGCAGAAAATTCTACTCAAATATATAGAAATATTCCTGACCAAAATTAAGATGATATATTAATAATTTCGAATGATGAAAGCATTAATACGATGCCAAAGGCTAAGAAGAAAAAACCGTTTTAAACTGCAATGAAATAACCAGATTCAAGAAATAATGGAAAATAGAAATCAGACAAGAAGAAAATATATTTAATAAAGAAAATTTGAATAAAGAATGAGGTAGATAGCAGTTGGAGGCTGTATAAAGCCATGGATTGTTGGGATAATTGTAGCTAACACCAGTAATTCTCATATGAGACTATTTGGATTTATATATTAACAGCATTCATAATAAGCATGATTACTATACTCAGTTTACAAACTTCATGCTATCCTTTCATTAACTGATTTATCTAATGGGAACATAAAAAATGACAGAATTCATGTGTGTATAATGAAACTTTCTTGAAATCTAAGAGCTAATTCAGAATTCTGCTTATTACATACTGTGGTAAGGATGTTTTATAATTTTCATTAGTAAATATAAATGCATACAATAATAAAAATAGGGACTCCTTTACAACTCCTATATTGAATTTTATTTAGTAATACTTAATTTGTTAGATATTTGAAAAATGACTACTTTCAAAGAGTATAATATTTAAAACATATTATTCATTCCTGAAATAACTTTTGGATTGTATATCCTTTGATTCCATGAAAAGAAACAATAAAATGAGAGAATCTAATTGGAATTCATTTGGTTTCAAAGTTAAATAAAGTTTAAGCATCAAAATAATCTTAAAGTTGCTTGATGTAATCATCTTTATCATCAACATGTACATCGCCCAAACGGGTAGATCATTCTATACACGCTTCGAAGAACACATTACCCAAAGAAATCAAACAAACCCAAAATCCAGCTGCGCAACACACACACACATGGACATACGTACTAGCTTAAACATTCTCCACACATTAAAACAAAGTACAAAACCAACAACTCTAGACAAATACGAGATATACAAACACTACACAACAGATAAAGAAATCGTATTAAATGATCGCACACACTTTGAAGCCAATAGCCTTTTCCATTACATGACACACAACCAAAATAGCCCACCCCATTCCACAGTCATAAATCCATGCCATCACAGCCTTTGTACCTAACACAATGCCGCCAGTAGAGCGCTTGCTTCGTAAAAGGAACGAATGTTTTGAAACGCGTCAGCAAGTATATTACGGATTCACTTAGTTAAGTACTTTTTAATTATTGTATAAAATAATCTTGTTAAAAATAGTAGTAAACAAACTTGGTTTTTCCCACACTTAAATTCTTTAGGATAAAAAAATTAATCAATATGTCTTTTTTTTAATTCCTCTTTTAGCTCACTATTAGCATCTGATGTATATATCTTATATAAATTTTCAATCTTTAATAAAAATACATTTTTATTCATCCAGTCAAGTTCAAATTCACTTTTTTTTAACCCATAGTGGATGACAATTGATTTTAATACAGTTATTTCAAATATTTATTCAATAATTAAATTATAAAAATTGAGGGGTCCAGCCGGATTTGAACTGTGAATATTCATGTACAAAGTGAAGCACACTTTGGCACTGCACCAACTTTCCCTAGAAATTAATTTCTAAAAGACATATATGAATTTTTCTACCATCTAGTTGCTGTCAAAATCTCCATTGTTCAACCTTAAACTGTTGTAACGGTTACCACAAAATATAAATAGAGCTGTAATGTAACTAAAAAAAAATTGTTTTTTTTGTAACCTCAGTAGAAATGTACAGGCTGTCAAAGTTTTGTAAGCGTAGTTCGCGCATGTAGAAGTGAGTGGGGAGTACGGCCGCCTGTAGAAAGGATGACATACGTTTGCGCATGCGTGCTTTGGCTCGTTCTACTCCAGCTGACGTAAAGAAAGGATAGTAGCTATTACGGTCAACTATTTTATTATCTGTGGTCGGTGGACATTAGTGAAAAGCCCTCAAGGATACGTTAACCCTTCCACCATATTGGAGGTCGCTCTTTTAGGAAAAAGAGGCTCCCGTAGGCCTAGACCATATAAACCTACGGTACGGAGAAACCAGAAAATTCACTAAATATATTTTTGTTACAGTATTGGCTACATCGGTTTAATACATTACTAGTAACTCATAATTTTATTTATAATGGCACAATGTCATCTGCGTCAGACTCTTCACTGTTTCTCTCAGATTTTCTATCACTGCTACTGTCACTGTCATTTGTAATTACTAGACTTTCTAACTGCATGTCCATAGCTTTGTCTGTCTCATAATATTCATTTTCTATTTTTAATACATGATCGCAACATTTTTTCCAAAAATCCGTACCCAATTCGCTTAACTTCTGTTCAACCATTGTTTTCACATTGTGAATGTCATTCGTAACGTTCTCTATAGCAATCTCATTTTCTATTTTCCCCCAAATTAATTCCATGGGATTCAAGTCTGGGTGGTAAGGTGGCAGTCTCAATACTTTATGACCTTCACGTTCCAATAAGCAATCGAAATAATACTCCTTGTGGCGTGACTTGTTCAACTCATACCGTTCACATTTTAACATTCCTTCAAAACATGGAATGTTTCTTTCTTTTAACCATGTCATCAATATTTACTTTCTGCTGTTTGAATTTAGAGTAACAGCCGCTAATTTATTATGATGAGGAGTGTTATCTACCACAAGAATAGAATTTGTTGGGAGATTTCTAATTAGCTGATTTTCAATCCATTTCTCATAGTTTCCCGCATTCATGTCGTTGTGATAGTCTCCTGTTTTCTGGCCTGCTCTAAAGACCAAAAGGGCATTTTCCGCACCTCCTGTTTCACTGCTAGCGTGGACTATGATTAGTCTGGATCCCTTTGTAGTATTTCTTTTGTAGACGTTAACAGATTCATCAGTCCATGCTAAATTCGTGGTATGCATCAAATGAATATAAGACTCATCTGAAAATATTATTGGCCTATTTTCAGTGGGCATTGTTTGGAATTTTCAGAAGATATGTTTTTAAATACATTAATATAATACATTTAGTTTGGCTTCTGAGCGCCACTCCTTTGCCGAACAGACTTGTTGTCTTCGGTTGAGGCATATTTAGTATTGAAAAATACTGTTTTGGTCGATATACTAAAGACATAAACACTGTCACACAAACTAAAGCGATAACAGTACTATTTGCTGTGTTGTGCATTCCAGCGAGTCAGCTGTAAAAGCCCCCTCCCCTACCGCACTACCCGCCCTACTCTTTCCCCCCCCCCCATCGTATCTTTACCAAATCCGTCTCTGCGCACCACGCCAAAATAACTTTGACGGCCTGTACTTGAATGTATTTTTTTTTTAATATTTCTTGTTTATTTGGGCAGATTAAATGTAAAAGTAGAGTTAGAACATTATTGAACTTGAAGATCTTGAATCTTAATATTGTAACTGGTTGCAGTTTATAAAACAGCCATATGTTATGTTTCAAGTTAATTTTTTCTGTGCAGATGCCTTGGCCAACTTAAATGATCTAGAACAATGGTCAGTAAGACGCCCTGGTCTTATTGAGGCTGCTGTAAATGACATCAGTGAATTGATACTATCCCCAAATGGATCTATTAGAAGTCTTTCTCATACTTTGCTGAATAGATATCTCCGCCATTGCCCTTCTGCAGCTGTCAATTTATTACCTGCTTACCTTGCTTGTCTAAATTCAGGCCATTATGATATCATTTCTTCGGTTTTGGACAGGCTTCCAGAAGTCGTAATGTGTTCACAAGGTTAGTACAACTTTGTTAGCAACTTTTTTATTTAAGTCAGCTAAATGTTTATTCTGAGTGAGTAGTAAAATTAATAGATGCAATTTTTATAGATATATGTATGAATATATTTGTTGTTAACGCTTTCATTTGTTATATATAACAGTTTACTGAACAGAATTTACAGATTCCGTTATAAAGTGAATCTGAGTTTGTAACTTATTTTTAAATGAAGCTAGTTTACGCATGTTTAAATTTTACGTTTTTTAATTTTGCTATACCGGTAATTTACTTAAGAGGTCCCTATCTTTCAGAAACAGGGCCAACAAATACTGACATTTTCAGGTAATTTTCTTTCTCTCTTCCCCAGATAATGGTCTTGAACGTTGTAGTTTTCCAACTATATGCTCTTATAGAATGTCTTCACTTATCCACAAATCCCTTGATCTGTTTACATTGTTTTGCATTTTGGTTTTTGTTTAGTTCTTTTCTGTTAAAAATCATCATGTACAACGCAGAGCTGCATGGCATGCTTGATGTGAATTTATAATTATACTGTAATGACACCTGCTCTACATAGCAGAATATTATTTAAAGATAATATGTGTCATATAATCGGTATAGTCCTACCAAACCCTAGGGTCCTGGTGGACCAGTGGTTAGTTAATACAATTTTAAGTATATTTTGTTATATCTTTGTCATTACAATAAAATATTTTTTAAATAATAGTAAAAGTTTAGCTTGAATTATGAACAATCACTAATTCAGTATTATTTGATTATATTTCAGAAGTTGCAGTGCCATTACTTTCTGCCGTCTTCAATATTGGACTAAGCATGAACATCAACACCTCACACAGTATTTCTAAGACACTGTCCCTCCTTAATCTACAGTCCGGTTGTTAATTGTTATATGAAATTATTTTCTTTCCATTGTAAGTAGTATTCTGTTTTGTTTACAATAACTATAAGTTATTCAGTGTGATATAATCATTTAAGCTACTTATTCTAATCTAGTAATTTTAATTATAAATTTTTCAAAACCAGATTGCTTAAATCATTTAAATTCACTTTTACATCTGGGTATTTTAATTAATTTTCAGTCATTGTAGATAATTTTTATAAGAATACAACTAAGATTTTGCAACTTTGTGTAAGTGTGTTTGCCCCAGTGTTCCTATGACACCCTTCCCCTGGCATAATTACTTTTTCCCATGTAGTATTAACACATAGAACACTTATAAATTGCTATTAGGAGTAAAATACTGATATGAAAAAACCTTATACGTATACGTTTACCTGGCAATGATAATGCTGAAAATGCTGCCATTTCCATAAACAGATGCTGTAAGTAGATTTGGCTAACCAGGTATAGCTACCAATGTTCCTAGTTGTATCCTGCAGGAACTTTATTTGTTCTTTTCTATTTATTATTTTTCTTCATAATTCTTTACATTTTTACCTTTGTTTGTTTATTTGTGTTATTTTAGGATAGCTGCTATTTTTCTTTGCGATATTTCAGGACACTACCTTATTTTGTATTTGAAACAATATTTATTTTCTTTACTTTTTCCTCATCCATTTTATTTATTATTCTTCAAAGACAACTTTACACCTTACCTTGTCGATATCAACACATTTCTTAATTCATTTTTGTTACTTTAAATAAACCTTTCATGATGGAATATACACTATGGTGAGCAAGGTGATTGAAACTAAAATTTATCCCTATTTCGAGTATCATAATTACCCGCCATTCCCAGCATCGTCACACTACTTGTTGACGCATTTCGGAAGAACTCCATCAGTCAGAACTTTTTATGAACTGTTCTTCCCTGCGTGGGAATCGTCTTTAATCTTATCTAACTACACCGCTCTTTCTTATTTAACCTTTATCTCATATCAGTTCAGTTTATTCGAAGCTCTGTTTATTGTTTAATCTATTGTATTTACTTTGGAACCATTTTAAGTTTTTAAACATTACATTCGATTGATTCTGTATTTGTTCGTTTATTATTGCCAAATTTTTCAATTGGGCTTTGTATGTTTCCAAGTTTTCAATAATATTAAGGCCTTTCCCTTTATTTTCGTATTTTTTGGCTTCATCGCTTTTTCTATTTCCTTTGGCATATGTTCCTCTCTTATAAGATGTGTTGCAAAATTAGAATCATTTTTCTCATATTTGTATGATCTCATGTGTTCCTTATATCTAGTTTTGAATTTTCTACCAGTTTGTCCTATATATATATATATATATATATATATATATATATATATATATATATATATATATATATATATATATATATATATATATTGCGTTACATTGACATTTAATTTCATACATTCCATTTTCATCATATTTATTATCATCATTTATACTTCTATTCGGTTTATTTTCAAGAATGTTTGATGAATCCTCATTTTGTGTTTCTTAAAAAAATTCACACAGTGCCCATATGAAGCAGAATCCCTATAAAAATTGTAAGTTTTTCAACAGTTCAGCCTTTTTGCAATTCGTTGATATGAGATTTTGGCATAAGGTTAGGACTGAAATACAAATCTCTTGCATAGTGATTGCTTTCTTGCACAATTTTTTGAAGGATAGAATTATTGAGAAGTAGAAAAAAAAGTCAATTGGTTCTGGGACAAAAACTTTCAGTTTATTTTTTTTTGTAAAATGGAAATCGCATAAGCCTTATATTGTCAGAGACAACACAGGCCTGTACCCGGAGTTAGTATCGTCATCAGTGACACTATGTTCTTCAGCACTTGTTTTATCACTTTCGTCACCAATAAACCAGGATCAAGATCACTGGTTCACATTTCTAGATGTGGATTATATTGTATAATACAAAACACAGAAAACAAAATGCAAAGATATGTTGAAAACACTGTCCAAAATGTAGCACTATAGATAGAACGCGGAAATAATATTCCACCAAGTTTTGTTCCAAATGATCAGTTTCCCACCAAATGTTCACATCTTATAACCTAACTGTAAATAAACAATGATCATTATTTAATTTACGATCTAGATATAAACATATACACTGTAATATAATGATAATACAGTCGGCGCCGCTTATTGTGATCACGGTTAATGTTATCATTCGGTTATTGTTATCGTTTCATTGAAAAACAAACACGGACGTATATTAATACATTGTAATTAGGCCGCTTATTGTAATCATCTGTTTGCTTATTATTATCATTTAATTTGCCATTCAAAATCATATGCGTCAACGTATACTAGCATAGACCAAGTAAAAATGTCTACAAAGTAGTGTAAACAGCACGTGCAACACACAATGACGCCCAATTCATAGAATGTTTATTTTTAGAATGACAGAAATACTTTATAATGGTTTCAGCACTTAGCACAGTTCTTAGAATGTCTCCCTTACTCTTTGTTTACGCAAACACCCTAGCCTCGCTGAGTCGACTTTAGTTGTTTGTTAACATTAGTTGATGTTACTACTGAACCATTTACAGTACAGTCCTACTGTATTTTTTAACAGTGAATTTTTATGAACGTTTATTACAGTATTTCAGTGTGATTTTACATAACTTAATTTTTAAAGATCTTTTTCGTTTGTTTTGTAGAGTTTAGTGTCACTTGAAGTTTCAAATGACAGTATAGCAAGATGTCCGAATCTCAAAAGAAACGACGCGATTCAAGTCTTAAACAAAAACTTGATATTCTAGATAGGTACAGTAAATTACCAAAAATGAGTCAAAGAAACGCTGCTTCTCAACTTGGCGTTTCTCAACCTCTCTTATGTAAAATGTTGAACAACAAAGAAAAAATCTTGTCATCAAAGTGTAATGCAAATGTTGACAACAAAAGACATCGTTCTGGGAAGGATCCGCAAGTGGAATCAGCTTTGAAATTTTGGTTTAAAAATGTTCGCAAAAAAGATGCACGAGTTGACGGCCCACTAATGCATCTAAAAGCTGAGGATCTTGCCAAAAAAAATAGGAAACAGGATTTTAAAGCCACAGATGGATGGTTCAATCGATGGAAGAAATGGGGAAAACATTGTTTACAAGAAAACGTGTGGTGAAAAAAGAAATGTTGATTTTGTTGGAGCTGAGGACTGGTTACAATATGAATGGCCAAAGATTTTGGACGAGTATTCTCCTAGCTGCATATACAATGCAGATGAAACAGGACTTTATTATCGTGCTTTACCCGAACATACTTACTTGTTTAAAAATGAAATTGCTAACGGCTGTAAAATATGTAAACAAAGAATAACTGTTTTGTGTTGTGTTAACATGGTTGGTCATAAAGAAAAACTCTTAATTATCGGTAAATCTAAAACTCCACGTTGTTTTCAAGGTATCAAAAAGCTACCGGTTGAATATAATTCAAACTCCAATGCTTGGATGACATCAAAAATTTTTAATGAATGGCTGACTAAATGGGATACCAGCCTCAAACGCAACATTGTCCTTCTACTAGACAACTGCACTGCACATAATGACATAAGCACTACGCTAAAACACATCAAAGTGATTTACCTTCTGGCCAATACTACATCAATTATTCAGCTATGTGACCAAGGCATAATTAAAAATCTCAAAAGTTTTTATCGACGAGAGATGCATGCTAGAATTATAGAAAATATGGATGAATTTCAAACCCTTACCTCAAATGAATTGGCTAAAAAAACTTCTTTACTCGATGCTATTCATCTGATAGCAAAATCTTGGAATGAAGTTTCTGAAAAAACTGTGAAATATTGCTTTAGAAAAAGTGGTTTTTTTGTTGAAGAAAATCAAGAGCAAGCTACATCTGAGGAAGACTCTGAAGAGAACTTGAAGCCTTTCGATTTGTCCTTAAAAGAATATACTAAGTGGATGGAAGTTGACGATAGTATTGAAACAGCAGCGGAAATGACTGAGACGATATTTGTGAGGTAGTTGCTTCAACATCAAAAGTTACTGAAGAAGAAGAAGGCACCGATGATGACGAAAATGATAAATGTGTACCGCAAAGATCTAAGCAGGAAGTTCACCAAGCTCTTGAGATTCTAAGGCAGTTTGTTCAACAAAAGCAGAAAATTTCAACAAACATGAATATGAACAATTTATAAACAATATTTTACGAGAAGACTACAGACAGTCACATATAGAGGAATTCTTCGAGAAAAAGTAAATGTAAATTTGAAGTGTAAATAAGATTGAAGTGTTTTATAATGAAGTTTTATGTGTTAAAATGTTTTGATCAAGTGTTTTACGTAGTTCTGTATATTTTTTTTCAATTATGCTAGATTCAGTGTTTTAAAAAAAATTACAGTGGAATAAAATAAACTGACATGAAATATGCCCACTAATTTTAACAAGTAGAAAACTAAATTACAGAAATTCGACTACTGTACATAAAACTGTCTGGAATAGCATCAAAATTTGGTAAGTACAGTTTAATTATAGTGTTACAGGATTAGAATTACTTAATGTAATGATAGGCTTACATATCGTTCAGAACAAATAGTTGTGGCAATAATATAGTGAGTTCAATGCAGTATGGCTGTAGACTACATCGTGATTAAGCGTTCGGTTATTGTTATCGTTCGGTTATTGTTATCAAATATGATCACAATAAGCGGCGCCGACTGTATAACCAAAAATTACGTAAATGCTCAAAAAAACATGTCCAATTCGAAAACTGGCACCTACAAAATCACTTTATGATACCCGCATTACACACACACACACACACACCAAACAATACTTACTCTGCAAGAGTAGTACTCACACTGACAAACCTAAACTGAATGGATGGAGAGGGGCATCTCGACCCCTCAACATCTGATGTGCCGTCTGGACCTGCTGAAATCGGCCGCTAAGTAGCCAGTTTGTTCTTTAGAAATTTAAATTTTTAAGACTTAGAAATATAAGGTTTTACATTACAAAATGTTTCATAGAAATCAAGTTTATATTTTAGACATAGTGATAAGGTTATGGTTGTATAAATGTCACAATATTCTAATATGATTTATCATTCGCGTTGGCCCTTGAATACTAGTCAAAATACTTTTACAGGTAATATACTTAGATTTTCATTTACGTCCAGTTTTGAAGCATTTTTCACACAGAAATGGTTTCTTAATACTGGCAAGATGTGTTTATTTTGAAAGGAAAATGTTGGCTAATTCTACTAAAATGTATAAATTATCAACGTATGACCTTGATTTAAAGTATTAGTCGACAGTTCCATTACCACAGCACCTTGCAGTTAACAGTAGCTTTCCTCATGTACATTTTAACAGCATATTTGTACCCAGACTTATCTCATTTATGTGAAACCTGACTTACATATTGCTATTTCATACTGATAGGCTTTCCTGGGTATGTATGTAAAAAATTTAAGTAGTTACTAAAATTAAGCCTGAAATATGTTGGCACTATACTACTAAAACGTAATAGATACAGAATTATACAGCTAATGTGTTAAAACAGGTTATTTTGATAAAATAAGTGTTTTTACTTTTGTTACAACTTTATAGGTTATGTTTAATATTTTTTTAGTTAATTTGATTTGTGTATCTTCACTGACGATGATGACAAATTAGTCGTTGAAACGCGTATGAAATAAAAATTTGTATATTTGTGAGTTGTACCATATTTTTATTCTTTAATTATAGGTTATTTTGAGTAAAAACCTGTCTATTAACACATATTTAAAACTTTTGTTTGAGAAATTTTTTAAAGAATTTTTAAATGAATAAACAGTAAACATTTTGTGGCTTTCCAATATGGAGTCAACAACATATCACATCCGGATTCTGCTCCTGCGAAGATCTTGTAACTTCTTCAGTTGGCTCTGCGTCTTGTTATTCTTGCCTGTTACTCCTAGAATTCCCTCACTGATATTGAGTAGCTTCAAAATGCTGCAGCCTCGTAATTTATTGATGACAACTCATTCAGCTTCTCTTAGGGCATAGAAATGGTCCACATCGCCTTTGTTTGATTGTAGGTGAATAAAAAATCCTCAGTGCTGGAAACACATTTTTTTAAATACCTGGTGGTATGGTAGTTTTCTAGGTCTGTTAAACTGTTTTGTTAATTCCTTGAGTTAGTGTAGGTTACATTTTGCTGAGCTTAACATTCAACTGCTTGACAACCTAGTTACTGATCAAATGCTCTTCCTTCTGGATTACTCATGATTTCATTAATTTTGAATTATCCAAATTTGTCATATTTTTAACTCTCTTCTCTTTCTGTATTTTAGCATTCACTAGACATACAGCTGGCTACTTATATCACATGGACTCATGAACATTTGTTAATCATTTCTAACCTGAATTGTGAACTTTGAGTCTACCAAAAATTATATATTTCTTTGCAAATAGATGTCTTTTATTCCTGAAGAAATAAAAAATGGACGATAGTTTTTAATAAGTGTTTTAATTTTTCTTCATTAATCTCTAATGTCATTGATAATTGTAAAATCATTTTGAATGTTTTCCTAAAATAAGGTACCCTATATGTTTCATTTTTCTTTGATAATTTTAAACCTTATTAATGATTATTTTTGTGTTTTAAAATATCCATGAATTGTATATGTTATTTCGGGCCATCCCTAAATTACATAATGCTAAAATGGATAATTTTAACCATACTCCATAACGAACTTATAACGTTAGTACCCTCCCCCCCCCCTATAATTACATAACGTAGTCTTGTCCCCCCAACTTTATTGAGTTAATGGTTTTGAATGCCAAATTTGTAGGCCAATAAAGAAGTACATCAAATGTGTCAATAAATGTTATGCTAATAATATAATGAAATATAAAAATAATTTTGTTAAATAAATAAAACAGGAATAAGAAACAATGTTTTTTTAATGTTACCTCATGTGCATTTGAAAACAAACAGAAATTATAAAATCAAAATAAACTTTAGGTTATGTATAAAGTCAAGACAAGATTAATTTAAATTTTTTATTAAATAAATTTAAACCCATAGTGATCAATCCATTTGTAACATTGTCTAAAGTCTATTCATTTTCCCACGGAGTAGTCATGTATGCTGCGACAGACAACACTAGTGCTGCTAGCTCCAGAAAAAGATGTGTACACATAATAAGCCTAATTTTAAAATAGAACAAACTCTCCACATTGTTTACAAATACTACAAATTGCAAAAATTCACAAACAAAGATTTTTATTTTATGTTCGGCCCAGGAAATTCAGAAGCCTACCAAAATTTTTACCTCCATGATGAGTCATGACTAAGTGTTACCAAGTATTGGTGTACTTCTGAGTTTTCACTGGTTTGGCCTGAAAAGATGTTGGCAACGAATTAAAAAATATTTTGTTGTCAAAAACTGTTACTGATATGTTACAACTGGCAATTTAGTTGATACTTGAAGACCGCAGTGTATGTCTGTACAGGCAGAAACCGCCTGATCATCGTACTGTGTACTCTAGCGATACCGCGCTCAAGGTTATGGTTCCCCACATTTTTATCCAATAATGCTTACAGTTAGGAAGTTTAATAGAGTAATTTAAATACATGTTTTGTGTGTAAAAAAATTTTATTTGAGTTCATTATTAATATTAAGTACATTTCACTTACTCAAAAATTAAAGTAGAGCTGGTTTATTTATTAGATAAAAAGATTTTAATTTAGTCAAAAACTAAAATTTCAAGATATGTAACACTACTGCATACCACCCCCTTCTACTTCTGTAATGGTAGATGTAACCCTCCCTCCCTAAACTACGCATTACTTAGTTTAGGGATGGCCTCTTTACCCCATAATGGCTTGGATTATACAATAATCATTTATAATTTTTATAATACTTTTAATATTTGTTATTTGATTTATGCATATTTTTTTTTTATTATTTAGACTTATTTTAGCAGTGATTAGCAATAAGTTAATTAAAGTTTTTTTAGAGTTACAAACTAATTTTATGTTGAACATTTAAATAGTTCATTTGGCTTAGGATAATGCAAGTGGTAAATGAATAAAAATCGACCTTTGTACAGGTTAGCCAAGATAAAAAAATCCTGACTTCTATCTTCCCTAACTTGAGTAGAAAAAGTTTATTTAATTTTACAAACTTTATAAATTTGCCCCTTAAAGTCTTTGTGTACAAAATCTATTCCAAATTTCTTTTTTAAAATTTCTGCTCCAAGTTATAAGTTTTTATTTTAAAAAATAAAGCAATAAGATTTCTTCAGAACAACCTCAATTAAAATTTTAAAATAAAACAAATATTGAGTAATCTTTTTTTGTTGTACAACTAACAACACTTATATTGTCTTTCCTCATTAATCGCTATTTTTTAAACTTTCTGTTTTCAATATCTACATTTTATGTACATAATTTTTATACTTATATAGTATTGCCAAGAGGCTATATTATATGTTTACTGTATGGAATACAGACAGAACCTTTGTAGTATCAGGTTGTTATATTGGAAATATACTGTAATTTGTCAGTTGTAATTATTTGTAAATGTAATTTTGTATATGTATTTTTTCATTGAACACTATAATTCAGTTGTATTTTAATAATTTTGCTACCTTACCTTTTTAACCTTATTTCCAATAGTATTCAGTCACATTATCTGAATAAGTTTCCTGATTGCTGTAAAATCCTCTTTGTGAACTCTTATCTATTTGAAATCTGAAATAAGATGTCAAGAATAGTCTGGTGTGAACTGTGGAACATATTATATCTGTCAATCACTTACAGAATTGATCAACCCATAGCCCTACTTTGGTTACAATATTTTGCCAATGGCAGACTCTGCAAAACAGTCTTATAAAAAGTAGTATTCCTATAATTTTTGTTCTCATAGTTTGCCATATGCCTATAATGAGTAATTTCTATTTACCCCATATTAAGAAAACATAGCTGTGCTTGTGTTATTTTCCTTAGATGGGAATGGCTTTCTGGAACAGCAAAGAGAGTTTTGCTATTGTCTGTTGTCGGTTTACACAGTCCTGTGTATGTCTGACAGTCTATTGGGAAATTTATTGATCAAAATGTTTAAAAAAGTCAAAAAAAGTTTAAATTAGATGACTTTTAAAAAAAATATTCTATTGCAAAATGAACATAACATGAAAATTTATGAGGTATTTTATTAAAAAAACAAAAAAAATAGTAGGTTTATAATTTTTTTAAAAATATTTTCAAAATATTACTAGAACCTATTAAAGGTAATATCTAGAAAGATATTAGTATATTTAGTAGTACCTAGTACCTAGAAAGATTAGGTACAAAATGGCATTGTTAGATCTAGGCAGCCAAAAATTTTCTATTTTAATATTATAAAGTAATTAGCCATAATATGTTACTTTCCTCATATGCCAATTAACCCTTTAATTGGCATATGAAGAAAGTAACATGTTATGGCTGATCATAATGTCCAAATTTTCGGACGTTCATAACATTTTTTTTTAATATAATATAATTGGTAAAATAATTCTTGCATATTTTAAAGCATTTTTAATGAATTCGTTTACAAAGTTATAGTATTTAAAGGCATTTCTAGTTTGATTTAGCGACTCCGTTTTAGTTCAAACTAGATGATTGTAGCTGCTCGGCGCCAAGTGTCGCGTCAGCTATCATTTTTGTGCGTGGTCTGTTTGTTACTCACAGTTTTGTTATGAAGTTGATCTTTTTTTTTGGAAGTTTAGTGTTTATTTACATTGTTTACAACAAGTTTATTATTGTTTGTAGCAGTTTGTGTAAGTGTATATAAGTGTTAGTGAATATAACATAAAAACTTTTTTTCTGACAATAAGACAACTTACAAACATTTGATTGAAGCTAAAATAGAATTATTCGTGTTTATTTTGTAATTTTACATGTGACTTAACTTTATATGTATATATTTTCATGTGTATTTGACAATGTTCTGCATAGTCCACTTTATAGTTATAAACCTATATCTCCGTTATTTGTGGATATAACTAAGTAAAAATTTGGGGGAAACTCATTTTTATATGTTCTGTATAAAATGGAAAAAGAAAATTTTGAAAAAATGTTTTTAGTAACATTTTTCTCAAAATTTGTTTTAATGTTTATTATAATTTAGGTAAGTGTATGTTATAGTAGAGTCTTAGAGAAGTAAATCAAAAACAGAATTATGATAATCCATTGATAAATAAACATTTGGTGCAAGTTTTGTCAAAGTACTACATTTTCAGTAAATCTTGGCCAAGACTGGAGCAGGCACCCATGCAAAACGTCCCAGGATCCAAATGGTTAAAGAATTACTATACTCATACAATATTACTTTCTTTGTAATTGTAAAAGTAGAAAAATAACAAAATTAATATTAATTATACTTGTAACTAATTATTGATAACTAACAATAATTTTTAATATTTAGTTCCATCTTAAATTTGAACTAGTTGACACTACCTATGAACATATATTGATACATCACACTTCTCTTTAGTAGCACTATTTCTTTGTTTATTGAGAACACCGTTTCAGGAGATGAACCCCCGTTGCGACTCAAAGCATAAATATAAGTTATCAATAGGATACATCTCCCAAAAGGGCTATCCTTATTAAACAAAGAGAGCAAGTGCTATTATTATTATCAAGAGTGACAGTAGTATACGATTAAGAGGTTTGTCAATTGATTGAATACAAAATTTAAAAATACGAGGTGTGATCAAAAAATACGGTGAATGTATTTTTATAGCGGCAACTGCTGATTCTACATCCATATAATGTAATTTGCCTAGTAGCGTGATCTGTTGAGACAGACAGCGACAAGTTTCAACACGTTGGTCCTTGTCAGTCGACTGCCGGAGCTGCTAAAGTAAGGTTATGTTTATCGTATCTGTCGCACATCATGGATTTCAAACAACGCATTAACATTACATTTTATTTTAACTTGCAAAAGAATCCCAAAGAAGCTCATGAAATGTTAAAATCTGTGTATGACTATAATGTGGTAACTCTGAAGACTGTACAAGTGGTATGACCGATTCAAAATCGGAAATGAGTCGGTTGAAGACGAGCAGCACTTGGGACGCCCATTAACCTTAAAAACAAACAACAATGTGCAAAAAGTAGAAACGAGTGTTGATTCAAAAAGGGGAATGACTATTCGAGATATCTGAAGATCTTAACATCTCGTACGATTCCAGAAAAATGGGCAAATGGATTTCTTCTCCATCACGGCAATGCACCGTGTCACACCTAGCTTCTCATTTGCGATTTTTGGCCGAAAAAAGTGTTCCTGTCTGTCCACATCCGCCATACTCACCCAATTTAGCACCATGCAGCTTCTGGATCTTCCCACAAATTAAAACTGTGCTTAAAGGAAAACATTTTGACATTGAGAGATCCATGACCAAGCAGCTAAACGCCCTTCTGAAAGAAGTCTTCCAGAAATATTTCCCGTCTTGGATTCAACATTGGAATAAGTGCATTGCCAGCCCTAGGACTGTACTTTGAGGGAGATGAAATTGAATTTGATGTATGTTTATTACATTTTGAAATGAAAAAATGATTCACATTATTTTTTTATCTCACCTCATATGTCAAGAAAAATATTGATTCTACAACTCTGAACCTTCTCTCTTACAGGTCTATTATTTTTTTTCCAACAAAATCAGAAATGTTTCATTATTGTAAGAAAGAACTGGATTTCCTATGAAAACTCAGGGCCTGAAAAAAGGTAGGCCAATGATTTGAAACATGATTATATAATTAACTCCAAAATTGTTTTCTTTCAATGTATACTTTAAATTAGAATTTTTTTAATCAAAAATAGGTATCCTGTGCATTTTATACTATTATAATTGATTATTAACAAAGCAAATTTTTACATAAGAATACATGCGACAAATTACTCATTTCTGACAAACAGATGACAGCATTAAATTGGACCTATTTTCTATATGCCTCTCTACAAAATTAATCACTGTCAATTGAAAAAAAATACAGTAGATGTCGCTTATTTTAACCATATTTATCAGAAGTACTGCATTGAACTCACTGTATTAGTCACAAGTGTTTACTGAGTGATATCTAGGCCCAGAATTACGGTAAGTCATTTTATTTCTATAACACTACAATATAATTCAGACACATGGAAATCGTGAGTGATTACTCACCAAATTTTGCAATTCCAGACAATTTTATGTAGTGAGGGAAATTGTGTAACTAGGTCTTCTACTTGTTATATTTTGTGTTCGTACTTTAAGTCAGATTATTTTATTCCATTGTAGATTTTTAAAACACTAATCGAACCTAGCATAATATTTAAAAAATCATTGACCCATGTAAAAACTTCATAAAACACTTAAAGACATAAAACTTCATCATTAAAAGCTTCAAACTTATTAATACTTTCAAATTTATTTACTTTTTCATAAAGAATTCCTCAATATGATATTGTACATAATCTTCCAGTAAAATATTGTTGATAGATTATACATTTTCATGTTCGTTGAAATTTTCTGCTTTTTGTTGAACAAACTGCCACAGAATCTCAAGAGCTTGGTGAACTGCCTGCTACGATCATTGCAGTGCACATTTGTCATTTCCATCATCATCAGTAACTTCTTCTTCAGTAACCTTTGATCTTGAAGCACCTGCCTTACAAATGCCCTCTTCAGTATTTCCAGTTGCTGTTTCAATGATATCGTCAGCTTCCATCCAATCAGTGTATTCTTTTAAAGACAAATCAAAAGGCTTCAAGTTTTCTTCTGACTATTCCTCAGATGTAGTTTGCTCTTGATTTTCTTTAATAAAACTCCAACCTTTTCTAAAGCAATTTTTCACAGTTTTTTCTAAAGCCTGATTTCAAGATTTTGTTACAAGATGAATAGCATCGAATAAAGAATAGCTGTGCTCGTGAATGCATATTTTATTGCATGATAAATTAAATGATAACAATAAGTGAAGAGATGATTATAACAAGCAACTCAGTTACAATATATTAAAACGATTCCATGTCTGTCTTTGAGTGAAACGAATATAGTAACCAAATGATAACATAAACGTGATCAACAAAAAAAATTACTATTATATCTTTTTCAATCTGGTTATAAACAGGTTTTAAGGAATAGCTATTTTAAAGTGAGATATTACAAAATTACAAATTGAATTAAATTTTATAACCTCAATACCAAGGCAATTTCTTTTATAATATAAGTTATATATTAATAAGGAATTAATTAATTTTTTAAAAATTGTTTTCTTAATGCTCTTTCTTATAAACAATCACGGAAAAGCATTTATTTCTGACAGCGCTGACTTTCCTAAATTTTTTATAATGGTATTATAATCTTATACCCAAACTTTTTGTCATTCATCTTCCACTAGAACCCAGTCAAGTTGGTCGAGTTCTGTACTGTTTTGTTCTGCTTAAATCCCTATCTGACAACCAACCATTTTGCTGTAATAATATCAAGTTTTAAATGTACTTAAATTATTTGAAATTTATCTGGTTTTCTTTTACACTAAAGTATTATCTTGCAACTCAAATTTGATTCTTTTGTTTTTGTGTTGAACTCTTGTATAATAAACCTGGCTGGGAGGTGTTTTCTGCATGACTGTTTAAGTTTAGCTTATGCATTGGTATAGGACAAAGATTCTCTCGATTCATTAGCGGTTGATATTGTTTGTCAAACAGATTCTATACAAAGAGCCATTGTCAGCTGAAGATATATTTTGCACAAATAGTATGTATGTCGTAGTACTTTTCCTTATCTAAATGTAACCCATATTCCTTTTGAAATAACTCCGCACACTACAACGGCATATGTTTTCTTATCTATTTGATTATTATCACTTAAAAATGCTGCAGCATGAAAAAGATTGTGAATACAAAGAGCATTAAGACAACAAAATCAAATTCCATGGTCCGAACATGGAGAAAAGGTCTTGTGTGCCAGATTGCATACTTTGAGTATAGCTAGTCACTCGATCGATCAAACACATAGCTAGCCGTATTGGTTTGTGTTATGCGTATTGCATCAAAAGCCATCACTATGAAAATGCAGGCATTGATGTCGTTTAGAAAACTGATATAAGTAAATTTGTTCAAATTTTAAATGTAAATGATCTGGTTAATATTACAAATTAAATAATATAATATTTTTAGCAGCGTTTTGGCCTTGTTAAATCTACATTATTGTAATAAAAATACTATTGCTCATATTATGTCTGTGGAATGGTATTTTGCTTCCTCTACCCCCTTGCATGTGCTTGCCCTTCGAGGTCGCTCACCAGCTTGCGTGTAAGCAGCTATACACCTATTGTTTTTTTGGTACATAAAGAAGTCTACCCATTTCTACAAGGGGTAAAAGACAGAATCGTGGAATAAAAGTAAGACTATGGAACACACATAACAATCCCCAAATATTGTGAATAGGAGTTGGTTATTTATTATGTCTCACATGGGCAAGATACTTCACCTGTAGACAATCTGTTTACTGCCGTAAGGTGAGGTTAGTAAATATTGGGCATGAAAATGTAATATTAGTGTATACAATACTTGGTCGAATAAAACATTACAAAGTAATGAGTAGAGGGTTAGCTTCGTAAAAGGAATGAACGTTTTGAAACGCGTCAGCAAGTAAGCAATTACGTATTCACTTTGTTAAGTAGTTTAAATTTAGTCATTACAAAGTAGTTAGGGAGTAACACAGTCATTTAAAGAACTAAATGTGATTAAATATTGGGAGATTTGAGCAATATATATATATATAGTTTGGTATGTAAAGCTTGTTGTAAGAAGTATGTTTGAAATACCAATGCCCTTCAAATTTTAAAATTCGCCATCAGGCTTAATATTCCTAAGCAGGGAATGTTTTTACTTGTTATAACATGTCCTTATCATTCATTGTACACAACTAATTTACATCATAATATGGCTTTTACTCTTAATGAAAACACTAACTACAAGCTACAAGATGGGCTATGATTATGCCCAAGTAAACTTGTTCCAAATTTTCTCTGCTTGGGCATGAATTTGACCTTACATTGGGTGCATCTGGAGGTTACCTGCAGATTATTGAATAACACAATGAATATAGGTTTTGTTCATGATTTTTTACTTTAAAAATTTATTAAATTGAAAAAACAAGTTTTTGGTTTCTTATATATATATATATATATATATATATATATGTTTGTCACATTTTTATATTATAATAGTAAAAATTATTAGAGATAAGCTGACAAGCAAATGAGCCAGTACACCTGTCTTGATTATCAGTTTTCCTTTTCAATGCAGATGAAACCTTTTAATTGTATTTTCTTTATATTAATTCATTTTGGCAAATTTTCAAATAAATTATGTCAAGTCATAAATAAAATAATTTTGAAGTACCACAGAATAATATATTAATTTGAAAATATCTGGTGAGTATTTTAATGTCATAGAAAATCACATACAAGAAAATGGTCTAATAATATGGTACAAATCAGCCACAGTAGATTATGAGACATTTCCTAGAAAGAGGCTTGTGAAATAAACCATGCGCAAAATAGTCAACTATTTCACGTTTTATAACAAAAAATTCGGGTGCAGGATACTACAATCAATCTAACGGCAAGACTTGCTTCATCCCGGCGAACTCTAGCACGGATACAGAACTACTAGACTTAAATGCAGCGCTGATAAGCTGTCTTCAGTCCACCTCTTACAAACAAATATGCATATTTACCTTCAGTCCCTGATGAGCGACTCTACAAGATCTTATTCGTTTCGAAATTAAGAATGAAAATTATCTAATTAAGAATTCACTTTACTATAAGAATAAACTATTGTTATTAAGAGGTATAGAACGTGTAGTTTCTTAAATAGCCATTTTAATCAATACACTAGGTAAAAGGATTATGGACATATATATATATATATATATATATATATATATATATATATATATATATATATATATATATATATATATATATATATATATATATATATATTTACGTGACTATAGGTTTTGGTTTTAGTATACATGTTTTACGTTTGCGAGCTTGAGCACGCTCACACACACAAAGATATACATAATATAACGAAAGAGTTTGTTCGTAGGTGGTAAGAACAAAAACCTAACTTAGTTAAACCTACTTGGAAGTAGTGTCGTACAAACAATAGATCTATTGTACATATATATATATAGATTTTTTGGACTAGGAGACTGACAGACTTACCTTGGTAAGAGTCCACACTGTAGTCTTGAAATAGAAACACATAAAAGCACTTAAACAATGATATATTTCAACCACACAGTGGTCTTTGTCAATCGAAGAGAAAACACAAAAAGAAATATGAGAGAATGAAAATTTTTTTTTTTTCATTCCCTCATATTTCTTTTTGTGTTTTCTCTTCGATTGACAAAGACCACTGTGTGGTTGAAATATCTCATTGTTCAAGTGCTTTTATGTGTTTCTATTTCAAGACTACAGTGTGGACTCTTACCAAGGTAAGTCTGTCAGTCTCCTAGTCCAAAAAATCTAAATAATCTTTACCAACCAAAACTAACCTATATATATATATATATATATATATATATATATATATATATATATATATATATATATATATATGCACAAAGTTGCTGTGTTTAAAGAAATAAAAGGTATTCAAAATTATAGAAGCTTTTAAAATGGGAATTAGAACAAAAAGCTGATACACAGGTAGATTGTTAAGGGATAAGCCTTTAGTTACCAAAGTAGATTCTTAGCTTAATGGACTGGTCATAATGTCCCAATTGCGTGCACCTACTTGCTCCCCAAACTTGACACACAGTGGTTTTCTCTTTCGAGGATTCATCAAGGGTGTCATATATGCATAACACGCCATGTTTCCCTACAAAATAATTCTAAAACTAGCTAGGTCAGTTATCGTTTCGAAATTAGATAACTGAAACTAAGGAAACAATCGCCAAGTTGGAATCTGACGGAAAAGAGGTGACTCTTCAGTGGTACTATGGAGTCCCAGGAAACGAAAGAGCAAAATATTCTTCTTGCATGAAGCCGAAAACCTAAACAAACATTCTTTAACATACTGTAAAAGAATCCAAAACAAGATTTTCCATAACAGAAAGAAATTTAGAAAGTAAAAAGAAACTAAACAAACTTAAAAAGACACTGAAAATATGAAAGAAGAATAGATGATGTGAAAGTATACAAACTTTTAATTTACTTGGGTAGAATAAAACAGTTTAAGAGAGGTAAAAATCATATCCTTTGTAAGAAGGTAAAACATAATAAATCACACAAGTGAATGTGTCGCATTATTTCACTTTGCTATCATCTTCACAGAAGGTTGATAGCACCCTTGAAGGGTGGTTTCTCACTACACGATAGTCACTACATGGCTTTCGATAGAACATTGACATGATTACCCTCCTCATCTTCTTCCTTCAATTACAGAAGCTTCATTCTCTTGTGAATTTTTTTCAGTAGGCCTAATTCTATTTTCCACAGTCGTACTGTCTCAAAATAATAATATCATTAGAGTAAAGTTTTTACTGTTACCACCAGGAAACAACTTAAGTTGTACTAATTCATGTCGTCCTAATACCGGGTTTTACCGGTTGTAATGCTTGCCAAATAAGAGCCATTTTCCACTTTGCTTGGCACCCGTCTCAAATAAACCATAATTGGCTTGGAGGAGACCGAGGAAACTTACATTTATACTTGACAATTAAGGAGATAAGGAATAATAGAGAGGAAGGTGTCCTTCCTAGCTTATGTTCTACCAATATCTACTCTCCTAAACCTCCAAATACAAGTAAACCCCTCTGCATCTCAAGTCTCAGGCTGTTAGTTACAGCCAAGGCCGACTTGGAACCAAGTTAAGCTTATTCCGAACCCTAGCTTTGTGTGCTAGAAAGCTCTAACACCCCGCTAATAACACATAGGAGTGGATTATTACTAAACGCCAAAACCTAACCTATTCTAATTAAAATCGACAGAGGCATTGTGCAACCATTTCCTAAGAATAACTATCAGATCTAATATTTTGCTTCTTAGATTCTGTTAGTCGATTAAATCTAAGAGATTTAGATGGTGGAAAACAAATTGTTTCAAATTATAGGAAAAGAAAACTAACAAAATAAGGAAAACGTTCAAAAATAAAGCCCTCGAAATTTAATTTTAAACTATTCTTGTACTTAAAAACCACATGGGAAATTTGGCATTCTTTTTCATTCTACCTGAATTTACATAAATACCAAAATTATTATTTTGTACATAATACAAAATATTCTTAAAGTTTCACCAAATGGTTCGGTCAGACGAGGACGACGCGGAGTCGTAGTACACAGACTGTTAGTACAGCCGACCCACTTGTAGACTAACATTCCAGTGTTGTTTATGCTGGGTGGCACTACCAATGTTATCAGATGAATTTATATACCTAACATTACGTAAAAGTAATATACATTGCTTTAAAATAAACGAAAAATACATTTTTATTTTTAAACTAAGATAAATTTAAATGTGTTCCGAGTATGAAAAATATATTTCTATAAAAAAATAGTACCCTAATTCTCAGGGGGGGCAATTGCCTCTCCCCTGGAGCCGCCCTTGGAGCTGTCGACCCGGAGATGTTAAGCAATAGAATAGTACACGGCATTGAGAAAATATAGACATTATTATTTTTTTTAATTAAATAACTTATTGAAGTTTTAAACGCCGCGTCTGCTGATGATATTTTTGATGCAATAATTATTAGTGTATATTTTTAAAAAATGTTGAATAAAATTTAAGTTTCAAGATGTTTACATTGTAAGTGAAAACCTGACGATGCTATAATTGAGGCAGGGGTTGGAGAAGGTGTAGCATAGCCTATTTACTCTCTCCAGGGCGCCACCAGACATCAAACGGCCGGTCTGTAAACAAACTCAAATTGGTAAATACGTAGGCCTACTACATTATAACTCTTTAATTTATGCAAACACAAGTTACTAGATCATGTGTTGTAATCTTTGCCCAAATTAATGAAAATACAGTATTTAATTTCCTTTACAAATAATGCAAAAAAATCTGTCACTTTCGTTTGTTTTTTTTGTGAGCATTGACTTAGCCTTAATGTGAGATCTAACTATTTTGTCGCACAGTGTTTACTTGTGACACAAAGCCATAAAGATCGATAATGTATATGACAGACATAGATAATGCATAGGTCACGGTCCTAGACTCTTTATAGCCGAGATTAGCTGACATTTGTTTA
This sequence comes from Prosapia bicincta, assembly GCA_036971475.1. NCBI lineage: Eukaryota > Metazoa > Arthropoda > Insecta > Hemiptera > Cercopidae > Prosapia > Prosapia bicincta. Next base: position 72,926,052 of record JBAIZL010000005.1, on the reverse strand, counting down.
CAATCTTATACGCATTAGGTTTTCGGGCGTCCAAGCATTTTGTCATTGTCTCTTATATACAGTAGTCTTCTCGCCCTTTTTATTTCGCTGGCCCGCGTCGGGATGCTTCCCTTTCAATGTAAAATTAGTACGTACATATCTATTCCCTTCATCTTAACTTCTATTAAGCCTAATGTGTATTTACGCCGTAATTCACCGATTGGAAATTTAAACACATGAATCTGATTGGAATAAAAACTGGATATATGTAAAACAATGGCAGACCCCGGATAATCCTCAAACCGGTTAAACCGACCACGGATAATCGAGAGTTTACTGTATAACCAGTTCGCCAAAACAATTAATATAAACAAAAATATTTCAAGTCAATTCCTGCTTTAACTCAACAAAGAAAAAGTTTATTTTTGTCTCTTTTTATTAAACAATTACAATTAATATAAAGAAAGTAACATAACCTATGCCTTAAAACAGCTGTTCTACCACATAAACTATAACATAAGATCAGCTGTTTTATGAAATCATATATTGCATACCTAGTCCCTTTTGTGAAAAGTTTTTCCCCTTATAAATATTTTAGTTTACAATACTAGAAGTTAATATGTATCAGAGGTAATACGGCATCAGGATTATGCATTATCTTGAATTGAGGTCCAAATTCATTTAATGTTCTAGAAAGCATACCTATGCATTTCAATTTAACATGTTGTAAGTCATTACGTTATCAGACGTTTTTTAATTGTTACATTTGGTTAATTTAGAAATAGTGAAAAACTCAATTATAAACTTTATACGCTACGGAGTATATGAAAATAATAAAGTCGAAAATTAGTTAAAATAATAGGAATATGCCTATCCCCTGGACTGTGTAAAGCCCTCAGAATCTCATTCATCTCTCTGTAGATGTCTGCCAAATACACTTACTATTTATTAGGAATATACTGTGGTTGAATTTAATAATAAATACACAAAAACCTCTTAATGCAGCGTTAATCAGTCTTTGTATGTTATCCCTCTGAGGATGGTTACTTGGTAACTGAAATGTACATAAGGGTAAAATAAAGAAGGTTTGTGGTTAAGAGGTGTTTGTGTATTTATTGCCCAATACGCCTCTGTGTAGAAGGAAGGTTAGGGAATGGAGGGGGAAAGGTTAAGATCTCCCTGGTACTGCGAGGGGGGGGGTAAAACATGAATTTAGTTGGAATCATTAGTATTTCTTTATATTATGTGTGATATTCTAAACAATACATAATAGCATAGCTGTATGCAGTGTTTAAACGTTTAGGCTTAATATGACCTACAAAGTAGGACGCAGAAATTACCACCTGCGGAAATACACCTGGGGGCACATTGACACCTAAGCGCTGCGGACTGCCGTAGAAACTTGATGTTTTACGTATTAAACATCTTGTATCTTACAGTAGCCACTGGATTAAATAGGTCTTAAGTTTCTTTATAAAGCCTGACGCTCATGGACGAAAGCCGTCTGCACTGGTTTTGTGATGGGGGGGGGCGAGCGCCAGTTTGTCTTGAGCCGTCGCCATATTTGTATTCGGGTGTTGTACTAGCGAGCCAAAGTAAGTTTGTATATTACTGGTCGGTCTTGTACTGGCAGTATTTGTACACTACTGGCCCTCCAGCCGCGGCCGCCCCACTCCGCCGCAGCCTTTCCCCTAATCAGGCTTCACGACGTTTCGCAACACCTATATCTATCTCTGATCACGACTCGTAATCTAGGTGTGCAGTGTTGGATGAGAATACGTTGTGGCATGGGTGGCAAGGACCCTGTTTTCAACTTTGAGGCGAAGAGCATATGTTCATTGTAACACAATCTGATTTAAATTAGTTTCATAATGATTCAAAATAAAAGATCCCTAAAAAAATAGTATTTTGAATAAAGCCGACTGTCCTTAACAAGGATTTGGAGTTTCGAGTTTAACCATGTATTAAATCTAAATTATATTACAAATTTTTATAAAATAAAAGCCAATAAAATTTTCGTTCTCTTGTGCGTTGATTGATATGGGTTTTAGAATGTTTGTACTTTTTTAAATTTTTTTGCCTAAGTTTTATTTAATGCCTGTTAATAACCATTTAAAGTGTTTAAGTATTATGACAGATCACAGATCAATTCATGTCACTACAAATATTCTTTATGTTTCGATTTTCTATCCGAAAATCCTTATCAAGAGCTAAAAGTTTATCAGCCTAATATTAAACCATAACTTACAGTTTTTAACATTCATAAACAATACTTTTAACATAATTAAAATTAGGGATGGGCCGATTCCGATTCTCGATTCCAGGAATCGTCGATTCTAGGTGGTATCGAGGAATCGTCGATACTCGATTCTTCGTTCATAAAAGCGTCGATTCCGATTCCTATTTTGTTAACTATTAAAATATGCGTGTGGAGTAATTTATTACCAAACAAAATTTATTACCAAAATTTATTATATTTGTGTGGAAAAATAATTAATTACCAACTATGTCTTATTTATGTATTAGTTGATTTGAATGAATTAAATGATTAAAGTAAACGAAAATATTATTATTTATGAAGCAACAGCAATCAAGATCGTAACCATTTCTGGTCGTTTGACATCGCTCGTCTCTCTCTCTCTCTCTCTCTTTCTCTCTCTCTCTCTCTCTTTCTCTCTCTCTCTCTCTCTCTCTCTCTCTCTCTCTCTCACTAAATGTCAGAACAAAACACAAAAAAGTACAGTAAAAACTCGATTAACCGTCACCGTCGGAACCGTGGCCATGACGGTTGAGCGAATAGACGGATAACAGAAACACTGTATTATTCCTACGAAACTTAACCTTAATAAATTATATTATAGACAGATATCACTCTCACGGTTGAAGGTTTTGTGTAGCCTATTACATTAAAACAGAACTTTTAAAAGGTTTTGCCATATGACCAAGATGTTAACTAAATTAATTATTAGAGAACTAGCATGTAAGCTAATATAACTTGAAAGAATCGAGAATCGACTAAAGAATCGAGAATCGAAAGGAAAATTTTAGAATCGGAATCGGAATCGAAAATTTTAGGAATCGGCCCATCCCTAATTAAAATCAAATAATTAATTATTCTTAATAAATATTAACGTTTACAAGTCAAATTGCACAACCAGACTAGCCAAATTTTGATCGTAATTAATGTAAACAAATCACAGATATTAATAACAAAGGCTCTGTTTGAATATTAAACAGCTGCAACCAATATAACACAACAGTAAAAATAAAATAATAAACTCTAAATCTCACCACACACTAGTTTAATAAAAAGAAACTAGTTCATAAAACAATCAGACTAGTTTCGGCGACGATGTCGTCTTCCTTAGTGCTTGACTACTACTGTGGCAGAGTAGTAGCCAAGCATTGAGGAAGGCAACATCTGATTGTCTTATGAACTAGTGTGTTTGTTTTTATGAAACTAGTGTGCAGTGAGATGTAGAGTTGATTATTTTATTTTTACTGTTGTGGAATATTTCTCACTAGCTAAGCTCTAATTAACTTAATTTTACAATAATAATAATACACGTGATACCTAGGTAGATTTAAAAGTATTTACAAGCATGTTAAATATCAGTTATATTTTCCCTACTAAAGGTTCATATCCAGTTGGAAAATCCTTAAATTCGCATTCCATTTACAAAATTTAATAAAAAAGTAGTAGATCAGTTACTGTTCTACCAAAACGGGACAAATTAGCGTCCCCCGAAGGATAGTTGGGACAAACTTCTGAGGCCTTTATCTTATCCCTGGGGCCTTTATATTTTATGTCTGTACGTAAATCCCAAGTGTATTCACAGTCCATAGATAACAGTTTCAGTTTATTGATAATTTTAAAATATATAAGATAAAACTTTCCAGCGATACAGAATCCATTATAACATTAGCTTTGAAGTTTCTTCTAAAAATATAACCATTCTACACCCTCTAAAAAAGTTACTTCCTCTATGTATACTATTTATTGTGTGCTTTACCCTATTGCTACTATTTCTACCAATCCTAGCATTTTTCAATTCCTATCAGTTTACACTTTCCTTATATTTATATTGCTCAAATTTTCAATCGTTAATAAAATACGTTTTATTCATCCAATCATGTTCAAATACGTTTTTTAAACTTGTAGTGGATGAAAATAATGTTAATACAGCTTTTTGCAAATATTAATTAATTATTTAAATTTAGTTAATTAATTTTAGTCTTGTATGGGGGGAAAACGTTTTACAAAAGGGGCAAGGTATGCAATATAATTATTTCGTCCCACTTGGCTTGAAATAAGTGATAACAGATGATTTCATAGAACGACTAATTTTACGTTATAGGTTATGCAGTAGAGTAGCTGTTTTAACGCATGTGTTACTTTATTTATATTAATTTTAATTATTTAATAAAAAGTAACTAAAATAAAATATGGTTTTGTTGACTTTATGTAGGAATTGACTTCAAAAACATTTTTCTTAATAAAATTTGCTCAGTATAACATCACTTCATTAAACACGATTCTCTTAAAATAGAAAAACCGTACACACAAGCCGTTTTACTTACAAAACAAAATGATCTTGGACTGGTAAACTTTGCCCAAAGTATCAGTGACATTTTCTAGGCTCACCTACTGAACTTGGTGACTCATTATCTGCTTGGCTGCTTACGTCACTGCCTTGTTCTTGTCAAGGTTATATGGTAATTAGAAACAGCTGAGAAAGGCTTTGGCTTAGACTATGACGTCCTCCAATCCGCTAATGTTAATTCTTAAACACGCGAGCGCGCATGTTTGATTCTTCGATTATTTGTAAGGTACGCTGTTATCGCCTGATAGGAAGTATGAAGGTCATTGAATAATAATAATAGCTTTGAAGGATGTGAAGTTCCAGAATTATTTAACACTCCTTTAAGCTAGGCTTGATTACTAACTGAGTTGTAGGGATCTCAGTGGCGGTCTAGATCTGGCGGAGCTTATAGCTTGATAACACAGAATAGGACTCTACGAAAGTGTAATCGGCTAGAGGGGTGGAGCTGGGTAATGGGAAGTCCACATCTTACCGGGTCGCTGAGCCTTGTTGCTAATTCTACGGTAATAGCTGCTGGAAGATGCGGGTTGCCTGTCACAAACTGACAACACCGCATTCCTACCCCGCCACAGACCCTATTCTGCTTTAAATCAAACTATATGACGATATGATATGGCGGGGATTCTCGACGGGGGGGGGGGTCTGGGGAAGTGCTTGAGAACTATATGCTCAAAACTCACATTTAAAGTCATGTGAAATTTACACCCAATGTCTAATGTGACAACAGTGGAATGAAAGGCAGCACTTCTTGGTTATCTAAATATGGGCGGTATGCATAAGTACGTACATAAATAGAATCTTGAAGAGATAGATAGTGCATACAGTGCTATTTCATAAAAGCAATAAGAGTAAAGAGGAAAACCTAATAAACACAAGAACACCATCGTGCTGAGTTACACTTACACAGACTGTCGAGGCCGACTGTCAATTAAACAGATATTTTAGAGGTTGCTTGATGTAATCATCTTAAATTCACTGATTAAACTAATTTTAAAAATACTTAACTAAGTGAATAAGTAATTGTTTACTTGCTGACGCGTAAGAAAAATATGAAATCTACAAACACTAAGCAACAGATAAACAAAACGTATTAAATGATCACACACACTTCGAAGCCAACATCCTTTTCTATTACATGACACACAACTCAAACAACTCACCCCATTCCACAGTCATAAATCCATTGCCGTTAGAGCCTTTACTATTAACCGATGCCGCCAGTGGAGGGTTAGCTTTGTAAAAGGAACGAATGTTTTGAAACGCGTCCGCAAGTAAGGAATTGCGTATTCACTTAGTTGAGTATTTTTAAAATTAGATATTTTAAGTTTTATTGGCGTTAAAAAATATAAAATTTTCTGTAAATCCAAATCATGGGGAGCCCCGTTCGCCCGTACCTGGCACCGCCTCTGGTGTTATGCTTCTGGAGAAGGGTATAAATGGAGTGTAGATTGGAAGGGGAAACTTTCCAGGGGTGGGATAATTACTATGTGTAGAAGGAGGTATCCCCGAGAGGCAAACTTACCCTTATCGAGATACGTGTAGATGGATATTAACAATTTGTGTAGAGGGTTCTAATCTTTCTCCCCTTACTCAGGCCGGGTCCTCTGTTACTGACAATCTTCCCTTACATGTTTAGCTGAACCGAACTATATTAACTATTTCTCTTTAGATATTCCGGTTATCTTTTCTCCTAGAAAATCGTGATTCCTATTTCCCCTTACCCAACCGGAGATGTATTTCTTCATTGGTGACACAGTCAGTTCAATAAACCTCTATAGCCTCATATTTCAAAACGTTTTAGAGTTTCTGTCGTTGTTCGTTCCTGTATATATTCCATATAACAGAAGCAGAAATATTTAGCATTTGAGGACTCCGATTTCCAGACTGAAGGTTAGTACAGCTCTAAACCTGACGAAGCGAGGTAAGATTTCTGTCGATCTATTCAGACAATCTAGCCTAAAGTATCAGTATTCTGCTTGGCAAAAGTGTACAATTAGTCACTTTCCGCCCCTAATTTTATAGTGGTTCTAAGGGTTAGGTTGTTGAGGTAAATATGCGCTTCAAGTTACAGAACGATGCTCTCTTTCCTTGGCCTATCTTGAATTCGTTACTCCTACACAAGTGTAAAATTCTGCGTGTCAATTCCTTGCCCTCCCAAAATGACGTTGACACGAAAAACGAGAGGTGGACAAATGTATTTCTAAAGATGACATAATTTCCTGTAATTATTTGGGGCGAGTAGTATAGCATACCAGAAGCAGACTTACAACCCATTCGCTACCCGGAAGTTCCTCAATAGCTTTATACAGTTATAGGTATACCTTTCGCGCCAAAATAAACAGTATTGAAACAGTGATAAGATTTTATTTTATTTTTACTTTTTTACAAACTCATAGCCTACAAGTAAAATCAAGCTTTGTCTGTTAGACTCGGGTGTGAACTTTTTACCTAGAGCAATGATTTTGAATTGGAAGATGAATAAATTATTTCAGAAAAATGTATACTGTAAATTAGTCTACAATTGATGAAGTTTTAATAAAGAAATACCGCATACACCAAAATAAACAGTACTGAAACAGTTGTAAAACTTTATTCTATTTTGTTTACATAGTTTTACAAACACATGCAAGTAAAAAGACGCTAAATTGGTTAGACTCGAGAATAAACATGTTCTATATAACATCCGTACAATTTGAGGCAACACTCGTAGCGTTCTGGAAGGCTTTGCATCATTTTGGTGAAGAGGGATTGTTTCATGCTCGTTATACACAAGGTAGTTGGACAATGGTGATTAGTGGTTTGGAAAAATATTCTCCTACATCACGTGGGAGTCAGGAGGTGTAAGATCAGGGGAGGGGATGGGTAAGGAAACTTCGTTGTAAGGTAGATGATACGGTTGCCAAAAGTTTCTTGAAGGAAAGCAATGTTGTCTACAGCAGAGTGTCTGGTTGCGCCTTCTTGCTGGAACCATTGTGAGGCAGTGTGGCTGGTTGCACCTTCTTGCTGGAACCATTGTGAGGCAGTGTGGCTGTTTGCGCCTTCTTGCTGGAACCATTGTAAGGCAGTGTGGCTGGTTGCGCCTTCTTGCTGGAACCATTGTGAGGCAGTGTGGCTGGTTACGCCTTTTTGCTGGAACCATTGTGAGGCAGTGTGGCTGGTTGCGCCTTCTTGCTGGAACCATTGTGAGGCAGTGTGGCTGGTTGCGCCTTCTTGCTGAAAGGATTGTGAGGCAGTATGGCTGGTTGCGCCTTCTTGCTGGAACCATTGTGAGGCAGTGTGGCTGGTTTCGCCATCTTGCTGGAACCATTGTGAGGCAGTGTGGCTGGTTGCGCCTTCTTGCTGGAACCATTGTGAGGCAGTGTGGCTGGTTGTGCCATCTTGCTGGAACCATTGTGAGGCAGTGTGGCTGTTTGTGCGCCATCTTGCTGGAACCATTGTGAGGCAGTGTGGCTGGTTGTGCCATCTTGCTGGAACCATTGTGAGGCAGTGTGGCTGGTTGCGCCATCTTGCTGGAACCATTGTGAGGCAGTGTGGCTGGTTGCTCCTTCTTGCTGGAACCATTGTGAGGCAGTGTGGCTGGTTGCGCCATCTTGCTGGAACCATTGTGAGGCAGTGTGGCTGGTTGCGCCATCTTGCTGGAACCATTGTGAGGCAGTGTGGCTGGTTGCGCCATCTTGCTGGAACCATTGTGAGGCAGTGTGGCTGGTTGCGCCACCTTGCTGGAATCATTGTGAGGCAGTGTGGCTGGTTGCTCCTTCTTGCTGGAACCATTGTGAGGCAGTGTGGCTGGTTGCGCCATCTTGCTGGAACCATTGTGAGGCAGTGTGACTGGTTGCGCCATCTTGCTGGAACCATTGTGAGGCAGTGTGGCTGGTTGCTCCTTCTTGCTGGAACCATTGTGAAGCAGTGTGGCTGGTTGCGCCATCTTGCTGGAACCATTGTGAGGCAGTGTGGCTGGTTGCTCCTTCTTGCTGGAACCATTGTGAGGCAGTGTGGCTGGTTGCTCCATCTTGCTGGAACCATTGTGAGGCAGTGTGGCTGGTTGCGCCATCTTGCTGAAACCATTGTGAGGCAGTGTGGCTGGTTGTGCCATCTTGCTGGAACCATTGTGAGGCAGTGTGGCTGGTTGCGCCATCTTGCTGGAACCTTTGTGAGGCAGTGTGGCTGGTTGCTCCTTCTTGCTGGAACCATTGTGAGGCAGTGTGGCTGGTTGCGCCATCTTGCTGGAACCATTGTGAGGCAATGTGGCTGGTTGAGCCATCTTGCTGGAACCATTGTGAGGCAGTGTGGCTGGTTGCGCCACCTTGCTGGAACCATTGTGAGGCAGTGTGGCTGGTTGCGCCATCTTGCTGGAACCATTGTGAGGCAGTGTGGCTGGTTGCTCCTTCTTGCTGGAACCATTGTGAGGCAGTGTGGCTGGTTGCGCCATCTTGCTGGAACCGTTGTGAGGCAGTGTGGCTGGTTGCTCCTTCTTGCTGGAACCATTGTGAGGCAGTGTGGCTGGTTGCTCCTTCTTGCTGGAACCATTGTGAGGCAGTGTGGCTGGTTGCGCCATCTTGCTGGAACCATTGTGAGGCAGTGTGGCTGGTTGCGCCTTCTTGCTGGAACCATTGTGAGGCAGTGTGGCTGGTTGCGCCACCTTGCTGAAAGCATTGTGAACGGAAAGTCAGGTTTCGGGTACAACTCCCAGTTCCAGTAGTGTTTATTTTGGCTCTACGGTTACATATGGGATTGTATAATCGTGTTTATAAGTCACACAATATTTTGTATGGTCACGGAAATATCCAGCGAGGAGCAATCACCTCTGTCGCACACCTCACGGAAATATCCAGCGAGGAGCGATCACCTCTGTCGCACACCTCACGGAAATATCCAGCGAGGAGCGATCACCTCTGTCGCACACCTCACGGAAATATCCAGCGAGGAGCGATCACCTCTGTCGCACACCTCCGTATTTAATTTTAGTTTTTATAAAGCCGAGAAGCAGAGAAAGAAGTTATTTCTTTTTAGAAAATAACTTATTACAGTTCTTGAAATAAGCCAATAAATTAATAAGTAACTTTTTTTTAAATAAGTTCACAATTTACGAATAAACGGAACTCGGTTACAAATACATTTTTAAGCTTAAAATTGCTAACGAATACTTTTTTCGAGCTTAGGACTCATCGATATATACAAACTAGTTATTATATGGATGTTATGACAATATACTGGGAGCAGATGACCACCAAGCTCATATGCTTGGTATATTGAGAAAAATGTTTCAAGGGAATTAATTGCAGTTACCCTTGAACTACAAGATACGTTACTTTGCAATACTGGCTAGATGTTACGAAATGGATATAAGTTTAAAAAAATTTTATCTTTGGAAAGAAATTTTGTAGCCTAATAAAAAAATTATATATGTCTAATTCATAGCATTTATAGTTTATTATTCAATTCCTTCTATTAGTTCACACTCTCCTAATATATATCTTGTTCAAATTTTCAATCGTTAATAAACTACCTTTTTTTATTCATTCATTCAAGTTCAAATAATTTTTTTTTTTAACTTGTAGTCGATGACGCTTGATTGCAATACAGTTTTGTCAAATATTAATTCACTAATTAAATTTAATGATTTAAATTTAGCTCTATATGGGAGAAAAACGTTTCACAAAAGGTGCAAGATATACAATATAGATATTTCGTCCCATTTGTCTTAAAATCTTATGATTTCATAAAACAGCTGATTTTATGTCATCATATGTTATGTAGGCTAGTAGAAACAGCTCTTTTAACGTATAGGTTGTGTTACTTTCTGTATATTATTTGTAATCATTTAATAAAAATAAATAGGAATGCAACATTTTGGTTGACCTAATTAGGAATTGACTTTAAATTTATATTTATGTATATTATTTGTAATCATTTAATAAAAATAAATAGGAATGCAACATTTTGGTTGACCTAATTAGGAATTGACTTTAAATTTATATTTATGTATATTATTTGTAATCATTTAATAAAAATAAATAGGAATGCAACATTTTGGTTGACCTAATTAGGAATTGACTTTAAATTTATATTTATGTATATTATTTGTAATCATTTAATAAAAATAAATAGGAATGCAACATTTTGGTTGACCTAATTAGGAATTGACTTTAAATTTATATTTATGTATATTATTTGTAATCATTTAATAAGAATAAATAGAAATGCAACATTTTGGTTGACCTAATTAGGAATTGACTTTAAATTTATATTTATGTATATTATTTGTAATCATTTAATAAGAATAAATAGAAATGCAACATTTTGGTTGACCTAATTAGGAATTGACTTTAAATTTATATTTATGTATATTATTTGTAATCATTTAATAAGAATAAATAGGAATGCAACATTTTGGTTGACCTAATTAAGAATTGACTTTAAATTTATACTTATGTATATTATTTGTTATGAGTAGGAAGTCACCCACAGTTACATTTTTATTTCCAACAAACGCACCCAGATAGAGAAAGGAACCAAATACTTTGTTATTCTTGAATAAAATCTCCAGAACACCGCCCCCCTGCTAACGAAGTTCTAAATCCGCCTTTGTTAATTTTGCTAAATCGTAACAAAACTGTATCGGTTTATTTACTGCCTAACGATAGGCTGCTGTAAAATGATGCGTGTGTGAGTACGATTTTGACAAGTTTCGTAGACCTTTTAATGGCTTCAAACATGGGTCGTTAATGCTGAATTACAATGCAATAAAAGCTACGTAACGCATGATAACAAAGGCTAATGAAACCTTGAATGTTAAAGTGGTGTTTATCGGACAAACCTCAGATAGCTGGCGAATCGGAACACGCCTAGAGATAACGTTATCGTTCCCTGATAGCGTATCACATCTTTGCATTTCACCGGCCGGCTTTACCAATGCGGAAACAGATTCACACGATAGAGCTTAGCTGCTAGTTTTGAATAGAAATGTGTTTGTCTTGTACATCCATTCACGACTTTATTTCAACGGTTGTAGTTGTGGAGATGAGCAGCTTTGTATTTTAACCAGTTATATCACTTTGTCTTCATTATCAAGTAATATTAGAGAGAAAAAAAAAATTAATGTCAGTTCCTACTTAGTTCAGGACTCTGAAAACGTTCAAATAACACTCGGTCAATATAATCGTGCGCACCAACTGTGGCTGAAACAGGTGTTCATACCAGTGTTATGACAAATTTTTATATTTCCTAGAATAGTATTTCTCGCTTTAGGCTATCTTATTTTTTCCTTCATATCTTTTATAAGTGTCAATAAACTGTTCTTCTAACCATAAAGAGCTTTCTTAGAACTGTGTTGAAATCTGCTAAAGCAGTATTAAGAGACGGTTTTGTTTTATCATTTCACAAAACATCAGGACATTTTTATATAAATAGAAGTTATTATCTGGAGTACATCCGCTCATTCTGCAGTGCATAAATTCGCAGTTCCGACGTTTCGCTAGAATCTCATCTAGCATTGACGAGGTGAACCCAAAAACAGTTGAAGTCACTTGCTCTTCAACTGTTGTGGGGTTCACCTCGTCAATGCTAGATGAGATTCTAGCGAAACGTCGGAACTGCGAATTTATGCACTGCAGAATGAGCGGATGTACTCCAGATAATAACTATTCATCGTATTTTTCCATTCGTGAGGACTACGTATCAGCATATATATATATATATATATATTTCGTTGTAATATTTGTAGGATTGAAGTCCCCAACTTGAAAACAATCCGGTTATCACGGATTCTGTTCACCAGTTGAAAACAAGTTTCTAGTGAACCACCCACGCAATGTTATAATTTCTAATACCGGAGGTTATTATGTTCTGAACAGTCGTACCTGATTCCATGTACCATTTTTATCCCTTTTCTTATAAGAGAATGACCAAGATGTCAACTAACAAAGGTATACGCAACGTTCATATGACCGAGGTTTACTTCACTTACCCGTCCGTCAATTAACCAAGGTACGCGACGGTCAACTGACACGGTTATTAGGGGTTATCGTATCGCCGCTTCGTAGGCGTTCATTGTACAACTTCTTGAAATTAATTAATGGGAAGTAATCTTTGTTTATTTCTTTGCGTATAAAGTTTCGTATTATTTCTGTAAATATTTAAACATCGTGTTAAATGAACGTGTAATTACAAAACGATAAATAAATGTTCTGTAACGATCAAGTTTAATCTTATGTACAAGCGATTAGTCAAACGTTTTTAAAAATTATTCTAGATTTAACTGCTTACTGAGACCTAATTAATAGTTCAGAAGTAATTTGTCTTTCCAGAGTAGTTTTAACTTTTGGACGAGTAAAATGAAGCAAACCCTGGTCATTTGAACGTTGCGTATGTACATCTTGATTAGTTGACACCTCGGTCATTTGAAGGATTTGAAGGTCTTTTTATAGCCCTGATTAGTGAGTCTACTACATAAACGCTACCCTACAAATGTGTTCACAAAGCGTGCAAAGAAAGGATTTGTGTCAGTGTGTGTGTGTGTGTTTTTGTGTGTATGTGTGTGTTTGTTTGTATGTGTCTATGTGTGTGTGCCCAAGGAGTTTCAGTGACTTTTATCTCGTCATGATCACTAACGTTTGCGAGCCTTCATCACAATGCGAGTTAAAAGACAAGAGTGATTCTTCCTACATTAAATTGTTAGTTTATATGTAAATAGCAAACTGATTAGAAGAAGTTAGTGTTGTCATTAATTACAACATGTGATGTACGTAAATTGCTCAATAACAATGCCTTCTTGGTAAGGTTACATAACGTAACGAGTATACTCTCACGGAATTACGCCGTTCCAGGTTCGCGTTATAAAGAGCCGTTCCACTGCAGTGGGCCAGAGCTGCGACAGATTCCAGGTTCGCGTGTCGCTCGCAGTATGCCGTGCAGACTGAGTGTCTTGTACAAGTACTTGGAAAAATTTAATTAAACCCTTTCAGAGGTCAACGCCGCAGTCTTATCTAGCAAACTGTCGATATGTTATGTTTGAAGTATCCATTACCGAACAAGTGAATTAGGGGCGTACAGAAGAACGTATTTTGTACAATTGCGAAAGCTTGTGTTTCTGTAGAAATAGATTTTTCATGACAGATGGACAAGAGGAAACCCTAACGAACTGTTGTCTACATTGAAGTGTACTGACCAAATCTTTTTCGTGAGATGTTTTAAATTATGAAGTTATACTTATGTATAGGCAGGAGTGTTACCTTCCCCTCTAAGGATCTGGTGCAAGCAGCTCCCAAAGTTTATGAATTCCCTACAGTGCCCTCGTAAATAAAAAGTCGTACTACATTTAGATATTTCGACTCATCAATTGAAAATTAAATAATAAAATACACAAAAAAATTAACCTTATAAAAAATTTAAAAAGTAATATACCATTATATATATATATATATATATATATATATATATATATATATACAAGAATATATATACAAGAAATACAAGAATAATTATTGAATTTACAATTCAATTCTTGTAAATTGAATACAATTATTGAAATTCAATAATTATTCTAGTATTTGTAATTTGTCTTATTTCTTTATATATATATATCTCGTATATATATATATATATATATATATATATATATATATATATACTATATATATATATATATATATATATATATATATATATATATATATATATATATGAAGTGAAAATTTAAAAGAAAAAGTCTGATCATTTAGTTTGTATAAATGTTCAAAAATTAACTTGAGGAACTCAATTGAACTTGGTTCTAAAAAAATGCCAGGTGCTTCTAAAAACATATCTACCTAATAATTTAGAATACAAATACAATAGGCGTATGACATTCATTATCATTCAATACGAATTGGTTCTAGTAAGTGGTGTTTAGGTAAAAACCATTATTTTTATGCTTATTGTTGCTAAGTTAACGACTCGCCGAACGTATAGGCCGAGTGAGTTTATAAAACTTGTCAGTCGCACTAACCGATCTTCCTCACTATTTGTGAGATCGTTCTGCAGTGTGTTAAGCGGAAATTAAAAAAAAAAGAAATATTTTAAAAAAAGAAGAATGATGACAAAGAGTACATGTCTTATGACCCACCTCCCTTGTCAAAAACGCCATGATAGATCCCTAATGTGGAGCATCATATGAAACCTCTACCGACATGAATCCGCCCGGAGGACTAACTTCAGGCCGAGACGAGAAAGCTTGGAGCCACGGCCCGAAGTGCCCGTATGCAAGCGTCTTACGCCCTTACTATAGACCGGCCCTCTGGGACGAGAGCAACTTCGACAAGAAACTACAGCCGCTTTTCCAGAACTCGTAACCAGTAGACCCATCCGAACGACCAAGTTTCCGTGCCTCGATACGCCATCTAATTAGTCCGGTGAAGGCAGTATATCTTACCAGGGTTCAGTGTTTCCTTCGTTCTTGGGACTTGGTCCTAGGTGGGCTTAAACCTATCCCGCGAGACCTTGAGAGCTATCTGTGAGACACTGGGCATAAACCTATCCCGCGAGACCTTGAGAGCTATCTGTGAGACACTGGGCATAAACCTATCCCGCGAGACCTTGAGAGCTATCTGTGAGACACTGGGCATAAACCTATCCCGCGAGACCTTGAGAGCTATCTGTGAGACACTGGGCATAAACCTATCCCGCGAGACCTTGAGAGCTATCTGTGAGACACTGGGCATAAACCTATCCCGCGAGACCTTGAGAGCTATCTGTGAGACACTGGGCATAAACCTATCCCGCGAGACCTTGAGAGCTATCTGTGAGACACTGGGCATAAACCTATCCCGCGAGACCTTGAGAGCTATCTGTGAGACACTGGGCATAAACCTATCCCGCGAGACCTTGAGAGCTATCTGTGAGACACTGGGCATAAACCTATCCCGCGAGACCTTGAGAGCTATCTGTGAGACACTGGGCATAAACCTATCCCGCGAGACCTTGAGAGCTATCTGTGAGACACTGATTGAAGGTCGTTAGTTGTCTCGGTTTCATTACGACCGTAGACGCTCGCTATGGGCAATAAAATGCAGGAGTATATTGTTATCTGATAATTCATTTTGAATAACATTAACTTCATAATCCACAATCTACGAAATCATATGTTATTTATTTATTCATATAGGTCTTTGAAAAATATATTTCTTGCTATTGGAATGTTGGCGCAGTATGTAAATAAACATGATTGGATGAATAAAAACATATTTTATTAATAACGAAAATTTCTACAACATATATATATATATATATATATATATATATATATATATATATATATATATATATTTATTTATTTATTTATTTATTTATTTATATATATCAGGAGAGTGTGAGTTAATGGAAGGAATTTAATAAAGATAAATTTCACCCGACAAATGTTATCGCAACATGTGAGCTCTTCTCCTCCCTAAAGAGTGTCAGACGAGTTTTCCTTTGAGAAAACCTTTTTTACTTTTGGTAAAAAATAGTTCACAATATCAAGAGCACAGTGGTACAATATATTACAATGAAAATATTGGAAAGTACCCCAATATCACAAAAAAATAATCAAAAATAACAAATAAAACAAGTTCCTTAAGATTAAACCCTTATGTACATTTCGATGACCATGTCATCTTCATCAGAGGGTCTTATTACAAAATTACAATCTAGCAAACAAGAAGTTACAAACTAGAATGAATCATTTAATGTGTCTTATTTCTTTATATATATTCTTTATATATATCTCATATATATATATATATATATATATATATATATATATATATATATATATATATATATATATATATAGTCTATATATATATATATATATATATATATATATATATATATATAGTCTATATATATATATATATATATATATATATATATATATATATATATATATATGAAGTGAAAATTTAAAAGAAAAGGTCTGGTCATTTAGTTTGTATAAATGTTCAAAAATTAACTTGAGGAACTCAATTGAACTTGGTTCTAAAAAAATGCCAGGTGCTTCTAAAAACATATCTACCTAATAATTTGGAATACAAATACAATAGGCGTATGACATTCATTATCATTCAATACGAATTGGTTCTAGTAAGTGGTGTTTAGGTAAAAACTATTATTTTTATGCTTATTGTTGCTAAGTTAACGACTCGCCGAACGTATAGGCCGAGTGAGTTTATAAAACTTGTCGGTCGCACTAACCTATCTTCCTCACTATTTGTGAGATCGTTCTGCAGTGTGTTAAGCGGATATAAAATAATATGTTGATAAAATAATAGTTATTTAATAACACTGCATTGATTTCTCAATCTCCATTAACAGGCTATTTTTCTAAAAACAATCCCCAACAGGTCAACCAGTACATCTGATTCTGTTAAACTCTCACTCCCTAAAACACAAATGATAAACTGATTAGTTCTCTCTCTTCCTGTAATGTGGTAAGAAGAGATTTGTAACACATGTTTGAAGTGTAAACGTCTATAGCGATGCCTACAATAACATATTGGATGGACATAAACTTACAATTTCGTGACAGTATAATTTCCGTCAGGCTACGCTTTGAGTCACCTGAAAGTGAATTAAATGATAACATATGATTTCATAAGCTGCAGATTATGTTGTAGAGCAGCTGTTTTACACTTAGGTTATGTAACATAATTTATTAAACATTGTTAAGGGAAAAGAATATTAAATAGTTTTGATCAGTTAATAAATATCCAGTTATCAAGATTTATTTAAATCTTGATAAACCTCAATACAAATAATTCGATATAATGATAATAATAAGATATGTATTATGAATACAATTTTTTTCAATTCGAAATGTCTGTAGACGTGGCTATAAAAGTGTTTACTTTTGTCGGCACTGTCCGAGCTAACAGCAGGTTTTTGTTGTTGCAGCGCACTTGCTAAGTCAATACGTCTGCACTATAAAGAATTTTAAAGCTCGTGCTTATAAGATCCCTCGCTTCCCATCGC
>JBAIZL010000005.1:72900982-72903482 GCA_036971475.1 Prosapia bicincta | reverse complement strand
ATTAAAAATATAGTATCACAATAATAAAATGATAATAATAAATTATACCAAATTCAATATTTACGTATAAACCTGTGGGAAATATAACTGATAATAATCAGTAATGATAAATGATTTGTCTTGATACACAGTACATATAATACTTCTCGACAAACGAATATAATGGATTCTACATGACAACAAATCTAGCCTGAGTGTTCGTATGTTGCTGTAATAGCATTAAAATTACAAAGTTATTTTCCAAGTCAAGGGTAAAATGATTTCTACAACTTTCGCTTGGTCAGAAATTTATGGTTTTTATGACAATTATGATTAATAGATGGGCCATATTTCTCAGTGTACTTGTTACCTCACGGTCACTGCCTCCCCCCTATTTCTTTTTAAGATGTTAACAGGTCAACAATAGCGTCATACAGGCTATAGTTTGATTTAAAACAGAATAGGATTCTACGTAGGTGAAATTGGCCAGAGGGAGTGGAGGTTACAGCCATCTGAGCGAATAGGAAGTTCACATCTTGCTGCGTGGGTGAACCTTGTTGCCAATTCGACGTTAAACTACCGTTCGTCGCTCAGTTTATCGTAGCTGTGGTGGAGTAGTTTACTAGTGCTGTAGTTGCTACGTTCTACCTCTGGCGATGGCGGATTGAGAGTCACCGCGTTCGAACTGACGACACAGCACCCCTATCCTGCCAAAAACCCATTACTGTTCTAGTTTAAATAAAGTATAATAGCTACTGGCTAGTTGGTAGGTTCAAACATTCCCCCGCCACCATCATCATTGTTTAGAAATAATGATTTCTAAATACTTAATATTATTATTAGACATTTCTAATATTAATTCCACTACAGTACTCCTACAAAGTCTCTGTCTTCCAGCGATTTTTATTTTTGATATATTCTGTATGACTCTGTTCCCACCTGGCCTTCCTTGACCAACTCTTTAGCGAGGGCGGGGCATATTGTAGTGTTCGAGGGGTAGGATTGTTTTACGTGTTCTCGAATATATGACTATGGAACTTAAAGTAAGTAAGATAGAATTTTAAGGCGTGGAGACTTTAACGTCAAGGAAGACTGATAACAAGAAATAAGAGGCATTTGAAATGTTCACGTACCGTCCTACATTGAGAATATCCTGTGCGTAAAGGATTCCTGGCGTGGAGATTTTTGATAAGGGTGAAACAAGAAAGAGACTTTCTGCTTATAGTAAAAATGGGAACACTCAAACGTATGGGACACATCAAGAGAGGAAACCGGTATGGATTGCTGCAACTCATTATCCATGGCAGGATAATGCGAGGAAAACTATCAAGAGAGGGATGCTTTCCTGGATAAAGGATTTGAAGGATTGGTTCGGCAAAGGCAACAACCAGTTATGTAGAACAGCTGTATAAAAAGTAAGAATGGCTTTGATAATTTCCTTCGAAAACAATATGGTACCCAAAGAAGAAGAAAGAAAGAATCTTAAGCTGAAGGAAATGACATTTGAGCCGAACAACCTTCCACATGAAGATATAAACCTGTACTTTATTCATGTTTACAGTTACTTATGTGATGAGTGTTCTTCGTTGATGCTCTTTTCAAAAGTAAAAATTTAACCCTAAAAAAATAATTTTGGAAACCAGTAACCAATTAAAGGTTACACTAATTCTCAAAAAGTAGACATTTAAAATATCATCAAGTTTAAAATATTGTTTAAAAAACTGGAGTTGGCTACATAATATAATAAAATATAAATAGAATGACGCAAATTCAAGGTAAATTAAAATTAACAGTTCATTTTCGATAGTTATTTCTAGGATCTCATATTTATCTGCCTTATCTAGCTAATAATATCTCGGTACGTTTCAGAGAACCTACGTTATTTAAAAGAACACATATCGTTCGATAATGCAGGCAAGTGATATAAAAGGATATGCAGTAAATTGTGTCTAAAATCAAATGCTTACGCACTTATTTTCCAACAACTAAAATTTGCAATTGTTTACAAATATTTTTAATGACATTATGGTTTTTCTATTATCAAAAGATATAAACGTTTTCTACAAACGCCAGGACAGATTTGGTGTTATTTTCACGTACTTTATAGCTACAGTATAAGCGTGATTTAAAAACGTATTTCCCACGAAACGTTTTTCAAAACCTTTTTAAAAAATGATTAAAATGCTTCTTCTAAAACATACAATTTATTCATTTCTGTTTAATTTTTATTTCTGGTACGCAAATTGTAATCGTTGTATTTATTGATTTAAAAGCTGGTATGGAGTGAAGTACTAGGAGATGCACACCGAGCACTTTGTATTAAGTGCTCGGTGATGTGATGTAGCACATGCACTGAAAGGGCTCGCTGGTACCTCACACAAAATACAGTATTATACTAACAAAACAAACAATTGTTGTTTATTTAAAAAGATTTAACACAAATACAATTACAAAATTGCATTACGAATACAATAAATTCTTATAAAACAAATAAAAACATACACAAAACTCACAAATTATT
>JBAIZL010000005.1:72681183-72891183 GCA_036971475.1 Prosapia bicincta | reverse complement strand
AGTTATAGACCTACTTTGTTTTTAAAACTATTATACAATAAACGCAAAATCCTTAATTTTTTTTCAATTCAAGGAAGTTTTAAGGTTCTTTTTATTACTTATAGTTATAATATTTTATTTATAGTTTATTAACAAATAAACTTTTTTTTTCTTGGGGTGATAAATCATGATACTATTCAGATATCAGTAAAAGAAGTGATAACTTTTTTACAACATTTTATTGCTGTGTTACATTGCTTTCATTTTACATCTGCGACATTTTATAAACTGAAAATAATCTAAGTTTGTTTAAAGTAAAATATCTTTTCGTTCGTCGGTCACTTCTGAAAAAAACTTTAAGTTTGAACCATCACAAATGTCAGTAGATAGAGGAGCCTAATTTATATAATAACACATGATCCTGTATATACAACAGCTGTTTTGGTAGGTCTTGTTGAAGAACAGCTGTTATAATGTCAACGTTAGGCTATGTTAATTTATCTATTACATATTCTTGAATGAAAACCCCTTTAGGCGTGACTGTTAATTTTAAAAACCATTAATTAAATTCGTAAAATCAGATTCAACAAATGTTACATAAGTTCTGTAATTCACTTTATTAGGTGAATATTACGACATGTATATAAATGTTGAAGTGAAAAGATTTATAGTGTGGCCTACAAAGTTTTATTGGATAAACATAATTTCCGTCAGAATAATAGTCTCATTATATATTCTTCACGCTACGCTATGAGTCACTCTAAAGTGAATTAAACGCTAACGTATGATTTCACATGACAGCTGATTTCACGCTATACGTTATGTTGTACAACAACTGTTGCAACACGTAGGTTATTTTACATTATTTATTGAAGATTGTTATTGAGAAAGGTGATTATTGGTTTTGACCAGTTATTAAATATATCAATTTATTTAAATTATGATAAATCTCAATAAAAATAATTCAATATAACGTTAGTAATATGCTATGATTTTTAATCCAATTTTTGAAATGAAAACCTTCTTAGGCGCGTCTGATAACAAATGTTAAAGTAATTTCTTATTACGCAAAAATTAAATGTTTTTCTCAAATAAAAATGTCTATAGACGCAGCTATAAAAGTCATCAGTTCTGTCAATGTACTATAACCTATTTTTTTTCTATATTATTTTATTATTATCTATACTCTATCAGAACATGTTATTAAAATATCTTTGATATAAGTGTATATAAATGTCGAAAACATTTATTTTCAAAATAACAGGGATGTTTCGACAGCTATTTTGCTATCTTCATCAGGCCCTAGGTATGTACATATAATTATTTTGTATTAAAATTTGTATAACACAAATAAATTAATAATATACTCATCTTCATGTCTGTTAGGAATATTTCTATATATTTGAGTACAGTTTTCTACCATTCCAAACGTTTTGATATTATCCTCCGTTGACGCGTTTCGGAGTAACTCCATTTTCAAAACTTAAATCAAACTGTACGATTAAAGTTAATAAAATGGAGTTACTCTGAAACGCTTCAACGGAGGAGAATATTGAGACGTTAGGAATGGCAAAAAACGTACTCAAACATATAAACTCAAATAACTACTAGGTTGCCATTTATTAAAAAAAAAAAAAAAATGTATAATTAATTTTGTAATTCTTTGCAGTTTTAAGTTATTAATTTCATGAATTTACTTTATGTCTCATTAAGATGACAAACTAGCTGTGGAAACGTCGACGTTATTTTGAATATAAATATAAGTTGGACTCATTAATCAACAGTATTTTATTAATATCAACACTTGTTAGTATATATATATATATATATATATATATATATATATATATATATATATATATATATATATATATATAATTTAAAACGACATAGTTTATTCAAATAAAAGAATATTTATTAATTTATATTCAAAGCTTTTCGTTGGTGAACAGTACCAACATCATCAGAAATGAAAATTAAAATAATTATTGTAAATTACAAGATTATTGTAATTTTCATTCCTGATGATGTTGGTACTGTTCACCAACGAAAAGCTTTGAATATAAATTAATAAATATTCTTGTATTTGAATAACCTATGTTGTTCTAAATTATTAAACAAGAAAACTTATTATATATATAATAAATTTAAAATATTTCAAAAACAAGAATACTTTTAATGAATATATTTATTCAAAGCTTTTCGCCGATTAAATAGTATCAGCATCTTCAGGAAAATTATTATTATTATTTTCCGCGATCATCTTCAGCGATAATTATTTTCCTGAAGATGCTGATACTATTTAATCGGCGAAAAGCTTTGAATAAATATATTCATTAAAAGTATTCTTGTTTTTGAAATATTTTAAATTTATTAACTATATACAAGAAAACATATCACCATATTTAATATATATATATATATATATATATATATATATATATATATATATATATATATATATATATATATTCTATCAACACATTTATTAACCACACCTTAGTAACCACACACAAGTATTTACTTGTGCCGTCCAGTGCTACGACTTCCCCCTTTTTTTTTTTTTAATTTATAGTTCACATAATAATGAAAACATTTGTGAAAAACCTCCCAGACTTTTAACCATAATAGCCTCCCAATATAGTATGTTTATAAACTCTGCCCAAAAAATTAAAACTGCAAGGGAAGTTAACTATAAATTGCTTTGGAAACAGCTGACATATTACCATTCTTATAGAGTGGCGTCAGTCACCATTTATAGATTCACGGGTAAGTAGCGGCGGTGCATTACGCGGTATTGCCTCGTTAAACACCACATTTAAAGTCTCGGCGTGAATTTTTTAAACGCCTGCTTTTTTTATGGTTTCCCCGTCTCCCTTCCCTCATCCTAGTTGTATTCTGTCCGGCGCTATTGTGATTTCCTGCTGGTTTTGTTGAGAAAATATTTGTCATATTATCGATTATATTCCCGGTCGAACCTTTTCAATGTTAAAATTACCTTAGTTGAATTTTTGTTGCTAATGCCGAGACTGAAATTTTATTATTTAAAAACAAGTCAAATTTCCAAAAACGGTTAAAGTTAATTCCTTCTTAGAACAAAAAAATACAATTTTATTTTACTTCCATCTTATTAAATAATCACAATAAATATAAATAAAATAACATAATCTGTGCGTTAAAACAGTTGTTCTGCCGCATAACCTGTAACACAAAATCAGCTGTTCCATGAAATCATATGTTATCACTTACTCACAGAATGTAATAACTATAATGCCTACCTTGCCCCTGGTGTTAAAAGCTTTTCTACCACTTAAAACTAAAATTAATTAATTTAGTTTAATTAGTGACATATTATTTCAAAAACTATATTAACATCAAGTGGCATCCACTACAAGTTAAAAAAAATGTATTTAAACTTGAGTGGATGAACAAATGACATTCAAAAAGAACCAAATTATTTGGAAATGTATCAAGGTGTTCCCAGATTTACAGCCGTCTTTGCAGCACGAGCAAGAATCGGACACATTTTGACTGAGACCTATCTCTTCAGATTTAATCTGAGTGAATCTCCCCTAACTGTAGAAAAGAGGAGGAGACTCTAGACCATATCCTCCTTCGATGCTCCTCACCAATTCCACCAAGAGCAACTTTGCTGTCTGCGCTGGGAAGCTAGAGAAACATCAAAACAATATTGATCGATAAACCGTTTTGGACCATGGCTAGAGCAACTTATTATGGACATCGGACCCCATCGGAGTTACATGACCCTGGACGTCCGCAGCAAGAAGTAAAAAAAAGAGTGGATGAACAAAAATATTCGATTACGATTTAAAATTTGAACAAGATTTATAACTCTTCTTTATATATAGCGAGAGTCTGAAGTACCAGTAAAATTGAAAAAAAATAGCTGAATATAAATCAGTTTCTCCATTGTGGGTTATATCTCATTTGAATGGTGTATTTTGCTATCGTACACATATTCCTATATAGGTTTTACCTCTGAAGCAAAATCAAATGACACAATAATTTATACATGTTTCGTTGACCATATATGATATCTTCCGAAGATCATAATGTGAAATAAAAACAATTATATTTTAACAGTTACCGTTAAGACGATGAGTTTTTAACCTTTACTGCAGTTCTTATTGCCCAACTTTAAGAAACATGAGTCTCGAATCGCACATATGCCAAATAATTAGACCCTATTCAAGTCATTATCAGTTTTCCTACTCATTCTGTACTCTTTATAAATTTAAATTTCATTCATTTTCCATTTTTTATAGTTCTGTTTTTATTATTTTCCACTATATACCATATCCACTATCAATATTATGTGATTTATAAACATATTGTAATCAGCACTTGCGTTGATTTTCCAGTTACTCTTTTACGGTTTGAAAACGGATATATCTCCGTTTTAAATAATTTCTTTTTCAAACTAATTCAAAGTGAACTTCTTTCTTCTTAATTGTTAAAATTACTTAAAATTATTTCACGTAAGCCTTTTACATGAATATATTTATTAGTTACAGGTTAACGAGATAATAGCACAAAAGTAAACATTCAAGAAACTAACATTTAACCCTTAGTGATAAACCAATTTACCCAACAGGATAGTTTTTATCGAATATGTTGCCTCCTTTAGTGATAGATTTACATTAAATGTACGTTTATCACTAAATACGATATTAGTACGAGTTGAGTGATAACGTTTCAAGTATTTACTTTTGATAAAAATAAGTACACATTTTAAATAAATAAATTAAAATTAAGTATTCTGAAACATTTAAATTCAGTGTGTTTAAAAAATAAAGAAGAACATTCACTTATATTTACGGAGACCTTGGCAGACATACACGATAACAACTTAGAAAAATACAGTGACAACATAATAGATTTAATTTACGATTTGTCAAATCACATACAATCGATATATCGAAAAAAGCATTTATCGTCGACGAGCTGAAAGGTTTCGCTAGTTAAGGTTAACAAAGGAAACACATGTTTAATGTATCAGGGAGGGTGGGTGGTGCAAGTCATTATGTGGAATAGTATATTACTTTGTGTGGTGGCGACCTTGTTTGTGCTTTACGACTTCAGAAATATACGCAATTAGAGAACTCCGATCACATTAGGCGGCGATAGGAAATCTCGCGACTTCGTATCGCTAGAGGTACTATCAGTTACGATTCTAATAGTCAATGTGTTATAATCTATAGGGAATATCAGGTTTCCACATAATGCGAGCGCATTCTGGCGAACCTTATCTGCAATATTGTGTCATTGTCGTTATAGCCACGTAGTCTCAAACTACCGTTTGACTAGTGTATTCAAGATTGAGTGTTCAATATACATTCTCAAAAATTTAATATAACTTATTTTAGGCTTTTTAAAATAATAAATTGCTTCATTTCACCTACATTCGTTGACTCTGAACTTCTATGGTGGATCAATTACGATGTGGTAAATTGTAAAAGTCCGATATTAAAATTTCCGATAAGTAGAAAACCCTACAGACAATATTTTCTGGAATTAAAATTATTAATTGGAATAAAAATAACCATTTCTGGTTGCCTAAATGTATGCTGTCAATGAGACTCTTAAATTTGGAATATTGAGAACAAAAAAGAAATTATAGGAGTTTTCAGCGGGAAATACTATTCTAGAAAATATATGGCTGTTTGAAAATTATAATACTGAACCGAGTATTATTACAAACCACACTGATTGATGATATGACTACATGGGCATCCAGTCACATGGACTTCCACTTTGACTGTAAAAACCAAACTCTTTCCGCTTAAATTTCAAGGTCAATAGTTACTTCACACACACACACACATACACAAGCACACACACACGCACGAACGCAACACACACAAACACACACACTTACGCACAAACACCACACACACACTTACGCACAAACACCACACACACTCACACACACACACATGTATATATATAAATATATATATATATATATATATATATATATATATATATATATATATATATAATGTACATGACAACACCTGTAAAAGACAACCTTAATGTAGACTTATTCTAATCTAAATCATGAAAATGTTACTACTCGTTACACTCTCCTTCTAACCAGGTGGATCAAAAAGTTTAGGTGGAATATTGATTAACGCAGGACTAAATAAGGACATAATAGTTCCACGGTAATGGAAATGGGGGGAATTTGTAGCACCGTGTTGGCAAGTTCCGTTATCAAAGAAGGTAAATTCTCCCCTTGACTTTCACATCAAAAACTAACCCAATAAACCAATCTTCCTAAGTAAAAAAAAGACATATATATTGGAAACAAGTGTATGTAGAACGTAATAAAATAGTAAAAATTGTTATTTCGTGTATCATTTCGTGTTAATATTGTTCTCTCGGTCAGTATTTGCTAGTTAGTGATTAGTATATAGAAGCTTGAAAGTGAGTAGTTAACCAAACTTAACCTAAACTAGATTAACTTATCTACCAAAACCTAACCCAACTCAAAACAAGGAAAATATAGGTTTAAAGTCAAGGCTTTATACACTGATGCAAATGTTATTCATTGAGAAATAACATATTCCCTTTTTTCACCTAACCTGTTATTAAGGTACTTTACTATCACTTGGTAATGCCTAAATTCTGAGGCTGGATAAAAGCTTATAAGAGAGCTCCGTCATTATCCGACTCTATAAGGGAATGATTAGAAAAACGCAACAATCCCATTTCAGGCAATCTCACGGTCTTGGGGACTTTGAGATTAAAGATGATAGCCAACACAGATAACGCTACTACATTGGATTGAAAAAGGTGAACGTTTACATTTATGGTTTGAAAAACTCTTTTGAACTAGAAGGCCATTTGCACACTATTGATTCCAAAAACAGACAGATATATGGATATTGTTGTCATACGTTGAGAATAGAAAGAGTTTAATCGGTTCAGAAAATCCATAAATACGATCTTGTAATGGTTAAATCCGGTGATCCATTTCTGTCTAGGCATGCGTATGAGTGAGGAGAATTCGGATATTTGTTTCATTAAAATGTCTTTATAAATATTATACAATATAGAAATAAAATTACCTAGCACGGAAGGTACTGGTTTCGATCCGTGATACCGATAGGCAATTTTGTGTTTGTCAGCATCGAAAACCATATAATATAAAAAATAAATTTACAGTAAATTTCTACTGTAATTTTCTACTGAGGTCAAAAGCAATGTATTATTGTTTCTTTATTTCCAGTTTGTTTATTTTATTCGTTTCATTTATTTTTAAACCTACACCACTATATATGATATTTTGTGGTGAGCATTGCAAAAGTTTACGGTTGTACAATGGAGGTGTCGACGAAACCAGAGGGGGGGAAAATCCACAAACATCTTTGAGGGATTCTTTACATGGTATTGCGCAGTGCCAAAGCGCTCTAGACTATGAACATTCACAGTTCAAATTCGGATAGAGACTCAAATTTTTATAGTTTAATTATTGAATCCAGAATTTGAAAAAACTATTCCCATCAATTATCATTCACTATAGTTTTAAACAAATGTATTCGAACTTGATTGGATGAATAAAAATGTATTTAATAACCGATGAAAAATTTGTACAAGATATATATATATAAAGAGAATGTGAGCTAGTACAAGGATTTTAATAATAATAATAATAATGAGTAACTAAATTCAAACCTAGGGCGTATCATTACCTATACATTACCTATACATGCCCCTTTGGTTTTACCTTTTAATGTGTCAATCTCTCTTTTACATTCTCTTCCATCTTCTTTTTCTTTACCACTCACAACTCTCCATCTGTCAGTCTGTTTCTCTCACTATCACTCTCTCTCTCTTTCTCTCTCTCTCTCTCTCTCTCTCTCTATATATATATATATACAAATTTAAAATATGTTTTCTTGTTTGATAATCTAAAACCGCATAGGTTATTCAAATACAATTAATTAATTATTCTTAATTAATTAAGAATATTAATTAATTAATATTCTTGTATTTGAATAACCCATGCTGTTATATATATATATATATATATATATATATATATATATATATATATATATATATATATATATAATAAAACCTTACGCTTAAAATGAAAACGAATAGTTGTTATGAAAACATATTTTGCTGTTTCTCGAGTGTAAATAAAATCTACGAACTAAGCAGTGAGTTTCTCTTTTATTAAACTCTTTTGTGTTATTCAACCTACAATAATTACCTCAATAAATAATAATAAATAGGATGCCTAAAACACACCTATGCTCTCTAGTTTTCTTAATAATAACTATCTCTTTCTAATAAAAAAAAGTCACTACCCTCATTGCTTTTATTTGACCAATTAACAGTAAAATATGGAATCCTGAGACATGTTGTTGTGCTCGGTTTTGTATATTGGATCGATAAAGTTTTAAAATTATTTAAAGCAATACTTCTTGAGCTTTTTTAAGCCAGGTTAGCTGTTTTGGAGTTAGCAAGTACAAATTTAATTAAGGATATTGTTCTGTTGAGTGTGGCGGTCGGCTTGTGTACATGGGAGCTCATAGTACGTAATACTCAGCATCTTCTTCCTCAGTTGATTCCTGATTAAACTCCTAACCTTTCGCATGAATCTATAGAATAGTAGAAACATACGTACGACAGTTTCCTCGATACTTTAAGGTATGAGATTTTTTTCATTACCTTCATATTTTAAATATGTATCAGCTACGATCTATTTCTGTGCAGAGGAGTAACACAAAATTTTAAGTTTTAATTTTACATTTTAATATGTACTAATTTTCTTCCTCTCTTTCTCGTCCTCACCCTTCTATATCCGCTTATTACGCATCTACTCCATACATTAACCTAAGGGGAATTAAGGATATGCTCAATGGAGGTCCTCTCTTTCTCGTCCTCACCCTTCTATATCCGCTTATTACGCATCTACTCCATACATTAACCTAAGGGGAATTAAGGATATGCTCCATGGAGGTCCTCTCTTTCTCGTCCTCACCCTTCTATATCCGCTTATTACGCATCTACTCCATACATTAACCTAAGGGGAATTAAGGATATGCTCCATGGAGGTCCTCTCTTTCTCGTCCTCACCCTTCTATATCCGCTTATTACGCATCTACTCCATACATTAACCTAAGGGGAATTAAGGATATGCTCCATGGAGGTCCTCTCTTTCTCGTCCTCACCCTTCTATATCCGCTTATTACGCATCTACTCCATACATTAACCTAAGGGGAATTAAGGATATTCTCCATGGAGGTCCTCTCTTTCTCGTCCTCACCCTTCTATATCCGCTTATTACGCAGCTACTCCATACATTAACCTAAGGGGAATTAAGGATATTCTCCATGGAGGTCCTCTCTTTCTCGTCCTCACCCTTCTATATCCGCTTATTACGCATCTACTCCATACATTAACCTAAGGGAAATTAAGGATATGCTCCATGGAGGTCCTCTCTTTCTCGTCCTCACCCTTCTATATCCGCTTATTACGCATCTACTCCATACATTAACCTAAGGGGAATTAAGGATATTCTCCATGGAGGTCCTCTCTTTCTCGTCCTCACCCTTCTATATCCGTTTATTACGCATCTACTCCATACATTAACCTAAGGGGAATTAAGGATAATCTCCATGGAGGTCCTCTCTTTCTCGTCCTCACCCTTCTATATCCGCTTATTACGCATCTACTCCATACATTAACCTAAGGGGAATTAAGGATATGCTCCATGGAGGTCCTCTCTTTCTCGTCCTCACCCTTCTATATCCGCTTATTACGCATCTACTCCATACATTAACCTAAGGGGAATTAAGGATATGCTCCATGGAGGTCCTCTCTTTCTCGTCCTCCCCCTTCTATATCCGCTTATTACGCATCTACTCCATACATTAACCTAAGGGGAATTAAGGATATTCTCCATGGAGGTCCTCTCTTTCTCGTCCTCACCCTTCTATATCCGCTTATTACGCATCTACTCCATACATTAACCTAAGGGGAATTAAGGATATTCTCCATGGAGGTCCTCTCTTTCTCGTCCTCACCCTTCTATATCCGCTTATTACGCATCTACTCCATACATTAACCTAAGGGGAATTAAGGATATTCTCCATGGAGGTCCTCTCTTTCTCGTCCTCACCCTTCTATATCCGCTTATTACGCATCTACTCCAGACAATAACCTAAGGGGAATTAAGGATATTCTCCATGGAGGTCCTTTCTTTCTCGTCCTCACCCTTCTATATCCGCTTATTACGCATCTACTCCATACATTAACCTAAGGGGAATTAAGGATATTCTCCATGGAGGTCCTCTCTTTCTCGTCCTCACCCATCTATATCCGCTTATTACGCATCTACTCCATACATTAACCTAAGGGGAATTAAGGATATGCTCCATGGAGGTCCTCTCTTTCTCGTCCTCACCCTTCTATATCCGCTTATTACGCATCTACTCCATACATTAACCTAAGGGGAATTAAGGATATTCTCCATGGAGGTCCTCTCTTTCTCGTCCTCACCCTTCTATATCCGCTTATTACGGATCTACTCCATACATTAACCTAAGGGGAATTAAGGATATTCTCCATGGAGGTCCTCTCTTTCTCGTCCTTACCCTTCTATATCCGCTTATTACGCATCTACTCCATACATTAACCTAAGGGGAATTAAGGATGTTCTCCATGGAGGTCCTCTCTTTCTCGTCCTCACCCTTCTATATCCGCTTATTACGCATCTACTCCATACATTAACCTAAGGGGAATTAAGGATGTTCTCCATGGAGGTCCTCTCTTTCTCGTCCTCACCCTTCTATATCCGCTTATTACGCATCTACTCCATACATTAACCTAAGGGGAATTAAGGATATTCTCCATGGAGGTCCTCTATTTTCTCGAAACTTATATAGGAGGTGTTGACTACACCCGATCGCGTCGATCACACTTGTCTGGCTCATAGATATCTGATGCATTGCGAGGATTCGCCATTATGTCACCTCTGAGGATATGGCATCACAAAAAATCACATACTGGTCGATTGTGATGGTTTCAAGCGACACATTTTATATACAAGGGACGATAGTTGACACATAGTTGAGGGGCGATGTCGCTGACCGTAGACAATGACGTCGCTTTTATAAGCCGTCTAAAAATATTATTTAAAATAGTGTTTCAAATTTAATGTATATTTTTAATATTTAATATTTTTTCATATACACGTGTATTTGTTAGTGTGTTGTGATTAGTTACTTATTTATTGTTAAATTTATTGTTGAACACATTTATATCTATTGATTTAATAATATTTTTATTTATTTATTGTTGTACTGTTGATTATTGTTACATATTTATTATTACACATTTTTTGTTATACATTTATTGTTGTTTGTTCAACAATATTTTCTATTAATATTTATATATTGTTTTTATTTGTTGTTGTCTTATATCTATTTGTTACTGTTGCAAGTTTTTTTTTTATTTAAAACGTTTTATTTTGCATTGCTCTTATTTGCCGATGACAACCAAAACTGGTTTTTAGAAAAAAAAGTCTCTCTATCAGTGTTATTATTGTAATTTTTCGTCGTTGTCGACAAAGTATTTATTTTCTTTGTGTTTATTAGCTGAAGCCTCACACAACGACAAGGAGAAATCCTTTGTACGCTTGTTGAGTGACACATGGAGGTGCAGAGCTTCAAAGAGAACTCGAACGGGAAAAGTGACTACTTTCGATTTCAGTGTTCGTCGATTTTCTTTTAAAATGTTAGGATAAACATTGGGATCAAATAGAAAAAAATATATCCACATTTAAAAATAAAAAGATTATTTAAAGAATAATATGCATTACAAGAGTAGTAATTAAATATATTACAAAAAAAATACGTATATAGCTCTAACAATCGCTAGGATAAATATTTTTTCTATTTTTTTTATAACTTTATTTATGAATGCTCCCAATTGGTTACTGCGAGGACCTTATATAGTCTTCTACAGTTTCTTCCACTTATTTACGAATGTGATAAGGTCTACCTTTGAAGTCGAGGGATAATGCTTACGATTTTTATAAAATTAGTTTGTGAAGATTCGTTTTGGAAGATCCGTTTTTATCCTTAATTTTTTTAGGTAGTATTTTCAATTTCTTTTATTAGTTTACACTCATTCTTTCTCTCTCTCTCTCTCTCTCTCTCTCTCTCTATATATATATATATATATATATATATATATATATATATATAAATCATTCAAAATTTTTAATCATTAAAATACTTTTGATTTATCCACTCAAGTTCAAATATATTTTTTGTAACTTATAATGGATGACAGTTGGTGTTAATACAGGTATTTCAAAAGAAAAATAATTCAAATATTAGTTGTAATAAATTTTATTTTTATACGGGAGAACAAATTTTCGCAAAAAAGGGCAAAGTATGCAATATTGTTATTTCGTTCGATTTTGCTTAAAATAAGTGAAAACATAACATTTCATAAAACAGCTGATTTTATGATATAGGTTATGGAATAGAACAGCTGTTTTAACATTAACGTTATGTTACTTTATTTATATTAATTGTAGTTATCTATTTAAAAAGTATGTATTTAGTTATTAACTAATTTATTTATTATTTATTTAATTAATTAAATTATTTATAAAGGTTTTCTTTTTTCACGAGAGTAGCAAAAAACTATTAAAAAATTTTGTTTACATAAATGATATTTTATTATTAAAATTGTATTGCAAAATGATGAACAAATAATGTAATAGCTCAAAGATATTGTACAATTGATCATTAGGACCGTTTTGAAGTATAATATAGATTTTCTCAATGCTTATCGCAATTATGATAGTAATATTGAGGTAGAATAAAACTTGAGACAAATTATTTTAGAAATCACTCCACCCTTATAAGTACTAGAAGAAACTGTCGAAGTAAATGATCGTAATCCTCCTGAACAAGGCAATGAGCTTACATTTAGACATATACTTGAAATATGTTTGTCAAGCGAAAGAAATATTGTATTTTATAT
This sequence comes from Prosapia bicincta, assembly GCA_036971475.1. NCBI lineage: Eukaryota > Metazoa > Arthropoda > Insecta > Hemiptera > Cercopidae > Prosapia > Prosapia bicincta. The sequence continues at coordinate 72,878,166 of JBAIZL010000005.1, read as the reverse complement.
TGTAAAACATTTGTTATATACGCTATTTATAATATAAATTACAATTAAATATGTTTTGTTAGTTTTACTTATTTAGAAAAAGAAAAACAGCCTACGTATTATAAATACACAGTTTTATAAAGAAGTTAAATTTACAACGGCTTTTCCGACCCGACGTATAATAGTAAGCGAAGTGTTGGCCATCATCGGAGTAGTATTGATACATGCAATGTCTGGTGGACGAGAACGGATTTACCAAAACTGTATCTTATTCTGTCCAACGGAGTTCTAGCACGAATGTTCGGAAATCTTGTCCTTTGGAAGGTCCTGCTCGTGCCAAGTAGTTTCGGATAGATGACCGGTTGGAGACACCAGTGTCTGGATTGAATATTGTCTCGACCCAAGGATATCCGCGTTCTAGTGCAGCGTTCGAGTTCCCATGGCCAGGCCTTACATTAAAGCGTTGAGTTTGCTACTGACCGTTACTAAGGCACGTGACGTCAAGCTCTTCTCCACCCCAAGGTAGTCACCCGGACGGATAACGGTTTAAGGTTGGATTGGTTGGGGCGTGGATTTCACACGCTAGACCACACCTAAATTAACAGTTAATCATCTTTTATAATTTGAAGTAATACAAGTTTTAAACAGAGGTATTTTGAGTCAAAACCCTTCTCTTTCTCCATCTTTCAACTCTTCTCTTCACTTTTCACGACCACTCGAACTACCGAAACGGGTAATAATTCAAATACAATGCTGAAAGACGCAAAATTATACACATTTCTAATTTATAAATGAAAAGAATGAATTGAATCAAAGAATATATTTAAATTTAACGTCAAAGGCAATCCGTCATCTACTTTATGCTCTAACTGTTTACTTCTACTTACAAATAGTTATAAATTGAACGTCGAGCTTTATACGGGTTACAAGAATATAATAAAAATAATTTTCATAGTTGCCAAAGGAATATCTTTAAAAATTTATACTCCAAAAAATTGTTTTACTTTAACGTATATATTTACAAAAATAAATAACAACTGAACTGTAATACATTACATTGGTTAGAACCGAAAACCTGAGTAAGAAACTGGAAAGAACGCTCCTCTAAGCAGAGTTTCATTGGTTGAGTCGATCGCAAATACACGACCGTTTCACCTTTCCAACACTTCCCGCGACTATTAACTCGGATGAGAGAGGAAGCCTTTTGTTCCTTTCGATTGCTATTTGCTGCCGGTTTTATATCGCCGAGAAGGAAGTCAAAGGGGCACTAAGCCGCTTTGCATGTTTGCATGCCTAAGCTACAGATTTAGTATTTTTGGATGCCTCAAAGCAAATGTAAAATCCGAAGTAAAAAAAAACAACTCCTATGTTTTCGTTCACTTTTAAACGTAAACGACTAAATTAAGTACCCGTTAAACCTTCTCTGTTTTCCGCAAAATCGAAGAGAACATAATTAAGAACGAGCGGTTTTGTTCAAGATTGCAGAATCAACTATTCTAAACAGCTTTACACCGCCGTTAGATAGTTTGCTCCTAAGTTTCCCGGATTATAAGGGTTTATCACCTTTGGGCTATTTTGCGTCCATTATTGTAGCTCTAGGGGTATTTCTTTATTTAGCTTTTATAGTTTTAAAGGTATCAGACAATATGGCAGTTATTGTAAGCGAAGGATTGATATACGTTGTTAATATAGAAAAGATAGACTATTTGAAAAACATGGCATTTCCGTTTCATTGATTGCACTTCGTTAAGACCAACTGTCGAGATCACCTCGCAGGGATTTCTGCATACATTCTTGTTACTACCGCCATTTAATTTTTTATTTTTAAATTTAAAAGGTATCAGCCAATTATGTGAACCTTCATCGCTTTGAATGAAAATTGGTGAGTAGTTAGAGGGTCCCTCAAGAATTAAAAGTAACACAGTATCGACTTGCACTTAAACCATTGGGGAGTGTAACACCCCTTTTCAGGAGTGAAATGTTTATCAAAAATAACATCTGGAATCGATAATGGGACAAATTCTAAACATTTTTTTTTTTTAATGAAGGGTCCATTTCATTTTTTTAAGTTGAGGGTGAAATAAGCTTGATTGGAAATTTTAAGTGTGCAGGTGTGAGTGTGTACGTGTGTGTGTGCGCGCGCGCGCGTACGTGTGTGTTTGTGTGTGTGTGTGTGTGTGTGTGTGTGTGTGTGTGTGTGTGTGTGTGTGTGTGTGTGTGTGTGTGTGTGTTTGTGTGTGTGTGTGTGTGTGTGCGCGCGTGCGTGCGTGCGTGCGTACGCGCGCGCGTGTGTGTGTGTGTGTGTGTGTGTGTGTGTGTGTGTGTGTAATATTACATAAAAACTAATTTGACCGTCATTTGATGTGAGAACAGATATATATAAAACACCTAACTGGCCAAAATTTTGTTCATAAAAACGTTTTGCACAATATTCACAATTAAGCTACCAAATTTCTTCCCTGTTGGATGTTAAAAACTAAACGAAATTTCAACATTGAGGTGGCATAGATGGATCAGATAAAACCTACAAACTATCTTTTCACTAGTTACAGAAAATACTGCTAAGGAATATATCCTATACACATATATATATTCTTCCAAATAACAATCGAGCAGACAAAGTAAAGAAAAATCCAAATCTATGACTTATTAAATAATTTCATTCACAACGTTTTTGCGTCAAGAATAATTTCGTTTACATGGTTGTTAATTTCAATTTATCTATTTTTCGAAGTTTTGTAACCTATAATTACCTACTGCATAACCCTGAATATTATAAAAGTTGTTTAATGCTTTTACAACAAACAAATAGAGCACAATAATATTTTACAGAAACGTAACCAACACTCTAAACAAAACGACATCAAGTAAATCCTACATGAGTAATAAAAGCCCATTAAACAGTGAAAAATACGATCACTTACATTTATAATGGAATTATTTGAAGAAAAAATCACTGTCTATTAATACAAGCAATATGCGGAGAGAAAAGTAATGTTTCACAGATCCGAAATTCCCGAATAACTAATGCGTTGTCACAGATGTTTGGCTTTAAATTGATGTTTGCGTATGTTTATATTTCTTTTATATGGAACGGGGGGAATGAAGAATTACACTGTGCACAGGTGGCGTCACGCGACGCGGATTTTTCTTGCTGCCAGATATTAACTGAGAGCTACTTATTTGCATCATCATAACCGAATAAAAGGTGTTGTTAGGACAACCTTTGGCGATGGTAGCAAACAAAAAGACTTCAAGGCTGAGGTTAAGTTCTCGTTCAGAATATTATTGTAAACACATCACTGCTTCCGCTTCTTCAATAATGTTGTCTATGATGAGTTATTTGCATTAAAAATGTTTTTATCAAAAATAAGCAAACGTTAGGTAACAACAACTTCTTATTGGCGCCTGCTATAAGAAGGATCTGGCAAGGTATTGGTTGGCTGTCAGAATCCAACATCCTGTCCATGGTGTTGTATAGTTGAAAGAATTATTTCCTTTTCCGGTTCAAGATCGCACCACGTACTACTTCCTCATGATATCTGTTCCAAAATTGTATTTCTAAATAATTTTATAAACAGTAATTATAGAAAGAGTTTTTTTTTACAGATCCAGTTTACATTAATATCTTTAAAACGATATTTCTATATGTAATAAAGGTATGAAATTAAATATAACAACAAAATCAATCCTGATCGTCCACCTAACCTCCATACTTGGTTAACTGTTTTTTTCCAAATTAAACACGCTGTTGTTAGGGAAAAAGCTTGAGCCTGTGTGTAGGCTACACTTGTCTTTCTCTCTATCCCTCCCTCTCTTTCTATCTTTACCTACCCCACGCTCTGTCTGTTTCTCCCTCTCTTTCTATCTTTACCTAACCCCCGCTCTGTCTGTTTCTCTCTTTCTTTCTCTACACAACATCCTCCTGGCTGTTTCCCTGTCTGTCTGACTGTCTCTCTCTCCCACACTAACTCTGAATCTCTCTCCCTCTCTATCTTTATTTACGACCCCCTCTCTGTCTCTCTTTTTGTTTTGAACATCCACCTAAATGCTATTGTCTATGTCCATATCTCCTCACTGCACGGTTCTGCTATCTCTTTGTTATATTTACTAGTAAGCGATTACTCATCCCCTTGTAATAGCAACAGCCAATCTGAACATCCGTCTAAATAATAGCGCCTATGTTCATTTCTCCCTATTGCAAGGTTCTGAAATCTCTTTATTATATTTACTAGTAATAGATTTCTTATCCCCTTGTAATAGCAACAGCCAATTTGAACATCCACCTAAATTCTAATGTCTATGTCCATTTCTCCTTATTGCACGGGCCTGCAGACTCTTTGTTATATTTACTAGTAAGCGGTTTCTCATCCCCTTGTAGTAACAACTGTCAATACCAACATAATCCTGGGTACTACTTTCCCTTTTAAATTTTAAAATATCATGTCCCTCGATCATGTGTCAAATACCTACGTCATTCATACCCCTTCCCGCGAAATAATCCTTTAACATAGACGTTTTGCTCACCCTTCTTCAGGCATCTTCATTAGATGATCAAATCATCGCTAACTCGTTATTTCCAACTTGGAGCCGGATCCACAGACTGAAGCCTCGGGTTCAGAGAGAGACGTGTAAGGCCTAGCTTAACTAGTTACCCACAGACTAGTTTTTAGTATCATCCCTTCGCGCTCACGTTTGTTTGTATGTGTTTAAATGTTTCAGAGGTACCAATTTCTTCAGTGTATTCGGGCTCTGTTTTCAGAGAACAACAATATTGTTCAGATTGCCACGCCTTTTATTTTGAGTTGCACTACGAAGTTGTAAAGTCCCACAATATGTCTTGGCATTTATTGCGTCGCCTCGGGGCAAACAATCAAGCAGCTGCTCACCCCGCCTTTCCAAAGACAGAGTGGAAATGATTTAGCGGGCTGGAATTGCTTGAATTTGACTATCTTGGGTGGCGTTGAACTCTACTCATGCCGTTACCACTGGGTTGAGCAATAACAAACTATTGGCTACATATTTATAAGTCCGAACTTCTTCAGAGTTTTGAGTGTCCATTATGAGCTCATACTTCTGTAATTAGCAACTACTTACTGAACAATCGCACGTCATTAAGCTTATCACCTCTCTTGTATTCAACATATTTTACAGTTTCCCAACATCCATCCATCATTAATTTTTAAATTAAGTCCAGTTTTTTGTTTTAAATATTATTCTTACTTTATTTGACTTTTATTTTATATAATTAGTTTGTTATATTCCTCAAGTTCGTTCTTTAGTTGACATAAATTTTAGTTTTAGTTTTATTACTTTAGTATAGCTATTAGTATTTAGTTGCTACTGCATTATTGTTATTAGATTAATTTTCGTTTAATTCGTTTTTTTAGGATAATTCGATTACTTATTGCTTTTAATTACTTTTTGGTTATTGGTTGTGACAATTTCATTCAGTTCTTCATTATGTACAAGTGAATTATTATGAATTATTACGGTCATGCTTAGAGGTTCTGTTCCATCGCTTGTAATGTTCTATCCATACAGCTCACCAATCAGCTGATTATTATCAGCTTCTCTTCACCTAAACGAGACAAGATCGGGGAGAGGGCGTGGTTCGCTATGAAGCATACATCCAGGCAATACCTATCCGTATACTTTAAGCATTTGTTACAGGAAAATCATTTTATTTTATACACACACAAACCTATAAACACGAACGACTACTTGCTTAATGACGTCCGAGGATGTGGAAGTAGGTGGACAACGCGCATGTGCGGAACACTCACTTCTAGCTTAAAACGGTTGTATTTTTTAACTACACTTACAACACACAAATCGTAAATACATGCCATATTGCTTTGCGAGTTTTATTTTATGATATTCGTTTGTTTGTATGCTCTGTGTTGTTTAATTTAAATCAGTTCGTAAGTAATTAAACTGGAAAAAATTTGTCAATCACTAAATGTAAATTACGAATGCATTTTTTTAAAGTAAAATTTTACGTAGCATTTATAACTAAGTAAAAAACTACTCATGCAGTTGTATGTGCCCAATACACAGGCAGCAGCTGGTTTGCTTCCATATTGTGATAAAATATTGTGTACCATAGTTTTGTTTTTTTAATTAAATGGAAATTGTTTTTGTAATTGCCAGTTATGCGGCTTTTAATTGATAACTGCATTCAACTATAATTAGCAATCAGTTTCTAATGCAGCTGTGCAACCAATCACACGTTAATACAAACAAATAACACAAAACAATTCAATTCCAAATAAATTATTTACAAAATAAGAAAAATGTTTTCAGACTCCATCGTACAAACGACTCATTCGTACTTGTTTGTTTGGGTAAATCATAACTCAAAAATGAGTATACACATCTAACTATACACATATAACTAGGAGGAATGTTTCGGTCAGATCCTTTACTTGTTTGTATCTTCCTCAGGCAGTAACATACATACAGTTGCCTCCAGCTAATCGTGCACTACTTTCTTGTGTACTACCACTTCTAAAAACATCACATTTTCAGAATATTCTATACCACAACAGCTTCTACATTCGATGTGTCTACAAATATCAAGAATATTTGCTATATTATACCGAAGCCATTTTATCATAGAATTTACTTAATATCGACCTCATCATGCTTGTCATCTTACACAGTTTCAACATTGTTGTTTGCCTACAAGCATTATCTTCCGTACTACAAACAGGAAATGTATGACGGAAGCTAATATATATTTACGTTATGAGCATGACTACCACCAAATGTATAGGTTGAATTGTGAGAGATGAGATCCAGAAAAGGTTACAACATATCTTTAAAGTTTAATGTTTCATTGTATTTACGGCCTACTGTCACCGGCGCACGAGAAGAATATACTTTTGCAAAACTACAGAAGGCTGCCATCAGCAACGCATTTGCACGGAAACTGAGGAGACAGTAGTAGTTTTGTAATTACCAACCATGAGTGTTTTGACAGTCCTTATCATGTTTGTAGCGAAGTATTTATACAGACTTAACGCAGTCCTCTACCCCTGTCTCGCCTAATGCGACCTCTCAAGGTCAAGTGCACGCTTAAATAGTCCCGACAGTAAACAATATGTATTACAATCTGTGATACTTCAGCCTGTCTCCCTCGGGATTAAATAAATGCTGTAACCAGCGGAAACTACCCAACCTACCATCCAATCTAATAAGATATCCTGCGAAAGGTTCCTAATAACGCCAAAACACACCTCCTTTCCTCCCCTTGACTGAATGACAATACAATATTTTCACAAGCACTACAACAAGATAAATGGAAAAGGTATCGCACAATAGGAATTACAAGTAACAATATACTTCGGAAATTTTCATCCCACAGTGGTCGGATAAACAAAGCTCTATTTTTGCCAATTAATTGAAAGATTAACTTCTGATCATCTTCACTAAAACGCGCTAAAAATAACCGTTTTATTATTGCACGCAACATTTCAACCCCTACAGCAAAAGCAGAACATTCTATAAATAAACAATAATAACTAATTGTTATGAATCGATCGTAGAACATACACGGTAAAATAATTCATTCTCCCAACAACAGAGCGCTCTCTCTCCGCAACGGGAGCTGTGTCCACGTTTGCTTGTTTGAACAGGGTTTGAAATTGTGATGAAACAAAACAGCATTTACAGATATTGGAAAAATATGAATGTATTTACACTATATATTGTGGAAAATGTTTCATATGTAACCATAAAAAAATTACATATTGCAATAAATTTATTATTATATCAGCTTCATGTAAAACACCAAACAAATATTATCTAAACATATTTATATATTGTTGGTTATGTATTTCATATTGTTGAAATTTTCTTTGTTAATAAAACATGTACAAATAAAAATAACATACCAGGATAGTACACAAAAATCATTTTCGAATTTTCAATTAGCGAGGGTTTTTTTATGTGTATAATCCTTTATTGTTAATGTGTATATCTGTGTGTGTGTGTGTGTGTGTCTTTGTGTGTGTGTGTGTGTTAGTGTGTGTGTGCGCGCGCGCGTGTGCATGAGTGTGTGCGCGCGCGTGTGTGCGTGTGTGTGTGAGTGTGCGTGCGCGTGCGTGTGAGTGCGTGCGTGCTTGTGTGTGTGTGTGTGTGTGTGTGTGTGTGTGTGTGTGTGTGTGTGTGTGTGTGTGTGTGTGTGTGTGTGTCTGTCTGTGTGTGTGTGTCTCTGTGTGTGTGTGTGTGTGTGTGTGTATGGGTGTGTGTGTGTGTGTGTGCGTGCGCGTGCGTTTGCGTGCGTGTGTGTGTGTGTGTGTGTGCGTGTGTGTGTGTGTGTGTGCGCGCGCGCGCTCGTGTTTGTGTGTGTGTGTGTGTGTGTGTTTTCTTGCTCCTGCGTGTTTGTTAGTGTGCTTTTAAGGGATCCGTTCGTTGACTCGGTCACGGCCGAGGTCAGGTTTCCAGTTGCCCAACATCTGTGTAAATGTTTGAAGATTCCTAATACATCAATTTTTATTAGAAATACGGAAAACTCTAAGGATGTATCCCTCGCTTTTATATTAACGCCCAAATATATATAGGAATTACGTATACCTAAATTTAAATGTACAGTTTCAAATCATATATTCTCAATTTATAAAAGAGCTTTTGTTAATTTAACACGGTTTCATAAAAATGAATAAGCATAGGCTTAGAATATTTCATTCATAAAAGTATACCTTTGATAACATATATAACTCTAGTGCCCAAATATGTCCGAACTAGATAACTGTTTTCGAAAAATATTCCTCTGGCAATGTTTATATTGCACAATATTTCACTAGTTACCTAGTCTTTTATAATTTTATGAAATATATTCGAAATAAATAATAAATATTGTTCATTTGCCTGGTTTCCTCTTACATATAATAATTTTTCCACTTACGCTGGTCTTGAAACGTGACGTCACATAAGTGACCTACTTATGTAATTAGTAGAGTGGGTAGAACAGGATGCCAGTTAAATGGATATTCCAACATTATTGTGCTTTTAATAATTATAGGTAATAATGCAAAGAACGAAATGAAAACCATTAACTTACTGTGGTGACACGCTTCGGCACCGTCGTGTCGTTTCTTTGAGAAGCTTATGGGACATGTACAGCAGGGTAGGCTTCGTCAATGAAACCACATTTCGAAGCCCATCAGAGCAGTAAGTTAATAGTTTCCTTTCAGCTTTTTAAATATTTTGTTATGAATTATTCAGTGAAATCAAGATGATCAGTAAACTAAGCGAATAATTAGTAAAAAATAAAAATAATACCACCATACACTGTATTAAGCGGAAAATGGAAAATTGAAAGGATATTCGCTTTTTTATTCTCCACTTAATATTGTGGTTTTGTAAATTTATATATATATATATATATATATATATATATATATATATATATATATATATATATATATTGTAATCATAAAATAAAGTGTAACTAAAATGAAATTTCCTTTTATCTACATCAGTACGACTTGACATATTAATATCTTTAAAAATATTACTAGTTTAATAGATATAGACACTGTAAAGATATGCAGTGTCTTCTTATCATTATAAAATGTATCGTTCAAAACTCGAACCGCGGGCGTTATTCCGATACTATATCCAATATCCGGAAAATGCGGTCGAAGTCAGGATGTACACGCTATGTACCTAGTAATCCATTGTACTATATTCTGTAGGAACATTACACTTTGATTACATTCGTCTGATTAATTCTACCGATGCAAACCTATTGTAAACGTGACGTCACATGTAAATAAAATCCGTCTTCCTGTCTAAGCAAACTCTCCATTGTATTATCATAAACAGCTGACCTGTCATAACAATATTTATTAATAGCAAATCGCATTATACTAGGTTATTGTACAGACATCTGTAATTTTTTACGATTATACTACCCTTATATTAACAAAGAGTACAACTGTATGACAGGAAAGGGGCATATATATATATATATATATATATATATATATATATATATATATATATATATATATATATATATATATGTGTGTGTATATATTTATATATATATATATATATATATATATATATATATGTGTGTGTGTATATATATATATATATATATATATATCTATATATGTGTGTGTGTGTGTGTGTGTGTATGTATATATATAGTTCTAATATTCAATTATTAATAAAATACTTTTATACAACCCCTCAAGTTCAAATATTTGAATTTCAAACATGAGAACTCATGTTAAAACTGTGTTTTTTTCAAATATTATTATTTCAATCAATTTAATAACGAATTACTTTTAATTCTCTGGGAGAAAAACTTTCATTTGACTTAAAATAAGTGATAGCATATGATTACATAAAACAGCTGATTTTATGTTATAGGTTATGTGGTAGAAAATGTGTTTTGACGCATTGCTTATGTTAATTTAATTGTACTCATTGTAATTATTTGAAAGAAAGTAACTAAAGTAATATTTTTAATTTCTTGACCTGAGTAGGGATTAACTGAAACAAATTATTGTTTATATTACTTGTTATATTTTTAAATAAATCTTTTCAACTCGATCATTGCAAGGCTAAGACGATTTCAATACTTGACTAAACGCATCATTCATCTCTCCAAATTTTTCAAAACTTTGTCTTCAGGTTTTACAAAATATTATAAAAAAAAAAATATTTTAATAATTTTTAAAAGCCTCTCTAACCACACCTTTCTGTCACCATCGCCTTTTCATATGTCTATGTATTTATCTCATTCTGTACATCCCTCTTTCATCTAATTATCTATATACATTCCTCTCTGTCGCTTTTTACATTCTTATGCATCTATCTATCTTTTCTTCTCACTTTCCCTTCTTCACGTTAATATCAATCTCTTTATAGCTGTCCATTTCTTAACTATCTATCTCACTCCACATTCATCTATTATTTATCTATATATCGGCCATCCTCGAATCTCTTGTCATCTATTTTTCTTTGTCTGTCTCCTCCTTCCTCTCTCCTTCCTATTCTCATCTTTTTATCTGTCTATCTACTTATGTCACATTCCCTCCATCTTTCGCCTAATCATCTAACTATATCTATTTCTCTTTCTTTTTATCATTTAATTATCTATCTCGCGCTCTCTTTTTTTCTATCTATCTTTCCCACTCTCGCTCCATTGGTTTTATTCCCATTTACCATTCTCTCTTCTTCCATTTTCCGTCTATCTGTCATTTTAGTTCAGTCTCTTCTTCTTTTTATTTATTAATATATCTATCTATCTCATGCTCTCCTTCTATTTGTATTTACCTATCTATCTACCTTTGTCAATCTCTCCATTTCTCGACTAGTTTATATTTTTATCTCTCAATCTCATTTTCTCTTTCCTTTTTCATTGATCTATCTCTCTTTCCTATTTGTCAATCTATCTATCCCTATTTCTTGTTTATATATCTGTATGTCTATCTCTTTCTATCTCTCTTTAGACGTCATAAGAAAACGTCACTCTTTTTTAACAATAAGATAATGTCCTGCCTTCAATTTTGAATAACGTCACCGCCATTTTGAAAATTCTCCGTAATTGCTTCTATCTGTGAAACCGCTAAATGATCAAAAGATCATTAAAGAAAAAAATATTTTTTAAAGTATTTTTGTACGTGAAATATAATAGTAAAATCTTCAAAATTATAAAAACTAAGTCGATTTCATTCGCAACATGTAATTACAATATTGCGTCAGGTATATAAATATATAATTCCAAACATATAAATCCAAAAATATACAATTACTATAGTTTGAAAGGGTACCAATAATTATAAAAATTGTAAAGGGAGTAATGAAAAGAGGTTTTAACAACGTCTCAAATGAGATGATTTCTAAGGACGATTTTGTTTCAGGACGCACATGTAGTTATTATGGCTTCATTAAAATATTGTCTTTGATGACTTTTTAGGCAAACAAAAGAAACGCGTATAAAAGATAATGAAAAATTTTCTTTTGTCATTGTAAATCCCCAACAAAAGAAAGGAATAATCAATCAGGGGAAAATTGTTGTCATGTTATTTGTATGTATAGACACGCACGTACTCTCGCACGCGTACACACGTTCGCCCGCACGTACACAAAAAACCCACTGACTCAAAACACGCGCGCTTTTTTGTGTGTATGTCAGTGTGTGTGTGGGTGGGGTGGGTATATCTATCTATCTATATGTATGTATATAGTGTAATCTAGTTTTAAATTAAACATATATTTTAAAAAATAAAATATTTTTATTTAGTTAATTAGAGCTTAGCTAGTGAGAACTATTCACAAAGGTAAAAGTCAAAATAGTGAACTAAATATCTCACAAAAAATTAGTTTTTAATAAACATACACACAACAAACTAGTTCCGGCGATAATGTCGCCTTCCTCAGTGCTTGGCTACTACTAACAAACTGTCAAACTATCGTACAAGTGAAATAAAACAAACAAGATAAAAATACAATGCCAAGCAATAAAACTAATCTATTACATAGCACTACACTTCTTACTCAGGAGAGGTATATATTTTATTTTACATAACTACTATTATTTATTAGTTTTGTTCTTTTACTCCCCCCCCCCATTATTAAACACCATCATAAATAAATAAATCCTAAACAAATCTTACAGTTAAAAAATAACAATCATATATTATATAAAAATACAAGTTATAAACAATTCACTAAAAACAAATATATACAAAATTAAAACTAAAAACAAAGTCAAGATAAATAAACAAACATCAACACTTACCCATATTTTAACATTTTTACAAGGTAGCCGTAGCAACTAATTTAACATTTATTATATTTGAAATAAAAAAAGGAAAACAGTTATGAATCATATGCTTTGTGGAACAACACAGAATTTGGATTTAGAAGGGATTAACCCCTTACTGGTCCCGCCTCATTGTTTATTGAGATATCTTGAAATTTGTTAATAGACCATGTCTCCCAAGCATCCATAGTATTGTGCCTCGTCACTTGCTTCAATAAATTAGGATGTTCTGACGTAAAATAATGCTGGTTGCCCAGGCAATGCTTTGCCATCGCCGAGTATTCCGGCTTGTTGTTTTTAAAATGAGCAAAGTGCTCCCTGCATCTTGTCTTAATACTCCTACGGGTTTGGCCAATATACAATGCACCGCACATCTTACATTCAATGCTGTAAATCCCTGATTTCTCACAGTTACCTATGAAGTCTTTCGGAGATTCAAGCATTCTTCCCAAACTCCATCCTGTAGCCGCCGAAACTCTAAGTATACTACATGAGGCACTTCTTGGCAACGCTATATAGCGTAGGGTTGTAAGCTAACCTAGCCCAGTTGTTTTCTGGTTTGTCCCTGGGTAAGGTTGTTCTAGAAAATCTGTTTTTCCTAAATTCGGCCTTCTTTATGATACTTCGTACCCAATCAATCCCGAATCTGTTAAATTCAGCTATTCCATATATCATGTTTTGTTCTTTCAAATAGTTTTCTCTTGATAATGGGAAATGAACTAAACGGTGTGCCATACTACGAAATGCCGCTAATTTGTGCTCTTTAGGGTGGTGTGAATCATATGGGATGCGCCTGAAACTTTCCGTAGGCCTCCTATTAACATCAAAAGAAAGCCTACCGTTTTCTCTCGTCACCATTACACCAAGAAAGGTAATGCTATTATTCGCTTCTTCCTCAGTAGTGAACTCTATGGAAGGAAAATATACATTAAGTTCCAGACAAAATTCATCAAGTTTTCTCTTTCCATCAAAAACAACAAACACATCATCCACATACCGGATCCAGACACGTGGAAAAGTTTTATCATCTTATTAGCTTTAATCTCAAACCTGCTCATAAAGAAATTTGTCAAGCAAGTAGACAGAGGGTTTCCCATTGTGGTACCGTTTTCTTGCTTGTAAAACTTGTTGGTAAACTGGAAACTATTCTGACTCATACAAAGGTTCAAAAGGAGGAGATATTCTTTAATAGTAGATTCCTCAAGGTTATTATCTTTGAGCCACTCCTCTATCAAACACATAGTTTCCTTAACTAGAACACTGGGATATAAAGAGACAACATCAAGAGATACCATACACTCAGACTCAAATTAACATTTCCCAGAATTTTAATGAAATCAAAGCTGTTCTTTACTGAAAAAGTCGGCTTTAATTTATTCAAACTTGCTACCAACCATTTAGCAACCCAATAAGTAGGCACGTTTATACCACAAACAATGGGCCTCATACTCTTGTCAATCTTATGAACTTTGGGTAAACAATATAGCTTTAGTAAAAATGCATTGCTAACAGTTAGCTTCTTTTTGAGACTTCCATGGACCAAATTCATTAATATAATATTCATATAATAGCAGTTACGTAAAATAAAATATATACCTCTCCTGAGTAAGAAGTGTTGTAATAGATTAATTTTATTGCTTGACTTTTTATTTATATCTTGTTTGTTTTATTTGACTTGTACGATAGTTTGACAATTTCTTAGTACTAGTCAAGCACTAAGGAAGGCGACATCTTTGCCGAAACTAGTTTGTTGTGTGTATGTTTATTAAAAACTAATTTTTTGTGAGATTTTGAGTTCACTATTTTTAATACATATATTATTCAAAGCTAAGCCGATAAAACAGTACCAGCATCTTCAGGAAAAATAATCATGTAAAAATGTTTTTACAAAAATTAAATCATATGTACTACAAACAGCCATATGTTTATAAGTATTGCACCATATGTAAGTTTTCCCTAATATCAATGACCTTATAAATAGTTTGGTGCCTTGATATTACTTGAATCTGTTCATCAATTAATCTGTCTTTAATTTTATATTTATAAATTTCCAATGTTTCGCATATATTCATCTTTAACATATAATGTATTACAATCTTGACATTTTATAATCCATACGCCATTTCTTACGTTCATATTATTTTGATTAATGTTATTGTTTATTAAATTTTTAATTTTATTATCAGTTTGTAAGTAATTGGTAAATTTGATTCTTTAACGATCTTGTAATTTTATTTATTTCGTTGCCAGTGAATGTTAAAGTTGTCCAATTTTTTCCAATTGGTTGGTCGATTTTCTGTTCTGTTAATATGTTATTATTTAATATATCTATATTTTTTCCTTTTATATCTATCTTCCAATCCAATTTTATACATCATATTTTCTCTTTCATTTGGTCATTTATGTTCATTGGCATTTTGTACATTATATATAATAAAGTATAGAGCGCTGCCATTTTTTCGTTATAGGGATGATTTGAATGGTTTGGTATTATTTGATTTGTCTGCGTAAGATTTCTATATGTATATATTATTTTCATATTTGTCATTGCTTTTAGTAATTGTAATATCTAAATAAAATCAATCAATATACATAATTGATTATAAATAACTTGAAAAGTACATGAAATTAGTATAAGATAATCGACCTAATAAATCGATATTTCTTGATCTGGTAAAACGGCTGACGTTTTTCAAAATATAAAAACTTTATTTTAATTTCTAAGGAGTTTTCGTAATATCCCCATGATATTTTTTATGAATAACCGAACGACACTGCTGCTTTGGTTGATAAACAAAATAAATAAATTCCTATGTCACTACCTTACACCATGATAAGATTTGTATGGAAGCCTGATTTAAACGCCTCAATGCTTGCTTAAAGTGTGTCCATATCAAATTATTATTTTTTTTAATGTTACATTTAATCACGAATTTGTTTTCGGGATACAAAATAATGTTAGTCTCTAGAACTTCTCTTCGGAAGTGGAAATGTGGGTTGTTTTTAACGCTGTAAAAGAAGGAGGGCTAATCAAGGACTCCACCTTTGTCGTGTTGGATCCGTAAAAGTAAAATTAGGCAGCTCTTTAATTAAGTTCAGATGCAGCCGTCAAAGAACTGCTAATTAATCCGGTGCCATTTTGGAAAAAGAACTGATACAAAAGTTTCTTTTCTGTTTACCATTCTAAAGAGCAGGAAATTGCTAGGGGCTTTACTCCTGTGCTGTATTTTGGGGAAGTTAATTATAAGGCTGGTAGAACTGGATTTGGAGAAATTACGGTATAAATGTAAGGCTGCATATGTTGTGACATATTAGTGGGAAATTGCTCTGTATTCGTTGATATTAACATGATGTTTACTTTATTTTATATAGTCTATTATTAAAAAAAAACAAATTATAGTGTTTATTGACCTTAAAACCCGTTTTTAATTAAGCATTGCATTTTTTCTACTGTTACCAGTTTCATATTGTGTATATGTTTTCTAAAAATATTCAAATTCTATTTTCTCCTAAAATGTATGAATGCAATTTACCTAGTAATGATTGCACCAAGTTACGTTAGCATTTAACTGCACAATATAAAACTTCACTTACATTGTTCAGAATTCCTTTTAGATATTGCAAGAAAACAATACCTATGAAGATTGCTGTATACATAACCTATATTTTTAAATAACTAGGTATGTTATTATTTATTTATTAAATATGTATTATTATTATTAAATTACCATGTTTTATATTTAATAATAATGAATCAAAAACAGAATCGTCATTATAAGCTTTTGCTAGATTGTGTATTGATAGTTCAAGTGTCACGATTAACAGGTATTCGTAGCATTGTAACAATAACTTTTGTTGGACCAACTTCTTCGTCCGTAAAACAAAAGGTAGTGTCATAACACAGTAAATGGTGGATAGCAACAATACTAAAATGTTATTCCAATGTTTATTAATATTTACTATTAAAGTACTATAACGTACTGTATTTTGTACTTACAGTAGTACTAAAGTACTATGTACATATATGTGTTTAATAAATTTTACTATTTCTCCGCTTAGTTTACACTATACACATTTAAAAGTTTATCTGTACTTTCTATTTTTCTCCAATAAAGTTTTACAATAAATTTTATAGTTCACTGCTCGAAATTTTCTATTTAGTCATTATATGAGTTATTATAATTTGCTGCTTATGTTTTAATACAAAGTTCTAAACACCATGTAACTATGAACGATGATTCTGTGACATTGTTGAATTGTTTTAGAATAGGATTCCTAGATACGGAATATACGTTAGGTGCGTTTAAATATTTCCAAACATTACCTATAGTAAAACATAATATAATATAATGTAATAGTTATAACTAAGGGGTTTAATTTTATTATAAACTGTTGCAAATTATTTGTGTGAATCAAACATTTAACATTTATGGATTTGAAGAAATAATTTCAAAATAAATTCGGATACATTTAAATATATAATATATTATTATTTAATTTGGGTATTTATACGTAAGTTGGCACTTTACCCTACGTCTGTACTAGCCTAAATAAAAAACTTGTATTTCGTCATGCGGGTTGCGTCAATTGTCCTCGTGAAGGCGCTCCAGTAGATGAAATGCGAAATGCTATAAGTGATCTATGTCTATATCCGCGAAAATGTTCGCAGAACGAACTTAGTTTAATTTCCGCACCCCCTCCCCCGACTATAAGGCCGCGCCAGATACGAATACCAGCCTATGTGTCAACACCTATTTTATAATGTATTATAATTACAAAGTCAATAGCTTAAAGCAACTGTGGCGTAAATGTTTATATTAATTAAAACAACCTCTCACCACAAATTCAACAAATTTTATGTTAACCTTATGTACATTTCGATTACAAAATAAAAATCATCTTCAGAGTTACTTTACAAATAGCTGATTTATTTGTAAAATACCTCAGAAGATGATTACTTTGTAATCGAAATGTACATAGGGTTAAAATAAAATTTGTTGAATTTGTGGTGAGAGGTTGTTTTAATTAAAATAATTAAAAAGTGCTTGTAAGATAGGTTTCACTTAAGGCGTTGTCGCTTAAGGAGAAAGATGGCGTTGGCTATAGCAACTCAACACGGTACACTAGGACTGAGGTCAATTCATTTGTCAATCGGTTAGCTTACATTATGGAAATTTATTTTACAATCAGAATTTAATCTATACCGGAGAGTTTATTATTGTAGTATAATTTACCATTTTAGTGTTCTGTTTTATACTTCTATCTTATAGAATACTAGGTGTGTGTTTTGAAAGATATTATGTTTTAATGTCTGAAACGTAATGCCACGTATTATTGGCGAGTTTATTGTTTTCCTTTGGACTTTCTTCACTACCAAGTATAAATATGTTTTGCGAAATCGATACATGACAAATGGTTAATATTACTTTTAATCTTAAAATCCATTAGAAAATTTGTGTACAGAAACCTTTATCTACAAAAAACTTTTCTAACAAAAAGTTACTTGTTTATAAACCGTAATTTGTATACAACCCTTTCAAACAATGGGAACTAGCCACTGATACTAGCTCATTCTTCAGTTGACATTTTAAGCTAAAATATTTGCAATGTCTAACGAAACACGCCGCAATGAAAAAAACATGTCAAATGAAACAGGCAAAATAGATACCAGAAGCAACTTACGTCCAGCATGCGATTCTGTTTACCTTCAACGGAAGTAGCTAACAGCATACAGCTGCATGTACTCCATGATTTTGTTGATGTTAAGCCATCAATCATGGAAGATATTATATTTGTCAGTTAATTGTAAAGATAAATCCTGTGTCAACAAACCAGCTGTTAACAGCGTGTATATTTAGCGGCCCCACAGATTACATAAAGTTGTTTTTGTTTATATTCGAGTGGTAGCATCTACTCTGCTTTGAGTTTGTTATTTTACGAAGATATGCAGAAGGTTTGACAATTATAACGATGACACATCCTGATATCGTAATAGGATTGTGGATAGAATTGTAGTTGGATTCGTAGCCCTAGACAATTAGTAGTAATTTGACTATCATCGTATAGCAAGTACATCGTTCAAATACATCGTTATTGAATAATTTAACGCAAGTTTTACTTGTTAGTGGTCGTTGTGTTCCGAATAATACAGAGGCAAACATTTTAAATCTTGTTCTAAGATTCAGCGTAACGTATGTTGACGTATCTTAGACCCGTGGTAAGAGTAACAGCAATTATATGAAATACCAAAATGAACATAACCTAAAAAACTTATTATATTATTTCGTAAGCCGAATTTTGAGAGTAAGATTGTATGAGCTTGTTAGGTCGTTCAGAGCTGGGACATGGCTCGTTGTGGGAGCTTGTAAGGTCGTACAGAGCTGGGACATGGCTCGTTGTGTGAGCTTGTAAGGTCGTCCAGAGCTGGGACATGGCTCGTTGTGGGAGCTTGGAAGGTCGTCCAGAGCTGGGACATGGCTCGTTGTGGGAGCTTGGAAGGTCGTCCAGAGCTGGGACATGGCTAGTTGTGGGAGCTTGGAAGGTCGTCCAGAGCTGGGACATGGCTCGTTGTGGGAGCTTAGAAGGTCGTCCAGAGCTAGGACATGGCTCGTTGTGTGAGCTTGTAAGGTCGTCCAGAGCTGGGACATGGCTCGTTGTGGGAGCTTGGAAGGTCGTCCAGAGCTGGGACATGGCTCGTTGTGGGAGCTTGGAAGGTCGTACAGAGCTGGGACATGGCTAGTTGTGGGAGCTTGGAAGGTCGCCCAGAGCTGGGACATGGCTCGTTGTGGGAGCTTAGAAGGTCGTCCAGAGCTAGGACATGGCTCGTTGTGGGAGCATGTAAGGTCGTCCAGAG
Organism: Prosapia bicincta; assembly: GCA_036971475.1. NCBI lineage: Eukaryota > Metazoa > Arthropoda > Insecta > Hemiptera > Cercopidae > Prosapia > Prosapia bicincta. Next base: position 72,858,544 of record JBAIZL010000005.1, on the reverse strand, counting down.
CTGGGACATGGCTCGTTGTGGGAGCTTGTAAGGTCGAACAGAGCTGGGACATGGGTCGTTGTGGGAGCTTGTAAGGTCGCCCAGAGTTGGGACATGGCTAGTTGTGGGACCTTGTAAGGTCGTCCAGAGCTGGGACATGGCTCGTTAAGGGAGCTTAGATGGTCGTCCAGAGCTAGGGCATGGCTCGTTGTGGGAGCATGTAAGGTCGTCCAGAGCTGGGACATGGCTCGTTGTGGGAGCTTGTAAGGTCGAACAGAGCTGGGACATGGCTCGTTGTGGGAGCTTGGAAGGTAGTCCGGAGCTAGGACATGGCTCGTTGTGGGAGCTTAGAAGGTCGTCCAGAGCTAGGACATGGCTCGTTGTGGGAGCATGTAAGGTCGTCCAGAGCTGGGGCATGGCTCGTTGTGGGAGCTTGTAAGGTCGAACAGAGCTGGGACATGGCTAGTTGTGGGAGCTTGTAAGGTCGTCCAGAGCTAGAACATGGCTCGTTGTGTGAGCTTGTAAGGTCGTCCAGAGCTGGGACATGGCTCGTTGTGGGAGCTTGGAAGGTCGTCCATAGCTGGGACATGGCTCGTTGTGGGAGCTTGGAAGGTCGTCCAGAGCTGGGACATGGCTAGTTGTGGGAGCTTGGAAGGTCGTCCAGAGCTGGGACAAGGCTCGTTGTGGGAGCTTAGAAGGTCGTCCAGAGCTAGGACATGGCTCATTGTGGGAGCATGTAAGGTCGCCCAGAGCTGGGACATGGCTCGTTGTGGGAGCCTGTAAGGTCGAACAGAGCTGGGACATGGCTCGTTGTGGGAGCTTGTAAGGTCGCCCAGAGTTGGGACATAGCTAGTTGTGGGAGCTTGTAAGGTCGTCCAGAGCTGGGACATGGCTCGTTAAGGGAGCTTAGATGGTCGTCCAGAGCTAGGGCATGGTTCGTTGTGGGAGCATGTAAGGTCGTCCAGAGCTGGAACATGGCTCGTTGTGGGAGCTTGTAAGGTCGAACAGAGCTGGGACATGGCTCGTTGTGGGAGCTTGGAAGGTAGTCCGGAGCTGGGAAATGGCTCGTTGTGGGAGCATGTAAGGTCGCCCAGAGCTGGGACATGGCTCGTTGTGGGAGCTTGTAAGATCGAACAGAGCTGGAACATGGCTCGTTGTGGGAGCTTGTAAGGTCGCCCAGAGTTGGGACATAGCTAGTTGTGGGAGCTTGTAAAGTCGTCCAGAGCTGGGACATGGCTCGTTAAGGGAGCTTAGATGGTCGTCCAGAGCTAGGGCATGGCTCGATGTGGGAGCATGTAAGGTCGTCCAGAGCTGGAACATGGCTCGTTGTGGGAGCTTGTAAGGTCGAACAGAGCTGGGACATGGCTCGTTGTGGGAGCTTGGAAGGTAGTCCGGAGCTGGGACATGGCTCGTTGTGGGAGCTTAGAAGGTCGTCCAGAGCTAGGACATGGCTCGTTGTGGTAGCATGTAAGGTCGTCCAGAGCTGGGACATGGCTCGTTGTGGGAGCTTGTAAGGTCGAACAGAGCTGGGACATGGCTAGTTGTGGGAGCTTGTAAGGTCGTCCAGAGCTGGGACACGGCTCGTTGTGGGAGCTTAGAAGGTCGTCCAGAGCTAGGACATAGCTCGTTGTGGGAGCATGTAAGGTCGTCCAGAGCTGGGACATGGCTCGTTGTGGGAGCTTGTAAGGTCGAACCGAGCTGGGACATGGCTCATTGTGGGAGCTTGAAAGGTCGTTAAGGAGCTGAGACATGGCTCGTTGTGGGAGCTTAGAAGGTCAACCAGAGCTGGGACATGGCTCGTTGTGGGAGCTTGTAAGGTCGTCCAGAGCTGGGACATGGCTCGTTGTGGGAGCATGTAAGGTCGTCCAGAGCTGGGACATGGCTCGTTGTGGGAGCTTGGAAGGTCGTCCAGAGCTGGGACATGGCTAATTTTGGGAGCTTGGAAGGTCGTCCAGAGCTGAGACATGGCTCGTTGTGGGAGCTTAGAAGGTCGTCCAGAGCTAGGACATGGCTCGTTGTGGGAGCATGTAAGGTCGTCCAGAGCTGGGACATGGCTCGTTGTGGGAGCTTGTAAGGTGAACAGAGCTGGGACATGGCTCGTTGTGGGAGCTTGTAAGGTCGCCCAGAGTTGGGACATGCTAGTTGTGGGAGCTTGTAAGGTCGTCCAGAGCTGGGATATGGCTCGTTAAGGGAGCTTAGATGGTCGTCCAGAGCTAGGGCATGGCTCGTTATGGGAGCTTAGATGTTCGTCCAGAGTAAGGGCATGGCTCGTTGTGGGAGCATGTAAGGTCGTCCAGAGCTGGAACATGGCTCGTTGTGGGAGCTTGTAAGGTCGAACAGAGCTGGGACATGGCTCGTTGTGGGAGCTTAGAAGGTCGTCCAGAGCTAGGACATAGCTCGTTGTGGGAGCATGTAAGGTCGTCCAGAGCTGGGACATGGCTCGTTGTGTGAGCTTGTAAGGTCGTCCAGAGCTGGGACATGGCTCGTTGTGGGAGCATGTAAGGTCGTCCAGAGCTGGGACATGGCTCGTTGTGGGAGCTTGGAAGGTCGTCCAGAGCTGGGACATGGCTAATTTTGGGAGCTTGGAAGGTCGTCAAGAGCTGAGACATGGCTCGTTGTGGGAGCTTAGAAGGTCGTCCAGAGCTAGGACATGGCTCGTTGTGGGAGCATGTAAGGTCGTCCAGAGCTGGGACATGGCTCGTTGTGGGAGCTTGTAAGGTGAACAGAGTTGGGACATGGCTAGTTGTGGGAGCTTGTAAGGTCGTCCAGAGCTGGGACATGGCTCGTTAAGGGAGCTTAGATGGTCGTCCAGAGCTAGGGCATGGCTCGTTATGGGACCTTGTAAGGTCGTCCAGAGCTAGGACATGGCTCGTTGTTTGAGCTTGTAAGGTCGAACAGAGCTGGGACATGGCTCGTTGTGGGAGCTTGGAAGGTCGTCCAGAGCTGGGACATGGCTCGTTGTGGGAGCTTGGAAGGTCGTCCAGAGCTGGGACATGGCTAGTTGTGGGAGCTTGGAAGGTCGTCCAGAGCTGGGACATGGCTCGTTGTGGGATCTTAGAAGGTCGTCCAGAGCTAGGACATGGCTTGTTGTGGGAGCATGTAAGGTCGTTAAGAGCTGGGACATGGCTCGTTGTGGGAGCTTGTAAGGTCGAACAGAGCTGGGACATGGCTCGTTGTGGGAGCTTGTAAGGTCGCCCAGAGTTGGGACATGGCTAGTTGTGGGAGCTTGTAAGGTCGTCCAGAGCTGGGACATGGCTCGTTAAGGGAGCTTAGATGGTCGTCCAGAGCTAGGGAATGGCTCGTTGTGGGAGCATGTAAGGTCGTCCAGAGCTGGGACATGGCTCGTTGTGGGAGCTTGTAAGGTCGAAAATAGCTGGGACATGGCTCGTTGTGGAAGCTTGGAAGGTAGTCCGGAGCTGGGACTTGGCTCGTTGTGGGAGCTTAGAAGGTCGTCCAGAGCTAGGACATGGCTCGTTGTGGGAGCATGTAAGGTCGTCCAGAGCTGGGGCATGGCTCGTTGTGGGAGCTTGTAAGGTCGATCAGAGCTGGGACATGGCGAGTTGTGGGAGCTTGTAAGGTCGTCCAGAGCTGGGACACGGCTCGTTGTGGGAGCTTAGAAGGTCGTCCAGAGCTAGGACATAGCTCGTTGTGGGAGCATGTAAGGTCGTCCAGAGCTGAGACATGGCTCGTTGTGGGAGCTTAGAAGGTCATCCAGAACTGGGAGATGGCTCATTTGAGAGCTTGTAAGGGCATCCAGAGCTGGGACATGGCTCATTGTGGGAGCTTGTAAGGTTGTACAGAGCTGGGACATGGCTCGTTGTGGGAACTTGTAAGGTCGTCCAGAGCTGGGACATGGCTCGTTGTGGGAGCTTGTAAGGTCGTCCAGAGCTGGGAGATGGCTCATTTTGGGAGCTTGTAAGGTCGTCCAGAGCTGGGACATGGCTCGTTGTGGGAGCTTTTAAGGTCGTACAGAGCTGGGAGATGGCTCATTGTGGGAGCTTGTAAGGTCGTCCAGAGCTGGGACATAGCTCGTTGTGGGAGCTTGTAAGGTCGTACAGAGCTGGGAGATGGCTCATTGTGGGAGCTTGTAAGGTCGTCCAGAGCTGGGACATGGCCCTTTGTGGGAGCTTGTAAGGTCGTCCAGAGCTGGGACATGGCTCGTTGTGGGAGGTTAGAAGGTCGTCCAGAGCTGGGACATGGCTCAAATTAGAGGTATTGACGGGAAATAGCGATTAAAAATATAGGTTTATCTCAATTTACGTTTTTATACTGTTTTAAGGAACTTGATTTACCAAAAACATCCATATGAAATGCATGGCAATGAAAAATATACTATCATGATTTGTAAACAAACAAATATATAAACAGTATTAAAGATTATGTGTATAGGTTTTTGCTAAATAGCCTTTATCGTTTTTGTGTTTACATTATTTATTCTATTGTGTAATTTAAATTTGAAATAATTTGTAATAACAAATAAAATTAATATACAAAAGTTTATATTTTGTGTCAATATGAATAGAGGCATTTGCCTCTACAATCACCTAGTAAAAACTATATTTGTATAATAACACTGTAGCCTGTTTCATACGAAAACATATATTTTAGGAAGCTTTTTGTGTGTTGTAAAGAAATGCTAAATGTGTATTTTATTGAATTTTTATTTTCCTTGCGTTTTCTCAAGAATAATTATTTTTTCTAATCCTGTACATTTTTTATATCGCTAAATAGCCTATATTTTTTAGCAATGCCACTGTAACCTACACACATACACACACTCACACACACTCACATATACACACAAGTACACTCACACACACACACACACACACACACACACACACACACACACACACACACACACACACACACACACAACAAACACACACACACACACACACACACACACACACACACAACACACAACACACACACTCACACACACAACACACACACACACACACACATACACACACACAACACACACGCAAACTCACATATGTATATACGTATATAGACTCTTATAGGAAAATAAGTACATGAGTACTTTCTAATATCTTTCAAAATACCTTTCTAATTTAAATTCGAAAAGGAGTGTAAGGTTATACATTGAATAAAAGCTATATTGTTATATGTTGGGCTTTAAAAAACACCTTTGAAGTATTGAAGTGGAATTCCACAAATACTCATAACAATCTTGGAAGCAAGCCTCAAACGTCCGGGATTGGTAATCCTCAAATGTACTTAAATTCGTTTACTTTGACTGTTATAAACTGGTTAATAGGTTTTATTATGGTTCACAATACACATTATAAGAGTTGTTAACTTTATATAAAATTGTCTGCTGACATTATATAAACATTTCACGGGCCGTTCTCTTCCACTTAGTTTTCCAATAAATCCTGACAACGTTTAAAGAACCTTGTTTTAATAGCTTTAAAAGCCGTTTTATTAGTTCACACCACGAGGAGCGGTCTTATAAAGCTTAACTTGGACAATAGCCGTGAGGGAGTTTGGCTCTATTGCCGAACTCAATTATCCCTTCATAAGGCACGATATATTAAATTTACGCCATTAATTTTAAAGCGTTGTTCAGTACTTACAAACGTGACTTTTGTCAGTAGGCTTAAACGTTTTATTAATAGGCCATTGTTGTCAGTCAGTTGTAGAAAGTAAAGCTGTTAATTAGGTATTTATAATAGTTGAATTTGCAATATCTATCACAGATTTAATATTTATATAGACTAAAGATGATAAAAGACATTTTTGTAGGCCACCGTTTTGGCCTCGGGACCGAACCTTTTAGCCACAAACCGCAATTACGGCAACTGCGAGAATTAACTTTTTTCTGCTCCCCCCAATCATGCTTTTTGACGTATGTATCCATTAATGATCTTCCCCCTCACCTCGAGATGTTGCCTTTCAGCTACTGTTAGTTCGTCGGCTTGTATCTAGTTTTTTGTTTACAAGAACAATCTTGATCTTCGGCCTTATCGCACTTCTTAATTTTAATTTGTCCTTTTTTATTAATTGTTTTGTAATTTTGTAATCCTTTGTATTTTATTCTCCTAATGAGCATTATAGTTTTATGGCATTTTCCTTAGTCCATAGGAACTTTAATGAGTGTTCTATGTGGCCTAGACCTCACGTCAACGGTTTTCATTTGTATTGTCTTTATTTAATTTTCAATTCATCTCAGGCGGGGTGTTTATATACGATTTCATGACTCGTGGTGTCAAGTGTATTATTTTAATTACTTTTTCGCTGACGTTGAAATCAACTAGATGTTCTATTCACCTAAACTTTCTTTTTATTTTATTTTTATAAAATTTAAAAAAAAGAAAAGTTGTTTATTGAATTTTAGAAATTGAAATTTGTTTTAATTTCTCTACATTATAATGGCGAGTTGCCTAGTGCAGTGTGTGGTGTGTGTGTGGGGGGGGGGGGTGAGTGTGTGCGCGTGTGTGCGTATGTGTGCGTGCGTGTGTGTGATATACAAGTAATAGTATATATGAAGACCATATATGACCAAGTCCTCATTAAAAAGGTTGATATTGAAGAAGAAAGTTTAAAAACGTTGACTGAAAAAGATTTTAATAAAGCATGACTTTTATTACTAATGGCATTAGCGTATATATTTGCATCATTATAATGTTTCTGATATTGCCTATTATTTGTATGAGAGTATTTAAGTTGACAAGCTGGTGTAGCTGTTTATCCAGCATGTTACATTGTATTCGCTTTTGTCGTGTGTATATTTGTTTTGTTTAAAATCTTATTGTTTTTATGATTTTGCTTGTTTGCAAAAGGTTTTTAATTATCCCGTTTTTGCATTGAAACCAACGACAATAGTTCGTTGCGCTTTGTAGCTCCGCAGAAACTTCCACATAGTCAGTAATCAACCCTGCACCGTAGAAAATAAAAAAAATATATATTTCCCTTTTCAAATGCGCCCGGATTAATTAAACGTTTGTGACGTCAGCGTTTGATGAAAGACTTGTGCAACAATTAGAGAAATTTATATGTACTGGAACTAGACGACTAAATAAAAAAGTCCTAATTAGTCCACCGTTAAAATCATGAAATAAGAAATAATAATAAATGAATTCATAGGAAGACGAAGATTTCGTTGCCGAGGTCAAGTAGTGAGACTGTCTGACAAAAAAAGGGGAAAGGAATAATACCATTAATTAACGACCGTTTGATATATTCACCTTAATTCCATTCTAGTAATCCGAACGAGAATACTAAACAACGGTAAATTTTAAAAGAGTTCACCAAAAAACTCACTATACACTAGTTTATAAATATATATACAGTGTAGGCAATTACTGATAAAGACGACATCGTCGTCGAAACTTCTCTGTATGTATCAATAAACTAGTGAGATTTTGAAAGAGCTCATTTAACATTTACCGTTGTGAATTATTTTCACTAGCAATTATAAGCAATTAAGTGATCCGCTAAACTTCGTACCGCCTAAAAGTCAATAAATGGCGTGCCAACATTAGCTGAACTTAAGTTGGCATCTTATTAACATAATAATAGCTGAACGTTTAGTCGATCAAGAAACGCGTGAAAGTAAAAGTTCTTGATTAAATGTTATTTATTGAAGTGCACTTGGATATACAGTGGTTTTCTCAATAGTGCGAACACAAACAAATCGGAAGGTTTTCCGATGGGTGAGAAACCCACATAGTGCTGTTAATGTGAGAAGCATGGATTTTCCAAATTAAGTCAAAACAATTTAAATTTGTTGAATGTTGGTTAGCAAACAAAATTTGGAATGAATTCAACTAAATTATCTTACGATAAGATAGACAATATTTTTTATGCTAGTTTGTTACTTAAAATTTACATTAAAAAAAAAATCCTAGCACTGTTTTATACGTAATTATTTTTCTGCTAAAATTAATTGGTTTGGGGAGGGGTCACGTGCCCCTTGTGCCCCCTGCTACGACCCTTAAGTTTACTGTGCCAGAAACCTTTCCGGGTGTGTACTCAAATATTTCCCAAATTTTCCTGAGAAGGGATCACTGGTTTAGTAATGCATAAAGCTCATACACACACACACACACACACACACACACACGCGCGCGCGCGCGCGCGCACGCACGCGCACACGCACGCGCACGCACGCACGCACGCACGCACAGACGCGAGCGCGCGCACGACCCACACACACACACATGTATATATATATATATATATATATATATATATATATATATATATATATATATATGTACTACGAACAAGGCTAACACAACGGTTTTTATATATGTACTATATATATTATTGACTATTGTTCTCACAAGCTAATATTGTAAGTAATTTATTAATAACTTATATTAATAATAAAAAGATATGATTTTCATTCAGAACCATTTTGGTTAGTACTTATGTTGTATGGAGGACATGGCACCATATATTCTTGTCCTGGCTGGGCGAGGTGTATCGGTTTATTTAGTGTTATTAAGTTTTTTTATCAATGTATTTATTTGTTTTATGTATCTATTGGGCAATTTATTGGTTATAGCTTTTATTTGTATTTTTAGGTCGAATTTGTTTGTTTATAATAATTTATTTTCTATATATTTTCCATTTTTGAGTATTAAACATCAAATATAGTGCGGACCACGTAACCGTGCACTTGGCCTTGAAAGATCGCAGTAGGCGAGAAGGGTGCTAGGGTATCGGTATAAATTCTTCCCTACAAATATGGTAAAGGCTGACTTGGATGAGACGGTCAATATTAGTTGAATTAACTTCGGTATGAAATAACTCCTTCATAAATTACGTGTAGACATCTCGGATACAGAAGCTGTTGATAAATTGAATATTCTCAATATGTTACATATTTACAGAAGTGGTAGTAGATCGACACGCAAAACTAAGTTCACGGTTACGTTGCCGGCATTATAAATTGTGCAAAGTGAATTTAGTTCGTACATATTACACTTATATTAAGATAAACAATCGTCTTTATCTGATTCACTACCTTTAAATCAATAAGGAAAATAATGTTGCTGGAAAGGTGTTCTATGCTCATATCTAGAAACAACAAAAAAGGGACTAGAGTCCCTGTAAAGAGAACGTCATATCGTACAGCAGAACACATTCTTAGGCCCGGCGCACATGAGCTAGAAATTAATCAGGACGCAGAGATAGTTTTCAAGCTGGATAGGCAGAAGTACACTGGGAGTAATGGAGCAACGCACATGGGACGCAGATTGCTATCGGATAGCCTCAGTCTATCTCGATAGGTATCTGGACTGAAGCAGGTTTCTCCTCCTATCTTGGCGTCAACTCTAACGCCAGCGTTCCACAAGTACACAGTGGCTAATGGGACAGTGCACATGCACCGCAGCTTACTTTCTATCTGTGCCATTTTATCAGGTAAGATTTCGATAATATAATTACTTATTTCATATTATTTATATGTTTAACTTTAAATATGATAACCTATTGACATCAATGTGTAACATTATTATTAATTAGGTTGGTAATTTGTTATTAATATCAATGATGATTTATAGTTTTAAATATTAATCTCTAACAGTTACTAATCATTTTATTTAATATCATAGTTATTTATTTATATATTTTTAGTAATTAAATCTATCAGCCATGGAGAGTGAAGATTTGGACATGGATGGAGAATTGTTTATAGAGGAAATTAAACTACATAGGACAATATGGGATGTGCGAAACGAAGACTATAGAGACAGGGTAAAAAAAGCTATCGACTTGGGAGGAAATCTGCCAAAACATGATTTTACATTTCCAAACCAAATTAACAAACAAAATTCATTAAATATCGAGTAGACATTCGAAAATAATTAAAGAATGTGTGTTCATCTTCCCTTAAATCGGTTGAAAGCACCTTTTAAATATCTCTCATTATTAAATGGACGAATCAAATATCTTCTTCATTTACTTTCCCTTTCACTAATATATTTGTACACTAAGAACGAAAACACAACTTTCTTTTTGTAAACTTACACTTGTTTTGATCCATCTCGTAAGAGAAACAACATAGAGTGAAACCAGTCCCCAACATGGAAAATAACTATGAAAAAGATAGGCTTGACATGACGCGAGCTTAAACTCTATCTTATGTGCGCTGAAACTCCGATAGGTATCAAAAAGATTGGATAGAAAACTATCTCAGCGCCCCGATTACTTTCAAGCTCATGTGCGCCAGACCTTAAGTAGCCTGCGTATGTCACGAAGAATATTATATCGCTACCGAAATATTACACAGAAGTACAGAATATTGTTCGTGATAGAATACAAATGATAAATCTTCCCCAGAAATCTACGAATCCAGTGCCACAGGCTCTAGTAAAACGATCTTTCTAAAGATGTCACAGATAAATAAAAGTTTTACGGATAACGTTACCGTTTCGATGGAAGATACTCAAACGTCGATCGGTACCAATAGTAAAGTTCAAACAAACGATTAGCATGTTAGGTAAGAATTAACTATTCTATAAAAGCGCAACAAACTGCTAATAAAACACTTTAAGTTAACATTTCGTAGAATTGATTTTTTTTTTTGTAATAACATTTAATGCAATAACCTACAAATGATAGAAATTTTCAGAGGGTAGAAACAGTTCCCTTTGTTGTTAATTTGATTCAGTATGCCTGAAGTTACATTCGCAAGTTAGTAATGAGAGCAAGACAAAGTTTCAGGCTTTCTAAAGTTTTGAAAGGTTTGCCACTGGAGAGGCTGTGACAGAATTTTCTCGTATTGGTTCTTGAATGCTTCGCATAACAAGTAACGTAGATTCTCTTAATATAGACATAAGTATCAAACTACCAAATAATGCTGCTGCTGTGATAAACTATTTCTTCGAAAGCAAACGAATTTCTCAACGGATTTGTTATTGCACTTGCTTCTTGTAACCAATTAAAACTACCAAGCAGACTGAAAGAGATAGAGGGAAGGAGAGAGAGAAAAGATAATCTCTTTAATGGTGAACGGTCTGTGTGTATTGTGTTAAGAAAAAAACACATATTTGTTCATATATAAAAGAAATTTACAAAAAATAGGAGTTTGTATAAACAATAATATGCCTAAAATAAACAGAAAATTTAAACCTAATAATTTCTAAACAAAAGATTGTGTAAAGATATATATATATATATATATATATATATATATATATATATATATATATATATATATTGGAAAAGGTCCCTTAGGAGAAAGAGTCTACTAAAATATATTATTTATTGGACATAAAAATCGTAACAGAATTTATACATCTAATAGCCAATAAAAGGTATGTTTGAAACATATTCTATAAGCGAAATCGATAGACAATGTAAGGAATAAATAATAACATATTTAAAAAAACATAGTTTACATTGAAAATAAACTAGAAAAATATTTAAGATGTTAACTAATCCTTAGAAAAGAGTAACTTTAAATAGATTACTTAGATGTAAAATATGTTTTATATACGTGTATAATATCAGAATATATAAGTAACAAAATGTCTAAAAATGTAGAAAGACCAATATACATGTGAGTAATCAATAAGCATAATGTATATACAACAGAACTTAAGTTTATAAAGACAAAAATCACGAAAAGAATAAATGAGGATTAAAGAAAGTCGTCAGTTTTAGCCTGACTGGTGAAAAGCGCAGGGGATGAAAGCAAGTGGGAGTTAGTGTTGTGGTAGTGAAATCCTTACAGTATGTTACACTGTACTATCCACTACCTTGTTCACTGCATGAACGTTAACAAGAGATTATTTAGTGGTTCCTCCGCCACCAACTGAATGACCTATTGGGCTAAACCTGACGACTTGCATATACATTCAATAGGTTATTACCAAATACCACTCTTACAAATTATATAATGTTCGACATACAACATTCAATAATCTCAACGCCTTAATTTTAAAACAAAAAAATCGACCATCCACTTACCAACCTCACATTGTTAATGGTAAAACTTTATAGAATTAAAACTGTTAATCTTAAATATCTTGGTAAATTTTGTTGTAACTTTAAAAATATAATATCCAACAAACCTTTGTTGTGTCTTTTTTTTTAACGAACCAAGATTAATTTAATGAAGTCGTTATAACTTTTTTGTCCTTATTAATGCCCAAATAGAGTCAACCAGATAACTTAACCTGTTTTTGGTATTTTCTACTGTAATTATTTAAAATTTTAATTAGGTGAACGTGATTTAGTAAATGAAGGTATATTGTATTTATTATTTCGGTAATTTGAAAGAAAACGCGAGACATAATTTAACTCGGAGCTATGTAAGTACTTCACCAAAATGCCTGGTGGAATTCCTTCATCTGATCTTATTTCCGGTCCAAGAGCGAATCTCCACTCCGTATTCGTCGCTATTAGTTACCCGTCTTGTCTCAAAGTTAAATCATCTAACTGTTTTTTATGTCATGATAGTGATTTTCATTATTGTATTCTGAGGTCTCGAGTGTTTATTCTAATAAATTTCACTCGCCCTTCTCGAACAGTTTGTAAATCGTTACGTGACCTCGTTGATTTTCATGATTTTCTTTTCTCCCGCATAGCATGCTCTATATAACACAATTTCCATATTAAATTATTTCCGGTCATTTTCAAGTTTGTCGATTTATTCGCGCCTACGTACAATTACAAAATAGACGCACTCAGTGACACTGTCATTTTAGGCTATTCTCAACGTACGTAAATTCTTGTAATTTACAACTGGGTTTTTACTTAAAATTTATTGCGTGGAATTATTTTAGAAGCTGACAACATTTACACACATTAATGTGTAGCGATATTGCACACACTTTTGAACAGCGGCATTTAGTTTTTGTATAATTGAGGGATTCCTGTACTCGATGCGTGATAAAATATATGTTATTAGAGACACAGCGGGGGAGAATTTGAAGGAAACCGCCCCTGGAGGTTTTTTAAAGTTGTTTGTAGATATTAAAAATTACTCTCAATTCTCAAGTTGTGTACTAAATTACATACTAATTTCACATTATATAGTAAAATTTAAATTACAAAACTTTAGGATCGTTTTCGAGTTGGCAAAGACCTCAGAGCAGTTAATAAATAAACGTATACATTGTCCGAAAGAGACTTCAATGCGAGAACTTTATTCTATAAATGCGATGTCCCCATATTTGAGAAGGAAGACCTTTGTAAAGAGCCTAAATGGACTTGCTGTGGCTAGATCCATGAGAGAATCGCTTCTACAAGGAATTAACTTCACAACGAGCTTTCATAAAAGTCTTGTAGATTCTGTAATTCTTTGTGGCATTGTAATTAGGGAATTGTTTGCTTTTAAGAACCTCTTACGATTTGCAACCTGATTTCCTACTAAAAGATTAGCAGTTTAAGGATTTTATATAGAAGGATAGACACAATATTTCGAAGAATATAATACATTGCAATGAAAACTATAAAACACTATATCACATATAAAGGATTATTTTGAGTTAAAAGTCAATTGGTATTTTCCTAAATATATTAGTAAACACTTGATAATTCTTTTTATAATTAGACATAGACTTTCAAAGGTATTGTGATGATCTTAAAAGTATAATAAAACAAATGTGAGAAATAATTTTATTTTAGATACCACTATAATTTAAATGTCCTACAACAATAAATGATACTTGAATTTTGTAGTCCATTACATTCGGTGAATCTTATTAATCACTTAAACAATAGTTTATGACTCTCCGGACTTTAAATATTGTACATTTGTTAAAACTTACCGAAACAGACGTTTTCGATTGCTATGTGGCGATCTTCATCAGTGTCAACAAACTAGAACAATATGCATTTTACAGACACACAAACACACAAAGTACAAACATATTAAATAAACAAACACAATACAAATCACACAAACTCTTTGATACTATCGAAAAACTACCTTTATAACCGTCACCGCTTGACCCAACATCTCCTAGCAGAAGACACTGATGAATCGCACATAGCGATCGAAAACGTTCTGTCTCACTAAGGTGTAACAAATTTACAAAATTTAAAGTTCGGAGAGTCATAAACTATTGTTTAAGTGAATAATAAGCAATACTTAAATATTCGTTTAGTATAATATTAAATATTTTGTTCTTATTAATAATTGTCACAAAGTATTTGACACCACAAGCTAAAAAACAAATACAAAATTATATTAAATCAAAAATGTAGATAATTTAGCCAAACATACCCCCTAGTCACCATTAGACCTTAATTACAAAGTTGAAGTCTTACAGTGCTGCCAACGTTACATTTAAACACAAAATTACGTTTTTATCTCTAAACAGGGTTGCCAAATTAGTTTTTAGCATTTATTCAAAAACGTCGGAATAATTAGGAGCCCTTTGACGTCTGTGTCTCAACCTAATTAAAGTAAACAGAACAATTCTAAATATTTACACTTATAGCGAAAAAGGGGGTGAGAAACCTTTATTAGGCCATCTTTTTCCCTCTGTCACTGATTATATCCAACTCTTTTTAGCCCTAATTGAAAATTCCCAGCTCTGTGGTTGAACCCGTAGAGCTATTATTGTAAAAATCTACACGCCATTTTTGCCATTGTTAGGAAGAGCCACCTGTTATAATCTGCATATTTCGCTGTTTCGAAATTTAGTATTGTTTAAAATCTGATGAATATCAGAATAATTAAAGGCCTAAATCTGCTTCTGAATATTGGTGACTTCTGTTAACAACGCTATTATTTCAAAAAGAAGACGTTTTCATTAAAAGTTTCACTTTTTCAAACTTCGGTAGGGACAATGAATATTTTCGGGACAAAATTTTCGTTATTTCGTTTTTATTTCTTATTATTTGACTGTATTACATTGTTGAAAAATGTAACACCTGCCAATCTGCATAAAGTATCACGTGACGTTGCACAAAATGTAGAAAGAAAAATATCAATTTGTCTTTCAAATTGTGTAGTATAACACATTACTACCACAAAACTAGGTTTTTCCTGACAATATATAAGTTATAAGAACATTTTTTTAAATCGATTCTTACTAAAGTCAATAAAGTCAAGTTTTATTTTAATTACTATTTAATAAATAATTACAGTTATTGTATATGAAGAAATAAACCTATCCGTTAAAACAGTTGTTTTACCACATAACCTATAACATAAAAACAGCTGTTTTATGAAATCATATGTTATCACTTATTTTATGTCAAATAGGTCGGAATATTTATGTTCCATACTTTGCCCAATGGTGAAATGTTTAACTCCCATATAAAACTAAAATTAATTAATTTAATTTAATTAATGAATTAGTTTTGGGAAAATTGTATTTTAATCAAGTGGTCTACAATATACGTTTTATACAATGTATTTACTTGAGTGGATGAATAGAGAGTATTTTATTAACAATTGAAAATTTAGAACAACATACATACATACATACATACATATATATATATATATATATATATATATATATATATATATGTGTGTGTGTGTGTATTTATGTATATATATATATATATATATATATATATATATATATATATATATATATTAAACTCCACAAAATAGATGAGCCAATTAGACCTTTGATAAATTTTATAAATGCTCCATCTTACAAAATATCAAAAATTATAGCCAATATTCTTAAGGATAAAGTAAACCATAATAATAGTTATACTATTAATAATTCAATTAATCTTATTGAACATTTAAATCATATTAATATAGATAAAAATACGAAATTGATATCCTTTGATATTAAAAATATGTATTCTAACATTCCTATCAAAGAGACTATTGAAATAATATAAATAAAATAATAATAAATATAATATTATTATAATATTATAAATATTATATTATTATATAATATAATAATATAAAATAAATAAAATTTCTCAATATGAAAAAGATAAAAATTAAATTTAGAAATTGTTAATACATTGAAATTAATATTAAATCAAAACTATTTTTCATATAATAATAAAATTTATAGACAGGAAGATGGTTTAGCTATGGGTTCCCCTTTATCCAGTATAATTTCTGAAATATTTTTACAAGAAATAGATAATAATATAAATGCAATTATAAAAAAGTATGATAAAAATGGACATTGGTTTAGATATGTGGATGATGGGTTATATGTATCAAATAATAATAATATTAATTTAATAAATATATTAGATGAAATAAATAAAATTAATAATAGTATCGATTTTACATATGAAATGGAAAATAATGGTAAAATAAATTTCCTAGTTATCACAATAATTAGAAATGAAACGAGTTTAGAATACATGATTTATCGAAAACCTACACAAACCAATCAAATAATACCTAATTATTCCAACCATCCATATAATCAGAAAATGGCTGCTTTATATAATCTTCTTTACAGAATGAATAAAATTCCTATGAGCAATGAAAATAGAATGAGGGAAAAAAACATAATATACCAGATAGCCGTAGAAAATGGTTACAAAAAGAAAACAGTAGATAAATTAAATTATAATATATTACAAAAACAAATAAAAAATAATATTCATTACAATAGTAATAGTAATAATAATAATACTGTATGGAGTACTTTTACTTACACTGGTTTTGAAATAAAAAATTTTTCCAAATTACTTACTAATAAAAACATAAAAATTGCATATAGAACCAATAATAAATATAATTAACCATAATAATAATATAAATAGTAGGCCTATACATGAGAAAAATGGAGTATATAAATTAGAATGTGAATTTTGTAATAAGGTTTATATAGGACAAACAAAGAAAAAATTAAAAGAAAGGTATAAAGAACATTTTAATGCTTTTTTAAAACCAAATATATATAAGTCTAATTTCGCAACGCATTGTATTAATAATAATCATATGTTTTCTAATATAAATAATATGAAAATTATAAAAGAAGTAAATAAAGGGTTAAAAATGAACGTATGTGAAGCATTTGAAATTTACAAGCATAATATTAATAACAAATTAATAGATGAACAAATTCAAATACGTTCTAAATACCATACTTTGTTCAATGTATATAATGTTGTGGCAGCAGTGGAATAGGTTTGGCAATATTGTAATAGAAAAACCAAAATATGCCAAAATTATAGTATATATATATATATATATATATATATATATATATATATATATATATATATATATATATATATATATATACTTGATATTTTACGTTATCCATTATTTTTCCGTTGCACTGACTTTATGAAGTTATTAAATTACCATTGTAAGTAATTTTTCCACCATTAAGTGCAATGATTTTACCTTGTGTGATGAGGCGCCTTTCGCCTCTATTCGTCATACTATTCAAAAACATTATAAACAAGACTCAAGAGGAAACGTATATGACGTCAACAATTACCAACACGACGGACTGAACATCCGCACCAGAAAAATTGAGAAAAAGTAATCAGTGATTCGACAATGGTCAAGTGACCGAAAGGCGTCTCATCACACATGGTAAAATCATTGCATTTAATGGTGGAAAAATTACTTACAATATATATATATATATATATATATATATATATGAATTCTGTAACAACTGGTATAGGATTTTAGTTGCGCTAAATTCACCATAATATAACCATCACTGTTTTTTGCGGGCCCACTAGGAATATAAAGGACTATCTTTGGGAAATACTTTCCGGCAAAATCACGAACAGCGATATATAGTGGCCGAACCGGCAAACGGTTAATTGAATATTTATATTATATTTAGCTGTTATGATACAAACGTAGGAGATATTGTTCCAAGATTATTTAGGAATTTCCCTTCCTTCTACAATCTACTCAACTCAAAGTTAACACTGTTTACTCTAGTTATTTACTGAAGGCATATTGTCCCCTACTTTTGGAATGCTTTTCCTCGCATACCTAGGAACCGCCATTGTAAAAGCGAAATTCTTTCAAACGAAACAAATTACATGCTTACTGTTTATGCTACGAAATGTCTTTAAGCCAATACATACCTAAAAGATAAACATCTTTTCAGCCATGTTGGCTAGCAGTTCAAAAGCGTACTCAGGGTTGGTGATTTTGATTCAAGGCTTTCTAAGAGATTTTAACAAACGATAAGAACTACATTTTGGTAATTATTTGTATTCTACACACCACCAATAGGACGGAAAATAAGTAGTACCTGGTGATTCAGAAAATCTTAAGTAACACACAAATTTTAATAAACGTTAAAGACGCTTAGAAAATTTAAATTTTATGTAAAGCAAAAATAACTTTCAATAAATCTTTTACAACCACTTCTTGCAAATCACTAAGTTTTATACTGCAATAAAATATAAGCAGGAAATATACACATACTGCAGGTTTGGGTTTATTTTTTAAAAACATTAACGGTTGCACGAGTTGAAATGCAATGAAATGAAACACGACCCCCTTGTGCAGTGTGGCGATTCAAACATTTAATTCTTTTGTTTTCATAACGAAATCAATCCTTTTGTGGCTATATTCTAACGTAATATAATACAACTCTATATAAAATTATTTCAAAAAAATTTCTATAGACTATTATATAAAGGTAATTATTTCATTTTAATTTTTAGGATGTCGGTTTTTTTTTATTATTTTTCTCGTGTTCCTTAAAACCTTATGCAATTCCAAGGGAAATATTTTTTTGTAACGTAAAAATAATTAGTAAACAAACAATTTAACGCTATTATCACAAAGTTGGAGCACTAAACTGTAAAAAAACCATACGGGTAGAATATAATATTAGATATGGAGGAACTTTATTAGGTCTCTATATTTTCATAATTTCAAAGACATTAAATTGGGAATTGAACACTTTTCCTTAGTATTGACGGGTATATCTTCAACTGTTTACATTTTGGGCCAATGGTATTTATTTCCGCATCTATATAATCTGAAACCCACCGCCAACGTACATTATCTATTTTACGTACGCTTTCATAGTGTACGCTATGAAGCCCATGGTTTGTTAACAGAAGGAAATTCAATGAATATTAAATGTATTTAGATAACAAAAGTGAACAATCAAAGAACTCTCTCGTGCTGGCCTAAACAAATAGACAACAATACACATTTACTAAGTACATAGGCCTACAACAGAAGAAAGACGTAAAGGTGAACGGTTGTATTAAACGATTGTTCAAATATTAATACTCAATTATATAGACTGCTCTTCCATTTCTTAACGTTTATTGAAATTACTTTTGTCTTTAGGAGTATTCACAAAAACGACGATGTAAAAAAATTTAAAGAAAACGTATCAGTATTATGATAAAATAACAGATGAGAAAAAAACAAACATTGTTGGATCTTATTGTTAAAATCCACTCGAGAAAAAATAACCATAGAAACCTTACAACCGAAGAAAAAAAAAATATATAAAAAAGGGCAATCATAGCCAGGCAATCAGCAAAAGTGTCTGATTATACAGATTAGTGTCATTTGAACGTCTTTATATATATATATATATATATATATATATATATATATATATATATATATATAAGATTACATAATATACACAAATACAGGCATATTTATTTATTGAATAATAAACTCAAAGCTTTTCGTTGGTTTACATTACCAACATCCTCAGGAGTTACAATACTAAGAATGATCATTCTTAGTATTGTAACTCCTGAGTATGTTGGTAATGTAAACCAACGAAAAGCTTTGAGTTTATTGTTCAATAAATTAAATATGCCTGTATTTGTGTGTATTATTTGATCTTAAAAATATTCTAACAGGAAAACACATTTGATATTATATATATATATATATATATATATATATATATATATATGTGTGTGTGTGTGTGTGTGTCGCCTGGAAAAAAAAAATATATATATATATATATGTGTGTGTCTGTGTGTGTGTGTATAGTAATAAATATAAATATACACACCTCCCCGATGCATTAGCACAAATTATAGTAGATAAAATGTATCAACAGTGTAAATGGTTGCGACTGGTGGAAATTATAAGTAATGTGTGGGGATGGATTAAACAAGTGACCTATATGATTTAAGGACGCCGTAAATATAGATAGTGCACAATAGCTAGATGACATTTTCACACCCAAATAATTTATTCCTGACAGAATACATGTTTTAGACATGTGAAGGCATATTTCAAAGTGATTTCTACGATCATTTACAGTCTATTATAAAAGTAGTTATAAATGATTAATTGTGTAACTTTATATAATATATGACTAAAAGTTGTTACATTTCGAAATATTTTATTTAATTATTTTTACTAAACTTTTTATCAGGCAGAAGTATTAATTGATTTGACAGCATAATAGTATAGTTTATCTTCTCACTATATGAAAATGAATGTATGTATGTACGAGCCTTATGCCTTACTAAACCACTGATACGACCGCCATGCAACTTTGAGAAATGGTTGAGTACATTTCTGGGAAGGTTTCTAGCACAGTAAGCCTCAGACGCGTAGCTAGGGGGCACTTGAACCGTCCAAATCATTTAATTTTAGCAGAAAAGCAATAACTTATAAAACTGTTTCTTTGTAAAACAGCTTCTCGAAGACATAACTTTTCAACATGTATTTTTATGTACCAAAATAGCATGAAATATTATTTTTTTTCTTATCTTATAACATTTCATTGAATTTATTCCAAATTTTGGTTGCTAGGAATCAAAGTTATTTGGAGTTAATTTTGAAAACGCATGCGTCACATTAACAGCTGTATGTCCCTTGCCCAGGCGTCGGAAAACCTGATTAATTTATGTACCCACCAAAAAGAAAAAACAACAAATATTGTATGTCCGAGTGCACTTCAATAAATAACAATCAATCAAACATTTTTATTGTGACACTTTTCTCGATCGACTACTATAAATTCAGTTATTATTATGTTGATAAAATACTAAATGAGTTCAGCTAATATGAACACGCCGGTACATATTTTAGGCGGTACAAGGTTTGACGGGTTAGATAGTTGTTAATAAATGTAAATTATGATAACAATATAGTTGCCCTAAACACGAATAATAAAATATATCTTTTTGTTAAAATTTATTGTTTTTTGTTTAATCTTTGACTTAAGGTAAAAGTATGCATAAATTATAATTTGGATATCTCAGAATTTTGAGGCAATATTGTTCCCATTAAACGACGAGTAACATTGACTTGTTTATATTGTATATTAGATTTAGTATTTTTATGTGTACCCCGGCTTAACCTCATTTGTAAAGCAAACTTTTGTCGCAAACTTTATATTGTACTTTAGAACTACTTGGAAGGGCAACTATTTGAAAGAAATTGCTCTCACAAGTTAAGAAGGGTGGAATTGTTAAATAAAATTTCTCCAGCTAAATAACTTGATTATAGTTTCCCGGCGGAGTGGAAAATACTTGACCTATTTCACAGCTAAACAATAGTTTCTTTACAGAAACGATGGCATCTAGTCATAATGGATCACGTCAACGAAATCGTCGGAAACTCGACGCTAGAATGTTTTAGATTCTGATAAGTACGTTTTATTATACACTCAGCGCCTATAGATAATACAAAAAATTTATAATATCTTATATTTCTGCTTGGTTTGTTATTAGAAATTGAGTATGATGCAAATTTAGCTTGCC
The DNA here is from genome assembly GCA_036971475.1 of Prosapia bicincta. Taxonomy (NCBI): domain Eukaryota; kingdom Metazoa; phylum Arthropoda; class Insecta; order Hemiptera; family Cercopidae; genus Prosapia; species Prosapia bicincta. The sequence continues at coordinate 72,836,953 of JBAIZL010000005.1, read as the reverse complement.
AGAATTGTAAAGTTATTATTTATTATCAGGAAAAAACGTACTTAATTTTTACAAACTATTTTATTACAATTTTGTATTATTTTATGAAGAGAACTCTTACCAATCCAATAACTTCTCGAGCCTTTAACTTAATTAAACTATTTAAACAACTATTTTTCAATCCCTGTGGGTAATTTTCGCTAACGTCATTATGAGACACTAGAAAATTTGTCCTCGAGCGGTAAAAATGTTGGTTTGAGAATTTCATAAATTTCGTTAAATTTAGAAAGTTTCTAACTTCTTCAATACAATCTACAAGCGTTGAAATCTTCCATACAAGCGTTAACATCTCCTATCGTAAAATATAAAATCTAATGCACGAAAAATATTCTATTGCATCGTGATAAAAATAATAATTATCTTAAAAGAAACCAAATATGCAAAATGTGCAAACATATTACGAGAAAGTAACCGATATAAAACATATATGAAAGTTTCAACATGAACCTGTATTTTATACAGATAAAACTGAATTTATAGCGATTCAAAATCAGAGATGTTCTAAAACACAATGGAGGCACAATACGGAACTAGCCAATCTCCCTGCATTGCTTCTACGCTACTGAGCACCACGACAATACATTTCGGAGACAAAAGCTGAATACGGGCTAACTCTGTGCAGTTTACCAAAATGGACCGTATATCTGGACTGTATTTTTCATTACTGCATTTTCCAGTGTGTAATGACATTCAGGATTTTCTTGTAATAAATGTGAGATGTGCGCAAAACGCAACGAACACCTGGAGCAAAATAAGAACCTGACTGTCAAGTGTGCTGGCTTCACAAACAAGTGTGATTTTGTTTCACAGTTGTTTCGCTTTGCACAAACATCATCTACCTTTGTCTACATGGAATCTAATGAGACCCCGCGAGGGGGAGACAATTGTACTGAGATGTTATTAAGAGAAAATGTGAAAATAAAACACTTTGTATGCGTTTTTTCACTGCAGACTGTCCTTAATATGGAAATGTAGTCATTTATGATAATAGCCGTTTATGAAGAATTTATTTTCCTTATTACTTGGATATTATGACGCATCCTATGACTATATAATACTAGCAGAGCCCCTGTCCTTCGTACGGGGTTGACGAATATTTGTATTGATTTAATTTTTTTTTATATTTGGGTTGAATTTAATTTACTGAAAATAAATACCAATAAATGTATGGTAAATACCAGTCTTTGTATGTTATCCCTCTGAGGATGGTTACTTTGTAACTGAAATGTACATTACGGTAAATTAAAGAAAGTTTGTGGTTAAGAGGTTTTTGTGTATTTATTATTAAATTCAACCACAGTATATTCCTAATAAATAGTATCAAACTACAGTTTATAAACTTACATTTAAGGGAGTTTTTAAGGCTATTGGGCGGTGCCCTGACTGAATTTCTAAATAAAACTAATCCTATGTGAAAACCAGGGACCCTAAAAATGTCCATGTAGAATTTAAGGTATTTATTTCCGTTCCCACGTGTTCCATAAAGGTTAATATTATCCCGGGCGACTCAGAAAGATGACAGTGATACGAAAAAATAATGAAAATTCTCGGTCAGGGAAATAAATAAAATTTTTAAAGTAAATTGGGTAAAACATTCATTGCGGAGTAATAAGAAGTAGTACGTCCGCGTATCAACATCGCGCAGCACTACGTATACATATATTTAATTATAGGCCTACCTATAAAGTATCCAGTTACGATAGATTTGGTTGTAACTTTATACAGTATTATATACCTATATTAAAATATACCTGTAAAGTATCCAGTCAAGATATTTGGTTGTAATTTTATACGTCATTACCTAATTAAACGTCTACTTCCGAGGAGTAAAAATTCGTCACGTGATCTCTATTCTAGCCTTAAATGTGTACATTTGGTTAAACGTATAAAATTACAACCAAATCTATCCTGACTGGATACTTCAGAGGTATATAGCTAATATTAACCTTCCGGGGCAATAAAAAACATTAATTGTAATTAGATGCCTATAATTTTGATTTATATACCTTTTCTCATTGTTTTAAAATACTGTAATACATCGCGAGTTTTACGACAATCTTCCCACAATACTGGTTTTAGAACAACACTGAAATCGAATTAATGACAAAGAAATAGAAAACACGACCATACAACAAAACTCTACATAGATTAGGGGAACATAAATTGTCATTTATAGCTGTAGGCTTAGCATTAGTAGTCTGGAACACACTTTCATTAAATTCACCCTCCAGGTACCATGACCGAACTAGATCCCAAGGCTCATATATGTGCCATGGAGGAAATAGACAATTTAATGCCAAGGGTGTGTTTGTAGAGCACACATAGGCTTTAGACTTAGCATTAGTAGTCTGGAATACCCTTTCATTAAATTTACCCTCCAGGTGTCATGGCCGAGCTGGATCTCAAGGTTTGCCCATGTGCCATGGGAGAAATAGAAAATTCAATGCCAAGGGTGTGTTTGTAGAGCACACATAGGCTTTAGACTTAGCATTAATAGTCTGGCACACCCTTTCATTACATTCACCCTCCAGGTGTCATGGTCGAGCTAGATCTCAAGGTTTGCTCATGTGCCATGCTGGAAATAGAAAATGTAATGCCGAGGGTGTGTTTGTAGAGCTTTCATAGCTTTAGACTTAGCATTAATAGTCTGGCACACCCTTTCATTAAATTCACCCTCCAGGTGTCATGGTCGAGCTAGATCTCAAGGTTTGCTCATGTGCCATGGAAGAAATAGAAAATGTAATGCCGAGGGTGTGTTTGTAGAGCTTTCATAGCTTTAGACTTAGCATTAATAGTCTGGCACACCCTTTCATTAAATTCACCCTCCAGGTGTCATGGTCGAGCTAGATCTCAAGGTTTGCTCATGTGCCATGGAGGAAATAGAAAATGTAATGCCGAGGGTGTGTTTGTAGAGCTTTCATAGCTTTAGACTTAGCATTAATAGTCTGGCACACCCTTTCATTAAATTCACCCTCTAGGTGCCATGGTCGAGCTAGATCTCAAGGTTTGCTCATGTGCCATGGAGGAAATAGAAAATGTAATGCCGAGGGTGTGTTTGTAGAGCTTTCATAGCTTTAGACTTAGCATTAATAGTCTGGCACACCCTTTCATTAAATTCACCCTCCAGGTGTCATGGTCGAGCTAGATCTCAAGGTTTGCTCATGTGCCATGGAGGAAATAGAAAACGTAATGCCGAGGGTGTGTTTGTAGAGCTTTCATAGCTTTAGACTTAGTATTAATAGTCTGGCACACCCTTTCATTAAATTCACCCTCTAGGTGTCATGGTCGAGCTAGATCTCAAGGTTTGCTCATGTGCCATGGAGGAAATAGAAAACGTAATGCCGAGGGTGTGTTTGTAGAGCTTTCATAGCTTTAGACTTAGTATTAATAGTCTGGCACACCCTTTCATTAAATTCACCCTCTAGGTGCCATGGTCGAGCTAGATCTCAAGGTTTGCTCATGTGCCATGGAGGAAATAGAAAATGTAATGCCGAGGGTGTGTTTGTAGAGCTTTCATAGCTTTAGACTTAGCATTAATAGTCTGGCACACCCTTTCATTAAATTCACCCTCTAGGTGCCATGGTCGAGCTAGATCTCAAGGTTTGCTCATGTGCCATGGAGGAAATAGAAAATGTAATGCCGAGGGTGTGTTTGTAGAGCTTTCATAGCTTTAGACGTAGCATTAATAGTCTGGCACACCCTTTCATTAAATTCACCCTCTAGGTGCCATGGTCGAGCTAGATCTCAAGGTTTGCTCATGTGCCATGGAGGAAATAGAAAATGTAATGCCGAGGGTGTGTTTGTAGAGCTTTCATAGCTTTAGACTTAGCATTAATAGTCTGGCACACCCTTTCATTAAATTCACCCTCTAGGTGCCATGGTCGAGCTAGATCTCAAGGTTTGCTCATGTGCCATGGAGGAAATAGAAAATGTAATGCCGAGGGTGTGTTTGTAGAGCTTTCATAGCTTTAGACTTAGCATTAATAGTCTGGCACACCCTTTCATTAAATTCACCCTCTAGGTGCCATAGTCGAGCTAGATCTCAAGGTTTGCTCATGTGCCATGCTGGAAATAGAAATTTTAATGCCAAAGGTGTGTACATAGACCACTTATAGCGAATAATGTGTCACATAGGTGATGTGAAATGAATAAACCCTATCTGGATGAACGTGTTGAACGAAAATGTATTCTGGATGAATTTTATACGTTTTTTTAAAAATCGATAGTATTCCAAAGAAAAAACGGGGACGTCCTAAATATGTTTTTCTGTATATCGAGTTCTTGGGATAGAAGATTTTTAGAGTAGCTGTGGTTTTCTTTTATCCGTACGACTCACTTCCACTGTATATGATATCAGGATGGGAGTAATAAGTCTATCGATACTGATCGAATATAAACATATTGTTAGCTATTTTCATTTCATCCTTTGAGACGTGAAGGGGTTGCTAAATCACGCATACGTACCGCCTATTAACATTTTACCAAATTGAAAACCCCTTCCTTCAGGAAACAATAGAGTAGCTCTCGTAGGAAGGCTAACATCACAAGGAGGAAAGCGTTCAGGGTGATGAGTTATGACGCACTGGTACACTACATACGAGCCATACAACCCTAGACCTGGTAATTAATGAACTTATGGTGGACAATATGTAATTTGTCTAGAGTGTAAATACCTACAAATTATCAGTGTGCATCTGTTTGTAGTTTGTTTACATATGAGAGCCGTATAAATAGATGGAACCATTCATAATAAGTGATCGTTTACACAGCTGGGAGCAGTTTATTTTAATTTTTTTGTAAACAGGAACAAACCTCTTTTTGTTTATTGCTATGTTCTCCAGCAGTTCCCCAGAATACCATGCATATTCTACATATTATATTATAGAAATCTCTAAGCTCGGGAAAACGGGGAGGCTACAAAACGTGTTTTCTCAAACGGACCTGTTCACAATGAATTAAAAAGGTCAATATACTCATACTCAAAGACAATAAATATAAAATCCGATCCAGTGTAAACATGTTTGTCATACATTGTATATTATTTCAATATTTCAGTTTAGTTTTTAGTTATTTAAATAATCGTTTATTAGTTTAAATTGGCAAAACCATTACTTACTGATGTTTCCCTGGAGACGATTTCGTACTTGTTAAATGCTGCGAGTCACGGACGAGATTCTGAAACAGCAATAGTATTGTAAGCTTTACTTAGACGATTAGAGATCGCATATGCAGTAAAATCTTATATAAAGATACATAAATAAATAAATACATAAATATATATATATATATATATATATATATATATATATATATATATATATATATATATATATATATATGACTGTATGTATGTAGGATGAGCCTTAAGCGTTACTAAAACATTGATCCGATCGCCATGACACTTTGTGAAATTGTTGAGGGTTTCCAGGGAAGATTTTTGGCATAGTAAGTCACAAGTGCGTTGCCAGGGGGCACCCCACCAAACCAAATACTCTTAACTGAAAAATATTAAACTATAAAACAACGTTAGGGTTTTAGAAAAAACAGCTTCACGACGACATGACAATGTTTTTCAACATGTAATTGTAAAGTGCCAAAATTGAATAAAACTGATTTTCAAGCTTATCTTAAGAAATTTCGTTGAATTCATTCCAAATTTTGGTTGCTAAGCAACAACTATGATTATGTTAATAACATACCAAATTGAGTTTAGCCAAGATTAACTCGCCATTTATAGACGTTTAGGTGATACAAAGTTCGCTGGGTCAGCTGGTAATTATTAAATGCTACAAAAATAAACATATATATCGTGGAAAATAAAACTACCTACTAAACCAACAAACATTTATAAAATGTTTCCCTAGATACAAAATGTTTATATACTAGAGGATTAAGGGAAAATACTCATATTTAAGTATATTTACAAACTGAAGATAAATATAATGCCAGTATAAACAAACACGTGTCTTCAAGTTACACAAAAAGAAAAACAACCTCTCAAATAACATTCTCAGCGTTAGCAATAACCTAAATAGCTCCAGCCGTTGCAATCTAGTGAAATGTATTTATGTTTGCAACTTTGTATTCAACCATGATTTAAAAAAAAACTTAGCCTACATTTCGTGGGAAGCGTATAATGTAGAGTTTTCACAAACATGGCCTGAGTGGTATGTTTGCTAACGGGGAGCACTCAATATAAATATGTTCGAAAAAAGGGTTAACTTCTGGATGACGTCACGTTAATTGTTCTCCAGTGTAGAAACTGCCGGGAAATCAGAAATATGTGTGTAAATATTATTTAGTTATTACACCATTTATATATATATATATATATATATATATATATATATACGGGGAATGTTTGACACCCTGTAGGTACGATGCACGTATGAGCCTTATGCGTTACTAAAGTCTATGAGCAAAATAGATACTTTGTTGCAAGACAGATTTAATAGAATGAATTTGCCGGTTTATTCAGAAACAGGTAGAGGATAGAGTCTGCTCAGCACTCAGATGAAAAGATGTAGGCTAAAGGTCGCGCAAATCCCATCAAATGTAATCAGTAAGGTTCCACTTGGCCCTTAGCCAAATGTCAAGAAGTCCGTTTAAAGAAACCCACCCGGGGCCCTGCATTATTTAACACTTTAAACAGCTTTCATTGCTTTGATGTTCGAATTGTGCTTCCTTTTTATAGTCGTTTTTTTAGAAACTTTAATGATAGGAAATATATATTAAGCGATATCTTGAATGATTTTTAAGTAGATAATTTTGCACTGTAAAGTTCTTCATAACAAATATCAAACCGATTTTTACGTTTAATAATATTTTCAGACACTTTTAGTATGTTTTATTCAACGATAATATAATCAATGAATCATTTTATCAACAATGTTTTGGTTTCTATGGTAATTATTCGTATTTAAACTATATAAAAATCTATTATAAAAATTATAGCTTCAATTATAGCTATTACCCTCATGCCACTGAGCCATTACGCCACTGATCCAATCACCATGATACTTTAAGGAATTTTTGAGTATGTTCCTGGAAGTCTCAGGGGCGTAGCCAGATGGTACAAGGGGTACATGACCTCAAACCAAATAACTTCAAAATAAAAACATGAACCTATAAAACGACGCTAACGTTTTAGCGAAACAGCTTCCCGATAGCATTTTTTTTCAACATGTAATTTGTACGAAAATGGCATAGAATATTATTTTTTTATCTTATCTTAAGACATTTAATTCAATTAATTCCAACTTTTTGATACTAAGTAACATCTAACAAATGTAAATAATTTTCCAACATATTTCAAAGTTATTTCTGTACAATTGGGTCTCCCAAAAACCGAGCGATAGGTAGTTCTACGTCTCAAGCACAAAAGTCCATAGCACAACGTTCCTCACAAACAAATGCACTACGAGTAGCGAGTTTAGAACCCAATCGAGAACGTATTGCTCGAACCTATCTAAAACCAACGACCGACTACTACAAGTTCAGCTATTATTATGTTATTAAAATACCAAATTAAGTTTAACTAATACACTGGCAGCTTGCTTGTGCCTCGTACATTGGACACCGGGCCATCGGCTGTGATTGATGCTGGACGCCCGTACTAAGAAGTAAGTAAGGTTAACTAATACACTGGCAGCTTGCTTGTGCCTCGTACATTGGACACCGGGCCATCGGCTATGATTGATGCTGGACGCCCGTACTAAGAAGTAAGAAGTAAGTAAGGTTAACTAATACACTGGCAGCTTGCTTGTGCCTCGTACATTGGACACCGGGCCATCGGCTATGATTGATGCTGGACGCCCGTACTAAGAAGTAAGAAGTAAGTAAGTTTAACTAATGTTAACACGCCATTTATTTGCTTTTCTGCGGTTCGCCGGGTCAGCTAGTGTCTAAACAAACCGTATAACTTCATAGTCGTGCACTGATAAGCCTAATCCTAAACACACGTGCCACATTACCTGAACATAGACCTCCAAACCCAACTTTCATAACGAAAGTAACTTCACTGGATAACAGATCTATTTATATAACGAGTCAACATATTTATATAACAAGATCTCGCTTGGTTACGTAAACAACCCAAGAATTGACACATATTGAACATATTGAATACACCGTCACGTGCACAATACGTGGTAAAACCCACCTGAAACTAATAAAAGAATCGCTATTAATTCATATATCCTACATATATGTGTGTGTGTGTGTGTGCAATATGTTTTCTTGTATAATAATAAAAAAACACTGAGGCTATTCAAATACTGAGGATATGTTTAATAGTTTCCATTCAATCACCAGCATCATGAGGAATCAATAAAACAATAATGCCAAAAGTACAATAATGCATAATTGTATTATTATTTCCTGATGATTTTGGTACTGTTTATCAACGAAAAGTTTTGAATAAATAATTTTTTTTAAATTTACATATATTTATATATATATATATATATATATATATATAAATATATATATATATATAAAATGTGTGTGTGTGTGTGTGTGTGTGTGTGTGTGTGTGTGCGTGGTGTGTGTGTGTGTGTGTGTGTGTGTGTGTGTGTGTGTGTGTGTGTGTGTGTGTGTGTGTGTGTGTGTGTGTGTTTGTGTTTGTGTTTGTGTGTGTGTGTGTGTGTGTGTGTGTGTGTGTGTGTGTGTGTGTGTGTGTGTGTGTGTGTGTGTGTGTGTGTGTGTGTGTGTGTGTGTGTGTGTGTGTGTGTGTGTGTGTGTGTGTGTGTGTGTGTGGAGTGTTTGTGTGTGTGTGTATTTATAAAAATTTCCTATTCATAGATAGACGTTTTGAAGCGTCCTAGATTTCACCAGTTAGTAATGGAAGAATAAAATAAAAATTCCCAAGCGGAATTTCTTGCCTAGATATTCCCGTCTGAATAGAAAATACTTAACCTAATTGCCAAGAAGGAATATTTTGTTTTAGTATCGGAAATGTAATAAGCATAACGCCATGTCAAAGTATTAGTTGGAGATTCTATAATTTCTTAGAAGAAATATTTAAATATCCGCTCTCAAGCACACTCTAGCTATAAACGTTACCGATAAATGCACTAGTTTTATTATATTATCCTAAACTTTAGGTGTTATGGCGTTTTCTTAGACAAATAATAAACTGTTATTGTTTATCTGTCATGACCAAAAAACATTTCGAATAAAAATAAACAAATAGAAAAAATGTTTTTTTTAAGCAGAAGTAGGACTGACGCAGAGAGGAATGATTATTTCTTAAAGCGTTCTAATTGAATATGATAACCTAATAACTTCTTAAGCATGCCACTATAAATGTTTAATAAATAAAATGTATTTAAAAGCAAGGGAGAAACAGCTGTAATTTTTTTTAATAAAAAAGGTCATTAAAATAAAATTTTTAGTAATTTCCTACTTAGGTCAAGAAAAAAATATTTTATATTTGTTACTTTTTAATAAATAGAGTAACATAACCTATGCGTTAAAACAGCGGTTCTAATACACAACCTATAACATAAAATCAGCTGTTTTATGAAATCTTATCCATTACATGCAGCCAAATGGGACGAAATAGCTACATTGGATACTTTGCCCCTTTTTGTGAAAATCTTTCCTCCATATTAAAACTAAAATAATTCATTAAATTTAATTAAAGAATTAATATTATTTAAAACTGTATTAACATCTAGTGTCGTTCACTACGAGTTTAAACAAATGTATTTGAACTTGATTGGATGAATAAAAAGTATTTTAGTAACGATTGGAAATTTGAACAATATATATAGTGATTATAGTGATGCAGTGAACTGCATAAGGGATTGAAATATATGAAATCAAAATTCTTTAAACTAATAAGTTTTATTTAACTGTGGAAAACGAATATTTGTCTTTGTGCAAAACATCTACAGCATTTTAAAACATAAAGTAAGTGAAAAATGTATTTCAAAGACGGTTTAATAGAATCTGTTTAATGCAGTTAGTAATACAATGAATATAATTAATAAAACACTTTATGTTTTATGTTTATAAAAAATGATTTTCAACTAATTTAACAGAAATCTGATCATGAAAATATTTATTCGCAACAAAGGTTTTCAATTTGAAATAAAAACACATAACGCTTTGCAATTACATTGAATTAATTGTATAAAAATATTTTGTAATATAAATGTTTATGTATTAACTGATAAAAGAATGTAATAACATTTAAATATAAATAGGAACATGAAATAGAGTTACACAATCTAAAACCAATAACATACAATCAGCTGTTTTATAAAATCATTTGATGTTATCACATAATTCAATCTAAAATATGAAGAGCGCAACTTCAAGCAACCACAAGCAGAAGACAATTCTCTGAATACAACAGTCAGGCCTACCACAAAAAACATAAATAAACCCTGCAGAAATTCTTTAATAAAGAATCCTAAGTTATAAATAGAATATATAGTTGAATTTCAACAGTTACAAGAACAAGATATTGTTCTGAAACAAATGAAGCTTGTTTAACAATACGGAAGTAGCAATCTCCTTGCACCGCTTCCACGCTACTGAACACCACGACAAAAGTTGAATACACCTTAACTACGTGCAGTTTACCAAATGACGTCATTGTTGCCAATTTACAACAATCAGTCATTAGAAAATCCACCCATCGTGAATTAATATTCAAAGCGTTACTGTGTAATAAATACGTGATCGATGCGCCAACCGCAAGCGCCTAGGCATTGTGAAAAACTATCGCGTACTTTACTACAGTAAATTCGCTTTGCACAGTCATCATCATTCACAATGCTATCTTTGTCCACAACGATGTTTGTGTAGTATAAACAACTGCAGGGTATTACAATCTGAGAAATGTTGTAAAATGATAAACTTTGTAGTTACCTTTCTCCGTATGAAAAAGTCATAATATGAACCTCTAAAAATGCACTGTATAAAATTAACAAAAATATATTTTAAGGAAACATTGTATGTCCCCAGTAAACTTGGGGGGTTATGTAAGATTAGAAAACAAAATATAAAGTTTAAAGTTGAAGTTCTCATTTTTTTCCCTATTATCTACATAGGGTAGAAGGGTAAACTGCCCATCGACCACATAAGCTAACAGGGCCTAAATTTAGGCGACGAGCATGTTTGTTACTAGTGACAATAATCTATGTGTAATCTTTGGTTCTTGCAAAGGGGCTAAAGCTTGAGCACACGTTCAATGTAACAGCCATGGGACTGACCCACAGACATGAAAACATGAACGGAAATGGAGTTAGTTAAATGTTTATTATAATATAGCTAAATTAATTGTAAACCAGTATAAACAATAACATATTAATGTCAATTCTACATAGATCAACAAAGACAAATTTTATTTTAGTTACTTTTTATTGAAAAATTACAATTAATATAAATAAACTAACATAACCTATGCGTTGAAAAAGCTGTTCTATCACATAACATAAAATCAGCTGTAATGAAATTATGTGTTGTCACTTATTTCTAGCGAAATGGGACGAAATAACTATAGGCCATATCTTGTCTTGTTTGTGAAAAGTTTTACTCATATATAAAACTAATATATTTCAAAATTAAATTTGAAAGAACTGTATTAAAATCAAGTGTCATCCAATACAAGTTTTAAGGAAATGTATTTGAACTTGAGTGGACGAGTAAAAAGTATTTTATTAAGCAACTTCGTACTAACGATATTTGTACAAATATACACGGGTATATATATATATATATATATATATATATGGGTAGAATGAGAATGAATAGAAGGAATTAAAAACGGCTGTTGTATGAAATCATAAGTTATCACTTTAGAAGAATCGAAAATTTATGATGAAGTCAACTAAAAGAATTTTGTTAACAACAAAATGTGTCACTCGCGCCAAAAAGGCAAAAGCTCACAAAATTAATGTGATAAAAAGAAACAATATATTTATTTTATTCCAGGTATTTTTATTATATTATTTTGGTTGCTAAAATATAGAAAACAAATTTTAAAAATAATGTATTTAATTTGGAACATATTTTGTTATATTGTGAATAAATACTAATTTTAAAAAATTGAAAGATATTTCATTAATTAAAATAAATCTGAGGCTACTTTGCACCTCATAATATAAGTCGCTGATGTTGATGACCGTGAGAATTCATTTCGGATAATAGCAGGCTACGACTTCTGTATGATATTCCGCCGCTGTCGTTCCATTTCACAATGTAGTGTACGTGTAATGACCCAGACTAACAACGCGGATATTACTCTATGAATAACTTACAGTTTTACATAATGCAAAAGTTATATAGGTGTAGGACAATCCGTAAAGCTATGCATTCCAAATAATTTGGGATTCTGTATTCATATGATTTAATGTAGTTTTTCCGTTAACTAAATATTAAGTGAATACATATGGTATAGTTTTCAGTCAATGTGGTTACACATAGTGAAGCTTCAAAATAAACTATAACCTAGTGTAAAAACTATATACCGTACATAGTTGTATTTAACTTTGCAGATTAATTTAAATATTATTGAATATGTATTTTGTCATAACCTTACAACACGATGAACTTGGTGAAAGCAATTTCAGAATTATTCTGTCCGTTAACGATAAGAACCAGTTTATTTCAACTCTATGCAAGAAATTAGGCTACTATTTTTGCAATGAGAGATTTTATAACAATGGAATTTAGTTATTTTTGTGTTTAAATAAATTTTTCAACAACATTAGTAAAGCATGGAAACAAATACATGTTTACGACACACGTGTAATATATATATATAATCACACACACGCACGCACGCACGCACGCACGCACGCACACACACACACACACACACACACACACACACACACACACACACACACACACACACACACACACACACACACACACACACACACACACACACACACACATGCACACACATCAACACAGACACACACACACACGCACGCAACACACACACACACACACACACACACACACACACACACACACACGCGCGCACACAACACACACACGCACGTACGCACACAGACACACACACACACACACACACACACACACACACACACACACACACACACACACACATACGCACACACATCAACACAGACACACACACACACACACGTACGCACACAGACACACACACACACACACATCAACACACACACACACACACACACACACATAAACAAACACACACACACACACACACACAAACACACACACACACACAAACACACACACACACACACACACACACACAAAAACACACACACACACAAACACCCATACTCGCACACACATCAACACACACACACACACACACACACACACAAACACATTTGGAGTTATAAAGTGTAGCTAAAGTTACATGAAAGCAGTAAACCCATTTTCCCTTTAAACCAAGTAAGATTCTCCCGCTTTCCTATTTTCTAGGTTAGTTTATTTTTATACATTTTAAGAATAGCCTCGTCTATCTCACTAACAAACCAAACATTAAGGCGGTAGCAGAAAGCTTTCGTCTCTACTTAGCTAAAACACTTTATATTGTTAAGAAAGTGGAAAGTACCGAGTGTTTCATTAAAAGGTTACTTGAACTAATCTGCAAAGTGAATTTAAGTTGACAAGTTAATTAAAATCGTCTTCCATAAACATTGTTCCACAGAGAAATTAAACACGGCTTATTTATGGTAAGCGTCGTTGTTAGAGTTAGTGGAAGTTACGTATAAACAGTTTAGCTTATAAAAATACGTTGAAACTTTCTAAGGATTTGTCGATTTCACATTCAATCTGTGTTGCCGGTAACTCGTCTAATTTCCGCTGCCGCTGTCATTTAAACGTTTCAAAACAATATAAAATAGAATATATTAATATAATATAAATTCAACAACACGTCCTAGTTTGGTTTTAGTTGATTGAGGGAGATGAGTTTCCTGAGTTGTGTGGAAAGGTAGGCTGGAGGTGAAGGGGATGGCTGTAGCAAGTTGTGTTTCACAGAGTTATGGTGTTGCCGCTATACTTGTGCTTAGTTCAATACCTCTGGCAATATGTACCTTTGGTATTTCTTTAATGTATTATCGCTAGGTCAGATCGCAAAAAGGAACGAATCGGTAGGAGTAGATCTGCGTTTAATAATCCCTGAGGATGGTACGGAAGTAGATTCAAGAAGTAGACAGTATAAATAAAGGTCTTGAGAGTCAAGTTTCTTTTGTTTTCAAGTTAAATGAGTGGAATACCTAACAAAAATACCAAATAATAAAAAAAAAAATTAAACTAATTTCTCTTTTCAGTCAACTAGAAATATTTTATTTTGGTTATTTCTTAATAAAAAATTGCAATTAAAATAAATAAAGTAGCATAGCCTATGCGTTAAAATCGCTGATCTACCAAACAAATTATTACATAAAATCAGCTTTTTTATGAAATCATATGCTGACACTTATTTTATGCCAAATGGAATGAAATAACTATATTGCATATATTTCCCCTTTTGTGAAAGTTTTTCTCTCATACATAAATAAAATTGATTCGTTGTTAATTCTAACTAATGCATTAGGCTAATATTTGACACTGTAATAAAATCAAGTGTCACTCACTGTAAGTAAAAAAAAAGTATATTTGAACTTTAAGTGGATGAATACAAATTATTTTATTAACGATTGAAAGTTTGAACAAAATATCTAGTAAGAGTGTAACCTAAGAGAAAGAATTGAATTTTTTCCTATTTTTAAAATTCAAAACATCCCTTCTAATGTGATTGTTGGAGATATCATATGATGCCTTGATATGAAAAAAGAATAAAACAAGGAGATGAAACTTCTAAATGTGGAGACGGTATAACCCTTGAATCTCGCCGATACATCCCCGCTCCTAGAAAGTAATACAACATTCGGCATCACAATATTACTTGCCAGACACAGGTGGGAAATTGTATGCATCTTGTTTGCATCGAACAGCTACAAGTAAAATAATTCACTATACGTTTAATTGTAAAAATCCCTCTTAGGGATATCTTTTTTTTTAACTATGCTACATTTTCTCTCTACAACTTAAATTAATTTATGTAATTACAACAAAAGTATTGGCAATAGCCCAGTATCACAAAAATGATCACAAATAACTAATTTACAAGTTATCTAAGATCAGTCTTGTAAATTTGTAACAGGACACTCTGATGATGATTATATATTAATCGAAATGTACATATGTTTATTATTAGGTAACTTTTAAAGCAGTTATTTCATTTCTTTGTGTGGTTCTCCAATATTTTTATTGTAATATATTATACTACTGTACTCTTGATATTGTATAACTTATGTATTTCTAATTTAAAATCATGTTAAAATCCATACCTATCTATCTATAAAAACAAAATATTAAAAACTGAATTTATATATAAAAGATGTAACACTAATAATATTCGTATTTCTTATGATATAATACTCTCATTGGAATTCCATTATAACGGTTTTTTCACGTATTTGGTATTCACGAAGCCACCTTTACTTACTTTAATAATTCTAACTAAAATAATTACCATGGAAACCTATACATTGTTTATTAAATTAATTATTGCATATATTGTTAAAGAAAACAAATTAAAAGTAACTGCAAACATCATTGAAAGTATAGAACTGATTAGTAAAGATTTTCAAAACCTATCCAGTGCGTTACAAAATTATCTACCCGCCAATCATTCAAGAAATCGCTTAAATTATATTTCCTATCATAAAAGTGTCTAAAAAAACGACTATAAAGAGGAAGCACAATTCGAACGTCAAAGCAATGAAAACTGATTAAAGTGTTAAACAATGCAGAGCTCCCGGGTGGGTTCCTTTAACAGACTTCTTGACATTTGGCTAAGAGCCAAGTGGAACCTTACTGATTGCCTTTGATGGGATTTGCGCAATCTTTAACCTACATCCTTTCCTCTGTGTACTGAGCAGACTCTATCCTTTACCTGTTTCTGAATAAACCGGAAAAATCGTCCTATTAACTCTATCGTCCGGTAAAGTACGGATGTTCGCTCATATATTACTATTGACTTAGTAGTATATTGTTTTTAGCAGACGTTTTTAAAGTTGCTTGATGTAATCTTGAATTCACTGAATTAACTATAATTAAAAATTACTTAACGAAGTGAGTACACAGAGCTTATTTACTGACGCGTTTCGAAACAATCTACACGTAACACACAACACACACACAAGGACATACATATTAATTTAGACATACTTCACACATTAAAACAATGTAAAAAAATAACAACTTTAGAAAAAATCGAGATATACAAACATTACACAATAGATAAAGAATACATAATAAATGACCACTCACATTTTGAGGTTAACTTCCTTTTTCCATTACATAGCGCACAACTAAAATAACCCAGATCTTCCACAGTCATAAATCTATTCCGACATCTTTTGTACCTAACGCGTATGCCGCCAGTAGAGGATTTGCTTCGTCAAAGGAACGATTGTTTCGAAACGCGTCAGCAAGTAAGCCCTTACATATTCACTTAGTTGAGTATTTTTTTAATTATAGTCGTGTTTAGTTGCTTTATTTCATGTTTTGTTCTTAGAATGTTATAACAGTAATGTGTGCTAGTTGTAATATATTTATTGAGAATGTCCAGACAAGAACTAAATTGACAGAGTTGATTAACTCTCTATTTCTATGTGTATTTAGGGTAGGATAATGCAAGAAAAGTTGGTTGTTCTAATAAGAGGAGTTTTAATAACTAATATAAATAAATAAATAAAATAATGTACTTTTAATAGTATAAAATAATTTTAAAAATAACATAGATACATAAAGACATTCAGGTTACTTTCTGAGCATTTGATTCACAAATATAGATTTTATAACCTAACAAAAGTAAATATGAAATATCTCTAAATATAAACTTAAATTTATAATTTCAATCGTCCGTTACAAGGTTACACAGAAGTTGTCTTCGGCTTTGTATTTTGAAATTTTTATAGGTATTTACGACATAAAATAAGAGAGTAATTTGAATAAAAAATTAAAATAAGAAACGAAGTTGTACTTTAATGTAAAATAATATACTTATAAATAATACAATATAAACGTAATTCTATCATGATCTAGAATACTTTTTAAAATTCATTTAAACCATTAATTACAAGACCTATTAAAATTAAGAATAAAATGTAGTTGATTATAAAACTAATTCAAATACAATTGTTCTTTACAAGTTTGCTAAGTAAAAAATTACTCTAACCTTCTAAGTGTCACTCGGTTTAAACAAATTATTTTACTGGCATTAATGATATAAAACAAGTAAGTGATTTGAACTAAAAAGATAAGACGAGAAACAAAGTTCAGTTATAAATAATAAAGGACAAGCTTAAAGTACTACAGTGCAACAAAACAAGTGCTTTTATGTAGTTTAGGAGCGAGCAACCAGTCTTTACAAGTATCCAGAGATAGAGAAGGATTGTAAATGTAAGTAAGATGGAAAACCTCTTTGGTTATTCCGTATAAAATAGAACAAGTAAGTAAATATTTATTTAAATGTCTTTATTTTAAAAAAATGTTTATCAAATTGAATATAGGTTACGGCTTCTAGTAAGGTTATATATGGGTCACACAAAACGACTTTTAAGTACAATATCTAAAGAAAAAAAGGAAGATTTTAAAAAATTTTGAAAGTTTTTAAGTTTCCGACAAAAAACATTATGCGCAATAAAAAACATAAGTAATAGTACAAGCCTACTACCAGACATTTTTATTCGGCTGTTTTGTCAGTAGTTGGTTAAAAGACATTTATCAATATTATAAATATATTCAGTATAATAGATAACACTAAATAACCACCAATCGACAATAGTTTCATATAAATTTGATGTAAATTTCGCTCAAGACATAACCATCCTCACAGGCATAGCAAACATTTTATTCTGATGTAAATGTCGGTTGCCATCTAACTATCCTCAGAGGTATGTCTGTTATGAGCCTTAGGATGGTTACTTTGCAACTAGAGTGTACAACAGGTTAAAATGTTTGCTATGAGCCTGAGGATTGTTACTTTGTAACTAGAGTGTACATCAGGTTATAATGTTTGCTATGATCCTGAGGATGGTTACTTTGCAACTAGAGTGTACATCAGGTTAAAATGTTTGCTATGAGCCTGAGGATGGTTACTTTGCAACTAGAGTGTACATCAGGTTAAAATGTTTGCTATGAGCCTGAGGATGGTTACTTTGTAACTAGAGTGTACATCAGGTTAAAATGTTTGCTTTGAACCTGAGGATAGTAACTTTGCAACTAGAGTGTACATCAGCTTAAAATGTTTGCTATGATTCTTAGGATAGTTACTTTGCAACTAGAGTGTACATCAGGTTAAAATGTTTGCTATGAGCCTGAGGATAGTAACTTTGCAACTAGAGTGTACATCAGGTTAAAATGTTTGCTTTGTGCCTGAGGATAGTAACTTTGCAACTAGAGTGTACATCAGGTTAAAATGTTTGCTTTGTGCCTGAGGATAGTAACTTTGCAACTAGAGTGTATATCAGGTTAAAATGTTTGCTATGATCCTGAGGATGGTTACTTTTCAACTAGAGTGTACATTAGGTTAGAATGTTTGCTATGAGCCTGAGGATAGTAACTTTGCAACTAGAGTGTACATCAGGTTAAAATGTTTGCTATGAGCCTGAGGATAGTAACTTTGCAACTAGAGTGTACATCAGATTAAAATGTTTGCTATGAGCCTGAGGATAGTAACTTTGCAACTAGAGTGTACATCAGGTTAAAATGTTTTCTATGAGCCTGAGGATAGTAACTTTGCAACTAGAGTGTATATCAGGTTAAAATGTTTGCTATGATCCTGAGGATGGTTACTTTGCAACTAGAGTGTACATCAGGTTAAAATTTTTGCTATGAGCCTGAGGATAGTAACTTTGCAACTAGAGTGTACATCAGGTTAAAATGTTTGTTTGCTATGAGCCTGAGGATAGTAACTTTGCAACTAGAGTGTACATCAGGTTTAAATGTTTGCTATGAGCCTGATAATAGTAACTTTGCAACTAGAGTGTACATCAGGTTAAAATTTTTGCTATGAGCCTGAGGATAGTAACTTTGCAACTAGAGTGTACATCAGGATAAAATTTTTGCTATGAGCCTGAGGATAGTAACTTTGCAACTAGAGTGTACATCAGGTTAAAATTTTTGCTATGAGCCTGAGGATAGTAACTTTGCAACTAGAGTGTACATCAGGTTAAAATGTTTGTTTGCTATGAGCCTGAGGATAGTAACTTTGCAACTAGAGTGTACATCAGGTTTAAATGTTTGCTATGAGCCTGAGGATAGTAACTTTGCAACTAGAGTGTACATCAGGTTAAAATGTTTGTTTGCTATGAGCCTGAGGATAGTAACTTTGCAACTAGAGTGTACATCAGGATAAAATTTTTGCTATGAGCCTGAGGATAGTAACTTTGCAACTAGAGTGTACATCAGGTTAAAATGTTTGCTATGAGCCTGAGGATAGTAACTTTGCAACTAGAGTGTACATCAGGTTAAAATTTTTGCTATGAGCCTGAGGATAGTAACTTTGCAACTAGAGTGTACATCAAGTTAAATGTTTGCTATGAGCCTGAGGATAGTAACATTGCAACTAGAGTGTACATCAGGTTAAAATGTTTGTTTGCTATGAGCCTGAGGATAGTAACTTTGCAACTAGAGTGTACATCAGGTTTAAATGTTTGCTATGAGCCTGATAATAGTAACTTTGCAACTAGAGTGTACATCAGGTTTAAATGTTAGCTATGCGCCTGAGGATAGTAACTTTGCAACTAGAGTGTACATCAGTTTAAAATGTTTGCTATGAGCCTGAGGATAGTAACTTTGCAACTAGAGTGTACATCAGGTGTAAATGTTTGCTATGAGCCTGAGGATAGTAACTTTGCAACTAGAGTGTACATCAGGTTAAAATGTTTGCTATGAGCCTGAGGATAGTAACTTTGCAACTAGAGTGTACATCAGGTTAAAATTTTTGCTATGAGCCTGAGGATAGTAACTTTGCAACTAGAGTGTACATCAAGTTAAATGTTTGCTATGAGCCTGAGGATAGTAACATTGCAACTAGAGTGTACATCAGGTTAAAATGTTTGTTTGCTATGAGCCTGAGGATAGTAACTTTGCAACTAGAGTGTACATCAGATTTAAATGTTTGCTATGAGCCTGATAATAGTAACTTTGCAACTAGAGTGTACATCAGGTTTAAATGTTAGCTATGCGCCTGAGGATAGTAACTTTGCAACTAGAGTGTACATCAGTTTAAAATGTTTGCTATGAGCCTGAGGATAGTAACTTTGCAACTAGAGTGTACATCAGGTGTAAATGTTTGCTATGAGCCTGAGGATAGTAACTTTGCAACTAGAGTGTACATCAGGTTAAAATGTTTTCTATGAGCCTGAGGATAGTAACTTTGCAACTAGAGTGTATATCAGGTTAAAATGTTTGCTATGATCCTGAGGATGGTTACTTTGCAACTAGAGTGTACATCAGGTTAAAATGTTTGCTATGAGCCTGAGGATAGTAACTTTGCAACTAGAGTGTACATCAGGTTAAAATGTTTGCTATGAGCCTGAGGATAGTAACTTTGCAACTAGAGTGTACATCAGGTTAAAATGTTTGCTATGAGCCTGAGGATAGTAACTTTGCAACTAGAGTGTACATCAGGATAAAATGTTTGCTATGAACCTGAGGATAGTAACTTTGCAACTAGAGTGTACACCAAGTTAAAATGTTTGCTATGAGCCTGAGGATAGTAACTTTGCAACTAGAGTGTACACCAAGTTAAAATGTTTGCTATGAGCCTGAGGATAGTAACTTTGCAACTAGAGTGTACATCAGGTTAAAATGTTTGCTATGAGCCTGAGGATAGTAACTTTGCAACTAGAGTGTACATCAGGATAAAATTTTTGCTATGAGCCTGAGGATAGTAACTTTGCAACTAGAGTGTACATCAGGTTAAAATTTTTGCTATGAGCCTGAGGATAGTAACTTTGCAACTAGAGTGTACATCAGGTTAAAATGTTTGTTTGCTATGAGCCTGAGGATAGTAACTTTGCAACTAGAGTGTACATCAGGTTTAAATGTTTGCTATGAGCCTGATAATAGTAACTTTGCAACTAGAGTGTACATCAGGTTAAAATTTTTGCTATGAGCCTGAGGATAGTAACTTTGCAACTAGAGTGTACATCAGGATAAAATTTTTGCTATGAGCCTGAGGATAGTAACTTTGCAACTAGAGTGTACATCAGGTTAAAATTTTTGCTATGAGCCTGAGGATAGTAACTTTGCAACTAGAGTGTACATCAGGTTAAAATGTTTGTTTGCTATGAGCCTGAGGATAGTAACTTTGCAACTAGAGTGTACATCAGGTTTAAATGTTTGCTATGAGCCTGATAATAGTAACTTTGCAACTAGAGTGTACATCAGGTTAAAATTTTTGCTATGAGCCTGAGGATAGTAACTTTGCAACTAGAGTGTACATCAGGTTAAAATTTTTGCTATGAGCCTGAGGATAGTAACTTTGCAACTAGAGTGTACATCAGGTTAAAATTTTTGCTATGAGCCTGAGGATAGTAACTTTGCAACTAGAGTGTACATCAGGTTAAAATGTTTGTTTGCTATGAGCCTGAGGATAGTAACTTTGCAACTAGAGTGTACATCAGGTTTAAATGTTTGCTATGAGCCTGAGGATAGTAACTTTGCAACTAGAGTGTACATCAGGTTAAAATGTTTGTTTGCTATGAGCCTGAGGATAGTAACTTTGCAACTAGAGTGTACATCAGGATAAAATTTTTGCTATGAGCCTGAGGATAGTAACTTTGCAACTAGAGTGTACATCAGGTTAAAATGTTTGCTATGAGCCTGAGGATAGTAACTTTGCAACTAGAGTGTACATCAGGTTAAAATTTTTGCTATGAGCCTGAGGATAGTAACTTTGCAACTAGAGTGTACATCAAGTTAAATGTTTGCTATGAGCCTGAGGATAGTAACATTGCAACTAGAGTGTACATCAGGTTAAAATGTTTGTTTGCTATGAGCCTGAGGATAGTAACTTTGCAACTAGAGTGTACATCAGGTTTAAATGTTTGCTATGAGCCTGATAATAGTAACTTTGCAACTAGAGTGTACATCAGGTTTAAATGTTAGCTATGCGCCTGAGGATAGTAACTTTGCAACTAGAGTGTACATCAGTTTAAAATGTTTGCTATGAGCCTGAGGATAGTAACTTTGCAACTAGAGTGTACATCAGGTGTAAATGTTTGCTATGAGCCTGAGGATAGTAACTTTGCAACTAGAGTGTACATCAGGTTTAAATGTTTGCTATGAGCCTGAGGATAGTAACTTTGCAACTAGAGTGTACATCAGGTTTAAATGTTTGCTATGAGCCTGAGGATAGTAACTTTGCAACTAGAGTGTACATCAGGTTTAAATGTTTGCTATGAGCCTGAGGATAGTAACTTTGCAACTAGAGTGTACATCAGGTTAAAATGTTTGCTATGAGCCTGAGGATAGTAACTTTGCAACTAGAGTGTACATCAGGTTAAAATTTTTGCTATGAGCCTGAGGATAGTAACTTTGCAACTAGAGTGTACATCAAGTTAAATGTTTGCTATGAGCCTGAGGATAGTAACATTGCAACTAGAGTGTACATCAGGTTAAAATGTTTGTTTGCTATGAGCCTGAGGATAGTAACTTTGCAACTAGAGTGTACATCAGGTTTAAATGTTTGCTATGAGCCTGATAATAGTAACTTTGCAACTAGAGTGTACATCAGGTTTAAATGTTAGCTATGCGCCTGAGGATAGTAACTTTGCAACTAGAGTGTACATCAGTTTAAAATGTTTGCTATGAGCCTGAGGATAGTAACTTTGCAACTAGAGTGTACATCAGGTGTAAATGTTTGCTATGAGCCTGAGGATAGTAACTTTGCAACTAGAGTGTACATCAGGTTAAAATGTTTGCTATGAGCCTGAGGATAGTAACTTTGCAACTAGAGTGTACATCAGGTTAAAATTTTTGCTATGAGCCTGAGGATAGTAACTTTGCAACTAGAGTGTACATCAAGTTAAATGTTTGCTATGAGCCTGAGGATAGTAACATTGCAACTAGAGTGTACATCAGGTTAAAATGTTTGTTTGCTATGAGCCTGAGGATAGTAACTTTGCAACTAGAGTGTACATCAGGTTTAAATGTTTGCTATGAGCCTGATAATAGTAACTTTGCAACTAGAGTGTACATCAGGTTTAAATGTTAGCTATGCGCCTGAGGATAGTAACTTTGCAACTAGAGTGTACATCAGTTTAAAATGTTTGCTATGAGCCTGAGGATAGTAACTTTGCAACTAGAGTGTACATCAGGTGTAAATGTTTGCTATGAGCCTGAGGATAGTAACTTTGCAACTAGAGTGTACATCAGGTTAAAATGTTTTCTATGAGCCTGAGGATAGTAACTTTGCAACTAGAGTGTATATCAGGTTAAAATGTTTGCTATGATCCTGAGGATGGTTACTTTGCAACTAGAGTGTACATCAGGTTAAAATGTTTGCTATGAGCCTGAGGATAGTAACTTTGCAACTAGAGTGTACATCAGGTTAAAATGTTTGCTATGAGCCTGAGGATAGTAACTTTGCAACTAGAGTGTACATCAGGTTAAAATGTTTGCTATGAGCCTGAGGATAGTAACTTTGCAACTAGAGTGTACATCAGGATAAAATGTTTGCTATGAACCTGAGGATAGTAACTTTGCAACTAGAGTGTACACCAAGTTAAAATGTTTGCTATGAGCCTGAGGATAGTAACTTTGCAACTAGAGTGTACACCAAGTTAAAATGTTTGCTATGAGCCTGAGGATAGTAACTTTGCAACTAGAGTGTACATCAGGTTAAAATGTTTGCTATGAGCCTGAGGATAGTAACTTTGCAACTAGAGTGTACATCAGGATAAAATTTTTGCTATGAGCCTGAGGATAGTAACTTTGCAACTAGAGTGTACATCAGGTTAAAATTTTTGCTATGAGCCTGAGGATAGTAACTTTGCAACTAGAGTGTACATCAGGTTAAAATGTTTGTTTGCTATGAGCCTGAGGATAGTAACTTTGCAACTAGAGTGTACATCAGGTTTAAATGTTTGCTATGAGCCTGATAATAGTAACTTTGCAACTAGAGTGTACATCAGGTTAAAATTTTTGCTATGAGCCTGAGGATAGTAACTTTGCAACTAGAGTGTACATCAGGATAAAATTTTTGCTATGAGCCTGAGGATAGTAACTTTGCAACTAGAGTGTACATCAGGTTAAAATTTTTGCTATGAGCCTGAGGATAGTAACTTTGCAACTAGAGTGTACATCAGGTTAAAATGTTTGTTTGCTATGAGCCTGAGGATAGTAACTTTGCAACTAGAGTGTACATCAGGTTTAAATGTTTGCTATGAGCCTGATAATAGTAACTTTGCAACTAGAGTGTACATCAGGTTAAAATTTTTGCTATGAGCCTGAGGATAGTAACTTTGCAACTAGAGTGTACATCAGGTTAAAATTTTTGCTATGAGCCTGAGGATAGTAACTTTGCAACTAGAGTGTACATCAGGTTAAAATTTTTGCTATGAGCCTGAGGATAGTAACTTTGCAACTAGAGTGTACATCAGGTTAAAATGTTTGTTTGCTATGAGCCTGAGGATAGTAACTTTGCAACTAGAGTGTACATCAGGTTTAAATGTTTGCTATGAGCCTGAGGATAGTAACTTTGCAACTAGAGTGTACATCAGGTTAAAATGTTTGTTTGCTATGAGCCTGAGGATAGTAACTTTGCAACTAGAGTGTACATCAGGATAAAATTTTTGCTATGAGCCTGAGGATAGTAACTTTGCAACTAGAGTGTACATCAGGTTAAAATGTTTGCTATGAGCCTGAGGATAGTAACTTTGCAACTAGAGTGTACATCAGGTTAAAATTTTTGCTATGAGCCTGAGGATAGTAACTTTGCAACTAGAGTGTACATCAAGTTAAATGTTTGCTATGAGCCTGAGGATAGTAACATTGCAACTAGAGTGTACATCAGGTTAAAATGTTTGTTTGCTATGAGCCTGAGGATAGTAACTTTGCAACTAGAGTGTACATCAGGTTTAAATGTTTGCTATGAGCCTGATAATAGTAACTTTGCAACTAGAGTGTACATCAGGTTTAAATGTTAGCTATGCGCCTGAGGATAGTAACTTTGCAACTAGAGTGTACATCAGTTTAAAATGTTTGCTATGAGCCTGAGGATAGTAACTTTGCAACTAGAGTGTACATCAGGTGTAAATGTTTGCTATGAGCCTGAGGATAGTAACTTTGCAACTAGAGTGTACATCAGGTTTAAATGTTTGCTATGAGCCTGAGGATAGTAACTTTGCAACTAGAGTGTACATCAGGTTTAAATGTTTGCTATGAGCCTGAGGATAGTAACTTTGCAACTAGAGTGTACATCAGGTTTAAATGTTTGCTATGAGCCTGAGGATAGTAACTTTGCAACTAGAGTGTACATCAGGTTACAATGAAGATATTTGTCGTTATAGTTATTTAAATTTTATTGATTATTTAACATCATTTTACTCAATGGAATAGTGGTAATCAGTATATTTTATAACTAATATTTTTTTTGTTATGGATAAAATTAAAAATACATTGTTATCTTTTGAAAATGATTACAATTGGGGTCTAAACGTTGAGGAATGTTTTATAACCAGGTGGTTCAATTATTTTTTTTTAATAATTGATAAAATAAAACCAAATAGAAACGAATCAAGTATCTATAAACTAACCATTTTGAATCATGTCCTCTTAAATATATAGGTATATAAATATACGGCTTACATTTTATATTTCACAAAATTCAATTTTCGAGTTATCAAAGTTCAAAATTGTGCAAAAGGCTTGTATTCTGTTATTGTGCCTTCGAAAAAAAGATCCTCTAACAGTAACTGGAGTAGAGAGGTTAAACTAATATCTTCCTCTACAGTGTTTAAAAATCACTTTAAAACCCCTACCTCGATAGATCGAAATCATAAATAAGTGGCTATAGATTAAAACCCCTTGTAAGAGAAAGAGTAGATGGAATCAGGCAGTACTATAGATAGGGCGTAACGGTCACATGGTAGTGAAGACTGAGGGATGATAATGTCTGTGCAGGCAACTCACCTGAAATACAACCATATTATTGGTGTACAGAGAAAATTGTGGCAAACCCCGGGAATAATAAGGAAATACTTTGCCAGCTAGGTAAAAGGGGTTTCGGATTGATACCGAGGAAGCGTTAAGGATTTGATTTAATCAGCGTCCAAGCGATTCCTTGGAAACCGATATTAACAACGTCACTGTGTTCCTTAGTTCACACAGTACAGGACTAACGAAGTGTCACACTAACTAACAACCCTCTGACAATTTATACTTACAAATACCTTTGTAATTTTAAATTTACTAAAACTTGTTTAACCATGTTGAAAAATATTTAGTATATCAGCTATTATTTGATAAGAAAAATTACCTGCCTGTAGTACAAAAATACCTACCGAAGAGAGTTTTACAAAAAAAGTATACAACGATAAGTGACGGTAAGTCAGGGCACCAAAAACTGTTTTAGATAAGAAAAGGTTAATTTATATTTGCATTCAAAACAGAAAGAATAGAAGAAAAAGTCACGTATATAGTAGTAGGATTTTCGAATTTCCAATAATTCTAATTAAACTCTGTTCACTCCATCTTAACTTTATGAATTGTTAAATGTAAAATTAATTTCAGAAACCCTTACCATATCGAGCTATGATCAGAATAAATATGTTATCAACACCTAGTAGTTTTTTTATTTATTGAATACATATATATATATATATATATATATATATATATATATATATATATATATATATGTATAAATAGTAGTTTTATACTATTGCATATGTAGTTTTAACCGATTCCAGTAGATATACAGTAAAAACCCTGGTCAAGAGACATCGTACAACGCGCCCTATTTACTAAATAATAAATATATTTTTATTCCCCTGAATCATGACGGCTTGTTTACGTAACTCTTGTATATTTTTAGTATGAATAGAAACTGCACGCTCCTAAAATCATTCTAAATGAGTTAAAAAAGTCCTGTAAAAGTTTTGCATGTACTAAATGTATGAGAAAGCTTGTTCTTTCTGTAATAAAATGACAGTTTACAATGGCTTTTAGCTATTAAAAGAATGACTTTATTATTGTTGGGATGTCACAAAGAAACTTGTTAGTCATGTTGCAACTTCTCCAACTAAAGTACCGGGTTATCGTTTCTTTGTTAACATTTCTTCCCATCATTAATATCTCTGAATTAATTGGAGATTTAGTAAAGAAATAAAACTATACGTTTATTTAAAAAATTGAAAGAACATTGTATGAATTTTGATTAGGGATAAAATAGAGATTTAGAAATTTCAATGCCACGAATTTCTGGTAAAACCATTTTAATTCATTTCTATTACTAATATTCAAAACCATTATATCTATTGATGTAATAATTACAATCTTATCGTAATTCATTTATATTATATAGTTAAATGTATAAACTAATTTTTAGGGAAAAAACGAAATGAATACGTTGTGAACAAATTAATTTTCACGAACAATTCTAAATTGCTTACATAATGGTTTTAAAAATTAAAATTTTTACAACACAATTTCTTTTACTTAGATTGTGGTAATTTATTGAACACATGTGTATAACATTTATTATTTATTGGAGCTTAATGGTGGACATCTATATACAAACGGACAGGACACATACTGTTCTTCCTAAACTGAACGACCCCATGTGAATTATTTAAGAAATAACTTATTTCTGTTTGTTACTAATCTCATGCTCTGAAATAAAATTTCCAGACAAAATGAAAGCGAAAATTACAAATGACTGAAAAGTTTTGATAGAAAGGGTGAAAGCAATCACAGCTTCAGCGCCCAAGATTATATTAATCTCCCTTGTGTCTCCAGGGGGAGGTTTTTCTCCGTGTTTCGGTAACTTTATTTCTTTTGCGTCCAGTAAACGTAACTTGTTTTATCGAACGTAGTTGTGACGTCAGAGAAATTTAATAATGTTTGCCAAAAGGTAAGGTAAAACGTATAAAAAGAGACAATATGGAACATACTTGCACCACGCTTTGATACAAAAACTAAATATGATGAAAGAATGGAAACTTTGAAATAAAATAATCTATATTACATAAAATTCATACTTGAATTTTACTGAGTTTAAAAAGTTATATTCACCGAATCAAGTAATATTGTTTGTACAGCTTTACTTAAAGACAGGACTTTTATACTCTGGCAGAATGTGTAGTGCTTTTAGAGTGAGAGGACATGATGTTTCTGTATGTATGGCGGGGGAGGAGGAAAAGGTTTGGGTCAAAACGATCAAGAAACACGTATAATGGTCATATCTTCTAAAAGACAGAACTTGTATACGCTGGCAGAATGTGTAGTGTTTTTACAGTGAGAGGACATGATGTTTCTGTATGTATGGCGGGGGAGGAGGAAAAGGTTTGGGTCAAAACGATCAAGAAACACGTATAATGGTCATATCTTCTAAAAGACAGAACTTGTATACGCTGGCAGAATGTGTAGTGTTTTTACAGTGAGAGGACATGATGCTTCTGTATGTATGGCGGGGGAGGAGGAAAAGGTTTGGGTCGAAACGATCAAGAAACACGTATAACGTTCATATCTTTTAAAAGACAGAACTTAAACCATGAGTCATGTTACGGGAATAGTTTTCCTGAAGTGGAGATAATAGCATTAGAGAAGTGCTCGTCCTCCCATATTGTGCTCTTTAGTACCTCTTACATAAAGCAAGGGAAGCTCCCTAACCAACTCATGTATAGTGTAAGGCTTTCTTTATTCTGTATGGATTTATTTATTGTTATTCCACATTGAATTTATATCGTAATATAAAAAGAATAATAAAAGGTGTTCGTGTTATTCCTGAAAAAGAAATTTTACCTTCGTTTCAAAAAGAAAATTATTTTGTCTTTTTCGAGCGCTTTTGCTATCGATATTCAATACAGATTTTTATATTTGCTTATAAATAACCATGTAATATACTCACGCGTGCGTGTGTGTGTGTGTGTATGTGTTTGTGTGTGTGTGTGTGTGCGTGTGTGTGCTAGTATGTTTGTTTGTGTGTGTGTGTGTGTGTCTGTGTGTCTAAATATAAAAAGTATTGGTATGGCATAAGTAAGAGAACAATGAGTGCACCAGAGTCTAGTCAGTCAAGCGTTTTTATTCTAACAGTTAAAACATCTTCACGCTCCAAGGTAAGCACAAAACATGCTAGACGTGAATTTAGTGTTTTTCTTAATATTTACGTGACCATATTGTATCTTATTTTCAAATGAATTATTTTCAGAATATGGGTTTTGTAAAAGTATCGTAGATATTTATAAATGTAACGTACAAGATTTTACTATCCTTCATTTGTAAAAATATTCCAGGAAATATATTTTATGAAATATTTTCGTCCTTATAGGGGTGAGACTACATCATAAATATGGTGAGAGGTACGTAATGGAAATTGTTGCGCCGATAACGCGAGAAAACTTTGAAATATTTACTTAAATAGAAACCAAAATTTAATAAAAATGTAAAACGGAATGTCTGAAATATTCTTGGATAATAAACTGAAATGGTATTGTATAAATATACTTAAATTCCGCGAACAGTGTAATAGCACCCAGTGGCCTACGTTTAGAACGACCACTTGGTGTTTCAGGGCTGCTTTCGGAGTGTGATCATTTTATTGTCAATGACTCTACTACTACCATCGTGGCATGGAACTAAATGCTTCAGAAAGTGACTAGTGTGATTGTGTGCCATATGAATATATATATATATATATATATATATATATATATATATATATATATATATATTTATTTATTTATTTATGGTTTAGTCATATTTTCATAAACAAGAAATTATAATTATACATTTTTCTTAATACACTTTTACTAAGTAACTCAGGCTTCCATGAATACATTCTCACTTATTTAGCTTGGTAAAAGTGTATTAAGAAAATATATAATTATATATTCTTGTTTATGAAAATATTATGTATATATATATATATATATATATATATATATATATATATATATATACACATAATATATACACGCACATAACTGGGCTTGTTTAGCTGTTGACAGTTTGCGAAGCTCCAAATGGTATTTACCTAAATTGATAAAAATTGAAGTCCTGACTGACGATCAACGCACAGCTGAAACTAATAGCGATAGAGACTTGAAATTTAGAGGGAACCTTCGTTATACTGCATAGGTGCTCTCAGTAAAGATTTAGGAAAATGTTAATTTTAAGGGGTAAAAATCAAAAAGGTCCGGGTATAGAACTACTGCTTATAATATTCTTGAAGAGCTTTTAAGGCATCATTTTGTAAATGTTCTTGTTGAAATGTTTGTGCTTTAATAAATACATATTTACCAGAAAACGTCATCTTCAAATCTTATATAAATGCTACATATATTTCATAAGTAAGAATAATCATAAAACAATAATAACTTCACCCTAAGTTTTTTCATCAATGGGGCCATATAGATATCGCCATGATCTTTGTATTCAGTCAACAGTTCAAACAACCCTCTAACAACACTCAATCAATACATTATATTGATAACACAACCAAGTTATACTACATTAGGACTGATAAACATAACAGCAATTGTGATTAAGTGTCTATAGGCCAGACTACAAGAAATATCGGCACCAGATTTAAAGAATATATCTCGCATATTAAATACCTTTGACCAGTAAAATCAAGTATAGCTGAACATATAATTGACACAAGCCATAGTTTAAATAATGTTAATTTAGTTTAAAATGAAAATGATATATGATTTTTAAATGTTTTTGAAAGTAAGGAACTTCATAAATGTAAGAATAATTTAATGAATTATTAAGATAATGGGATAAATGGCCTATCGATAATTCAGCTTTGTATAGTTTAATTGATGGCATAATAATATAAGTATAAGGTTTTACAGATTTGTATATTTTTGAGAAAATCGTTTTCGATTGTTAAATAATGAAACTGTATTTGTAATATCTAAGCCCTTCCCCCTTAGGTCTGACGAATGTATGTTGATACGTGATTGGTCGAGATTGTTAGTAGAAGATGAGGGGTGGGGACCTTTTGCTATATAAGAATGACAAAATGTAATGTTAAAAAGTACTTCTGAAGATGATTACCGTGTAATTGAAATTTACATAATAAAATTGTAATAACGATTTTTGTATTGTGGTTAGTGGGTTGTATTTATGTAGTTGAAAAATTAGTACACAGTGCTCAACAAATTTATTAATAAACATTTATTGTTTTCAGAAAATATTGTTTAAAGAGTCAGTTTATATTAGTGTGATTTATATTTCCAAGTTGATTAAGTTGGAAGTAAATAGTCCTTAGTAAATTAACTTTGCCATAAGTTAGTTAGAACTGTTGTTGCAAATGTTAGAAATAAATGAAGTACTAAAAACATTTTTAAAATGAAGATTTCACAAATACACTTCAGACATGCCTTGTACGCCGAATGTATTCAGCCGTGAGTCATAAAGCTACTTTTACTTCTTCCCATCAGAGTTTATTTTTACTTTCCTTTTTATAACTTTCTAGAGATAAAGAGATTCTTTTGAAATTAAAACTTTTCTAGTTTCGTTACATAGCTTTCATAATCTGGGCGCAAATTGTTATATAAATACAATATCATAATCGTTGAATCGAATTAAGAAACAGCTGGTAACAAATGGACCTTTAAATGTAAAGAGATTTTGATGCAGGTAAGGACAGATATTTACTCTTTTTCTAAAAATATAGTGCATTCATTTCAGAATAAATTCAAACCATTGTGAGAAAACAGTTTCACACATTATTGGGCGTGAACAGGTCACAATAAACTAGGAGACCTTCATATCGCTGAACGGTTGGAGATATATTAGTTTTGACTCACACTATGGTCATATAACTGGACTTTTAACACGAATTGGTCGATAACAGTTAAGCACTGGAATACATAGGTCGATGCTTGCCGGTAATATTTAAAACTTTTCCAACGACCTAACAGTGATTGTCCTTGCGTAAGGGGGGGGGGATTTGAGTACGTCGTTTAACATGAACCAAACTCTATATGGAGCCAAAACCTGAATTTTAGAATTGACCGCGAGGAACATTTACACTGTACTATTAAACAACCTCAGAGCTCATCGTGTATAATGCAGAAATGAATCGTAGAAATTTCATCATGGGATTATTAACAACGTTCGTAGAACGTCCTGGTATAGGTTTTCGGAGACGCATCAACTAAAGATAACACAAATCTTGGAATTACAGATAACAGTGAGATTAAATATATCTTTAATTTGAGACAGTTCCATGATTGGTACCGTACGTTTTTGTACAATACTTTGTACGGGGTTGACGGGATATTTATATTGATTTAACTTGTATTTTTATTTGGGTTGAATTTAATTTACTGAAATTAAATTCCAATAAATATAGCGAACTATAGTTTATAAGCCTACCACTGATGGAGTTTCCAAGGCCAGTGGGGTGGTGCCCTGACGGAATTTCTAAATAAAAATTGGTATATGTGAAAACCAGGGAGCCTAATAATGTCCTTGTAAAATTTCAGGTATTTATTTCTTGTTCCCACGTGTTCGATAGGGGAAAATGTACCGGGCGACACAGAAAGTCATCTGGGGTACGAAACAGATAATGCAAATTGTCGCTCAGAAAAATAAATACATTTTTATTACATTAAATTTGGGTAAAAAATTCATTGCGGAGTAATAAGAAGTACTACGTACGCTTATCATCAGCCTGCAGTACTACGTATACATATATTTTGTATATGCCTGTAAAGTATAGATAGATTTGGTTGTAATTTTATACAATAATACCTATAATAAAATTTACCTGTGGAGTGTCCAGTCAGGATATTTGGTTGTAATTTTACATAATATTACCTAATTAAGCGTCTACTTCAGCGGAGTAATACATCGTCACGTGTTCTCTATTCTAGCCTTACATGTGTACGTTTGGTTAAACGTATAAAATTACAACCAATTCACAACATAGGTATAAAATATTAACCTTCCGTGGCAATAACATTCAATAATTGTCAATATATCTTCAGGACATGTTTTTGATTCATTTTATATGCACTATATTGGGGGTGGGCAACGTGAATTCTTACCAGCGCTATTAGCAACACGTTTGGGGGGGGGGGACACATTTTTCCAAAACTATAAACTTTGGGTGTGAGCGAGAATTTTCATAATTGTTTTCGTATCTCTGGTGGTTTTCTTTGTTGCCCGGTATAAATGTTTCGCTAAAATCGAACACCTGGGAACGGGAAATAATTACCAGAATTCATCTCAATGGGTCCAGTAGTTTTTACGTGATTAGGTAATACAGACACTGACAGACATTATTTGATTTTTATATTATATTATATATTAGTTCCCAGTAAATATATCAAACTATAAGCTTTCTAATTATTTTCTTGAAAACCAAGGGAAGGAAAAAGATTTGCTTGTAACATAACATTTGTATAGTAAACTAACCTAGAACGATGGATTACAATCAATTACTATCAGCTGTTTAAATGTGATTAAAAGTGACTTTAACTGGGGGATTCTCAGCTGATTAAGTCAAGTTGAGTAATTAATGGAGTATAGGAAATTGAGTGTTAAAGGGGTTTTCAAGGCAAGTGGGGCGGTGCTCTGACGAAATTTCTAAGTAAAGAAATGCATGGTGTGTTAAATCGGAACCCTAAGAATATCTATGTAAAATTTCAGCTCAATGAGTAAAGTATTTTTTACGTGATTGAGTAACACACACACACACGCACAGTCAGACACAATTAGATTTTTATATGTTAGTATAGATTAACCCTTTAATGTAAATAAGCTGTGTCACATGTAGCCTACATATATATGGAAAAGAATATCTGATCTTAAGAGCGGAGAAAAATAATTATGTAAATCAAGTTTCATAATAAGCTAGGATTAAAAATCACTTCCGGAAATCCATCTAGTCGTGCAACACGTCATTCATTAAGGAAGTGCTAGCCGACAATTTTATTCCAGTATATTACTGTATACATTCAATAACAACAAACTGTTACCCCTTCTTTCCTGTGTATTCGGAGTAAAATCTCTAGCACCAAGACTAGCCATATAGAAAAATCCCGTTCCACCCTCAGTAGCGCAAGCACCGCCTGCGTGGTACGCAGTCCTCAACACTAGCAAGACACGGCTTTATGTTTTCTAGAACAAACCTAAGACGATTACAATCAGACGAATCATGGGGAATCCCCCATGGACTGCCTTCACTAACAACAGGTACTGTCTGGCCTATTTAACTAACGGACCTGGCCTTGAAAGATCGCAACAGACGAGGCGGGCAATGGAGGGCTGAGTTGAGTCAATATAAATACTTTCCTACAAACATGATAAGGACTGTCGAAACACTTACATGCATAAGACGGTCGATATTAGATAAATACGATGTTAAAGTAGCATTAGTATGTAATAACAAACAATCTTGGTATATGTGTAGATATATAGGATGCAATGGCCGTTGATGTATAGAACATTCTGTAAATGTAATATGTTTTCAGAAGTGGTAGTACAAGAGAAATGTCGTGCGATCTCTCAAGGTCAAGTGTACGATCCCGATAGTACACTGTTTGCATCTTCAAACTAATTCAAACCCTCGCAGCAGTAAGCTCAATCTGTCGACATCCGAAACCACCCTTATGATACAGAATAGAGGTTTTTTTACAATAAGAACCCCATAATAACTTCTAAGAATCAATTCCATTAAATCCAAGCCAAACCATAGACAGTTCACATGCAGCCAACCTGACCACAATAAAGTCATCTCTACATGTCAAAATGTTCCCGAGCAGATTCATTAAGGCAAACACAAGACGATACTTAGATTTAAAAAAAATATCCTAGTCAAAGCCATGCCAAATGAATGCTTCAAGGATCGTTTCTGTAATTTTTGTCCATTATCCATTAAAGTATCATCCCCCTTATCTGCTATGTTTTAAGGACTTGCAAAAAACATGGGTAGCAGTAGGTGACACTAAATCTGTAGTCTTCTGCACCCTTAACCCATCTGCCCAACGGTCGCTCTCCTGCAATACGTTTCCATATAGCATTGGAAACAATCGTCAGATTTCTAGGCATGTTGCTTGACAACAAGCCCCGACTTCGTGGTCTCTCCGGCAAGGTTGGAGTCGCAGGATTCACGACACTAGCCTGTGTAATAACGTCTCTGACAATGTACACGATAACCAGCACCAGCCTGGTGCTTAATCCTCAACATCTTCTTGATGACAAGAGCTGTACTATTTTCATACATCACTGAGCAACATTTCTAACTGCCCGAGGTTCATTTGACAGTGGAGTCAATCTACACGCTTATCATCCTTACTCCAGCCTTTACCATCCAACCAAGTCTCCGCCACTGCGCGCTATTGTGACGTACGCAAAACCAATTACGTGACACACAAAAACCCCTGTAACTAGTTGGTGTACTACACGTGGTCAATAATAATATTTAATAGTTATTTCTCAATATAATCAAGTTAAATACAAATTATTTACCAATGCAATCAAGAAAAGGAACAGCAGTATTATAAACAGAAATAGCATTTATATCGAAGCATTACATCGTTCCGACCAACCGTTAAACACACTAAGCTTAGGATATACAAAATATCTATTGCACAATAGGAATAAAACATGTACTACCCGTGAATAATAGAAGAAGTGGTATTTTGTTCTGGAAACTAGAGTGGCCGGCATGATTTACCTCTATATAATATAATTACAACTTATGCGTCAGCTACTCAACAATGATTTCAATTTCCAAGGAAATGGTCGTCCTGATATTGGAAGAGAACGATGTCCGACAGTATATTAACAAACAGTTGCCCCTGTGTTAGATAGGACGCGCGTCTCAAACAGGCCAATACATTATGCTGAGGTCACCAAGACATCACAGCTCACGCACCACTTTTTCCTCTGGAGTTACGTGGAAGCTAAGTTGTTTGTCCCCCCAATCCCTCGAGATACTGCTGAGCTAGGAAACATTATCGTCCATACAACCAACTCTGCCGAAGGTGGCACGTTGCATCCAGTTTGGCATTACAAAGACTTTCGTGTTGATGTTTGCCGTACAGTCAGAGCAGCACATATAGAACAATTATACGCCAGATACACTGGTTTTAGATGCTCTTTCATGAATGACTTGTTTCATAATAATTAGTGAAATATATTTTTATTTATTAGTATATGTACCTTCTAAGATTATTTCGAAAATCTCGGTAGATTCCCTAATCTGTGCAAATATGGAAACTTCTATACCCAACCGTCAGTGTCCTATCCTATAATACAAGTTTTTAATAAACACACCTAACCCGTTATACATAATGTTTACAGTACTATCATATTGTTGCTACTACAAGCGTATTGACACAACGAGTACAAAAAACTACCCCTAAATTAATTACTTTGTTAGTTTTGTCCCAAGATATTTGTTTTGTTCATAATAAAGTATATTGTAACGGAGAGAATATTAAATTATTAAAGAATTAAAATATTCCAGCCCTAATAGACTCAGAGAGAGTTTAAACTCCCCTTGGGCCAGGCCTCCCCCATCCCCGACCCAGTTCACGGAAGCACAATTAATAGAATGTTTCATTACCGTATACTTTTAAACTTTCGAGAGAAAATATACTCCCCTAACTGGCTACATAATAATATAATCACCACATTAGTTCAGTTTATAGTGACAAGAATTATAACTAAATATGTTGAAAAAACAGATAAGCCTTGTTTGTTGTGTAGAACTACAACGCAACGAGCGTGAAGAGAACTCCCAGGTGGAATCAAACTTGTGTAACACACGTCGTCATGGAAACACAAGCAAGCTTATTAATCTGGGATTTAGGGATGAGAGATCTCCTGAGAGTTTGACCCTTAACCTTCAGCTACCTTCCTACCCCATTTATTATTTATTATAATGCTTCATTTTTCTGTGGTTACGTTAGAAGTGCAGATAAAATATATAATTGGTAATACTTGATCGGAAAACGTTTTCAAAGCGTGCGGGAACAGCGTAGTCGCACAAGTAACACGTTTGTACTTATCATGTTATTACTCGCACGCGGTCGCACGCGGACGCACGCAGACGCACGCGGACGCACGCATACGCACGCGGACGCACGCAGACGCATGCGTGACTATATATTTGTTCTCAATAAGAAAACTAAGGGAAAAAGAAAGAATAAATGAGAATGTGAAAATGATGAAGTTTGTTCTACAGACTCTGCACAACTTTAACGCTACGATGGCTTTTATTTAATAGTCAAGTTATCCTTTTAATGTTAGGATAAATCCGTAGATAATAAAAACATAATAAACATAAACATTAACGGATGCTCTGTAAACAAGTCGTACTGATAATAGATTGAAGTAGTATTACAACAACTCAAAAAGGGTAGACATTAAACATACATATTAAATAAAAATGCCTCAACAGTTTGAGCTGCATAGGGCTTGGAGAAAAATGCGGAAAATGTGGAGATAATGTTGAGTATCTCCACCAGACTATTCAAAATATAAATGAAAAACATGCTCTATTAGCAAGAATACAGAGTGCGAGAACAATTCCTTTTCCAGTGAAAGAATAATTCACTATTTACATTTCATTTGGTGATGGAACACATGCCTCAAAATAAAGTTGACCTAATGCATAACTCGAAAGACCAGTGATTGTGTTGACTGCAAACTAATCAACACAAGGTATATGAAGTATATATATTTGTATGTATACATACATACACACTTACATATATATATATATATATATATATATATATATATATATATATATATATGTAAGTGTGTATGTATGTATACATATATATATATATATATATATATATATATATATATATATATATATATATATATATATATGTGTGTATATATATATATATATATATATATATATATATATATATATATATATATATATATATGAAGTTTGTTATGAAGTATATATGAACATTTGTTTTGCCCCCATTATCTCTTGCTCCTGACGAATATTCAAGAAGTACGTTTATATTTACTCTAAGATATACTGTTTACAGTGCTACCACCTGCGAACATTTGTTTTGTCCCCATTATCTCTTGCTCCTGACGAATATTCAAGAACTAGGTTTATATTTACTCTAAGATATACTGTTTACAGTGCTACCAACTGCGAACATTTGTTTTGCCCCCATTATCTCTTGCTCCTGACGAATATTCAAGAACTACGTTTATATTTACTCTAAGATATACTGTTTACAGTGCTACCAACTGCGAACATTTGTTTTGCCCCCATTATCTCTTGCTCCTGACGAATATTCAAGAACTACGTTTATATTTACTCTAAGATATACGGTTTACAGTGCTACCAACTGCGAAAATTTGTTTTGCCCCCATTATCTTTAGATTGGAGTTGGGAATATGGCGTAGAGGAGGGATTTAACTAACGACATTGCCCCCTATAAAATGCTGACGTCATCTTTTCCAAAATAAAATACCTAATATATCGTGAAATTATTCTCCAGTTATGGTTAAAATGTCTTCCATAACCCAATTGCGTTATATTCGATATCTTGTTATAGCTTCATTTGCTTTCAAGCATACAATTTCAGAATCGGAAAGTGTTAAATTATTTTTCGCAAACGTCATTTATTTTTTTCAATTCCTTCTATTACTTCACACCATCCCTTTATATATCATGTTCCAATTTTCAATCGTTAGAAAATACTTTATATCTATCCACTCAAGTACAAATATATTGTTTTATACCTGTGGAAGACACTTGATGTTAGTACAGTTTCTTCAAATATTATTATTTTATTTTATATTGGAGAAAATGTTTCGCAAAAGGGGCAAAATATGTAATATAGTTATTTCGTCCAATTTGGCTTAAAATAAGTGATCACATATAATTTTATGAAACAGCTGCTTTTATGTGATATCTATTGTTTGAAGTCATAGGTTATGTTACTTTACTTATATAATGAGTATTTATTAAAAATCGACCAAAATAAAAATTATCACCTAAGTGAGAATTGATTTTGAAATATGTTCGTTTGTGTTACTTATCTAGGAATAAAGCTTAAAGGGAAATGATATTTAACTTAAACTAATGCTTGAAACTGGGTTGAATATATTACTTATATTACAAGCGGAATAAAACCACAAAAACACAACTGTTTAAAAATATAAACTTTTTAGTATATTTCAAACAAAAGAATTGATTCTATGCATTAAGATCTCTTAACGAAATCTAAAACAAAAACAAAAAATTCTTAGAATATATAAAAATAATTAAATGTTTCAATTCTACAGGGATTAAAACCCCATTAAACCTCTTTGGGCATCTAAAATTCAATAAAATTATTATTCTATAATAATTATTTAAAATTTTAAATAGGACACTAACATCAAAATATGACTACAGTAACTAGATAAAACTTATAGGCTTATAGTCATAAAAATGGTAATAAAAACATAAAGTGAAAATATTTCAGTGCTAAACACAATAAAAACGCATTGCACATATTTTTAAAAAAACCCTAAACTCACTAAAAAAATAAAACGCTACAAATCACGTCATTACGAAGTATGGATAACACAAGCCTACGGTTACTGACCTGGCCCACCTAAGCTATCTCTAGAAATAATTAAGTGGGTTTCACTTTAACTTGGCTTTATTTACATTATTGTTGTACTATACGAGATGTCTGAAGGTATCATTAGGTTAAGGAAACGTTTTTTTTTCTAGAGTAGCGTTAAAAGCATCCTGACCTTAAAAATTCTTACAAGAAGTTAGTGAGACTTATTCTCCAGAAACGTTCCACTTAAGTTATAAGCTAGTATAATACGATTTACTGTAGATACACAGTAAAACCGTTGGCTCTGTTCTGAATACAGATAGCATTTCATCTTGCTTAGACGCCAAATTAAATTATCCAAGCCAAGGGTGTTTGCCCCTTTCATTCGGCTGTATAAGCCATTAGCAGTGTACACAAGGGCTGTTTGCGCTGTCGTATATATTCAGCGTGAGGGCGAACCGAGTTTTTCCACTTAATATACTAAAAGTACCCTTCGTGTGTGCTTCACAAACACTGAGCAATTGTTTATTTTATATTTCATATAAGTTACCGTATTTGACATAATAATTAAAGCCAAAATAAGTAGAACTATAACCTAGAATGTCACGAATATCTACGGTAAAGCTTCAATAACAACCACAATATATGATAGGTCTACTACCGAACGGTAAGAGATTGGAGCCCGGATGATCATCAACGGGATGTTACGTCCCAGTGGATAGAACATTGATAACAACATACTTGTTCAAATTGATTCATTATAAACACAATAAATATACACAACTCACAAATATACAACTCTAATTTCATACGCGTTTCGATGATTTATGTCATCATCATCCGTGATGGTTCTGCCAACGTTAAACTTCAACTGAAATGTTAGTTTTAGGTAAAGTTATATAAGTTGCTTGATGTAATCATCTTGAGTTCTCTGATTAAACTAATTTTAACAATACTTAACGAAGTGAATACGTAGTTTCTTACTTGCTGACGCGTTTCAAAACATTCGTTCCTTTTACGAAGCTAACGAGGCTCCTCAGTACGTTAGAGGGTTAGCTTCGTAAAAATAACCAATGTTTTGAAACGAGTCAGCAAGTAAGCAATTACGTATTAACTTAGTTAAGTATTTTTAAAATTAGTTTAAAGTTATATATTTGTACTGTAGTAGCATCACTGATGATAATGATGGTACACTGACGCAAGTCATCGAAATGCGTATAAAATTAAATTTTCATAGTTGTGAGTTGTGTATATTAATTTTGTTTGTAACCTTAACTGACAAGCTAGCTCGAATATTATGCATGCAATAATATATTGTTGAAATAAATAAAAGAAAATCTTTGAAGATGTAGGGAATGATTTTATTAAATAATACACAAAAACCCCTCACAACAAATTATTTTATCCTAACCGGATGTATATTTCTGTTACCATGCTACCGTCTTCAGAGGCATGACTAGAGTATGGTGTGTATATCCCTGATGATGTTTATTCTAGTAACCGAAACTTGCATCAGGTTAGAATAAAATTATTTATGGTTAGAGGTTTTTGTGTAATATTTATTAATATTTAACCACAGTAAATTATTCCAAATAATTAGTGATTAGCATTTAGTTCTTACAGTTATTTCGTACTTGAAGCCTTCATGAGAGAAATTTCAATTATTTAAGAAAACATTAGTTAGAAGGTAAATAACAAAAAGGGAAAAAGAGACGACGCTAAATGAATCTGTGTTGTAAATATATATATATATATATATATATATATATATATATATATATATATATATATATATATAAAGAAATAAGACAATTTACAAATACAAGAATAATTTATAGAATGTACAATTCAAAGCTTTTCGTTGGCAAACAGTATTTATTCCTCAGTAATACTCAGT
The DNA here is from genome assembly GCA_036971475.1 of Prosapia bicincta. Classification (NCBI taxonomy): domain Eukaryota; kingdom Metazoa; phylum Arthropoda; class Insecta; order Hemiptera; family Cercopidae; genus Prosapia; species Prosapia bicincta. Next base: position 72,795,205 of record JBAIZL010000005.1, on the reverse strand, counting down.
ATTCCTGATGATGTTGGTACAGTTTGCCAACGAAAAGCTTTGAATTGTACATTCTATAAATTATTCTTGTATTTGTAAATTGTCTTATTTCTTTATTAATACACAATAATACATAATATAGTATATAAAACAAGCAAATAAAGAAAACCAAACAACATAAGTTGAAAGAACAGATAAGTCTTTATAACAAGGCTTTCTGAAAGCGTCGAATATGAAGATGGTAAAATATTTGAAACTAGTTAGTATTACGAGTACGCATTATCGTTCTTAAGATACAAATCACAAACATAGACTCTAATTGGAGCAGCTATCAGGGAGATTTTAATCAGAGCTAAGGAATGAAATGCATTGGTGTCAAATGTACTGGTCAAGAAAAAAAACCACTGCTATAGGAAGGCCAATAAAATGTGTTTGACGTCAGAGAACGAATAGTCAGTACTTTGAAGGTTAAAAAATGAGGCAGAAAGACCAAAATGAAGGTACAGTTGTCTAGACGTAGAGACAGAGTTTTGGAGCAAGAGTCAGGAAATATTTGAAGTGGTGGATGGACAATCTGCAGTGTGTTGGAGGGAAATATTCAAGGAGTGTCAGTTGGGGGGGGGGGGGGTCGGTACTTAAAGGTATCGACGTTTTGAAAAATGATGAAAGTAAAAATACTAGTAGAATATCTACAAATTTTTAAAAAAATCATGAAAAGGGTTCTTATTAAATCTTTTTATTTTACTTGGATGGAATTTTAGTGGAACGAGTTTTATTTGTGACGATAAATAACGAAATCACTAAACGTTTACCAAGTCATCAATTTCGTTTGAGAAGTTTTAGTACGAATAGATTGAAATTGTTTTTGTAATCCGGTTGTAGTTTTGCAGTTAATATATTTTTTGGATATTTGAAGCTATCGCACCTTACCTAAAGTTAATATTAAATAGCATGTTTTCAGCTAAATAAATGTTGCTTAGCGACGTACTTTCGACCCCTCCCGTTGAAAGTACTTTTAAAATATTCTATATTTAAAACATTACAAGAGCAAAAAGGTTCAATGTAAAAGTAAAAACAGCGACAAAAATATATTTGAAGGTAAGTTTAACAACGATATTTTTGTACAGAATTTGGTAAGCTATTTCACAATTTAGTAATATTATCTACAATTTGTTTCAACAGGGGCTTTAGTGTAAAAACTGTCCCATTGCCGAGATCTCCCACTTTCCTAGACACTTTGTTAGCCTCGTGGAAGCCCCTCTGCCCATCCGTCGATATAAAACCTCTGGCTCAAGCAAAACGAAATCTCTTCGCTCTGTTATACGCAAAGTATTTTCAGGGAACTATAAGCGCAGGAGACTATTTAGAGTATCGTTTACGGATTTTGGACATGAATTTGTAAATTCTGTGTTACAAAGTTTCTCCAACGAACTATTGCAATTTCTCTAAGAACAATTGCAGCTATCCAGCATTATTATTATTTCAAAAATTATTTCTCTTTTTAAAGAAATTGGAGTCGAATTTTGTTCGGGGCAGTATTAGCTCTATTCTAATGATTTTTTTTTGGTTTCATAAAACCCTCTGAATTTGTAAATCGAATAACAACTGTGCTTATAATTTAGAGTAAAAATTAATGTGTAATGAAATATGCTGCTGCTACAGAGAACTCTTCTAGAAATCGGCGCCCAGAGGTGGGAAGTGAAAGCGTGTTTTATAATTATCTAAAATTGCTGTAATTTTATAAAAATTGTTAGACGCTTAGATGTATAGTTTATTTGGAAAAGCTCTTAGAAAATGTTTCCTAATTGGGTTTTTAGCACTATAAGAATTTTCACAAGTGTAGCGTCGCTGGTCTGGTTCTCTTACCCCATTCCTGGATAATCAGAGTTTTCTGTAGCCGTTTATGGCCTTACTCAAAATTTACCAGCTTTAGGTGACAGAAAAATCGTCATTCAGTGTTTTATAAATCTTAAAATCTCATATGGTTGATTCTTTTAAATAACAGCTTGCTAACTATCTACCTTCATATACTCTAAACTGCTAAAAAGGTATAAAGGATTTATAATATGTTTTATAAGAAAACAATTCACGAGGTCAGAGGACACTCTAAGCAATACTATGTAATTTTTAAAGTACATTCATTAAGTAATTCTTAAAATGTTAAGCAATTTACGCTATATAGAACTAAGATAGCTTGAATTGGTTTTTATAACTATGCGTTCTGTTTGAATATCTCAAAAACCTGTGAAAATTATGAAATTAAATTTAAAGTAAAACTAATATTTGTTTTATATTAGGGAAAAATATTAAAAAAATCGTCGTTAATAAGATAAAAAAAAATAATAACATCTAAAAAAGTTGACTAAAAAATATAATTAATAACATGAATTTGAATTTGTCGCTAACTTACAATTTATTTAATTTTGTTAATCTTTTAATTTTATTAATAGTAAAATTTCGTTTATTAATAAATATTTTTCGCCACTAACATATGAACAATGCTCGTAAGTCCAGTAATTGGTGCAATATGTGCGAGTTTGTATTTGTAAATATTAAATGTTAAGTGAATAAATATGTACATATATTCAAAACAACATGGGCTTTCCATACATTGAATGAAACATCCAAATTTATCCCAATTAAAAAAAAAAGGTAATTAAGTGAAGAAATCTGTAAGATGTGGCCCAGGAAACCGCGTTATATGATACATTGTATATGCACATTATAACCGCTTCTATTTATAAAGATTAAATGCAGGTCAATTAATTTTATGTGAATTTTAAAGTACATTTTTGTTTCAGGTAAGGCACCAGAATATATCAATATTTGTAAGTACTTTTTTAATTATTATTTTCATATATGTAATGTTTTTATTATTTAAATACCAGGAAAATGTTCAAATATTTCCTCTAAATGATAAATGTGGTCAATATTTATTTAAAAGCTTAAATAATTTGTATTTCTCCACATCAATCTATTGTGGGTTCTACTTAAATAATATGATGCAAAAATCGAGTATTAATTGACTTAATTAGGATATTTTGATTATTTTTTAATTTTATTTAAAAGTTAATTTTTCAACTACTCATATTACGTCAAACTCTCCGTATATAGATTTATATATTTTGTTGAAACTTTCAATCATAATAAAATACATTATATTCATCCACTTAATTTCAAATACATTTTTATACACTTGTAGAAGATAGCACTTGATTTATTTACAAATATTTATAATATTATTCATTATTTAAATTTAATGAATTGATTTTAGTTTTGTATAGGAGAAAAACGTTTTGCAAAAGGTGCTATTTATAGCTATTTCGTTCTATTTGGCTTTAAATAAGTAATAACATATGATTTCAAAACACAGCTGATTTTATTTAATAGGTAATGTGATAAAACAGCTGTTTTACCGCATAGTAGCAAGGTTATGCTACTTTATTTATATTAAATATAATTATTTTTTAAAAAGTAACTAAAAATAACATTTTTCTTTGAAGATTTAAGTAGGAATTTATTTAAAAATTTTTTTTCGTATATGTTACTTGTAAACAAGAAACGATGGAAATAAATATGAACTTTAAAATAAACAAAAATACAAGTTTAAACTATATAAGATATTAACTTGGGTATAAAAAAGCTTAGATATTGGTAATATCTTGTTACATAAAAACACTTATTTTTGTTTGAAATGTATTTTAAATAACGTATATGAAAACCAAAAGATCTTGGTACTCATTTGGTCAAGTACTACCAGGAATTAATGTTTTTGGAGTGAATAGGTAATGAGCCAAAATACGCTTCTATATTTATTCTACTTGTAGAAAAGAGCCTCGTATGACGCAATGGATACTACCTAGATATACAAGGGTATAAGCAATGAGATAAAAACTAAAAATTTAATTAAATTAATGCGAAATTTAATTGAATCCGAAAGAAAGAGGAAAACAACCCCCGCATTAAAATAAAACCCATTAAAGCGTTAATTATATCAGCTGTTCGAAATACTGAAAAACAAGAGACCCCTCAGCTGCGATAAATGTAAATGGAAGCAATTGAAATGCGTCGCTGTTAATTGAACGGGATCAAATTTTCGCTACCGTTAATGGGCAGTCGCGGAATTAAGTCGCTTTAAATTCTTAATGAGATCCTTTAAGAGAAACGCCTCATTATGATTCCATACTGTATCTTTACAGTTTTACACGTCACAGACGGGGTGCTTGTCGTTAGTTTCATTTTCATGAAAATTATAATTAACAATGATGTAAGAATTACCCAGTAGTATTCTTTAACATTAATTATTATTTCCCAACAGCGCTTCTACAACAATAAATAATTAACGTTGAAATTATTAACGTTAAATAGCTCAACATGAATTTTTATTTATTTATGTTTATGTAAAGTTTAGGGGGTTACGTAAATGAACATTACATGTAAGGACTTTGTGTTTCATAACGCAACAGGCTTGATAAGGGCGACGAACTAGTTGCCGAAACGTTGCAATAAATAGATAAACTTCTTTGACTTGATCTTCAATCAGTTTATCATTTATTCCATACCTATTTAGAGAGCGCAAATTAACATGAATCAAATAATTACAGCCCCCCTAATTAAACAGTCAACACTTATTTAGGTAATGTTTAGAAATAGCAGCTCTACCACCTATAGTAAAATATTATTTCTGGATATAAATACATATAAATTAATTTTTATATTTAAAACAAATATAAATGTATTTTATATTCTGTACGAAAACAGAAAAGGATAGACGAACAGTCTAGGGTTCGTATAGCGGATATATTCCGTATATAAACACCATTATGATAAAAAAACAGTGTTAACAGACACTGTTTTGTCTTTAATATATTAAGGTCGTTTGGTATACTGACAGAAAATAGGCAAAAAACTAATTAAATAATTTAATTAACTTAAATTAACTTACTCTGTTTAATTTTACTCGGTTTAATATATAACTTTAAATATTCGGGATTATTAAATGTCTGTTACTATTACGTTGAAATTTCATTTGAAAAGTTTAGATAAAATTTTATCGAATTTTAATTTAAAACATCCATATAATCTTAACAATGAAAGACCCAATATATTTTATGCTATATCTAGGATAGCAATAGAAAAAGGTCCAACTGGTTTCAATCTAGACAAAAAGAAAAAAAATATTTCGGCCATCTAATTAAGTATTAAATGAAAAAAAAAAACGGTGGATCATCGAGTCAAAGATATTTATTTCAATAATGCTACTTTTCGGCATCTAGATCGTTTCCTTTATCAAGCCAGAAAACAATATTAGATTGTTTGTAACTATTTATAAAGTACTAGTACACTCATTGCAATGATTTAAACTCAATAAAATGTACTCAAAAATTAATTACAATAACCTACCAAAGTAGTAAGAGTACAAAATTAAAAACAGTAACGACAATGAGTGAATGAAAAAAATACTAAAGTTTAAGGTCCGCTAAAATGCCAAGATCAAGTGGAGTTATACAGCCAGATATAACTCGCGGGGCATAGCAAGGGACGTAAGATACGCAGGCAGGAGTCTTGGGACTAGTGTAGCTGTCTACCCCACTCTAGCATCTAAGCACATTGCTGAACAAGACTCAATACATATAGCAGCAAGGCTCTACAAATACTGAAATAGGGACTTTCGTTATTGTAATTGCAAAGAAGGAAAGTGCGCATCAGCATAGGTTACAAAAATCTCTTTCTATGTCTTGCCAGGTATTTAATATATTGTGTTACATTAGCGACCACACTAGAGGTAGGGACTCCAACTGACCTGATACGTCATTGGAGGAACAGCTAGGATAGCATCTACAGAATACGCTCAAAGGCGATGATTGGAGGAGCAAGAGAGACTGAAATGTTACAGAATAAATGCATAAATAAACAAGCGCATAGACGAAACTGAATTAGAAAACTCCTTAATTTTCTGATTCAATTTGAAATTGAGTTATATCCTAAAACAAACTTGAAATATGACTATTATGAACAGAGATGAAGATTCAAATAGATCATAATATAATGGGCCCCCAACTTTTAATGTCAGTATTTGCTAAAAAAAAGCTTAAAATATTCGTTCACTCATGATATTCGTCCCTCGTATTATTATATAAGTGGTAAAAAAAAAAATTTTGAAAAAATTACCATTTAAAAAAAAATAAAGAAAAGGGGACGATATCCAGAAGGCTGTGGAATTAACAATCAGCAGCCTTTTCTAATGGCAGTGCGAGTGGGATGCTTTTAGCTGTAGAAGGCAGTGGCTTGGGTATGACGCTATGTATAAACGTTTCATTAATTTGAAAGGCAAATATAACGCAGCCTGTATTGTGTTGCAAAAACATTCTTTGTGAAAACATGGGACGAAACGAGGCGGTACAAATTTCCCACTAAGTACCATATTATTTATATAAATATTTATGAAAACCTTGTAAGTACGAATTTGCTACGGTTTTTTAATGTTAGTTAGTTTTTCTTAATGGCATTAGGTTGAAAGTGATAATTACATGTTAATGGGGGATGATAAAAGTGTTTTTAAATATTTCTGTGTGCGTGTTCGTTTGCGAGTGTGTGCGCGTAAGTCCATGTGCGTGTGCGTCAGTCCGTGTGCGTGCGCGTAAATCTCTGTGCGTGTGCGTGCGCGGTGTGCTTGGGTGCATAAGTGCGTGAGTGTGTGTGTGTGCGTGCGCATAAATAATAATATAATATCCAATATAACCAGTACCACAAAAAAGCTATTAATCTAATGAACTAATTACAAAGTAATACAGTTTCTTTTATACCTTTATTTCTGTTATACTCTCTAATAATAATTAATGTCTTGACCATCGAAACATACGTAAGGGTTTATTTTGCATAACGTTTTGATTGTATCTGGTATTGTGAAACTAAGTTTATTTTTATTATATTAAGGGTAATATTAAAACTTTATTAATTGAATTTCGTTTCAATACAAAGTGTATATACAAGAAATAGTTCTATAGAAGAAAAGAAACATTGTTATTGGTATGGCTAGTTTGCATAGTGAGTAGCGCCAAAAAATTGTTTCTTATTTTTCACCTCCTGGTAGACTCAGTCGGGTAAAATGGAAAACATTTTAGCAAACCGAGGATAGTAGGGGTGTATGAGGAATGATGGTCGAATTATTTCCCTAAGTATGTTAGAGGCCAGGTAAAGGAGTATAATGGGCCAAAGGTAGGTTGTTGCTTCACTCTTAGATGATTTCTAATCGATAGTTACTTGATCACAAATGGACAAACTCACACTAATACAAGAACACACGCGCGTGCGTGAGTACCAACACACTGCCAGTACAGTATAATGTACAATTTTATACCCTTCCTATATAAACTGATAGTTTTATTTATCTATAAACGCCAATAGATGTTTGTATAATGTACTTGTAAACTATACTGAGCTGGGTAATGGTAACTGAAGGAGGGTAAAGTAAATGGTCAAAACTAAGAAACAATGTAACAAGAAAACGCCTAACACTGCTAGAAAGGGTACTTTTAGAAGCGGAGGTTTTAGCTTAATTACCGCATCACTTAGTTTGAGTAAGGAAATGGTTCACAGCGCTATCTACAAATAGCACGCTGTACTTTCAGCTACGGTTTTCTATGTTTTGTCTACTGCAGTATCGTTGTTTTCCTTTAAACAAAGTTTTAAAACTAAAAGTAGCTAAAAACAAAATCACACACAAACACACACAGATCACACTTTGTACTTTTAACTTAAACCCCTATTTCCAATGTCTTTAACATAGTTTGACAATTACATTCGCTTGAAAATATGAAAAACAGTTTTTGAATACAAAGCAACTGAAATAATTCAAACTGACTGTTAATTTTAACTTACCAACACTAACGCCTTTCGATCACAATGTCATGACCAATGACTGCTACCGCAATATCTAAATAAGAAAAAGCCAGTGGTATTTTGGATGTTTTAGTATTTTAACTCACTGATAATCACATATTCACCGAATTCGTTTCAATCTATAAGCTATTAATTTTGACAGTATGTTTGGATCAGCCCACTTACTACCTCTGTGTCACAATCATTGCTACAAAAAAATTAAAATAATAAAAGACATTTCATGCTGGACATATTAAAAATATTTGCATTATTTTTATATCATTTCCCATCTCATTGAAATGAAAATAAAGATTTATATTAAATGTTAAATATTTTTGTATGGCTAGTTAGCATATCTTAACCCTTATTTAATCTATTCATTTTATATAAACCCAAAAGAATTCGTTTTGAAAATTCAAGAAATCAACTAAGCCACTAAATGAAACTTGTTAACGAAGAAACCTTTTTATTTAAATACTATTATACATTTCTATTACAACGGAATAATTTTAAAGGAAGATCCTCCGAAGATTCTTGCAATAATTTCCCCTGTCGATGATTGCTTTGCAGTCGAAATGTGCATAAAAATTTTATTAAAAAAGTGTTTGGTAAGATGTTTTATTTATTTCAAATTTTTACAAAGCGTTAACACAGTCGCTTCAAGTTATTATAATTCAATCAAAATTCCATATGCTTTATTATCATTTTTAATTATTTATATATTAAACAGATATTTTAATATATTAAAATCTTCCATACAACAGTCGACTTATAACCTCCTCCTCCATTAATACAAAAGGCATTCCTGCCAACTGAACTCGCCTGGTTGTTTTTACAAATTGTGAAACTCAAATTGTATAGTTATTTTTATTTTGTTTGCCGAAGTTGGCGACACTGTAAAACCGACCGTTTATCACTTTACGGTTGCCGGAATGACATCGTTGTCTGTATCACAGTCACTTGTCCCATTCCGAACCTAAATGCCTAAAGTAACCCTTTATTCAACATATTTATTCCCATTAGCTTTTTGTATGCTCCTCTTCTCTTCTATAGGTTCTTGTATATTTATTGTAAGATCTTTTCACATAACGATGTATATGTTTTTAGCAGCTTTGTTACATGAATAAATAAGTCATTCATTGTTTTTTTACTATATTATTAGCTGTTTTAAAACTTTGTTACCTGCATTGGCATAGTTCCAGTACTTCATACGTACTTCTGATACACCTATCCCTTTAACATTGCTTATTTCCACTCAACTATCACTTACCTTTCACCCCAGTTTAATGTAAAATACGTTCATGTTAATATTTAATCAAAGACTTTTAGTGCGTGAATTCTTTATAACTTATTTGTTTCTTACGCTGTGTGTGTGTGTGTGTGTGTGTGTGTGTGTGTGTGTGTGTGTGTGTGTGTGTGTGTGTGTGTGTGTGTGTGTGTGTGTGTGTGTGTGTGTGTGTGTGTGTAGTGTGTGTGTTTGTGGGAATGAGTGTGTGTGTGTGAATGCGCGCAAGTGTGTGTGTGTGTCTCATCATCATTTGTGGCACATGGTAGTACATGGCATCATAATTTTGTGGCATATGGTAGAACATGACATCATCACTTTTGGCATATGGTAGAAAATGACATCATCACTTATGGCACACGGTAGGACATAACTTCATCAATAATGGAAAATGATAGAACAAGACATCATCACTTGTGGCATATGGTAGTGCATGGCATCATCATTTATGGCACATGGTAGTACAAGGCATCATCACTTGCGGCATATGGTAGAACATGTTATCATCACTTATGGCATATGGTAGAACACGAGATCATCACTGATGGCACATGGTAGGACATTAATTCATGACTTATGGGAAATGATAGGGTACATGGTAGTAAATGACATCATCACTTGTGCCACATGGTAGAACGAAGCATCATCAATTGTGGCATATGGTAGTACATGGCATCATTATTTATGGCACATGGTAGTACATGGCATCATCACATGTAGCATATGGTAGAACATGCTATCATCACTTTTGGCATATGGTAGAACATGAGATCATCACTTATGGCACATGGTAGGACATAAATTCATGACTAATGGAAAATGATAGAACATGACATCATCATTTGTGGCACATGGTAGTACATGGCATCATCACTTGTAGCATATGGTAGAACATGCTATCATCACTTTTGGCGTATGGTAGAACATGACATCATCACTTATGGCACATGGTAGGACATAAATTAATGACTAATGGAAATTGATAGAACATGACATCATCATTTGTGGCACATGGTAGTACATGGCATCATCACTTGTCGCTAGAGCACGTTTCACTAATAACCTTTCCGTAACTAGAGGTAATGCAAGCATTGTCTGAGAAGAACAAAAGAATTCCAATGAAATGTTCGTGATTTGTAAAATGTTTTACAAAGCAGAGTTTTTTTTCCGAAAGAGAAGAATTAGTGAATTCTTGGAAAGTAGTTGAACGCGCAATAAAATAATGCGTTTAATCGGAGGGAGATTCTGGGAAATAATTAATAGAATACCTTTCCAAAACTGAAGTAATTTCTAAATATTCGCGTTTAAACGCCGTTAAATACTATTGTAAAACATTTTGAAGATGAATCAATTAAACTATTTTGAAAAGTATAAAAAACGATGGATCTTATTTTTAAAGCAAAACTACATCGTTTCGATCTTTTAGAACATTGAATTATATTCTTGTTTATGTATGCAATATAAGGTTAAATGTGAAAAACGTAATTCCTATGTCTATTGTGCAATATAGTATGGTCAGGAACACGCCTCCCCCTCCTATTGCTTGGCCTAATGGTGCTCATTCTTCGTCTGTATAGTAAACAGAGTTATTTGTAATAAAAGTTATAACAATATGATATTTATCGACTACCCAGGCGTAATCGATTCCATAGAAAAACAAATATTTTACTGGGTGATTAAAAAACATGGTAAAATATTAGGTGCAGGTTTTCAAGGTTTTATTTTTTATTAATTTTTCTTAATACCATATGTAATAAAAATCTAAATTTTACCTCAATTTTAACGTACACGAACATCATAAGATAAAGAAGTTTTTTCAACACCTGTAACTAAGTTATAGTACATTTAAGTATAGCAACAATGTATACCGATCGGTTTAATTTGGTTTAAACGATTTTAATTTTATTAATACACAAAATAAACAATGCGCTAAACATGTACATATGTTCTCGTGTGTGGCAATTCTAAAACTATACACCAACTTAGCTTACATTAGTAAACTTTATTATTATTTTTTTTTTAAACAAAATTTATCCCAACTATATACTTTGTAAGCATATTGTAATTCATCAATACATACAGTTCTCTGTTATGCAGACAACGTGATATTATAGGACTTGAAATATACTTAAATGAATTTATGATTGTCCTTTTATCAAAACCTTTAATTTTTGGAGGTCATTACCTGCTCACTTTTTCACGAAATTCGAGAATATAATTTTGGTTATTAAAAGACGTCTGAAAAAAAGATCTTCTATGAAAAAGAACAATCTATGGAATTAATAAAACATTATGTTAAGGTTCCATTAAAATACAATTTTCTATAGCAAGTAATAAAAGCGTTTAGTCCTACATAATCAGGTTGTTATTTTATATGTTGTTACATGCTACTATTTACTGTAGAAAACCTTACAACAATATCTTTTCATGTCGTCTCAAATTTAAAAAGTTGGAACTGTAACCCCCGGTATTTTGGCAAATAGTAGTGTACTTTAATTTATTTAAGAAACTTTAATTACCTTTTTCACTACTTTATTCTTTATACGTTACAAGACTCATCGAGCCAATTGTTTGTCTTGACAATCTGTAATCTTACGATTAGCTCAGGCAAACGGGATGTCTGTTTAATCGCTCTAACAAAGACAGCTTACATTAAAGTTCTCGTTTGTGTTTACAAAAAAGATTTAATTTTGAAACAATTAAAACATTACACTTGAAAAAATTGTTATTTCACATGTTCAACCTCATGAATAAAAAAAGTTCACTTTCTTCACAAATGTTTATGATAAAGCTAGGTTAGTGCAAGCTATTGTTTTGCATATTTACTGATGTTGAACTATCGAAAAATATCTATAAATTAAATCTAAAAACACCCTTGGCAATTACTTAAACTTTCGTTGCTTTCTTGGGACATATAATAATATACAAGGGCTCGCTCTTATAACATATTTAAATTTTAAAAATAATAAACTAAACGTAACAAAACCACTAATAAAACATTTCCGGTTGTTAATAACCGGTTATTAATTAGGTTATTAAACTTTTAACACAAAATTCAACAACAGCAAGCCCGTGGTAATCCTCCGGGCAGCGTAGCTAACGGAAGATAGATGCAACGTTTTTTTCTCACGATAACCTAGCACAAGGTTGTACAAGGCAAATCTTTCCACCCTTGTATATTCAAAAAAAGGCCTTTCATTGGTCACTACTTTTTAACATGGCGTCATTATGACTGGCGTTGTTATAAAACCTTTTTATAAACAAACATTTCTTTTAAATAAGGTTGATATAACATTAACTAAATAACAAATATTTATGCAACACGCTGAATTATAACCAAAAAGTATTTAGCATGTTACAGAACAAATACGCTACTGTAAACCTATGTAAATAAGCATTACATTACTGCGACTCTTTTAATTCGGTTTGTGACCGTAATTATAGATCAAAGCTAATCTGCAACATCAAAAGACATGTGCTCTAGCCACCCCTAGAAGAATCTACATAACACAGTAGGGAATTTTAAATTGGCTCATGTGTATTTAGAATATCCTAATAAACCTCCTAATTTCCCAAAGATATTTAAGTGTTATTGTTTAATAAATGTTATTAATAGTAAGTTGGTAAGCAGCTTCTGCTATGATCGACTGATTTTCCTATCATTAACATTTAATGTTACTGAAAGTTTTTTATTACCTTCTCCTATGATGAACGTTTGATTAACTGGATTTAATACTTGTTCAGTGCAATTATTTTACCACTCATATTGTGGAAGCCGAGTTTGAAACATATTTTAAACGTTTGGTCTTATTTTAAAACACGCAAAAACTGTAACATTAATACTGTTTATTCTATAAGGTAGTGGAGTAACCCGTCGCAAATATAGCATGGTCACCTTCCTGATGGAGACCTAACCTATTACATTACTCTTTACTGTATTTATGCATTATTACATCATTTTATTTACAATTAAATCTTTTCTTTATCTAGAAACCGTTTTCATCAACGTTGAATAAACTTTGAAAATATTACCAGCATATTGAGTATGCCCCCATTATATCATATCACAACCCACCCACACAAACGCGCGCGCGCGTGCGCGAACACACAGAAATATATTATTATTAGATGATGTGAATCTAATAGTTTAGGGATTTGAATGTAAACACTTTACTAGTGTATGTTTGAGCTTAAACACAACTGTTGCACAATTCAAGCAAACCGTGTATGACGAGATTTCATTAGAGAATAGATTAAGGTGCGCTGTCGGGAGTGAATGAATAAATCAGCAAGTTCGACCTCTAAATCTAATCACGTCACACCAGTGTTGCCAACGGAAGCAGCTGAAGAACGTCGACGGTTTAATTGCCTTTTTTACTGTCGGTTTGGATTAAATATTAATTGGAAACGTGGAGAAAAATTGTTAATGTAAATAGTAAATTTCTCTTGGTGAATGTTACTAACTGAATAATGAATCTGACATTTTGTATTTTATAAGCTCATTATAAATTATTATTATTGCATAAACGTATTTTATATCTAAAAGTAGTTGGTATGTTTTAGTCTAGATTAACAATAAATAATATAAACATTCCTTTAAAGTCAATTCCTACCTAAGTCAGCAAAGATAAATTTTATTTGAGTTAGTTTGTTTAAATAATTATAATAAATATAAATATGGTAGCACTACCCTTGTGGGATAAAACAGCTCTTCAACCACATAATCTATATGGCAGCCACATAATCATAAAATCAGCAGTTTTATGAAATCACATTTAATCACTTATTTTAAGCCAAATGGGACGAAAAAACTATATTGCATACCATGCCCCTTTTGTGAAATGTATTTTTCCCATATACAATTAGAATTAGGTTATTAAGTTTAATTAATAAATAAATGTTTAAAAAACGTAATTAACATCAAGTGCCATTTAGGAAAAGATTTAGAAATTGTATTTGAACTAGAGGGGGTGAATAAAAAGTATTTTATTGGCGATTGAAAATTTGAACAAGATATAAATATATAGGGAGAATTGTAACTAATAGAAAGAAGTGAAAATTGTAATTTTTAATACAGTAAATTGAATATAGTAATATTGAATATATAGCGCCAATTAAACTGTAACTCACGTTAAGGTAGAGTATAGCTTTTTAAATTTTTTCAGCATGTGTCTCTCCATATACCTGTGAACAAAAAGAAAATCAGATAAAAAAAAACTCTATTTGCTTTGAGTTCATGATATTGGGTAAAATTTAAAAAAAACAAATCGAATGCTAATAAAATTAAAATGAAATTTAGGGTAAACGAATTTTGAAAAATATTTATATTTTATTTATATTTTGCTTCCTTTTTATATAGTCCTAAAACAGTGATAAAACTGAATTCCAAAATATAAAATGTATTGGCATCTGTTCAACAAACATACCTAGATCCGAGCTGAGATGATCGACGCAATATGTACCGCAGGCTTTATATTTTGTAGATAAATGTCTGTTATTGGTGAATTATACTGCAAGTAGAAAATAAATCATTTTAGTTAGTAGTACTCCCGCTTGTTGGCCTAAATAAAAGATAACTACTTAATACGGTGATACTTAGAACGTCAACTAAGCTCACTAATTTTTATTTAAAAAAATAAATATATTCATTAAACTCCGTATTTTATAATTTGTTTTCCATTTAAAATCAAATTATTACTTGATGTTTTCTCTCCTATTACTATTTTACAAAAAAGCGTGATTAAACTTTAATTTTTATAAGAAAAAACACGTAAAATATCGTTCTAAATAATGAAATTTAAATAATAATGACATATATACATGTATGAACCTATTACAATATTGAGAAAAGAATTAGGTCAGAGCACTACCATATTTCTATTGCACATATGGCAATGTCAAACTGTCAATCACCTTCTACAGTGCATCATATTTTGTCTGCACTTGGACCTGTTGTTCTATTAATGTACTTTTATTATTATATTTTCGTGTATCTAAGCTTTCACGTATGTTTATTTACGTCCCTATAATCGTCTTATTTATAATTGTGTGCAACTTATATTAGCAAGAGAGTCCTTGGTTGGGGGAATGTGTTACATTTACACTATATAGAATAGGTTTCTAATAACTCTATCGCATTTTCTTTTCATACTGACCTACATAAAGCATGCGTTCATGTTGTGCTGTAAACCACCAAATATTAAAGGCGTTTCTCTGTAATATAATGAGTATACCTTCCTATACTGATTCAAGTTTTTTTTATCGTAAATTAACAAGAAATATTCTACCAATTGAAATACATATATTACACTACCATACAAACATGTGTACGGATATATTTTACTACCATACATACATGTATACAGATATATTATACTTCCATACATACATGTTGCAGCGGCCAGAATGTCCGATGCAAAGAATCTGGGTAATTGTACAGAATACCAGAATCAAACCTAACCGGGTTAAATAATTGACTAAATTTATATATAAAAATTTTAAAACATTATAATAATAATAATATTAAAACTAGGGTAAATAATAGTAAAATGAAGAAAATTAGAAATAACTTTAGACTTAAAAAACATAAATTATAAGCAATAAGAAAAATTATCACTTCAAAGTGGATAGCCTAAATTATGTAAACAAAAAAAGACGGTAATTGTGTAGTATAACAAACTAGGCCTAGATGCCGGCTATTAAAATAATTGTACTTAAAAATAATCAGGAATAAAGAATGTAAATTAAGATGTGAGGAAAGTAAATTAGGCCTAGCTAGGGAAAATAGTATTTATGTAAAAGTAAAGATTAAATGTTAAAGTGTAATAGCCTAAGAAATTAGGTTATAATAGAAGAAGTCATATTTGATTTCGGAAAAATCCGCTTAGGGCATTGATTATAAATCTTGTCACTACGAAACGAAAGCGCTACAGTCGAACTTTGGATTAAGAATGTTAAAAAGTTAATTAAATTAAATGAGAAGAAATAAAGTCAAA
Source organism: Prosapia bicincta (assembly GCA_036971475.1). NCBI lineage: Eukaryota > Metazoa > Arthropoda > Insecta > Hemiptera > Cercopidae > Prosapia > Prosapia bicincta. Next base: position 72,779,065 of record JBAIZL010000005.1, on the reverse strand, counting down.
TATGTTATTAAATAAAAAATAAAAATGCAAAGGACACATCAGAATACAGAAACGCCTTTTATAAAAAGGGAAACTAATCTTAGTTCAGAATTTCCGAACAAACAAAGTCAATTGCCATGGCAACGGCTTTCTGATTGGTCAAAAGTTGAAAAATGGATACTGGGACGTGGGAAGTTTGAAATTGGAGAAGACGGGCCTCACAAAAGGCACGCTATCCAGAATCAGAATGCATTAGGCTCTCAAAGCGAGCAGACGTGTTGTTGTACCATGCGATCAAGACAAGAAAAAATGTGCTAAAAACAGAGTAAAAAGTGCTACGATGTGATCAGGGGAAGGAAGATATATATGAGCAAGGGCTCATATATACCCAGAACAAAATTTCGACCACCAAAATGCAAAATTAAAGAAAATAAGAAGATTGACCGAAATTATGGAGAGACGCCTACCTACCAAGACCCTTGAAGCTGTAACAGGACCGACAGATGACAACATTAATGAAGATAAAAAGATTTCTACAGTACAAGGTTATATAATCAATTTAATTATTCTTTTTTAAATAACATTTTACTTCAAATTATATTAACTTAATTTCAAAATTAAATAAGATGGGAATAACCTAAGGGACTGATTAGTCAACTCTCTTAGGTTACCCAAATTTAAGTAATAAAGATTCAAAATTGACTTTCCATTCCCATCGCTGTGGGAATGTATGGATTAAGTATAAAGATGTATATCTTATATGGCTTTTTCTAAGTGAATTTCTAATGAATAACTTCCAAAGAAGTTAATTGTTCAAGGCCTAGCCTAAAGGCATTACATAGTAATATTAAGTGTTTGAAAAAGAATCAGATTTTAAAATATGTTAAATTTAACTCTACTAATCAAAATTATATACAAAATTAATTATGGTAACTTTGATAATTTAAATTATATGTAAAATTAATGATAATAAGAAAATTTAAAAAAAGAAGGAGATAATAATGTTTAGTTAAATGGCAAGTTGTATTAAATTTTGAAAAAATAATTAGTCAAGAAAATCCTGTGAAATTAAATAAAAACAATAATAATTAATTTGAACCTTGGAACAAATAAATAAAAATGTATATTTTCCAATTAGCTGTGTTTTCATTCTAGATAAGATAAGTTCACTAGGTATCCAGGTATAGTCTTTAAATCACAAGTGTCTCTCAAAGATTCCACTACCCGAAAAGGAGCTTGAACAGGGCTTATCGGAGGCTAATTGGTTTTATCAAAAATTCAGGGGTTGGTTCCTCTGAGAGGTTTATTCCTTGAGGCACAGGTCTATGAAATTAGGTTCGTAGTCAATGGATAAACCATTACTTTCTTACTGACTTAGCAATTGAGGAAGAGAAATAAACAACGGCAAAGGTTATAAAAAGTAAGTCGGTAAGAAAAGTATGGCGCCCAACGTTTGAGGCTCGATGCTTACATTGTAACATCGGGTCAACATCAAATAGAGACAGATTTAAATCGACTAAGGAGCCTAGTGAAACAAAATTAATTAAATAGAATTCAATTAAAATTGTAAAAAATAATAGGAATCATAAAATGAAAACCAAAGAAGTTCTTTAAATTAAATAAGAGTTAATTATAATAAAAATGAAATTAAAAAGAACTTAGAATAAATAATAATAATTAAAAGGAAATAATTAAGTAAAATAAAATTCAGTAGGCGTCGGTAGGGCATAATATAAATAATAATGTTAGTTATTAATGAAAGTAAATAGAATACATAGGCGTTAGATAGACAAGGTCAAGGGAACACTGAACCGGATCACATCGAGCACAATTCTAAATGAATATTTAATTAAATACTCAGTATATAGTAAAAATATAGAAGTAGGAGAAGTTAGTAAGGGAATAAAAGGATAGTTAAATACGAGACTTTAAGATGGCGACAAGACAGAAAAGACACAGAACCATCTGAAATGATGGAGTTTTTTAAAAAAATGATGGAGGAACAAAAACAGGAGAGATTAAAAGAGATGGAGGAACAAAAACAGGAAAGATTAAAAGAGATGGAAGAACAGAAACAAGGGAGAATAAAGGAACAAGAAGAATTAGTAAAAAAGATAGAGGAACAAAAACAGGAAAGATTAAAAGAGATGGAGGAACAGAAACAAGGGAGAATAAAGGAACAAGAAGAATTAGTAAAAATGATAGAGGAACAAAGAAAGAAAGAAAGAGAGGAGGAAAAAGTAGAAAGAAAGAAAGAAAGAGAGGAGGATAAACAAGAAATTAAGAATCTTTGGGAAATCATGAATAAGAGGATAGAGGAAATAAATGAAGGAATTACAAGAAAGAATGAGGAAATGGGAAATAAAATCCAAGAAACTATAGAAAAGATGTATAACTTAGAGGTAACAGTCAGTGAAAATAAACAGACTGTAGAAACAGTTAAGGGAGAAGTCAAAAAAGTAGAAAGAAGGGTACAAGTAGTTGAGAATAAGATAAAGAATATGGGAGAAGGGATAAATATAGCTACCTTGTTTAAATCAAGGATGTTTGAGATGGGTGATAATGGAGACAAAAGCAAGAAGGAATTCTACGGTAGGGAAGATGAAGACCCTATTGATTTCATTAAACACCTAGAAGGTATAATGTCCGAAATTGATCCTGACATGGAGGAAGGACAAAAAAGGAAAATAATGGAGAGACATCTTAAAGGACCAGCACAAGAATGGTGGTTGGCCATGAATATGGAGGAGGAAAATTATGATGAAGTTAAGGAGAGATTCTTTAGCCACTTTTGGGGATCTCATGCACAAGAGAGAATTCGAGGAAGAATCGAAAATGGAAAATATGAATACCATCGAGGCACAAACAACATGGTAAATTATTTCTTAAAAATGGTGAACACGGCGAGACACCTAACCCCGCCATACAATCAGGCGGAGTTAATTATGAAGATTATGAAGCATTATGGGAACAGAATGTATATAGGATGTTCCGGGATGGCGGCTACCGACATAGAGGAGGCGGTAAAATACATCCGAAGGAACATGGAGCAGGAGGCTACCAGGAACCGGACTCAGCCTAGGACTGAGGAACGGGAACCTGAAAGGAGAGGGTTTACACACCAAACGAGAAACCCCGGATACAAGGGAAATTGGAGGCAAGAGCCTTACCCGGTAGAAGGGAGAGGAAACTGGAGACAGGGGCCCTACCAAAGAGAGGGACCAAGAAATAGGCCGCAAAATCAGTGGCAACAACAAAGGCCAGAGTACAGACCACAAAACCAAACGGAAGAAGGCCCACAGACAAAAGAAAAGAGACCACAGAATCCAGGGCCAAGTGGTCAATCAAAAAACTAAATGAGAGGATCCCTAATGGTAGAAAGGAAAAGAGGAGACAACCATTAGAGATCCAACAACAAACAAAATATAGGAAATATTACCCGGAGAAACAGGGAACAGTAAATAAAGGAAAGGCGGAAGACCTAAAGAACAAAAATAAAAAAACAATACAACAGGAAAATAACAATGAAGTACACCAAAATCAAGAGCGTAGAGTTGGTGGACTATCTCTTGATATTCGTGCTGAATTGTTAGAAGAGGACAAGGAGATTGGCGAAGGTAACCAGAAGAAAGAAACATGCCCTGTAATTGACTGTGAGGTAGAAGGGCACTCTATAGAGGTAGAGATTGACACGGGTGCAGACGTGTCAGTCATTCAAGAAAAGGCTTACAACAACCTCAAGTTGCATGGGCTTAAGTTCCTGGAACTACCCATCAACAATGTGGGAGTTGTAACAGCCATTAAGACTGCACAAATAAAGGTTACCCGGCAATGCTTAATTCCCTTAACAATTAAAGGCATAAAAGTGGACTGCATCTTCATAGTGGTCTCCAAACTTCGGTCGGAGATGATTATGGGGTGCAACACACTGTATGACCTAAAGGCACGGATAAACATGGATAGACGCTTTGTGACATTCGAAATAGAAGGGGAAATGGTGTACCAGGACTTTAAAAGTAAAATACAAAAGATAGAGGAAAATGAAGAAGTCCGAAAAATATGCAAGATAACCCAGGAAAAAGAAGATGCATCAACAATAGGGCATCAAAGCAAAAAGGAGGGGTTAATGCGACAGTGCGAGAAGCAGGGGCACTGCCGAATGAATGAAGGAGGAAATGGACAAGAAACAAGTAAAGGGGAAATCTTAAATATAACGAACGAATATCAAAGAAAAATAAAAAATGAAACAGAGGAAAAATTAAACAAAAACAAAAAATTAAAAAACAAAAATGAAAATATAATGAATAAGGAAATAAATTTAAGACCTGAGGGAGTCAAAACAGGAGATAAAGAAACAAAGGACATGGAAAGAAGAGCTGCAGCTGAGATTAAGAGCAAACCAAAATATAAACAAGGTAAGGCCGAAATAGTGCCAAAAAGGGGAAATAATGTGAGTGAAAAAATAATAAATAAGAAAATAAATATAAATAAAAATATAAACGTCGCGTCGAAACAATTAAAAGGGGGGAACAACGAGGTTAAAATGAATAACCAACAAGTAGCTCGGAAGCCCATGCCTAGACTTTAGATTCTGGAAAGATAACCCAAAGGAAAGAAATTGAAATTAAAGAAAGAAAAAAGAAAAACCCATTTACTAGATCAAGAGTTCGAAAGTCAATTAAAATTAGAACCAATCCAAATACGAGAAGAACCTTCATATCATTACAATTCAAAAACAGAAAAATAAAAGGTAGATTTAAGGAGAATAAGGGAAAGTTAAGAAATTGGAAAAGGAGAAAGAAGAAAAAGAAAGATAAAGCTGGACAGATAATAAGAAAATATTTAAAGAATAAAGGATAATAAGGCAAGGTAAATAAAAAAATGATCCATCAGTGACATAGGGAGAAACGGTTAAGTAATAAAAATAAAAATGTAAAATAAATCTAAGTAGTAGATTAAAGCAGTAACATAATCCAAATACATAGGACAAATAATATAAAATCAGTATTAAATGTGAAAGAAAAAGCCATATGTTAAATGAACGGGATTCATTGAATTTATTAAAGTAAAGGTTGTGTTAAACAACAATGAATGTGTAAAATAAGGATTACAATATACAATATTGTATAGTTAATATAAAATTGAAATAAGATTAAATAAAAAAGAATGTGACTAAGGACAGGAGTAATAAATGAGTAAATAGCATGTGAAGTGACTAATGTGACAATGATATATATGAGTGAAAGGGACAGGAGAGTAAATTGTGAACTTTAGTAAAATTAATTAAGTTATGAAGATGAATAGGAATAGTAGATTAATGAAAGGAATATGAAAATTTTAATATAAACTAGTATAAGTGTTAATGTTACTTTTCTCAAATATGTTATTAATTATGTTTATCTGTTTCAAGGGAGAGAAGGACCAAAATTTTCATATATTTAAAAAGGGGGGAATTTTGCAGCGGCCAGAATGTCCGATGCAAAGAATCTGGGTAATTGTACAGAATACCAGAATCAAACCTAACCGGGTTAAATAATTGACTAAATTTATATATATAAAAATTTTTTAAACATTATAATAATAATAATATTAAAACTAGGGTAAATAATAGTAAAATGAAGAAAATTAGAAATAACTTTAGACTTAAAAAACATAAATTATAAGCAATAAGAAAAATTATCACTTCAAAGTGGATAGCCTAAATTATGTAAACAAAAAAAGACGGTAATTGTGTAGTATAACAAACTAGGCCTAGATGCCGGCTATTAAAATAATTGTACTTAAAAATAATCAGGAATAAAGAATGTAAATTAAGATGTGAGGAAAGTAAATTAGGCCTAGCTAGGGAAAATAGTATTTATGTAAAAGTAAAGATTAAATGTTAAAGTGTAATAGCCTAAGAAATTAGGTTATAATAGAAGAAGTCATATTTGATTTCGGAAAAATCCGCTTAGGGCATTGATTATAAATCTTGTCACTACGAAACGAAAGCGCTACAGTCGAACTTTGGATTAAGAATGTTAAAAAGTTAATTAAATTAAATGAGAAGAAATAAAGTCAAATATGTTATTAAATAAAAGGTAAAAATGCAAAGGACACATCAGAATACAGAAACGCCTTTTATAAAAAGGGAAACTAATCTTAGTTCAGAATTTCCGAACAAACAAAGTCAATTGCCATGGCAACGGCTTTCTGATTGGTCAAAAGTTGAAAAATGGATACTGGGACGTGGGAAGTTTGAAATTGGAGAAGACGGGCCTCACAAAAGGCACGCTATCCAGAATCAGAATGCATTAGGCTCTCAAAGCGAGCAGACGTGTTGTTGTACCATGCGATCAAGACAAGAAAAAATGTGCTAAAAACAGAGTAAAAAGTGCTACGATGTGATCAGGGGAAGGAAGATATATATGAGCAAGGGCTCATATATACCCAGAACAAAATTTCGACCACCAAAATGCAAAATTAAAGAAAATAAGAAGATTGACCGAAATTATGGAGAGACGCCTACCTACCAAGACCCTTGAAGCTGTAACAGGACCGACAGATGACAACATTAATGAAGATAAAAAGATTTCTACAGTACAAGGTTATATAATCAATTTAATTATTCTTTTTTAAATAACATTTTACTTCAAATTATATTAACTTAATTTCAAAATTAAATAAGATGGGAATAACCTAAGGGACTGATTAGTCAACTCTCTTAGGTTACCCAAATTTAAGTAATAAAGATTCAAAATTGACTTTCCATTCCCATCGCTGTGGGAATGTATGGATTAAGTATAAAGATGTATATCTTATATGGCTTTTTCTAAGTGAATTTCTAATGAATAACTTCCAAAGAAGTTAATTGTTCAAGGCCTAGCCTAAAGGCATTACATAGTAATATTAAGTGTTTGAAAAAGAATCAGATTTTAAAATATGTTAAATTTAACTCTACTAATCAAAATTATATACAAAATTAATTATGGTAACTTTGATAATTTAAATTATATGTAAAATTAATGATAATAAGAAAATTTAAAAACAGAAGGAGATAATAATGTTTAGTTAAATGGCAAGTTGTATGAAATTTTGAAAAAATAATTAGTCAAGAAAATCCTGTGAAATTAAATAAAAACAATAATAATTAATTTGAACCTTGGAACAAATAAATAAAAATGTATATTTTCCAATTAGCTGTGTTTTCATTCTAGATAAGATAAGTTCACTAGGTATCCAGGTATAGTCTTTAAATCACAAGTGTCTCTCAAAGATTCCACTACCCGAAAAGGAGCTTGAACAGGGCTTATCGGAGGCTAATTGGTTTTATCAAAAATTCAGGGGTTGGTTCCTCTGAGAGGTTTATTCCTTGAGGCACAGGTCTATGAAATTAGGTTCGTAGTCAATGGATAAACCATTACTTTCTTACTGACTTAGCAATTGAGGAAGAGAAATAAACAACGGCAAAGGTTATAAAAAGTAAGTCGGTAAGAATGTGTACAGATATATTATACTTCCATACATACACATATACAGATATATTACACTAAAATACATACATGTATACAGATATATAATACTTCCAAACATACACGTATACAGATATTTTACACTACCATACATACATGTGTACAGATATATTATACTACCATACATACATGTATACAGATATATTATACTTCCATACATACATGTGTACAGATATATTATACTTCCATATATACACGTATACAGATATATTACACTAAAATACATACATGTATACAGATATATAATACTTCCAAACATACACGTATACAGATATTTTACTCTACCATACATACATGTGTACAGATATATTATACTACCATACATACATGTATACAGATATATTATACTTCCATACATACATGTGTACAGATATATTATACTTCCATACATACACGTATACAGATATATTACACTAAAATACATACATGTATACAGATATATAATACTTCCAAACATACACGTATACAGATATTTTACTCTACCATACATACATGTGTACAGATATATTATACTACCATACATACATGTGTACAGATATATTATACTTCCATACATACATGTGTACAGATATACTATACTTCCATACATATACGTATACAGATATATTACAGTACCAAACATACATGTGTACAGATATACTACCATACATACATGTATACAGATATATTATACTTTCATACATACGTGTATACAGATATACTACCATACATATATGTATACAGATTTAGTATACTTCCATATGTGTACAGATATATTATACTTCCCTACATACATGTGTACAGATATACTACCATACATACATGTATACAGATATATTATACTTCCATACATACATGTGTACAGATATATTATACCTCCATACATACATGTGTACAGATATACTATACTTCCATACATACATGTGTGCAGATATATTATACTTCCATACATACATGTGTACAGATATACTATACTTCCATACATATACGTATACAGATATATTACAGTACCATACACACATGTGTACAGATATACTACCATACATACATGTATACAGATATATTATACTTCCATACATATATGTATACAGATATACTATACTTCCATACATACATGTGTACAGATATACTATACTTCCATACATACATGTGTACAGATATACTATACTTCCATACATACATGTGTACAGATATATTATACTTCCATACATACATGTGTACAGATATACTACCATACATACATGTGTACAGATACATTATACTTCCATACATACATGTATACAGATATACTACCATACATACATGTATACAGATATATTATACTTCCATACATACATGTATACAGATATACTATACTTCCATACATATACGTATACAGATATATTACAGTACCATACATACATGTGTACAGATATACTACCATACATACATGTATGCATATATATTATACTACCAAACAAACATGTGTACAGATATATTATACTTCCATACATACATGTATACAGATATACTACATTACATACATGTATACAGATATAATATACTTCCATACATACATGTATACAGATATACTATACTTCCATACATATACGTATACAGATATATTACAGTACCATACATCCATGTGTAGAGATATACTGCCATACATACATGTTTACATATATATTATACTTCCATACATACATGTGTACAGATATACTATACTTCCATACATACATGTGTACAGATATATTATACTTCCATACATACATGTGTACAGATATACTATACTTCCATACATACATGTGTACAGATATATTATACTTCCATACATACATGTGCACAGATATACTATACTTCCATACATTTACGTATACAGATATATTAAAGTAACATACATACATGTGTACAGATATACTTCCATACATATATGTGTACAGATATACTATACTTCCATACATACATGTGTACAGATATATTATACTACCATACATACATGTATACAGATATATTATACTTCCATACATACATGTGTACAGATATATTATACTTCCATACATACATGTATATAGATATACTACCATACATACATGTATACAGATATATTATACTTCCATACATACATGTATACAGATATACTATACTTCCATACATATACGTATACAGATATATTACAGTACCATACATACATGTGTACAGATATACTACCATACATACATGTATACAGATATATTATACTACCATACATACATGTGTACAGATATACTACCATACATACATGTATACAGATATATTATACTTCCATACATACATGTATACAGATATACTATACTTCCATACATATACGTATACAGATATATTACACTTCCATACATACATGTGTACAGATATACTACCATACATACATGTATACAGATATATTATACTACCATACATACATGTGTACAGATATACTACCATACATACATGTATACAGATATATTATACTTCCATACATACATGTGTACAGATATACTATACTTCCATACATACATGTGTACAGATATACTATACTTCCATACATATACGTATACAGATATATTACAGTAACATACATACATGTGTACAGATATACTTCCATTCATACATGTGTACAGATATACTATACTTCCATACATACATGTGTACAGATATATTATACTACCATACATACATGTATACAGATATATTATACTTTAATACATACATGTATACAGATATATTATACTTCCATACATACATGTATACAGATATATTAGACTTCCATACATATATGTGTACAGATATATTATACTTCCATACATACATGTATACAGATATATTATACTTCCATACATACATGTGTACAGATATATTATACTTCCATACATACATGTGTACAGATATATTATACTTCCATACATACATGTATACAGATATATTATACTTCCATACATACATGTATACAGATATATTATACTTCCATACATACATGTGTACAGATATATTATACTTCCATACATACATGTATACAGATATATTATACTTCCATACATACATGTATACAGATATATTATACTTCCATATATACATGTATACAGATATATTATACTTCCATACATACATGTGTACAGATATATTATACTTCCATACATACATGTATACAGATATACTACCATACATACATGTATACAGATATATTATACTTCCATATATACATGTATACAGATATACTATACTGCCATACATATACGTATACAGATATATTACAGTACCATACACACATGTGTACAGATATACTACCATACATACATGTATACAGATATATTATACTACCATACATACATGTGTACAGATATACTATACTTCCATACATACATGTGTACAGATATACTATACTTCCATACATACATGTGTACAGATATACTATACTTCCATACATACATGTGTACAGATATACTACCATACATACATGTATACAGATATATTATACTTCCATACATACATGTGTACAGATATACTATACTTCCATACATACATGTGTACAGATATACTACCATACATACATGTATACAGATATATTATACTTCCATACATACATGTGTACAGATATACTACCATACATACATGTATACAGATATATTATACTTCCATACATACATGTGTACAGATATACTACCATACATACATGTATACAGATATATTATACTTCCATACATACATGTGTACAGATATACTATACTTCCATACATACATGTGTACAGATATACTACCATACATACATGTATACAGATATATTATACTTCCATACATACATGTGTACAGATATACTACCATACATACATGTATACAGATATATTATACTTCCATACATACATGTGTACAGATATACTACCATACATACATGTATACAGATATACTATACTTCCATACATACATGTGTACAGATATACTATACTTCCATACATACATGTGTACAGATATACTATACTTCCATACATACTTGTGTACAGATATACTACCATACATACATGTATACAGATATATTATACTTCCATACATACATGTGTACAGATATACTATACTTCCATACATACATGTGTACAGATATACTATACTTCCATACATACATGTGTACAGATATACTATACTTCCATACATACATGTGTACAGATATATTATACTTCCATACATACATGTGTACAGATATATTATACTTCCATACATACATGTGTACAGATATACTATACTTCCATACATACATGTGTACAGATATACTATACTTCCATACATACATGTGTACAGATATATTATACTTCCATACATACATGTAGGCCTATATAGATATTGTTATGCAATAATTGCTTTACCAAGAATTTTTATAATTCTATATATTTTAGCCTTTTCATCAATGCGAGACATTTATATCTTCAAGGTGACGTACACTTTGTATAGCTAAAATTAACACTTAGTGGAATTTAAGAATAAATAATTCCTAATTAACAATAAAAACGTCATACATACATATTATAGTGTGTGTGTGTGTGTGTGTGTGTGTGTGTGTGTTTGTGTTGGTTTGTGTTGGCGCAATAAATACTGAGCGCTTTCGACATTTTCCCAACAACCGTTGTCACATTTTTCATAGAAAATAAAACACGTTTCGATTTAAACATCTAAATATTAAAAACATTTCTATCCTTGTGTTTGTGTATCTGTGAGCATTTGTACGTGGATTATTATTCTCACAATATATGTTGTTACTAATCAAACAAAATAAGTATCTTCCTATACATTAAATGATATATTTGGCAGTTTCTAGAATTATTTGTGCTAAAGCATTTGCAAGGATTCCAAGGTCCAAGGATCCGAGAGGTTCAGCAAGATCTAGGCGACAAGAAATATATATATATATATATATATATATATATATATATATATATATATATATATATATATAAGATTTTAAGCACGATTATGCCTAGTGTGTCTTGAAGTAAAACAATGTTCAAACAGCAAAAATGTTCTCGCAGATTATCTAAGAAAGTAAAAACCTTTGGCTCTTTCCCTCTCTCTTCCTCCTAATTGATATGTCTATGTGCATGTATCCTTCACATATCTATCGTTATATATCTGTTTACCTATATATTTATCTATCCATGTTTACCTATTTATTTGTCTAGCTCTACCCGCCTGGCTCTCGACTGTATAGTTTTCCCTTTATATCTAATATATCTTTCTAATAATCCACTTATCTCTCTGCTTATTCCTACCACCATATCTACATACATCTGTATTTCTATCTATACATTTATATGTCTAACTCTCAATTTATCTTTAACTATCTACTTGCCTAACTCTATCTCTCTCCTCTATCAGTTTCTCTTTGTACCTACTTATTTCTCTTTCAGTCTATTCTTAGCACTCTATCTATGTATATGTGGTTAAATTATTTCGCTCTCTATTTATTTATCCATCATTATTCTATTCTTATCTACTTGTCTACCAATATATACCTTCTGTCTGACGTCAGTCTCTGTGTGCATCTACTATCTTTTTCTATTTATCTATTATTCTTTAGCTCCTTTTGATGAATCCTCTTTTAACTTCACCGTCATATATATATATATATATATATATATATATATATATATATATATATATATATATATATATATGTGTGTGTGTGTGTGTGTGTGTGTGTGTGTGTGTGTATCTGGGGTCTGTGTGTATGTGTGTCTGTGTGTGTGGGGATGTGTATGTGTGTGTGTGTGTGTGTGTGTGTGTGCGCGCGCGCGCGCGTGTGTGTGTGTGTGTGTGTGTGTGTGTGTGTGTGTGTGTGTGTGTGTGTGTGTGAGTTTGTGTGTGTGTGTTTGTGTCTGTGTGTACGTGGATATAATTATAAAGGAAAACAATTAAATTACCGTAATAAAGTACTTTACAGTAATTCTACTGGAAGCAATAAACGCTCGCGTTAATTTACAGGGGTAGCTCGACGGTGACGTAACCACTGGCTTTCAACGTTGCGATGAAAGTGGAATGACTTCGCCTTTGAATTTCTCTGGTTTGTAGATAACGATGCAATTTGATCCGATTGCGTTCACTCGGGAGAAGTGGCTTCCTTCAATAATCCAGCCCTATAACGTTTGCTTATTAAAGGTCCCGCTGATTACTTCCGACGATTCGATCAGGTTGGCCGATGTTTGCTTCTCAAACCCTGATTATTTAAGTGGCATGTTTTTTTAAAGCTTGTGTTATTAGAGTTTAGCCTACTCGCAGTTTTACAGAGACCAGTCAGTATGACTAATTGCTTACTGATACAGTTTTACAAGTACAGCAGTAATTGACGGTGTTTGAGTAAAGCGAAACAGTTGTCCGAAATAAAAAACTTTTTGAAACTAACATTCTATCGTTTCTCTTTGTATTTTTCTCCTGGTGTTCACCTAAGTATTTTACGGGTTTCATGTGCATAATATGCAATCATATATTGAGTGCCATTTTAATCTGGGCCGAAATGAAAAACTGCTATGGTTTTAAAACACAGAGTCCCTTGTCGTAAGCTAACCGCAGTTAACGCGTATTCGACTCTGTACCAGAACAATATCGTCCTGGTTTTCAGTAAAAATGAGGCAGTGCTGCGAGTAACTAGCTTCGAGTTATTCTTTATTGCTTGGATCTATTTCAGAACTATCTCGTAGACCAATATCCCTCTTTTACAGCCACTTTTCAGCCAAAATACAAGTCCTACATTTATAAAAAAAATATTTATTATCGTTATTTATAACAGAATGTTTTCCACTCGAGGCCAATCATGTTTACAACAGCTGATTTGACTTTATAGGTTATGTTTTACAGCTGCTTTAACACGTACATTATGCTACTTTATGTAGGCCTCCTTTATTAAATTTAAAAGATGTAATCCCATATTTGTATAAAAATATAAATATAACATTTGTATATTTCGATACATTTTACTGTAATTTACTAAATATAATGAATTTATCTCCATTTTTAAAGTTAAAACATTTTAGGCAAGTCTGATACTTTTTAAGAATCTATTTAAAACACACTCGTAAAGTTTAATTATTTTCAGTAAGTAGTTAAACATCTAATAAAGGTTTTTATTATCTACATTCTCTTATTTTTGAATATATTACGAGATCCTATTGAAACGTCTATTAACTACATCTTACAAATGAAATATTAGCTTTTGTCGATGAGTAACATTAATTGTCACATTATAATTTTGTATTACTAAACTAATTGATATTTCTTAGTTTCTATTTTTCAATCTGGATTTCCGATTGACAATTGATCATAATTATTTCAACTTATGCACTCTGTGGTTTGGGTGGGGCTTCTCAGTTTAGTGAGGTGGCTAAGGTAAAATATTCCTTACATTTTCTACAGTTTTTTGGTTTTTCTGAAATCGTCGTTGATTTACATTATTTTGGTCTTGCAATTTTTGAAGTCCTCTACTGTAGATAGTTAACATCAGGATAATATTGGGTAACATTTCCTGCTAAATATATCTGATAGTGGTTAATGTTCAAGCCAAACATCAGTCGCATCTATCCTTTATCCTACAGATGAATTCACATTTGGCTAACATTAATCCTAAATATCGATTTATATATATATATATATATATATATATATATATATATATATATATATATATATATATATATATATATATACTATTGAGTAATAACTGAGTAAGCTTTAATATAAAAATAGGTCAACACCTATGCTAAAGTATCTCTCGTCCTGGACCGACGTCCCATATGTGCGCTGTACGGTCTCTCGTCCTGGACCGACGTCCCACATATGCGCTGTACGGTCTCTCGTCCTGGACCGACGTTCCACATATGCGCTGTATGGTCTCTCGTCCTGGACCGACGTCCCACATATGCGCTGTACGGTCTCTCGACCTGGACCGACGTCCCACATATGCGCTGTACGGTCTCTCGTCCTGGACCGACGTATCACATATGCGCTGTACGGTCTCTCGTCCTGGACCGACGTCCCACATATACGTTGTACGGTCTCTCGTCCTGAACCGACGTCCCATATATGCGCCGTACGGTCTCTCGTTCTGTACCGACGTCCCACATATGCGCTGTACGGTCTCTCGTCCTGGACCGACGTCCCACATATGCGCTGTACGGTCTCTCGTCCTGGACCGACGTATCACATATGCGCTGTACGGTCTCTCGTCCTGGACCGACGTCCCACATATGCGCCGTACGGTCTCTCGTCCTGGACCGACGTATCACATATGCGCTGTACGGTCTCTCGTCCTGGACCGACGTCCCACATATGCGCCGTACGGTCTCTCGTCCTGGACCGACGTATCACATATGCGCCGTACGGTCTCTCGTCCTGGACCGACGTCCCACATTTGCGCTGTACGGTCTCTCGTCCTGGACCGACGTCCCACATATGCGCCGTACGGTCTCTCGTCCTGGACCGACGTATCACATATGCGCCGTACGGTCTCTCTTCCTGGACCGACGTCCCACATATGCGCTGTACGGTCTCTCGTCCTGGACCGACGTCCCACATATGCGCTGTACGGTCTCTCGTCCTGGACCGACGTCCCACATATGCGCTATACGGTCTCTCGTCCTGTACCGACGTATCACATATGCGCTGTACGGTCCCTCGTCCTGGACCGACGTCCCACATACACGTTGTACGGTCTCTCGTCCTGTACCGACGTCCCACATATGCGCCGTACGGTCTCTCGTCGTGGACCGACGTCCCATATATGCGCCGTACGGTATCTCTTCTTGGACCGACGTATCACATATGCGCTGTACGGTCCCTCGTCCTGGACCGACGTCCCACATATGCGCTGTACGGTCCCTCGTCCTGGACCGACGTATCACATATGCGCTGTACGGTCCCTCGTCCTGGACCGACGTCCCACATACACGTTGTACGGTCTCTCGTCCTGTACCGACGTCCCACATATGCGCCGTACGGTCTCTCGTCGTGGACCGACGTCCCATATATGCGCCGTACGGTATCTCTTCTTGGACCGACGTCCCATATATACGTTGTATGGTCTCTCGTCCTGTACCGACGTCCCACATATGCGCTGTACGGTCTCTCGTCGTGGACCGACGTCCCACATATGCGCCGTACGGTCTCTCTTCCTGGACCGACGTCCCATATATACGTTGTACGGTCTCTCGTCCTGTACCGACGTCCCACATATGCGCCGTACGGTCTCTCTTCCTGGACCGACGTCCCACATATGCGCTGTACGGTCTCTCGTCCTGGACCGACGTCCCACATATGCGCTGTACGGTCTCTCGTCCTGGACCGACGTCCCACATATACGTTGTACGGTCTCTCGTCCTGTACCGACGTCCCACATATGCGCCGTACGGTCTCTCTTCCTGGACCGACGTCCCATATATACGTTGTATGGTCTCTCTTCCTGGACCGACGTCCCACATATGCGCTGTACGGTCTCTCGTCCTGGACCGACGTCCCACATATGCGCTGTACGGTCTCTCGTCCTGGACCGACGTCCCACATATGCGCTTTACGGTCTCTCGTCCTGGACCGACGTCCCACATATGCGCCGTACGGTCTCTCTTCCTGGACCGACGTCCCATATATACGTTGTACGGTCTCTCGTCCTGTACCGACGTCCCACATATGCGCCGTACGGTCTCTCTTCCTGGACCGACGTCCCACATACACGTTGTACGGTCTCTCGTCCTGTACCGACGTCCCACATATGCGCCGTAGGTCTCTTTCCTGGACCGACGTCCCACATATGCGCCGTACGGTCTCTCTTCCTGGACCGACGTCCCACATATGCGCCGTACGTTCTCACGTCCAGGACCGACGTCCCACATATGCGCCGTACGGTCTCTCTTCCTGGACCGACGTCCCACATATGCGCCGTACGTTCTCACGTCCTGGACCGACGTTCCACATATGCGCCGTACGGTCTCTCTTCCTGGACCGACGTCCCACATATGCGCCGTACGTTCTCACGTCCAGGACCGACGTCCCACATATACGTTGTACGGTCTCGCGTCCTGTACCGACGTCGTACATATGCGGCTTGAAATACATTCGTATCTGTCTGACTTTATGTGGAATACTTGGTTTCTCAGTTTTCAAGGCCAGTGACATAAAAATAACACTCTTGTTTATTCCTAATGCAGTTTTCGTTTTCAATGATTACGTTTTATTAGGTTTGCTCTAAGTGGCATTTATCACAGAAGATGTAAACGTGTCACAAGTGATTGGTAAGTTTGTAAATATATTGTTCTGTGTTTAGAAATCAACCATATTTGTTTCTGTTACAATAATATTTATATTGTGTATACCATTTCGATATATAGGCCTATATAAGCATTCTGCCTAGCATGAGTAGGAAGCACGAGTTAGTTGGGCGTTCGTTTATGTAAGCCTTTGTAGTGGCTCTTACGTGGGACGATCGGTCTATGATCGGACTTCGTGCTATAGACCGACCGGCACATATATGCGCCATCCCCAAAACAGTAAAGGCAAAAGTATACATTCATCAAACATACTTGTGGTATTTTTATGTAGCATAATAACTTATTACAACATCATTCCACGTTTGGTCTGTAACGAAGGTCGGACCCACATTAAAGTGGTCTGTGTAGAAACATCTAATTTTTACCGCCGGTCCCTCGTAAAAAACCAGACGGCGCATATATGCGCCGCTCGGTAGAGAAAATGTCATAAATACAATTTTCAAAACCCAGACTTCTTTATTGCAATCTAACCACCACCTACGTCACAGTATTGTAAAGTTCTCATCCAACGGGAAACGAACAAAGTAAAATCCCTAAGGAAATCCAAGGAGTGGACACAACTAACTGAACAGTGCTTATTGAAAATTTGAAAGACACAGTAGCATTAGACTTATCCAGAGGGAGGAAAAACACAGGTGGTGCAATATAGATGCAATTACGTTATAGAAACTGTCTAAACACTTCCGAAGACACCGTTTCATGGAGTAACGAAATAGTATCAACATGGTTATAGACGAAACCAACCCTGTATGTTTATTACAAAAATGAAACTATGATAATTATATTTGAGTTTATTTTTATTCCATTATTATGGAAAAATAACTGGATCATATGAATAACTTCGACCTTGACATCGATGCATTGTAATATAATACCATATAACGAAAGTACACAATCATCAAAACAAAAATTTTTAAAACACATACATCTTTCAACAACCCTTTTGGTGTGTGGTTGTTATCACACTTTGCGGTGTGGTTCTTAGCACACTTTGCTGTGTGGTTGTTTCAAACTTTGTTGTGTCGTTATTAACACACTTTACTGTGTGGTACTATTTCACTTTGCTGTGTGGTCGTTATCACACTTTGCTGTGTGGTAGTTATCACACTTTGCTGTGTGGTTGTTATCACACTTTGCTGTGTGGTCGTTATCACACTTTGCTGTGTGGTCGTTATCACACTTTGCTGTGTGGTCGTTATCACACTTTGCTGTGTGGTCGTTATCACACTTTGCTGTGTGGTCGTTATCACACTTTGCTGTGTGGTCGTTATCACACTTTGCTGTGTGGTCGTTATCACACTTTGCTGTGTGGTCGTTATCACACTTTGCTGTGTGGTCGTTATCACACTTTGCTGTGTGGTCGTTATCACACTTTGCTGTGTGGTCGTTATCACACTTTGCTGTGTGGTCGTTATCACACTTTGCTGTGTGGTCGTTATCACACTTTGCTGTGTGGTCGTTATCACACTTTGCTGTGTGGTCGTTATCACACTTTGCTGTATGGTTATTATCACACTTTGCTGTGTGGTAAATTATCAAACTGTGACAGCAACATAAGATGTATGTTATTCACTGATGGTTTACCGTGATTACTTAGATCCCATTGATTAGTTTAAATATTTTTATTTTGTCACGAATTTTATAAATAATCAGAAATGTAATAAATCTCAAAAATTATTTTCCTTCCAAATAGTTATTTATTGGTGTCATACTAGGGTCGATCATTTAAAATTTAGCTCCTGATATAGACAATATCCTTCAAAAAGACCCAATACTGTGGCTTGACTATCTGTATTTACATTGTTTGTTGTAGTAAATAATATTTAATTATTACCCAAGAACTGATGAATCGTCAAAACTAGAATGTTTGTTTTAAAACTAGTTGTTCGTGGCTCTATCTCTCTCTCTATCTGTGTGTGTGTGTGTGTGTGTGTGTGTGTGTGTGTGTGTGTGTGTGTGTGTGCGCGCGTGTGTGTGTGTGTGTGTGTGTGTGTATGTGTAGCTGTGTGTGTGTGTGTGTGTGTGTGTGTGTGTGTGTGTGTGTGTGCGCGCGCGTGTGTGTGTGTGTGTGTGTGCGTGTGCGTGTGTGTGCGTGCGTGTGATTGTGCGTGCGTGTGTGTCACATTGACATCCCGTTCTAAACTACCTTTAAAGTTACAAGTCTCAAGAACATCGAAATTTTACTTTAAAATCTATTGCAAAATATATTTGTTGATTCCATCTTCAAGTGAGCTACTAGTATTCACTAAAACACTTGTAAATATTTTACAACTTTTCTATAGTATTACGTACTTATATAGGTTGAGGACGGCTGTTTCGGGGGATTTGTCCCATGTCAGCTCAGACTGTAACTGATCTCAAAGATTATCGTATATTAGGGTAGGGTTGGATACTATGGTGGGTGTCTGGGTGTATTTGGTGAGTATTAGTGTTTTAAAATTTCATTCCGACCGACTGGCATGAAAACAATTTATTAAAAACATTTTGAAAAAAAAACATTTCGGACACAAAATGATTGTGATCTGACCTAAAATAGTTATATGTGTGGTACAATTACATTGTATTATACATCGTGACCTGGAAAGTGAAAAAGCGCATGGATTTTGTTGTGTCTACATTGGATCTACCCCTCTACCCACTACACTGTGCTTCCCAACCTGTGCTTAAATAAATACAAACACTACATGTACGAAGCACATACACGAGCTTTTCATTTGCAAACTTCTAACTGTTATTCGATATATAATGCCCAACCTCATTTCCTTTAATGGCAGCCCAGCTCTGCGGTGCATTTCAGCTAAAATATGTGTTGGCGTCTGGAGTAATTAATTAATGTGCACGCTTATGTCTCCGCTTACATCCAGAAATGTGAAATAAGCACTTCCGTTTCCGTTCACAGTTTACACGTTTAGCTCAGTGAGGGAGCTTTGCAAGAACAGTTACCGACAACGTGTGTAACGAGTTTAAGCAATGTTTGCTAAATGTGATTATGTCACTGAAATTAGTTCAGAAATTTCAATTTATTTTGCAGGCCAATTTTACTAATAACTTTAATAAATCTTATTTACTTGATAATTTTCACAGTTTTTATAATCATTAGAAATAGGTCATTTTGCATTCTTGTCGTGTAATGTATTTTAAAAGTTGCTTCTTGCAATCATATTGAACTCACTGACTAAGCTATAAGTAATTATTCCGTAACCACGTAAATACCTTTGAGCTTACTGACGCGTTTCGAAACAATCGTTTCATTTACAAAGTAGACGGTTGGCTTTGTAAATCAATCAATTGTTGGGAAAAGCGTCAGTAGCAGTAACTAAGTTACACTTATTTATGCAGTAGCTACTTATAGTAATGTAATATAATAACAACTCTGTATAACAAATGTCAGAATAACAAATTTGTTCATAAAAACTATAAGAACATAGTAGTAAATAATAAATCTGAAAATGCACGTTTAGGCTGAAAGCCACAATAAATAACAATACTGTACCAACAACAAATACAGCACGGCCAATTGTTAGAGATAGGTTGAGAAAGGTAGATGTCAAAAC
The DNA here is from genome assembly GCA_036971475.1 of Prosapia bicincta. Taxonomy (NCBI): domain Eukaryota; kingdom Metazoa; phylum Arthropoda; class Insecta; order Hemiptera; family Cercopidae; genus Prosapia; species Prosapia bicincta. The sequence goes on along the minus strand of JBAIZL010000005.1, from coordinate 72,757,756 downwards.
TATCTGAAATATCCAAAAGGAAAAACTGTAAATATTCTGTAAACTGTAAATATTATTCACTGAAAATTTCACTACAATCTAGTTTATAAAACTACGTACAGACTAGTTTCGAGGACTATGTCGCCTTCATCAGTGATTCGTTACTACCTGACCCTACCATAAAGTCGCCACTCACTAATAAAGGTGACACCGTGGTCGAAACTGGTCTGTATGTATTAATATATTAGTATTTAGTGAGATTTTGAGTGAAATCTTTTAATATTTACTGTTGTGAACTGTTGTAACTAAGCTCTTACTAACCTAGTATAAAAATAACGGCCGGGCTCTTGCTATTTTTATTGTGAGTTTTAGAGTCACTAAACGAACGGGTTTCATTTAAATCGCCTCTAGCAAAGTCTACCTTTACAAGGAACCTTACACAGGCTGTATTACTCAAGGATTTCCTTATTTACATTATGACGTAATTAAATGTATTACTCAAGGATTTCCCTATTTACATTATGACGTAATTAAATGTATTACTCAAGGATTTCCCTATTTACATTATGACGTAATTAAATGTATTACTCAAGGATTTCCCTATTTACATTATGACGTAATTAAATGTATTACTCAAGGATTTCCCTATTTACATTATGACGTAATTAAATGTATTACTCAAGGATTTCCCTATTTACATTATGACGTAATTAAATGTATTACTCAAGGATTTCCCTATTTACATTATGACGTAATTAAATGTATTGTTAACGTAATAATTATAATGACAAGAAAAATCTGACGTCATTTTAATATTAACAGGGTCTCGATATTCTTAATATGCTGTTCTTCACCTCTGTTAGGAGTAATTGTATACATTTGAGTAGGCCTACAGTTTTTTTGATTTTCCTAACATTCAAATATTTCTCTTGGTTGACACGTTTCGGAATTACTCTATCCACAAAACTTAGTTTTGTACTGAAATATATTACTATTTAGGTTTTGAGAATGGCGTTATTCCGAAACGTGTCAACAAAGAGAAATATTTGAATGTTAGGAAAGGCAGAAAACTGTACTATAATGTATATAAATAGTAGAGTATATGAAGAATAACAACTTAGTTGCTTGATAACTTGAACCACTTTGATGTAACTAATGTTCAATATCAAGAGTGGACGGTGCTGTCTTTGAAACTAGCCCGTCTGAATAATTGGTATTTAGTGAATATGCTGTGAAATCTTTTAGTATTTACATTTGTTGAAGCTACAGTATTTGTTTTCAGTTTTTTTGTTGTACATCTTATTGTTATTGTGTACATTATGTTATTGTGTAAATTTCACTTTTTGTATGAATTTGGCAAAAAAAACACTAATTACTTATTTATTCAGCAGACACGTTTTGCGCGAGGTCAGCGCATTATTCAATGCTGTGAATCACTGACAAAACTGTTGTTAGGGTGTGTTGTGTTTGTGTGAGTCTGTGGTTTATGTTTGTTCTGTGGTGTGTTATTGTTCATAGAGTAGTTGTTAATTATGTGCTCAAATATAGTATTTGATTGTGAGTGTGTTTTGCCATTCAGAATGTGTTCAATATAGTATTTATGTGTTTATATATCTCATAGTTTTCTGTTGCGTTTAGTTTGTTGCTTTTTTATCTAGTGTAGGGTTTTTAGATATGTGTCTATGTGTGTGAGTGTAGTGTGTTTTGAATGTGTACACATACATGCGTTTAGATTACATGTCATGTAGACGTTATGTAGTTACACGTACGTGTAGATTACACATGTTTAAACTATCATGCGTTAACAACTGTCCCTGCTCTTACGTAGGAGTAACAGGGAGATCATTCACCACAAGATAGGAAGAACACGTAAAACAGATATGATAGACAAAACCCCTATCAAATTTCGCCATACACATACAAAACACACTACTCTCACAGAGTGACATAGACACCAATTTAAAACTACTAGTCTACATTACATCAATAAAAGGAAAAACTTCAACACAGTATAAAACTATGAAATGTATAAATACCATAAATACTATCCACAACACATTCTAAATGGCAAAACACACTCCCAATCAAACACTATATTTGAGCACATAATTAACAACTACTCTAGAAACAATAACACACCACAGAACAGAAATAAACCACAGACTCACACCATCACAACACACCTGTGCAACAGCCTTGTCAGTAATTCACAGCATTGAATAATGCGCTAACCTTGCCCAAAACGCGTCTGCTGAATAAATCAGTAAGTAGTAGTTTTTGGCTAAGTTAATACAAAAAAGTGTTATCTGTTTGTTTTTATTTATTTGTTATCAAGGCATGTTCTAGTTATTAGAATAGAAATCCAAGAATTATATTGAATTAAACGTCAAGATGAGAATCCGAACTAATAAGTTTTACTCGCTTACGAAATCGACTTCTATACTTTGATGAATATAAGGTATAAAACACAGTAAAATTAACCCCTTCTCTATGTGACAGAATATATTTTCGGGGTTATAAAGCAGTTAGTTTTGAAGACTATTTCACTGAAGTTTCGCCAATAAACCCAACAAAACGTTGTGCAATTTTGAGGCCACGAGCAGAACAGATTGCTATGAGAAGAATGTCTTGACACTAAACAAGTACTGGGGCAAGACATAAGGTGTCCCACGTCATTTTACTGTTGGTTTTATTGTTACTATAACGAGATGGGTTAGATGACGCTTTATTGATAAAATCATGGGTTGTATCAGCCTAACGGTCCTACTTATAACTATCTATTGGCAAATATACAAAATATAATTTTTTTATTTCAAGTTACAAATACCCTATGTTATATTTTGAATAGTAAACGTATCTCTAGAAAAACATTTCACACATAACTTTAGATTCTTTTTGTTGTTATTCTCGTTAGATATTTTGTTTTTTTTGCATCTTTTCTCAATCAGAGATATGTATTAGTATTATAATTTGCCCTGAGCTTCGGTCAAACCATACTTTTAAATTCCTCACAAACGCATTGCATCTTCTACCTGCGATGCTATGATGGTTATCAAAATAAAAATGTTCTATTCCCGTAGTCATTGTAAGCAAATATTTCTTTCTTAAGGATCACAATGATTTTTGTCACTGATGATCGATGATATCCCCACTATAATAAACTAGTTACTATAGACTATGCAAATCACGGTAAATTATGCACTATAAACAATAGAGTATAAACTTAGGACTATAAACTACGAATTATAAAATATGCACTATAAACTGCGCACTAAAAAGTAGTCACTATAAGCCATGGACTATAAACTATTTATAATACATTATAAACTATAAGCTATGCACTATAAACTATACACTATAAACTAAGGAATATACACTTTGGACTATTAACTATGTACTAAAACTTGTATACTATAAATTATGCTCTATAAACTATGCTCGGTATGCTATGGACGGACTATAACCTATGCACTATATATTATGTACTAGATACTATGCACTATATACAGTGTACTATTAACAATGTACTATAAACTACTCAGTATAATATATGCACTATAAACTACGAGCTTCAAGCACTCTAAAATGTATATGTTGCACTGAAAAAATTTCCCTATAAAATTACACTTGCTCAGTGTTTATTTTATGAAATCAATGAAGGCTATTCACCCATCCTAGTAGAGTAAGCACATACAGTATTACATTTATCAACGTATCAGATTACATTATCTGGGAACGATACCACCTACTTATAGACCATTTTTGCCCACTCTAGCGGCGTTAAATGTAACCACTCGAAGCAACATGAATGACTCGCTGAATACGATAAGGCGGAACGCAAAATGCGTTTAATGTAATAATCTATATAATTATAAGTATATAAGTATAATTATATATATATATAATTATATATATATATATATATATATATATATATATATATATTAAATATGGTGATATGTTTTCGCGTAATATAGTTATTAAATTAAAAATATTTCAAAAACAAGAATACTTTTAATGAATATATTTATTCAAAGCTTTTCGCCGATAAAATAGTATCAGCATCTTCAGGAAAATAATTATCTAATAAAACATTTTTACAAAGTTAAATCATATGTCTTAATTTAATTTTGATTTCATTTTGTAAAAATGTTTTATTAGATAATTATTTTCCTGAAGATGCTGATACTATTTTATCGGCGAAAATCTATGAATAAATATATTCATTAAAAATATTCTTATTTTTGAAATATTTTTAAATTATTAAATATATATATATATATATATATATATATATATATATATATATATATATATATATATATATATAAGTAGCCCTATGCTCATGTAATAAATAGGTGGTTTGTTTACGTCCACAATCTTAGTCCTAAGTACACTTTATAACCGGTCAATCTATAGTGTGCCTTAAATTTAAACCATGATGAATCTAAAGTAAGCGTCTTCAGAAGGGTGGCCACAAAATAATCTTTTGTACTTTTACCGTAGTAATACAAGATGATTATGTATGCATACAAAGTCTTGAAAATAATGGTCAATGTAGATAGCGTTGAGGTAGGGACACAATCCTCCTTAAAGAGATCATGCGGTGAAGGCTGCGTACCTGAAGTAGTCGTAATCTTTATCGTTGGTCCACCTTTTAAATAACCTTGTAAGAGGGGTTGGAGTTGATAGAATTAGGCCAAGGGTAGGATAAATTATCTCCTCGTACTGGGACTAAGGAAAATTTATGAAATTGCGTGAGCAGGGTCGTTACCGGAAATAGGCCTACTCTCAACCGGAATAGGAAATGCAGAAAGAACTTACCTCTAGCTAATGCTATTGTTCTATAAACGCACAAGAGCGAACCTTCTATTCCTGAATTTTTAATCGCGACTCATTACTGTCCAGATTTATTGGTTAATTCATTAAACTTTTACTACATCCATTCCTTTCAAATTTTAAATAATTGTTTTCCATAAAGCTTGGAACGAATTTATTAACTGCCTTCGAGTAGACCGTAAGACAGTTCACTTCAAAGCCAGGACCTAGCGGGCCTACTACACTTATGCCCTATACCCCATCTATTAATCCATCTCTATATACTTATGTTATGTTCATAGTTTAGTTAGTAGTGTGAGACATACACTACTAGTGCAATGAAAACGGAGTTTTGACCTACTACCCGTTCTACAAACATTACATGTAATTCCATTATTTCATTATGAATCATTTTTTGTCCGTATTGGAAATGTATGAATAAATTAATTACTAATATATATGTAGATAACTTTTAACGAAAGAAGATAATGATACTTTTATTTTCACTTTATTTTCGTAAGCTACATTTTTATTTTTAGTCTTAATTAAAACCTATACGTAAAAAACTGTTAGCATAATGTTCCAGTACAATATACTTCAAGCTAAAAGCCTAAATACAAACTTCATAAACGGTTTTAATAGATTACCTTAATCTGTAACCGTCTAATGAGAATAGTTTATTCTCTAACAAACATTACTTATTTTACAAGGTCAACTGTAACATCTTTATATTCAATATCTGCTTCAATTTTCTTAAAATATATTTTATCATAAATTATACACATTTATATTATATATTATATGTAAACACTTCAAATTACACCCAAAACACATACTCAACAATCGATTACAATTGACAAGCTATTTCCAAATTACCATAACTCCCATACTCCACCCGTTTCCCACCGTTAAGCTCTTAATCAAGAATAGCCTAGCAAAGGGGGTCTATCTAGATTAAAATATAACGTGAGATGTTTTCAGTTCACGTAGTAGCTCAGGATACCTCTACATACATTGCAACCAGCTTTACTTTGACCAGAATATAGTGATCATTATGAAGAAAGAATATTTTTAGATCCTTTCTTAGCGCAGCATTAAATTCTTTTATTCTTTATAAATACTCAATACTTGAATACGTAAATTGTAAATGATCTTAGTAAACTGGCGCTAACTATCAGATGTTAATCATTCGCCCAGAAAGTGTTACTTCCAGCACCTGGTATAGGCTTACTACAAATGTTATTATACCTCGAAAGAATAAATGGTAGGATGAGTTGTACGAGATACAATTACTGGAAAGGAGAGTTAAGTTTGACGTGTATGTTTATGAGGGACCATGTTTATGACAAGAGGGACCATATATATTTATGAAGAAAAGGTTTTACTAATGCAGAAAAAGCGAGTCCAGCTTAGAACTTGAGACATTTCCATGAGTTCCAACCGAGGCCGAAGAAAAATCGAAAAAGGAGAAAATCTGACAGGGCAGGAGAAGAATTAGCGGCCTAAGAAGCCAATCAAAATTGAAGAGGGGATGAAAACTATCTAAGACAAACCCGAGATGATTTAGTCAAAATCCAGGGCTCGAAGAGGCGACAAGTTAATTTTGGTAAGAAATTCTAAATTAAAATTTAAAAAAGTAAATTAGCAAAATAAAAGTATTAGGTGAGGGAGAAAATTAGGTAGTAAATGATATTAAGGGAGGGAGATAATACGGAAATAAAGTACAGTTACTGTAAAGAATCAAAGGCGAAAGAAAGTGAGGAGTATTATTAGGGAATTAATATTATTAATGGTGATTAAGTGAAATAAAACGAGAAATCGACGCACTACATGAGAGCCAGGAGTTGTAATTATTAATTTATAATATATTCAAATCCATCGTTTATAAAGTAAACAGCATTTAAAATCTTATAAACTTTTCATTAATTTCTTTAAGAAAAAATAAGTGGTTCAAATATAAAATTTATCAAAACAAGTGCAGCAACCTATGCACACCTTACAATAATTAAGGACAATTTATACGATTTTTTAGTTAAAAGAATAAATTTATGAGTATCGTTGCCTACCAGCATGTTAGAACTGGTCAAAGTTAAATATGTACTTGTAAATGCCACAATATTGAAATCAGAAGTAAAGTGAATCAGTTATTGTAAAACAAAAGTAGTTGTCTATATGTAGGGATATACCATAGTATACTCATAAGGTATGTAATCTTTTAAATTAAAAATAATTTAATTAATTAGTTTAATAATTATATTTATAATGGACCTATGTAATCAGCATTTTAAAGCCCCTATCGTAAATCTTGAAAATAATTGTAACAAAATAATGATAAAAAATACTGCGCTGAAAAACTTTGCCCTCATAAGAAGACGCACAGTCGCACGGAAAAGGCACAAACCACGCTACACTTAGATCAGCCCTTCCATGCCCATTAATCCCCTTAGACACTTCTAATCACAATATTTATTTCCCCAAAAGCAATACTGTAAATACACTGTCTTCCCGTATCGGCAAGATATTAAGTCGAGTAGACAGGTGGAGCCAATAAACGTGTTTTCACTTGTTTCTCATTAGAATTAATGTTTTCCACAGCAGCCGCCGACATTAACTCGGGACAGCACTGAAGTTAATGCGCCATTTTAACTGTCACCGCGTAAAATCCTAACTCTTCAAGCAATATAAAAGTTCGGCTCAAGATAGGCATAATCTTTAGAATAGATCTTTTATATGCGCGGTCTATGACGAAGTTTAGAGTAAAAACAATATAAAACCGACTTTAACGGTCGGTAAAGCAGTATTTCCGATAACCGTAAACATTAACCGCTTAGACATTTTGTTAAATTTCGCTAATATTTTCGAACTTTGTAACATTATTTTAGGTAATGTTGCATATTAAAGCAGATTCAGAAAACAAAACGAGATATTAATTTTAAAATGTAAAATGAAATTTTAAAAATAATTGTAAATTATAAAATAAAGGTGCTGGTTGAGACAGATATCCATATACAAAAACCTGATTTTGCAAGATGCGCAGCAACGGTGGGCAGAAGTTGAAAAACTCGCATAGTTGCTTCAAGTAGCTCTCTTTCCTTGGCGAAATGTAAGGCGATACAGACGTTACAAGATCCGAAGAGCAAGGGATGCTTTTTGTTTTAAAATTTTAATTATGAAACAGTTTATTATAATTTTATTTTTTGTTCGAAGAAATGTTGCTACGCTAAGATTCAACACCGGGCGAGGTTCCAAATCCCGACCAACGCCAATCTAAAATGCAGAGTGGCGAGATCTGAATCCGGAGCTATGTTTTCTACATCTTTTGTTACAATACAGATAAGTTATAACTTTAGACACAAGTGATGGAAAAGGCTAAATTTAACTTTTAAACTTTAACTGGTTACGGCATAATAATGCAAGTATCTATTTTTTGAAATGAGGGAAGAGTGAATTCATTTGTGTGATGTAATAGAAAATTTTTTAATGTCGAATAGATAAATTGAAATGTATTTTAAATTGCGTAAAGGCAATCTCATCTGGATATCATGTGCCATGCCATAAATCTTTTATTAATATAAAGTTCTTATAAATTTATGTATGTAAAACAATTTAATTGTAAAACATAAGTAGCGTAAATGTTTCAGATGTAATTTTGCTTTGTATTTTATATATTTTTGTGCAGTAAAACTTGATTTATTTACATTCATATTTGTTGGATAAAACAATTATTGAACGCACAACTCTAAAATTAAATTTTTGACATTGCAGGTCAAATAACTAATTGTGTAACAAATTGCTGCAATATTTAACATCATAATTCGTTAAAAATTATATCAATTTATCTACCATGTTACATGTTATTTGTTAATAGAGTCGGGCGTAGATTATCCGAACAGTACCATACGTAAAAAAATACTATTTGAATAGCGGAGCACAACGTATAGAGAACAGTCGAGGCGTGGTGCTTGGAAGAGTTTTGAATCATTTGCGCTATGTGTTAATAGTTATTTCATGTTATTCTTTTGCAATATCAGTACAACTCTACTTAAATAATGTGCTATGTGCACTGTATTTATTTTTAAAGTTATTTAATGCATTTCAAAAAATACTTACAGAGCTAAAGGCTTGCACATTATTATACAAAGGTTCTGTGTAATTATAGTAGAATTTACACATTATCAAGAGCACAGTGGTACAATATATTACAATAAAAATATTGGAAAGAACCCCAATACCACAAAAATAATCAAAAATAACAAATAAAAAAAGTTAATAAATATTAAACCCTTATAAACATTTCGATGACCATGCCATCATCATCAGAGGGTCTTATTACAAAATTACAATCCATCAAACAAGTAGTTACAAACTAGAGTCAACTAGAGTGGTGACTAGTTGTAACTTCTTTTTCGCTAGATTGTAAGTTTGTAATAAGACCCTCTGATGATGACATGGTCATCAAAATGTACATAAGGGTTTAATCTTAAGTAACTTGTTTTATTTGTTAATATTGATTTTTTTTTTTTAGTATTGGCATTCTTTCCAATATTTTCTTTAAAAAAGCAGAATTTGTTTGTGTCTTCTATTTTTTTAAATTACTATCCATTTAATAATAATTCAATTTGTTACTGTATTATTTTAAATAGTAAAGTATAAAATAGTCAAACGGTCTAAATAAATGAAATAACAATACGGGAGTAGATAATTTTTTAAAACTCTGTAGATTGTTGACATTCGAAACATAGTTTAAAAGCAGTTACATTAATTTGCCTTGTTACATCAATATGTTGCTAAAACGTCCAGCTAAATTCTTCCAGTACATAATGAACACTGGGTTAATGTGATTTACGGTTGAAAAGTAGAAATGCATGTGACGTATTGTATAAAGTTCGGCTAAGTGAATGCGTAAATAATGAGTATATAGTTTGTTGCAGATTCTGTGACGTAAAAAGTGTCAAATTATGCGTCAAACATTTCTACATTCCTGATACAATTTGCTATTTCTACACTCCTGATACAATTTTACCATTTCTACATTCCTGATACAATTTTACTATTTCTACATTCCTGATAAAATGTTTTCATGCGCACCTGATCGTCTGCTATGATTTCTACACCGCTAATATATCTGATCTCCTAATCATATGGCAATATTTCTACACTCCTTCTGTTGGCTTATACATACCAGTTCTTTCATTACAATTTCTTCACTCTTGACCTTAAGCGTTCATTTCTACAAATCTGATAATATGACAATAGTTCTACACTGCTAATCTTATGGCCACATTTCTACACTCCTGTTAATATTTTAGCATTTCTTTATGCATTATCCTACATTTATATTTCTATATTTCACTTCCTACCTTAGACTTTCTACATTTATGATCCTATGGTAATATGTGTACGTTTGTACTTTTATTTTATCATTTCTACATACATGATTCTATGTTAATATCTTTACAATCGTCAATTATGGAATATTTCTACACTCCAGTTAATATCGTAGCATTTCTACACTCCTGATCCTGTTTTATAATTTATACGTTCAAGATACTATGTTCTTATTTCTAAACTCCTGGCCCTATGGTGGCATTTCTAAATGAAGGATCTTATGTTATTGTTTCTTAATTCCAGTTATTTGTTAGAATTTCTACATTCCTGATGAGATATTATTTCTACACTCCTGATAGTATATCAGAATTTCTACATTTCTGATGATATGTTAACATTTCTACACTTCTGATAATAAATCAGCATGTCTACATTCCTGATGAGATGTTAATTGTTCTACACTGTTGATACTACTGTAACGATTCTACAATCCTGCTCCTGTGTTAGAATTTCTACATTCCTGATGATATGTTAACATTTCTACACTTCTGATAATAAATCAGCATGTCTACATTCCTGATGAGATGTTAATTGTTCTACACTGTTGATACTACTGTAACGATTCTACAATCCTGCTCCTGTGTTAGAATTTCTACATTCCTGATGATATGTTAACATTTCTACACTTCTGATAATAAATCAGCATGTCTACATTCCTGATGAGATGTTAATTGTTCTACACTGTTGATACTACTGTAATGATTCTACAATCCTGCTCCTGTGTTAGAATTTCTAGACCAATGATCCTATAGTAAATTTTCAAGACTAATAATCGTATTATATTTTTAACACATTTTTTATTGTATTTTCCTATTAAAACGCAACGCATGCCTAATATATCTCCATCTCTTTATCACTTACTAAGGGTCCTATGTCCATTATTATTTTGCTATCCCATTTGTTACTCCGACACCAAATTGTATGAGTGTTATTTCGTTTACATACCAATACATTTGATCATATAATAAAAACGTGAAATGGAGGCAATGCAGTCATTTGAGTATTGTTCTAAAAGACACAGATAGGAGTGCAGGTAATGTGAGAAGATAAATTTTGGTGGACCGGAAATCAAAGCCGGAGAGAGTCGTTGATTCATTTATATCTTGTTCTCTTTTTTCACATTTAATCAAAGAGTCCATATCTGTTAGGCTCTACTTTTACGTTCTATGTATATAAAATAAACACAATAAAATAAGTCAATTTAAGTACATAAGCTTATTTGCACACGCACACACACACACAAACACACACAACCAAACACACACACACACACACACACACACACACACACACACACACACACACACACACACACACACACACACACACACACACACACACACACACACACACACACACACACACACACACACACACACACACACACACACACACACACACACACACACACACACACACACACACACACACACACACACACACATATATATACACAAACAAACAAACAAACTCAAACAAACAAACACACACACACACTCAATATTGGAAAAAGATTTTATTATATAAAAAAAAAACAATTTAAGTCAAGAGCAATTTCTAGTGTTAGTGATATCAAGATATAGATAATCAAAAGCAAAAACTATATATTTTTTTGTATGGACATAAAAGGCTCATATTTTCTCGTAATTTGTTTTGATCTGTATTGCTAAGTAGTGAAAATTTATATATGTAATATTCCATAAAAAAAGCAAGAAATTTCGTTTGTAAAAATGGTGTTGGAAATTACCGAACGTAAAACAGCGTTTGTATTTGGAAATAAATTGTATGTAGTTATTAGGCACATAAAATACAATGAAACCAAATTTTGTTCAAGTCTGTTGATTTTTTAATGTTCCTAGATCAAAACCTATTTAAATACTTTTAGCAATATTTAAAATATAGCCCGTGTAAAAGTTTCTAATTAAGAATATTTCATAAAAGAAGGTTAAAATATTATTTTTCCATCTAAGCAAAACTCTATTCAAATAATAATGTATGGTTACATACTTATAGTTATGCTTTGGGGGTAGTTTTCAAGTTTTCACACAGTAAATGATGAACACGTCACGGCTTACCGCTGTAATTCTGTTTATCCAGTCCACACAGGAACCGCTTTTAATTGCCTCAGGGACAACATCGCTTTGCGCGATACACACCGGACATGACATGACGAAATATATTTCCCTTATGCAAGGTCTACTTTTGTTTACAAGTGAAAGCATATATACCTTTGATTCAAACTTCAAAAGAAATATACTGTGAATAATTTTTATAGTTATGAAATCTACGTTATATTAATTTGCCAATACTCTTTTACAAATTACGATTGTTTTGCTCGAAATTTATATCCGGTAAATATCAAAATACTAAAATGCTTAGCATAGATTTTGTGAGGTATATAAACTTTAAGAAACACTAAATTTTCGTGAAAACCATAGAAAGAATATATTTAATATAGGTAGGCAAATGCCTCTGTAACGCAGTTAACTACCATATTTCTATTGCTAATTTATAATTAATCTCCACTATCCAAAATCTATCTACGCATTTAAGTACCTAAAGCGTTATATTTTACCTTAACCGCCATAGCGTAGCTCGGCAGAGAGGCCAGAGGGACTAACGACCTCTTGAGACGCAATTTAGGGGTAGAGGATAAGGATAACAAGACAAGTAGTGGAATTCCATAGCCTGGGCATCACTCTCTCACATAACGAAAGTTTGTAGGCAGAAGTAGAAGAACAGGCAAATAAAGCAAACGTAATTGCAGGATGTCTGGATAAATTAATGTGGATGAACAATAATAGAGAGAGGGTATATATGAAAAATATGATTTACATGGACGTTGTTTCATCAATAATGACATATTCTGTGGATATTCAACCTGACAGAGAGAAAGCTGAGGGGAAGAGAAGAAATGATAAAAAGAAACACTCTGGGGCAGTGCTAAAACATACTACGTACGCGCGAAGCTAGTGTTGTTTGCTGTTTTCATGTCCATATAGTTTTACCTCATATCGATAGTCCCGACCATAACGCCCGCCAGCTACGGTGCCCTTAAACAGGCCTGCTCAAAACTTCAAACTTGTAATAGACAAAAGAAGATAACGTGCAAAAGAAGATAGTATGCCACGTTCGTTAAGAAGGATTTTACGGGGGAATTGACATACGCAATGATGCAATTCTAAACTGTACCATAAACTCTTGTGTTCTTCCAAGTCAAGCTCAATCTGCCCTTTCTTCAGCCGGTATTATTCCTGTCCCTTCAGCCACCATGACTGCAAGGGTGCTCTCCAGTACTGCGCAGAAACACTTAGTTAATGAACAAAAGTTACAGATAGAAACGCTTGCTTATATACTTCAATAGATTTATTGCATCCTTCAGAATTTGGTTTATTGAAACAAAAATACTTGTACATGTGAGGTGAAAACAATTACTAATACGTGATGACAATAACGCTGTAACGGAACGACCAAGAAGAATGACTGAAGATCATCATAGTTATAGAAGCCGATCAGCTGGACCCCAAAGACGATGCAACGACAAGATACACGACAAACAACAAGTAGACGTACGGATGTACGTTATAAAAAAACTAATTAGTGCAAATGTATTTGGTAGTTTTTTATATTAAAATAAAATATTTTTATATACAAAAATGTTCAGTTTTCAGCGGCAGCCAAATATAGTTTTAACAAATTTAATTATTTTAATCCTGACATCTCGTAAAGTTTAAACGATATAAAACTCTATACCAGACAAATATTTTTCAACGGCTTATGCCTGAATTAAAATTACCACGGGGGGCTGTAGTGAATGTAAATTAGAGATTTTAACTCGGGGACTTTTTATCTTGCCAGATATGCTATTAGCATCCACTTGCTAATGCGTCGGGCATTGTGAAATTATTCAAAACACGGAGCTTTTATATTGTGACTGCCATCAGGTCTGTGTACCAAGTTTAGCTAATTACTTTCAACTAATTTCCTTCCAATGTGCGACAGTTCGTCAATTTCAAGATTTGAGACACAATTATAAAACTGTTTTGCTTTCAAAAAAGTTCATTTGCTTTATAATAATAATTTAGCTATCGAGACAATTTATAAATTTTTAAAACAGTACCTCTTCTTTACGGAGCAACTACCCTATAAATGTTATTACTATGTTTATTTTGGTTATAAAACGCACCGGGGAAACAAGTGAAATTTTCCGGTTTTTAATTATTAATAATGCAAATACATTTTACGAAGTGAGATTTTAAATAAGGTGGTCGAAATTGTGTCAGTTTATTTTTGGATTTTAAAGTTGTTCCTGGACAAGTTACTATTCCAGTACAGTTTAGAAATAGTAAATCTGTAATATAATGTCAATGTAGGGATCACGTGGCTAACAGTTATTTATCCACTGTTTTTATGTAAACCAAATACCTTGACTAACCAAAGCCTTTGGCTAACATGTTGGTAAGGGTTAAGGAAATTCCTTTCTAATTTAAGTTCTGCTATAACTGAATATTTTCTTATTTATTTGAGTATATTTTTAATAAAAAAATTATTTTATTTAGAGAAATATTTCCAAGGAAATAATTACTATAGATGCCTCCCTATGCTAAAACTTTTATCAATCCATAAACAGTGTGTAAAGATATAATATAAGTCTGTAGTTTAAGGGTGGCCCGGATTCCTTAGAACTGCTAATCAAAGATGGTCCACTTAGTCGCACACTTCTCCGCTCAGTTGGAGCGACGTCCTTTCGCACTCTCGCGGGACACGACTACCTTGCAGCACATCTCGCAAGGATTGGTGTTTTGACCACATCAGAGTGCCCGCTTTTCCAAAAAGTGAATTTACAAATGGACATGCAACATCTCTATAGTTGCAGAGACCTGTTAGAAATCCAAAACGGCATTACAGAAAATAGCGAACTTGAGCATCTAACCACTTTTATTGGACTGCGCGGCACCGGGTAGCATAAATGCCAAGGGTGGGCGTTGGATGAAGAAGAAGTTTAAGGGTGATCAGCCTGTTTGGTTGTTATCGTTTAAGTTAAAGGGAATTAAGGTAGGACCTCATGGAATAGGATGAAGGGGTCTCACTGCACCACGTGTGACCCACTCTTTATTACGGTAAAAGGTTTTTTTTTCAGTTACACCTCCTTAAATAGAAGGGGAAAAGGACGTATATTCACTTAGGTAGTGCTAAGGCAAGGTCATAATGATCCTCGGGTACGAGGTGAAAGGAGATTGTGATACCTCGTAGGGAGGAGGGCTAATCACTCTCAATCAGAGTGAAGAGATACTCTCTTTACCCAGGTATTCTACTCTCTTTACACAGCACCTGCTACATAGAGGATATTGAAATTTTGTATCAGATATATGATGGATTAGTGATGTCAAAAGTTTAAAATAGATTTTTATTTTAGTACAAAGAATCTTTAGACTAAAGCAGCACAAAATTACTGAAACAACTACTCTATTAATGTTTTTACAAATGATTGTCGATTGGAAAAAATAATACGATAATTTGGAACTAAATAAAACTTAAAATATATAAAACTTGTTAAAAATAATGACTCAAGATTTAACAATTAAAAGTAAATTCATCTTCGGAATGGCTTCTGGTTTTACATCTCTTTAGAAGTAGTAAATTTAAACTAGTAAAGGTTGATGGGTTGACTAAGTAAGCAAATAGAAATATAGAAACCATAGTTGCATAAAAACCTACAAATCGCTTATGTTTTATCTACTACATTTACGTTGGTTGAATGGGTATCACGACGATCTGAAGGCAGTCAGCGTTCCGTCCCGCTGGGGCAAGAAAGATCTCTATAGGGGCCTCGGTACATCATGCGGCCCCTTAATAATTTCATTCGCCTTACCAAATTAAGCGGGACGTTATTTTCTCCTAGTGCTATTGGGAAAAAATTGCTAATGCTAAACTAGTCAGAGCTTAGTACGCACTGTTGGCACACTTCACGGAATGAGGCGTCCGTACCCAAGTAAAAGGACTGTATATGATGAGGCCTTTGGTAAGATTCTTACAGAACTACTTTAGGAGGCACTAAAAGGTAACTGAAACCACTTGCAAGGAAGAGCCACTACACATCTAGAAATATAAATCTGCAGCACGTACATCTTCACCAGGCAATATAAAACTGCAGCACGTACATCTTCACCAGGCAATATAAAACTGCAGCACGTACATCTTCGCCAGACAATATAAAACTGCAGCACGTACATCTTCACCAGACAATATAAAACTCCAGCACGTACATCTTCACCAGGCAATATAAAACTGCAGCACGTACATCTTCACCAGGCAATATAAAACTGCAGCACGTTCATCTTCACCAGGCAATATAAAACTGCAGCACGTACATCTTCACCAGGCAATATAAAACTGCAGCACGTACATCTTCACCAGACAATATAAATCTGCAGTACGTACATCTTCACAAGACAATATAAATCTGCAGCACGTACATCTTCACCAGGCAATATAAAACTGCGGCACGTACATCTTCACCAGACAATATAAAACTGCAGCACGTACATCTTCGCCAGACAATATAAAACTGCAGCACGTACATCTTCACCAGACAATATAAAACTGCAGCGCGTACATCTTCACCAGACAATATAAATCTGCAGTACGTACATCTTCACCAGGCAATATAAAACTGAGCCAATGTAGAGGGTGGATAGTAGCACAGGAGCCATCTGAGTGGACTGTACCTAATGCGTTCTTCTGGATAGGTGGATGCTATAAGGTACACACTTGAAGGAAAATGTAATACGCCAAAGCTACGTTGAGGAGAAATAAGCCCATGGTTAAGACTGGGTCCGCGAAAGATGAGATGTATCTGTTCTTCAACATATTGCCTCGATCGGAAAAAAATGAAAACACCAAACAGACTGAGTTGCGTCGCGTACTAAAATACAAGTACTAGAACATAAACTGCTATGTTTGGAGATTCACTATAAGAAACCTGTATACAATAGAACACTGCCTCTCGAAGCACGATATGAGAGGTTGTTTTCATCCACATGTTTGAAATAGGGGTGCGAGTAAATAGTAGTCCCAAACATGGTACTATTGTGGTCCTTGATCGATCTAAGATTGCAATATCTCATTAGGCTAGAAAGACGAATGTTCTGTGAGGATACTTAACAGTTAGATTAAGAACAGTCTTCAGCTCTCAGTACCTAGGTGGAGCTAATAACAGGCTACGGGAATGTTAAGAGTTTAACGCTAGAGTATGTCAGGGTCACAGCAAGAGGGTACTTGGTCTGCAAAGAGATGGGTATACACTAAGAGAATCCTGTGGTGGGATGGGAAAAGAGTTTAAAGGTAACAGTTAGGTGTTTTCCACCGTAGGCTAATCACGGACTAAGGGAAACTGAGAGGATTTAACGCCCGACTATATTAGAAGAGCGACAAGTATACTTGGCTTGGCTACTGTAACACAATAAGGGAAGTTTATGGTAGGGGTGGGAAAAGAGTTCAAAGATAACAGTTATGTTTTCTACACCTTAGGCTAATCACGGACTAAGGGAAACTGAGAGGATTTAACGCCAGACTATATTAGAAAGTCAACAAGTAGGTACTTGGCTTGGCTACTGCAAAGAGGTTAACACACAATAGCGGAATTTTGTGGTAGGAACGGGAAGAGTCCAAAGGCAACAGTTAGGTGATACACCGTAAGGTCACTGTGATCCTATTATATCACATCATATGGTTTATCTACATCCTCCTATTAGACTCTCAATACCCAGTGTCGCTTAGCAATGATTGGAATACATATTTTCTTCATATCGCAGTCACCGGTGTATTTAAATAACATAAAAAAGCGAACTAATGCGTCTGGCGATCTGATCACGTCAGCGACTATCGATCAGATTTCCCGTCACATCACGCACAGTTCGTCCCGGTGTCGGACTGTAACAATTCATTTTAAATGGGATTCTGAAATATTAAAGCGCCCGCGCCGTGAATACAAAGTCCCTGATTTTCTCCCCCGCCCCTGACTCTTTGCGAGACGGCTCAATTTCCTCTATAAAGCAGAATAAGGCACCCGTTTACAAATAATTTATCTTCCAATTTCGCAAGGATAACATTATACGCCTAAGATAAACTCGAAGCAATCACACCCACAAGTCTAGTGTTTTCGAGCATTAAACTACATTTTTACACAAACATCAATGCCAATTCTCTGATCCATGTGTGTAAGTATAGCTAAAAACTTACCGCGTGTTAGCGCTTTCTCACACAGTTATTATTAGGGAGATGATTGCTGAAGATATACAGTCTCTATTATCTAGGTCAAGGTCATAAAAGTTCAAGATCATAAAAACATTGATTTTAAAGGTTGGCAGTATTGTGAAAAATTTTAAAGTATATAAATTTTATAGTGTCAGTAAATTGATAATGAAATAAAAACGCTAATGTAACACAGTTGGTAGAAGGGTTAATTACTGGCGATGCTTCATAAATATGAATTTATATTTCTCTTTCCTAAGAGCAATTTAGAAAAAACTATTATTTCAGGCCTTTCTGGTGTACACTAATACAAAAACTACTTTGGTGTTTGACATTTTCAAAGAATGGAGACAAGAATACAACTTAGAGTTTGTAAATGGAATCTAAATAGAATATTAAGGGAAAGATAACAATGAAACAAACGAAATAAAAAGGGCGATGGAACAAAGACGATTCAATGAGGAAGATGTATATGACAATCATTATTGGCTTTAGGGATGTGGAAAACGGTAAACATATGCTATGAGCTCGTCTAATGGGCAGGCTGGTCACACGAAACCCTCATGCAGATTGGTACCAAGCTCATCGTCTCAGGGTTGACACTAGTAAATCGGAATAGAAACATAAGTTTGAAGTTTGGTTCGTGGAGGTAATCGTCTCAAAATGGTGGACTTTAGATTCTCCGCATAAGCATCTGTCACTGTGTTCTTTGGCAAGGAGGTTAAGTCACGACTCAGGTACTACTTGTAAACGTTCTTGTTTTCCGCCATTTTTCTTTCTTCTTCACTCTTTACACTAAAGTCCACCGCATGAAATTCGGCGGCTGGCTTGTTTAGCGCTGTTACCACGTATGGAACCGGCCTCACTATGTATGGTCGAAAGTCGCTTACCCCTGAGTTCTAATTGGCAACCCCCTGAGTGAACACAGTTCCCTAGTTCGAGCGTCGGGCTCTTAGTCTATGATCTTCCGCACTGGGATCGACGATCGAAGTGGTCGACTCGAAAAAAATCGCTTTCGTCTTTCCCCTCCACTCAAATTCCTACGTCGTGGCATTGGGGTCCGCAGACGGGCGTTTTGTGCTCGTCAAAAGCAGTTCCTCGTCCCCAGCTTTCCTCGTCGGTAGTGCAAGGGATTTATCGAGAGAGTCGCGGGATTCTACGTCATGGAGATAATTATAATTTCATTATCTTTCCTCTTTTTTGTGCTTTATTAACATTTACAGATTTTTTAAAATAATCTGTGAATGTTGTCATTGATTGTAGGACTCGTAGTTTAAATTATAGTAGGTTAATGTTTAATTAGTTGTAATAATTATTATTAATATAAAATTCTGAAAACATTGAACTTCTAGTTCTCGGTTATTATTGTAAAATTCGTTGGGGAAATCGAAAAACACCCTGAACTTTATGACGTTGCTTGATGTACAATACATCTTGAATTCACTGATTAAACTAATTTTAAAAATACCTTACTAAGTGAGCAAGTAAGCAATTAGGCATTCACTTAGTTGAGTATTTTTAAAAATAGTTGAACTTTATATACACAAATCTCACTAGAGTGGTGTATGAATCTTTCGCCCTTCTATATAACTGTTTTAACGCATAGGTTATGTTACTTTTTTTTATATTAATTGTAATTATTTAATAAAAAGTAACTAAAATGAAATTTTTCTTTTTTGAACTAAATAGGAATTGACACTGAAAATATTTGATTATATTACGTTTTAGACTGAAATTGTATTAAAGTTATACCTAATTATTTATATAAAAAGCCTCTAAACTAACAACAAAATGAGTGTACACATATAGTAAGTTCCATTTAAGATACAGCCTATTTAAGTGGACTTTGCCATTCTTTTTTTACGAGTGGATTATTAAAACTTTGTTTATTTACTAGCTCAATTTTAAACTAAGTCCAAACTAAACAGTATATTTAATATACAATGATCCCTGGGTATTGGCGAAAAGAAGATTTCAGATTTACGTCTGTTTACAATATCTTACTCACAACTTGGGTACACACAGCAGATCAAAGACTAGTATTGGTCACACTTCCTTCCTACTGTTAAGGTCACACACTATACTATGTAATAAAAGGAGATTTTATCACTAGTAAAGTAAATGTAATATAAACATGCCTGCTTACGGGAGTCAGCCAGGGAAGTGGTTTTGCAATGTTAATTTGATGAAAGCTCGATAAATGTACCACTCTACCTTGACCTACAACGGACTGCCACAATCGACTTCACGATTACTAGTATTAACATTAAACATTCACGTCCCCGAATCCATTATGCAAAGCCAAGTCAAAACGTCTGGTTGCCTGAAGGGCGTTTTACTGCCTTTGAATATCTAATTCTTCAAGGTGACTTTAACGGTCGATTTTTCATCTCTCGTGATGTAGTTTGTCGGTATAATGTGATGTCGTAAAACTTAGGGTTAATGTAAAAACGTAGTGAAAATAAGGGGGATATTTTAAACATTGCAACCAATAAGCAAACAAGCGAGAAAATAATTAAATATTTGTGAAAGTGTGAGTTTTGAATAAAAGGTGAAATTAATACTTTTTCAAATATTTATTTTCTTATATGATCGAACTTAAAATATTCAGACCCTGGTAATTTAACATATGAATATGGGAAATTTAAATTTTATTTCAGGCTTGCAATATGTAACATGCTGATAATTTTTTGATGCAATCCAATATGTTGCATGAATATTTGTTTTTTAATTAATGTAGAATCGGCTTTGTTTAAAACAAATGTTTGTGTTTTCTAGATGTTTCATTGACCCCGAGCTAGTCGAAAGACACCCCATAGTGAATACGTCAACCAACACAAGGCCTTTTTCTGAATTTACAAGGGTGGGTATATTTCGAATCATGGGCTAGGTTCCCGAGTTACTCAATTTCCCACGACACGCACAGGAGAAATGATATATGGGCTTGCGGTTGTTAAGATTCCTGTTAAAGGTTTATTAATAATTTAATTTTCTAAACTTATTAACTATAGGGAATGTTTTATTAGTGATGTTACGTTCAGTTTATTGGTTTCAAAATTTAAATTTGTTATAAAATTGAGCTCTTGTAATTATTTTATGCCCTAATAAAGCCACGTAAGTGTCAGATATTGCCAAGGCATGTTTTTAAATTTATTTTTTTTATATTTCTCAATTCAATTAAATTAGTAAATATAGGTTATCAGTGTGCATTAACATAGCTTTGTCTCAAAACAATTTAAAAAAATGTAAACCTTTCAATTTGTTGAGTAAAAAATCGTAAAATGAAAATTGCATGAAAAGTGTAATGTTTTGACTATTTAATTGTTTTCAAAATTGAATCTTTTTGTAAACACAAACCAGAATTTAATGTAAACTGTCTTTATTGAAACGACTAAACAGACAGTCAGTTTGCCTGATTTAATCGTAAGGTACAATTGTTAAGACAAACACTTGACCCAATCACAATGCTACCATTTACAAAATACATGTTATTGTTACAAGTAGATGAGATGTTACAAATATAGAAGGAAAATAATAAATTGTGCGTATTAAATTCCTTTCAAATGAAATTTAAATCCATCATAATCAACTTGTGGAGAATATTTGGTAATTACAAATTTTTAAGAACTACCTCGGGATTTTGGTAAGAGACCGAAAAATAAAAAAAGTAATCTAATAAAGTTTCACCGACTAAAATAAATCTGAAAAAATATTACACTGCATTAAGTATGAAACGGGCATTCAGTTATTACTTATATATAATGATGTTTATTAAAACTTAATTTACAATAAGGTAAAGGTAAGTAGTGGTTCCAAGATTTAGAATAAGATTTTATCAATTCACAACTGATTCTGTATTAGAAGGAGTGAATACATTTCTCGCGATAGACTATCACCTCCGATGCACTACCGTTAGTGAGCTTAATCCATCAGTTTGGTCCTGACACGGCCGTTAATCAGATGACGTCATCATTGGTTATTCCGTCGGAGCGTGAAGGCCCGAGGCTGCCAGGACCGCAATGCATCCAATAATTACATCCTGTGCATCATAGATGACGAACTAATTGTTGCGCCTTAACAGGGAAAAGATTAATTGGTCATCTATTTTCATTTCTGAATTTGCACATAAAATATATACAACTGCATAAACAAATGTTCATAATAATAATTACCTATAAGGTATTTAACAGAAGATGGTACAAGTAAAGTTTAAATTACAAATTTAATGAAATGAACAATATGTCGACTAAGTGGCCTAGCAAAAACCTGATTCCTAATCTTCATCCGGGATTTGATCTATGCATGTGTCCCCGTCTATGTTCCAGGCTCTACCTGGACGAACTAATCAGACTAGGTATAGAGGTTAGAAAACTGGCCGTTTGGAAGGTTCTACGGGTCCCGTGTAGCTCTGCAAAAGCGGCCGTACTACTGTCACTGGTTGGGGTTTTTTTCGATCTAGGGACGGGTGACCGGTTTAAGTATTGCAGCAGGGTCGAAAGAGTCTTTTATACTGGTACGATGACTGACGCTAGTCATCCGGGAGAGATTCAAGAGTTTGAGGTTGGATTCGTGGGGGTAGAGGTATCACACGCTAGACTAGAGATACTTCCAATATGAACGATTTACTTTGTGTGCTTTGGCAAAGAGGTGAAGTCGAAAGACAGGTACTCCTTGCCACACTTTTATTTCAGCCAACATCTTCTTCTTCACCTTTTCACAGCACACTGCCGCATGTTTTTTCAGGGCCCAGATCGACTCTAAGATCAATCGTAGGACTGTTATGGATACTTGAAACGAATTTCCGGTATAAATATCGTTCTTGAACGTATTGCGTAAGAAAATATTTTCTATTACTCGAGCGTCTAAATTTGGACTTATACGGTGTCCATTGTTTCTTAATTCCATCAAATGACATTTTCTTTTAAAATATCCAATAGAATTATTTTTAAGAAGGTATTTTTTTTTTGCTGGTTTCTAACGACATATCACAAGATACATTCTCTTTTTAATATATTTTGAATGATGCCTTTATCTCATTTTTTTTTTAAGCAGGCTGTATTATGTCAGGCGATCAAATCCCTGATGCGGGCCTTTATTCTCCAATATATCAAGAGTAGTTTAATGTATTAGACCCAACTTCACAGTAATAAATATGGCCTAATCTGTTTCAATTAAAACCTATGAATAAAACTAAATATACGAATACTTATTTCCGTTTGTTTTATTACAGTAAAAAAATTCACTGTATATATACGTATAATTATTTATATATATATATATATACATATCGCAATATGTATTCTTGTGTATTAATAAAGAACAAAAGTCAAAATACAAATACAAGAATTATATTTGAATATACGATTCAAATATAATTCTTGTATTTGTATTTTGACTTTTGTTCTTTATATATATATATATATATATATATATATATATATATATATATTTGTAGTTATGCAACACTGTTTTCTTGTAACAGTGTTACCAATATATATATATATATATATATATATATATATATATTTATATATATATATATATTTGTAGTTATGCAACACTGTTTTCTTGTAACAGTGTTACCAATATATATATATATATATATATATATATATATATATATATATATATATATATTGGTATATTTAAACATATTTACAGTAAATATCCACCAACAGTGGCCGAATATGTAAACTTGTATGTATGTCTACGTGTATTAGGTCACGCTCAAACAACACGGCGCAGTGTAGGCAATTTAACGACGTTTTTCTGTGGAAAGTATATCTAAAGAAAGGTCTAAAAAAATTGATTTAGCTAAAAAAATGTCTACAAGAAAAAAGATCTAAACACAAAAACGTCAGGTATATATTTGACATTTAGACGTAATAAAACGGTCACTATTTTTTGTAATAAATATATCTGTGTAAATATATCACACAGATTCCGCGAGTTTCAGTGCTTGAGCTGTCAAACAGACTGGTAACACAGCTCGTAACACCAAGACCTTCCTGCCATCTCAGGCATGACGTCAGTCCTCTGAACGGAAGTGACGAGCTTGACGTTGGGTTCTTGGGGGTATGGATTCAGGATGGTTGGTAATAGTTTCTCCCAATAGAGCATCTATTTTTGTGCCGAGAGGCTAGGTACTGGAAGTGGTCTCTCTTTATCCGTAGAAACATATCACAATAACATATGATAATGTTGAAAACACTGTTTCTTTTTCAATTCCTTCAAATTTTCAATCGTTAAAAACACTTTTATATTCATCCTCTCAAGTTCAAATATATATTTTTAAACTTGTAGTGGATGGCAATTAATACTAATATATATTTTCTTCAAAACATAATTTAATAATTAGATATAAATAATTAATTTTAGTTTTACACGAGAGAAAAACTTTTCACAAAATGGGCAAGGTATGCAATGCAGTTATTTAGTCCCATTTGGCATAAAATAAATGATAACATACGACTTCCTAAAGCAGCTTATTTTTTTTAGGTTATGTGGTAAAACCGCTGTTTTAAAGCGTAGGATATGTTACTTTATTTATTACAAAATAACTAACGATCGTCGTTGCGAGCCTAAGTAGGAGTTGGTTTTACCAGATTTTTTTTTATCTTACTTGTTTAGACTAAAACTCTATTATTAATATATTGAATTATTTCTAGAAAAAGCCTCAAGAATAACACATACAGTACTCTCCCTCTACGATAGTGCCCCTCTAAGTGCTACTTGGCTGTATTGTATTAGGAGTGGAAATACGTATAGTAAGAATAAATGACACTTTCAACCCTTAATTGTAGCGAAACTTTCCGTCAGAACATTCAGGTTTATTACTTTATCTTCTATGTGTTTATCCCTTAGAACCTTTCTTCTTGACACTTCTATATAATAAGACATAATAAATTGGTGTCTTATGTGTTGAGAAAAAGTTTTTTCTTTTGTAAATAATACAGCAATAAAAGTTCCTAGGAAATTAGTTCTTCAAAAAACAATTTTAAAATACATTTTTAATAAACAATTGGGGGCACGCTGTTAAATCTTGGTTTCGCTCTATTTTTTCCCCTTTTGGAGTTACGCTTTTTAATTATTACATAGTATAAGAATTTCATAACTACACTTAAATGAATACACTGGTTATTGGAATTTCATAACTGCTCGGTTGAATTAATTAAATGGCCGTTGGAATTTCTTAATTACTTAGTTAATTTAATGCGTTGCTATTTAAAAGATAGGAAAGTGTTGAATGCCCTCAATTCATAATGTTTTATTCATCTTATTGAAATCTTCTTTCTTTAGACGTTCTTTATCAACTCAGGAGTAAAATTGTTTTGAATTATGTATCTGTACTTGGGCAAGAAATTTTTATTTACCATTTAATATCCTTCGATAGTATTTAAATAATACAAACATCTTTTCTAAAAATATTTTTTTAGTGACATTCTTTTACAGTGATAACAAAAAAAACGACCGGGTAGTTCCTAGTTGTTTCCATTTTATAAAATACCATCACCGTATGGGTACTGCAGTTGGACGCAAATTCAACACAAATTAAAATTTTAACCGAATTTTCGTTAGCAAATAACATGCATATTCCTTTTTAAAATAATTGTATGCATAATATAATAAACCTTTCTGAATATCCTAAAAGAATAACGCGATTTTAAGTTGTTATTTACTCTATCAATACAAGCATACATACAAGCATACACACACACACACACACACACACACATATATATATATATATATATATATATATATATCGTATGCGCCAAAATAAACAGACCTGAAACTGAATCAGCTGAGGTTGCCTTCTCGATCAGCTGTGCCTACTTTTGATTGTTGCCGCGTATAGGTGTTGGTGTATTTCATTTGAGGTTAGTTTCTATTGGAATTATGCTAACTACTGCAGGCAAAACATTTTTTCGAAGAGCTTTTTTTTCGCTCATTTGTAATTGAACGTGAGAGTGAGCCACGTTTGTCGCACACTTTTCTTTTCACAGTAACAATTTCCCAAAAGCCCGACTAGTAACGCTATGATTATTAATGTTCTTAAAACATTTCGAGGATCTGGTTGGGTTTGGCACAGCACTGTATCAGGGAGAGGGATATTTGGTTCATACTTTGATGAAGACAATAAAAGAAATCCACTTACAGTAAATCGGGGTCTATATAGGGTCATTCTTTATCGTTTTATAGAAGAGCTCTGGTGTATTTTCCGAGCCTGAAACCCACCTTTTCGTTCATAATGTTTCCAGAAAGATTGCGTAAGCAGCCAAGCAGCCTTAGACACTGCTTTCCTTTTCCTTCAAGGGGTCTAGATAGGGTCAATCTTTATCGTTTTATAGGAGAGTTCTGGTGTATTTTCCGAGCCTGAAACCCACCTTTTCGTTCATAATGTTTCCAGAGAGATTGCGTAAGCAGCCAAGCAGCCTTAGACACTGCTTTCCTTTTCCTTCAAGGGGTCTAGATAGGGTCAATCTTTATCGTTTTATAGGAGAGTTCTGGTGTATTTTCCGAGCCTGAAACCCACCTTTTCGTTCATAATGTTTCCAGAAATATTGCGTAACCAGCCAAACAGCCTTAGACATTGCTTTCCTTTCGGGAACTTTTCTGGACTTTTTGCAACCACCACATCTCCCGCCTACATCGCAGATCTTACACCGCCTGACGTCTACGTCGGGGGAATGATGAAGGAGAAGATTTTCCGTAATGACTCACCAACGACCATCGTCCAACTACAGGAAAATGTAACCATGTGTATTATGACCGCCCCTCTTCACCAAAACCATGCAAAATCTTCAAGAACGCTACGAGTTTTGCCTAAAACTGAACCCAGGTCATATAGAACATGTTTTCCCCCAGTCTAACCAATTTAGCTTATTTTTATCTAAATGTGTTTGTAGAACAATACAGTAAGACCTCTCATATGTGGATGAATATGGCGACAGCCCAATCAGGCTTTGACAAAATCTGGATATGGAAGGCGTAATGTTAAGATATACGTATTTCCATAATACACTCATTGCATTTGGAGATAAAAGTATGAAGGTTTTAAATAAATGTTACACTTGTTGAAAATTGTAGTTATATTTTAATACCAACATAGAACTGAATGTACAATGTAGTTATGGCTTGTATGTACAGTTCCTTAATACTATGCCGAATATTATCGGTTTTGGTAGAAAAAAGATGTAATGACGGTTTGCTTGTTTCGCCAACATTGTTTCTTAGATGAAAGGTCCCTTCACCTTCGGAAGAGTAGACGATCGACTGCTGTTGTTTCGTCTTGTTCGATGTACTCGATCAGCTGTTCAAATACTTTGAAAGCTTCGCTATAAGTCATTGTTTGTTTTCTTTCGTTATTTTTCGCAGGCGCCGTCTGTGGTCTCACTAAGTTTATAATATCACTAGTAGGGAACTGATGACCTTCATCCTCTTTCATTCATACCACGAATGTGTAGGAGAGGATCCACGACTTCTTTATTTGTTTCACTCAGAAGGTTTTCCCTTTGTATTACGTTTTCAAAACTAATTGTGTTTTTTATGCTAAAATAGTTTTCCCATGATTCAACTAGTGTTATCTTCCTGATTGCTTCCATGCTGTAGCAACGAATAAAGCGACATCCAACAAGTCTACGTTTTCTAGGCACTCTGAAACACTTTTATCCAAATCCATATCCCCAATTATAACTGTTAGTAGCTTACGGCGATTTAGAAAACAGTTTTGCACGCTTTTTCGCCATACTGTATATTGCAGGTTACAAATTGTAGGTAAAATAACTAAATTACCTAATTACACAAAATCCTGTAGTAAATACGTAACCGAACGATACGGAGGGTCGAACAGAACTGGTTGTTTTGGGACAGAACAAAAAGCCGGCTGCTAGCACAGAGAACTGAGCTGACAGCGAGGCGCCTTGCAGAGTAAATACGTTTACCTTACTTTGATACTACGTCCGGATATCGGAGGTTCCGTATATGACAGGCCCGGATATTAGAGCTTTTACTGCATAAATCAAATAAAATGAAATAAAATAAAATCTAACATCAAGATTTTGTGTATATAAATATAAATATGTATATAAATATATATATATATATATATATATATATATATATATATATATATATATGATGAATAGTTAATATCAGAATTATTCGTAGAATTATTCGTGAGGCTGTCGAAATAAAGAAGCAAAAGGTTCTTAACAAACGCGATGATACTTTGAATTTGCCCGCAGTTTGGAAGTGAGTCATCGCTAGATTTTATCGACAGAAAGGTGCACAAAGGATTGTTAGTAATTGTTTTGATCAGGTGCGTGTGGATTGACGTCAATGTGTGCTTTGACGTCAATGGGCGTGGCTTCATTCCTCTATATATAGGAGCAGAGTGATCTACGCTCTTCACTCGCTCTTCAAGTGTTGTTGGGTTCACCTCGTCAATGCTGGATGAGATTCTAGCGAAACGTCGGAACTGCGAATTCATGAACTACAGAATGAATGGATGTACTCCAGATATTAACTATTCATCATAATTTTCCATCCGTGAAGGAATTTATTATTAGTATTATATGCGAATTAATAAATATAATGAATAATAATAATATTATTAATATTTATGAAAAAAACGGTGTATATAAATTATAATGTGATTATTCTAATAAAGTTTATATAGGACAAACTAAGAAAAAACTTAAAGATAGATATAAAGAGCATTTTAATGCATATAAAAAGCCAGAAATTTATATATCAAATTTTGCTAGTCATTGTATTATTAATAATCACTAATTTCCTAATATAGATAATATGATACTTGTAAAAGAAATTAACGAAGGCCTGAGAATGAATATTTATGAAGCTTTAGAAATACATAAATATAATACTAATAATGAGTTGATAAATGAACAAATACAAGTAAAATCTAAATTTGATAATATATTCAGTGTTTGTAATGTTAAGGCAGCAAAATAAAAAAAACATTTAACATCATTGTAATTGATTTGGCATAGCTATTTATTTGATCTAATTTGCACATATGTTAATTTTAGTTGTTTAATATTCCTGATGATGTTGGTACTGTTAGCCAACGAAAAGCTTTGAATTGTAAATTCAATTATAATTCTTGTATTTGTATTTTTACTTATGTTCTTTATTAATACACAAGAATACATATTGCGGTATATATATATATATATATATATATATATATATATATATATATAATAAAACAGTTGGACCAAAACAGCGTTCTGTATCCAATTACGAAGCCTTTGTATAAGTAATAACATCACAAGGCCGCTACATTGGTGGAGGCTGATAATTCAGTTTTAATAGAGTTACTGGACCAAAGCTTGCTACAAATGGAAAACATCTGTTACTGGGCGACCAGTAAGTTGTAGAGGGGGATAATCTCTTCACTATATCAGAGCTTAATATAAAGAAATATGTGGAACAACAAAATATTTTATTTCCGTGTTGACAAGTACTGTAAAGTAAAGCTTTTTTAGAAAATATTTTCATATCTATTTATTTTGAAAAATTACTCGAGGATAATTTTAAAACTTTCGTGGTAGAAAATATCCAAAACGGAAGCTTAATAGCTAGTTACACAGCAGCATAACAGCTACTTACACAGCAGCGCAACAGCTTGTACAATAGCAGCACAGTAGCTAGTACAATAGCTAGTATAACAATAGCACAACAGCTAGTACAATAGCTGTCCAATAGGTAATACAATAGCTGCGCAGTAGTTAGTACAATAGATGCATCATAGCTAGTAAAATAGATGTAAAATAGCTAGTACAGTAGCTACACAATATCTAGTATATTAGCTGCACAATAGGTATTACAATAGCTGCGCAATAGCTAATACCACAGCAGCATAACAGCTAGTACAATAGATGCACAATAGTTAGTACAATTGAAGCACAATAGCTAGTACAACCGCAACGCAACAGCTTGTACAATATATGTAAACTAGCTAGTACAATAGCTGCACAATAGCTAGTACAACAACAGCACAACAGCTAGTACAATAGCTGCACAATAGGTAGTACAATAACTGCACAATGGCTAACACAATAGCTAGTACAACAGAAGCGAGATATTTTGTACAATAGATGTACAATAGCTAGTATAACAACAGTACAACAGCTAGTACAATAGCTGCACCATAGGTAGTACAATAATTGCACAATAGCTAGCACTATTGATGCACAATAGCTAGTACAGTAAATGCGCAATATCTAATACAACAACAGCCCATAGGTAGTACAATAGATGAATCATAGCTAGTACAATAGATGCACAATAGCTAGTACAGTAGCTACACAATATCTAGTACATTGTAATAGCTGCACAATGGGTAATACAATAGCTGCACAATAGCTAGTGCAATAGCTGCGCAATAGCTGACCAATAGCTAGTACAACATCATCATAACAGCTAGTACAATATATGCACAATAGTTAGTACAATGGAGGTACAATAGCCAGTACAACAGCAGCGCAAACGCTTGTACAATAGATGCATCATAGCTAGTACAATAATTGCACAATAGCTAGCACGATTGATGCACAATAGCTAGTACACTAAATGCGCAATAGCTAATACAACAACAGCCGAAAGGTAGTACAGTAGCTGTGCAGTAAGTAATACAATAGATGAATCACAGCTAGTACAATAGATGCACAATAGCTAGTACAGTAGCTACACAATATCTAGTACACTGTAATAGCTGCACAATGGATAATACAATAGCTGCACAATAGCTAGTGCAACAGCTGCGTAATAGCTGACCAACAGCTAGTACAACATCAGCATAACAGCTATTACAATAGATGCACAATAGTTAGTATAATAGAGGTACCATAGCTAGTACAACTGCAGCGCAAACGGTTGTACAATAGATGCACAATAGCTAGTACTATAGATGCACAATAGCTAGTACAATAGCTACACAATATCTAGTAGAATAGCTGCACAATAGGTAACACAATAGCTGCACAATAGCTAGTATAACAGCTGCGCAATATCTAGTACAACAGCAGCAGAACTGCTAGTACAATAGCTGGACAATATCTAGTACAATAGATGCATAATAGCTAGTACAATAGATGCAAATACCTAGTACAGTAACTGCTCAAAAGCTAGTAAAATAGCTGCACATACGTATTACAATAGGTAGTACAATAGCTGCGCTATAGCTAGTACAATAGATGACCAACAGCTAGTACCAAAGGAGGACAATAGCTAGTACAATAACTTGGCAAAATCTAGTGTAAATCTACTTTAGGTACACTATGCTGCAACGAAATCCGCTTTTATCCACTAGCACGAAGGTTTTCCTCTCTATTTATCCTAACTTTATCCAGCATCCACTTCTACCCTTCGTAGCAGATATTAGCCTCACCCTGTCTTTGCTTAGAGGTAAAACCAAATCGACAAGTAAACATTCTGATGAAAACAATAGGCCCTTACACACTATAGTATATGTTGAAACGTTTCTAGTACTTTACAATACAGGTTGTTACTAAACCATCCATTGTCACTAATATTATTCCTTACTCTGCATATAAAACGAGAAGCTAAACTTATAGAATTTGTTGGCCGACTACCAAGTAAGGGACAGGAGCAATCATACAACAATACAACCACGATTTAAGTTATTTTCGCAACTCCACCCCTAGACCCTCGCTCATGTCTACGAGTATATTGCACGCACGAATAAATCTACAGACGCACAGATGTTTCCAAGTTTCAACCAACATACGTCACTTTAAAGATAGACCCTTTATCAAACTTACAAGTGGGATAAAATGCATCATCTTTATTAATACAGACAGACTAACAGGCGTACGGTAGCCGATATATCATAGCCCTCACGTAACCGTCTGTCGTTTTTCATCTTTCAGCCGGTGCCGATTCCAAGCTGTCACCACCCATCACTCACTCCTTCAAATTAACTACCGATATCGAAGCGAAAAATTATTTCCTCTGCGGAACATCTCTCTCGGCTATTGTTCTTTCGCTTTACCCAAGAATGCTGCAGCGTTCCGACAGTACATTTGAATTGATAGATTTCAATCCATTAAAATATATAACTAAAAATGGTCGGTGAATATACTAAAAAATGAAAGGAGTTTATACCGGCTTTGCAACTATGTGAGGTTATTTTAAAACATTTTTCCTAGTTTATAAAGATATATATACAGAAGTAAGTTGTTGTCCCGCATTAAATAAACGCCTCGTTAGGTGGAAGGTTATTTTAACCAAACTTATGGTAGTAGATTCAGTAAATCATAGCGCCAAAGCTTTAACATACAACAAAAATTAGGGCGAAAAAATATTTTCAACTATAAAAGTCCATAGATAAACTTAAATTCTAAAATGAAAATTTTAAAATAATGTTAAATATAATAGTTAATGTTTATGAGTTAAATGTATTTTAAATATAATACAATAATTAGAAGTCCATACAATATTATTATTAACAAAAACACAACTAAAAGTAAATTAAACTCTAAATAGAATGTGTTAATGCGACACAAGCAAATAAATAATTTTGAAAAGAAAAACAGCTACAATATTTGAAGCTCTTTCAATAATTGTAATGATAATTTTTTTTAAATATGTAGGTTGTAGTGGAATGAATAAGGTTTACACACAAGCAATAATCAATATAGTGTGTATATATATATCCTCTCTCTCTCTCTCTCTCTCTCTCTCTCTCTCTCTATATATATATATATATATATATATATATATATATATATATATATATATATATATTTATATATCGGAATATGTATTCTTGTGTATTAATATATATATATATACACATACATACATACACATCCACACACACATATATATATATATATATATATATATATATATATATATACAAACATACATACACACACATATTATATATATATATATATATATATATACACATACATACACACACACACACACACACACATATATATATATCGGAATATGTATTCTTGTGTATTAATATATATATATATATATATATATATATATATATATATATATATATATATATACACATACATACATACACACCCACACACACACACATATATATATATATATATATATATATATATATATATATATATATATATATATATACACACATACATACACACACATGTTATATATATATACACATATATACACACACACACACACATATATATATATATATACAAACATACATACACACACATTATATATATATACACATACATACACACACACACATATATATATAAATATATATATATATATATATATATATATGTCATTCAGCGAAAGGTTTCTAGCTACATAACAATGTTATCTAATATGTAATTTCTAGGTACCAAAAAAGTATATAATTTGACTATCTTTCTTATCTTAAGACATCTCATTGAATTAATTTAAATATTTGGTTGCTAGGCAACATTCAACAATCTATAATTATTTTCCAACACATATCATGCAATATACACAAAATATTGTACATACGAGTGGACTTCAATAAATACCTTCCAATCAAGAACTTTTATTGTCACACTTTTCTCGATCGACTTCTATAAGTTTAGCTAATGTTAACTCCCTCAACATTCATTGACATTTAGGCGATACAAAGTTCCCCGGGTCAGTTAGTATAACATGAAAGTACTTGGCTGTAATAAATTAAACAAACTGTAATTAGTTATACATTAAGTTCGATTTTAAGGAAAGAATGTAATAAGTTTTCAAAAAATATATTGTAAACTTGAAAATTCATAAGGCCCGTAAATCATAATTGTTAAAAATATGTATACTAACTCAAATTTATTATTTGATTATTCTACCAACGTCTCAGTGACAGTCTCCCTCTTTATTTACTGAGCTAAAAACTTCAAAATCATATTACATCCGAAATAAAAATACGGGTTTTTTTTAGACGAAAACACAAAAATACCATCATCGCCTAACCTACATTAGTTTATGTAATAAAATAATAATCCTATCATAAAACTAAATAACAAAATCAAATTAAAGTAATTCTAGCCACATAATTACCAGATTTAAAATTAATAGTTGACTTAGTTTAACATAAAATCCTAACCTAAAACATTAATGGTAGAATTAAGCTTAAAGAAATATAAAAAATACGGTTACATACCATAATATAAAACTAAAATTGGTTCAAAAATTGAACTCCAATATAAGTAGCGAAATAGAATTTGGAACAAAGCATAATTCATTGTACAGAAATAATAAACTAGGACCTATTAAACTTATACTTTAATTTAATTAAATTGCGATTTACATCTGTAAGAACGTTTATTTGACCATGTAGGACGTAACCATATTTGAATTTCAGTTGTATTTATCGGTTTATAGCTTGTCATTTACTGTAGTCGACAACATTTGTTATTTATCACATGAAACCATAATAATGGGTAAGTATCAACTATAAATAATGGGTTAAACCTTTTTATCAACTATTACCTGCAACAATTTAAGCCAACAAATTTGGTTATTAATAAAGCCACAGTTTATTAAACTGATCAACTTGTATTAGAAACTACACCGAACAGGTAGACAGACTTCTACCAACTCTTTACCACATTGTGAGAGAAGCTTCTATCCCTCGTATATCAAAGTATATATACAGTATGTGTGTATATACATACATACATATATATATATATATATATATATATATATATATTTATATATATGTATAAATATAAATATATATATGTATAAATATTTATATATATATGTATATTCACTATTCTATATATATTCAATATAAGAAACATACATATCTCCTTCAAGTAGGAGGCACAAGAAATTTATAGCTACCATGGACAGCGTCGCAATGACGTACAAAAAACGCCGGGTTTTTATAGAAAGCCAATAAAATGAGCGCAGGAAACTGTACGCGCCATAAAAAAGCTAATTGTCGATAGAATTCGTACTGGTAAACATGTTGACGTGTAAGGTTTTTATTGGCAAATTATTTCGTGACGTAAATGTTTTCTGAAAGTATAGTAAAAACAGTTTGAGATCATTTACGATTGTAAAACATTAAATAAAAGTTCTAATTGGTCAAAGTAAATGTAAAGAAATACGAAAAAATTCGTTTTTCAAAATAAAGAACTGTCTAGGAACGTAATGCACTAAATTAAATTGAATAGAGCAGGGAACGGAGAATGTAGAACTATTATATAGGAAAGAGAGAGGGAGAGAGAAAGGAAAAGAGAGGAGGTAGATAGAATAAAATATAGATATGATGGGATCTCTCGTAAGAACACCATCCAGGAACAAACAGAAGATGTATTCGATACGATATACTCTCATATCCAAATAATTTCCAGCATGATTGTAATGTAGAGTGTGCAATATTTATCTATAATTTAATGCATTTCGGTTTAATGCTCGGGTTTATAAAAACCCATCACCTTGACTGTATAGCAGTATTGTCTCTTCAGTATGACCTCGGTGCGCCCCCGAGTGTCGCGACAAAATTTGTTACTTTTTCAGTCCTCATTCTATTCAGCGGCGTAAACTGGATTTTTTTAAGGATGACGGGCGATAAGGGAGGGTCGGGGGCTCACATTTTCAGCACTACAAATGACTCAAATTAAGAATACGTTTGTGTGTTTTAAGTCAAAGTATAGTAGGGTATATGATACTTTTCGAAGAGTTTCCTCTGGGATTTTCCATTTTGATTCTTCCACCACTGACATTCATTGAAGGATTTTTTTTGCTTTGCAGAAAAATCAAAACATTTTCTAATTTAGATATAAATTGTAAGACCATGGACAGCACAAACAAATCAACCTTTTTGGCAAATATATGGTATATTTATTCTCATGAGTTGATTTCATATTTTAAAAATATCTCAGAATAATTCTGTAAATTATTTACACTGAAATATGGGCAATATTAGAGAGACTGTTTGTCTGCTCCTCTTGTCATGGCATCTTTTTAAACAGACGGGTTTAATTAAAACTTGACAATCATCAGAATTTGAATATATGTTACTTATATTAGAAGAGATATATTATATAATACAATCCGTTCGCTAGAGGAAGTACTGCTATGGGGAACTCTATTTACAACTAGGTTAAATAATTTTGTCTACGTTCGTTCGTATTACTCTACACCAAAATTATAATTAAAACATATAATAATTTTTATTGATTATTTAATTATAAGTTATAAGTTTCAATATTTTAGTTAGGTTAGGGGCGGGTCCTCTTAACTTCTTCCTACTGTGCGTAACTTACACTTTTTAAAGATTTAGGCACCATCCTTCAGGGTCGGTTTTCTGAGGTTTTCTACAGGATTAACTAAGACCTTTATATTTGATAAGAGCAACCGAAATTGCAGAAAAAAAACGCATAGCGTTGAAAGAAAAATGGGTGACCATGAAAAGTGAAACAATTAACCAGACCAAATCAAAAAACAGAATTACGTTTTCAAAAGTAAAGAAGATTCCAGTAGAATGGTTGAGCAAAACTATTTCTCAACAGCTTTCCTGAAAAGCTACCAATACGAGAGCGGTCACAGATGGCTGCAATTAATTACAATTCGAAACATCCAAGTTTACAGAACTAAAACCCGCTTACGTGGAACTAGCAAACCAGCGCTATTACAACTGTCAGAATAGAAGCCGTGAGATATAACTCAAGTAGGCGGAGGCCGTGCGAACGTAATAAATTGCTTTATGTTGCCGCGGATTATTGCGACTTGTATACTAAAGTCGATACGTCACCCCATACACCCTGATACGCTTAAGTTGGCTGTGGCTTGAGACGAACGCCGACTTTAATATATTCAAGCACACTTTTCCTCGGGGGGGGGGGGGGGGGTAGCGGATTCGATCTGGCGGTTGTTTTAATAATGCGGGAAATTTAATAAAAGTAAACACTTCAAACTGTCGTTTTACCGTGTGACGACGTAGGCTATACGATAACCGTCTCTTCCGTGATATATAGAGTGTAACGACGTAGGCTTTACGATAACGTCTGTCCCGTAATATATAGAGTGTAACGACGTAGGCTATACGATAACGTCTATCCCGTCATATATAGAGTGTAACGACGTAGGCTATACGATAACGTCTCTCCCGTAATATATAGAGTGTAACGACGTAGGCTATACGATAACGTCTCTTCCGTGATATATAGAGTGTAACGACGTAGGCTATACGATAACGTCTCTCCCGTGATATATAGAGTGTAACGACGTAGGCTATACGATAACGTCTCTTCCGTGATATATAGAGTGTAACGACGTAGGCTATACGATAACGTCTCTCCCGTGATATATAGAGTGTAATGACGTAGGCTATACGATAACGTCTCTTCCGTGATATATAGAGTGCAACGACGTAGGCTATACGATAACGTCTCTCCCGTGATATATAGAGTGTAACGACGTAGGCTATACGATAACGTCTCTTCCGTGATATATAGAGTGTAACGACGTAGGCTATACGATAACGTCTCTCCCGTAATATATAGAGTGTAACGACGTAGGCTATACGATAACGTCTATCCCGTCATATATAGAGTGTAACGACGTAGGCTATACGATAACGTCTCTTCCGTGATATATAGAGTGCAACGACGTAGGCTATACGATAACGTCTCTTCCGTGATATATAGAGTGCAACGACGTAGGCTATACGATAACGTCTCTTCCGTGATATATAGAGTGCAACGACGTAGGCTATACGATAACGTCTCTCCCATAATATATAGAGTGCAACGACGTAGGCTATACGATAACGTCTCTCCCGTAATATATAGAGTGTAACGACGTAGGCTATACGATAACGTCTCTTCCGTGATATATAGAGTGCAACGACGTAGGCTATACGATAACGTCTCTTCCGTGATATATAGAGTGCAACGACGTAGGCTATACGATAACGTCTCTTCCGTGATATATAGAGTGCAACGACGTAGGCTATACGATAACGTCTCTCCCATAATATATAGAGTGCAACGACGTAGGCTATACGATAACGTCTCTCCCGTAATATATAGAGTGTAACGACGTAGGCTATACGATAACGTCTCTCCCGTGATATATAGAGTGCAACGACGTAGGCTATACGATAACGTCTCTCCCGTAATATATAGAGTGTAACGACGTAGGCTATACGATAACGTCTATCCCGTGATATATAGAGTGTAACGACGTAGGCTATACGATAACGTCTCTCCCGTGATATATAGAGTGTAACGACGTAGGCTATACGATAACGTCTCTCCCGTGATATATAGAGTGCAACGGAAAATCGTAACCTCGTAATGTTCGGGTTACAAAAGTAGATTAATTAATTACAAAGAATAATTTCACATATAAAAGTCTTTAAGTAAACTTAAACTCTAAAAAGAATTAGTTAAGGTTATTTTGAATTCATAAACAGCTAAAATATTCACTACATCATGAAATATTAATAATAATAATAATAATATTAATATTAATAATACAACTATAAATTTAAACTCTAAATAGGAGTACAATCAAAATAATGGGAAGATGCCAATACCACAAAAATAATAAAAAATAACAGATAAAACAAGTTACCTAATATAAAACAGTTACTTACATTTCGATGACCATGTCGTCATCATCAGAGGGTCTTATTACAAAACTAGCTAGTAAACAAGAAGTTACAAAATAGAGTAATCACCACTTTAGATGGTATCCTCTGGTTTGCTAGATTGTAATTTTGTAATCAGACCCTCTGATGATGACGACATGATCATCGAAATGTACAAGAAGGTTTAATCTTAAGCATCTTGTTTTATTTGTTGTTTTTCATTATTTTTGTGGTATTATGTTTTTTTTCTAATATTTTCATTGCAATATATTGTACCAATGTGCTCTTAATATTGTATATCTAAATCGAATTTAATAGCATAATACAAAAAAAGGACATATAAAAAAAGTCATTACCTACTTAGGCCAACAAAGAATAATTTTACTATAGGTAATAATAATTAAACATAAACCTCTTAAACACAAACCTTCTTTATTTTACCCTTATGTACATTTTAGTTACCAAGTAACCATCCTCAGAGGGATAACATAGAAAAAGTTTTTGTATGTTATCCCTATGAGGATGGATACTTGGTAACTGAAATGCACATTAGGGTAAAATAAACTTTGGGGTTAAAAGGTGTTTGTGTATTTTTTATTAAATTCAACCACGGGATATTCCTTATAAATAGTTACTATAAGTACTATTTATAACATAATTACAATTAATATAATTAAAGTAACATAACCAATGCCTTGAAACAGCTGTTCTACCCCATGACTTATAATATAACATCAGCTGTTTTATGAAATCATATGTTTAAAGCCAAATGAGACGAAATATCTGTAAAGCATTCCTGTTGTGAAACGTTTTCCTAGCTTATATTACTATAATTAAGTAATGTATTTTAATTATTGAATTAATATTTGATAAAACTGTATTGATATCAAGTGCCATTCACTACAACTCTTCAAAAATGTATTTCAACTTGTTTGAATTAGTATAATTTAATTTAATAATAACTCATCATTTAAAAAGTTGTATATATATATATATATATATATATATATATATATATATAAATAACTAAGTCAAAATAGAAATACAAGAATTATAATTGAATTTGCAATTCTAAGCTTTTCGTTGGCTAACAGTACCAACATCATCAGTAACAATATTTCTGATGATGTTGGTACTGTTAGCCAACGAAAAGCTTAGAATTGTAAATTCAATTATAATTCTTGTATTTGTATTTTGACTTAGTTCTTTATTAATACACAAGAATACATATTGCGATATATATATATATATATATATATATATATATATATATATATATATATATATATATATATATATATATAAGGAGAGTGTGAAAGAGAGTTGTCCAACTTACAAACCGGTGGGGGGGTTCGAAACTGAACCTTTGGGCCAAATCGCGGGCCGCACCTATGTGTGGTGTAGAGACTGATAAATCTATATACCAGGGGTATGGCACTAAATTACTGTCAGGGGGAATTGAGTTTTCTTAAATAGATGAAAAATGGTGCTTTTGAGGCTATTAGATTGTTTTAACTATTGATCCAATATTATAAAACTTTATTACTCAACTATTTTTTTTCAAGTTTGAAAAACTACTCGCGGTGTGCCAGTTGGACAACTCTGGTGTGAACTAATAGAAAGAATTGAATAAAAAAGAGTTTTAAAAAGTAAATGAATGTATGTTTCTCTTATCATGAGTGGGTAATCTACTTAAATATGAACGTATGTAATAAAATGATGAATGGATACTCGGAAATTCCTATATAAACAACGCCGTTGGCAAATTAATTGCAATACTAGCTGTTAGGTAAATCTTGTTTTAATAATATTGATATTAATTGTGGATGCATAGTTTTAAGGTAATTGTTTTTTTGTATTGTGATTTATGTGACATAAAGTCATTGAAGAGAACCTTATATTTTTGTCGAAACGTTGGTTAATGAATTTGCAACATTACAGCCTCATGATCTGATTTAAACACATCATAGTTTCGGCATATTATTTATGTGGCAATTATCATAATGATAATTAATTACCCTAACCAACGACGTCCAGTGCATGCCATACTAACAAACACAAAAGTGCAACACGTAAGCATCACAAAGGACCCCGATAAAGAGTAGGTTTTTTACAGATACGCAACCGGTTAGTTTCTGCAGGCTAATTTCTAAGTACAATTCTGCTAACAATAAGGAGATGTGTAAGGTAATTATGTATAGCAATGGAAAATATATAATAAATAATACGCGATTTTATTTAAAGTACCTTGAGATAAGCCTTGTTTTAATATTTTAGTATTTATTGTAATTGTAGATAAATAAATGAAAATCAACAATTTTTGCTACATGAAGTATTTGTAGAAATACCACAAAAATAATAAAATATAAATAATATTACAAGTTACCTAAGATTAAACCATGTTGTACATTTTGATGATCATGTAGTCATCATCAGTCCTGTTACAAAATTACTATCTAAAATAAAATCATTCACAAACTAGACTGACATTTAAACAATTTTTTGATAAGTCCGTTTTTCTAAAGTTTTACTTACTCCATTGTTATAAACCTTTTTATCTGAAACTACAACTGTAATACCCCGATCAGATTTTAATTATGTAACAAATTTTCTTACAAACACATTTTAGTTTACAGGCATTTCCTAAGTAATATTTATTTGACTTTTTTAAATTAGAAATAATACTTTGTATATTAGCTACTGTGCGAACTATAGTTTTGCTGGTATAATTACAAAGAGCGAAATCCAAGCCTTTACTTAGGTTTCACTGTAGTTTTATAAAGACATTGACACTGTGAGAAAGGCTTAAAACCTGCGCAACTGAAGCTAAAACATACCACAGGCTCCACTGCACACTATTGACAAGGGGAAAAAAGTTTTAAGTGAGCCGTATAAGACAGATTATTTCTCATTACGCAAAGAGAGGGTAGTGGTTTGGCATGATATATAGATTTCGTAACACTCTCCGAGAAATATAATGCTTATAAAACAGCTGATCAGAGGGACCCTAACTTTACGTGAGATGAATAAAGTGGGTTTTGGTTAAACTTTGGTCATGCGCTATAGGGCAAAGGTTCGTTCTTACACGAGGGGAATTGTTTCATTGACTAATACCGTTTCATTAACTTTTTTAAACGTTATTTAAGTGAGTGTTGAAAATAACTGTTATAACTATGATCACACCTAGAGTACTTTTGTAAACCTTAGGGTTGTAAAGAAATTTCTTATTCAAGTATTGAATAGATAAAATTACACTCCAATATTTAAGAACTAAAAATTAATTCCCGTAAACCTTTAACATTTAAATATTATAAATACAAACTTTACAATATATGTTTATGTAAAATATATGCTTATATTTTGATGGATCGGTACATTGTTCTTTGAACATTTTAAAAAAAGGGGTATATACAACTAATCGTGAATTAAAATATTTGTACTTAACATTCTACCTTCTGTTAGGTTTATCTGGACCATTTAACCATGCACTTGACCTTGGAGGTCGCATTAGGCGAGACGGGTGATAATGACTGCGTTGAGTCAGCATAAATACTTTCCTACAAATATGATAAGAACTGCTATACTCCTTAAAGACTGTCAAGACACTCATGCTTAGTAAATATAAAACTATTACAGTCTCTCCAGTTTACGTTCACATTCGTTCCCGATCGTAGTCTTCTGTAATATATAGTATTGTAGGTAAGCAGCAATGTGGTAAACTGTATAAGACAACTTGCAGGAGGCGGTCGATATTAGATAAATTCGGTTATAAATTAGCTTAGATATGAAATAACAATCTTTAAATATGTCCTGACATAACTGATGCAGAGATTATAGATATATGGAACATTCTGTAAATGTATGTTTTCAGAAGTGGTAGTACTCGCGAAATCGGGAGGCAGATAGTGCACTGTTAGCAATAGTATATTATTATTTTGAGTGTCAGAGAGTTACCTCCCATGCTCAAAATCGCCACAATACGCTATATAGATGCGTTTCGTAGAGTCTCCATCAACCAGAGCCCTTTATGAACGCTAAGGACGAAGTTGATCTTGTTTCTTAAAATGTGTGATCAAATCAGACCCGAATACAACGTCTATGCTTTCAACTAATTTATACAGAAAAGTTCTAAGCTAATTTTTCGGTAAACCGCTTCCAAGGACTTTCTCACTCTCGCAATATTCTATTTTTGTGCATTTTCAAACTTAAAATATGTTCTATAATAATATAAAATCATTTTAATGTACTTTGTGTCCTACACGATACAACAACTTAAACGCCGAGGGTAGTGTTGGTCGTGCTAAATAAGCAAGACAAATGCATAGAATTAATTTTCTTTCATATATAGTATTAGGATAGATTTTGGAAACAGTTCAAACTCACTACAAATTTCCCTCTCAATACTTCACAATAGCAGTAGCAGTG
Organism: Prosapia bicincta; assembly: GCA_036971475.1. Taxonomy (NCBI): domain Eukaryota; kingdom Metazoa; phylum Arthropoda; class Insecta; order Hemiptera; family Cercopidae; genus Prosapia; species Prosapia bicincta. Next base: position 72,714,252 of record JBAIZL010000005.1, on the reverse strand, counting down.
TCAATGGTAACTTAGCATCTAAGTACTTTTCGCTAAAAATTACAGATAATATAAATAACCTAACATAGCCTATGCAGTAAAACAGCTGTTCTACCACATAACCTACAAAATAAGATCAGATGTTTTATGAAATCATATGTTATTACATATTTTAATCCAAATGAAACGAAATAACTATATTCCATATCTCGTCCCTTTTGTAAAATATTTTCTCCCATATAAAGTTAAAATTAATTCCTTAAATTTAAATAATCAATTATTATTTGGAAAAAAACAGTTCTAACGTCAATTCTCTTTAACTACAAATTTATCAAAATATATTTGAACTTGAATGGACGAATAAATAGTATTTTTTTAAACTAATTTTTGAAAACTAAAAATTATGAAAATTTGAAAAAGATATATATCAGGACCTCGTGAGCTAATAGAAGTATTTGAAGAAACTGTAAATTTAAAATGTCAGTAAAACTAAACTGGCAATACCTTATCAGCAAAACAAACTGTATTGGTCATGTTAACAATGCATCTATGTTTAGGGAGTGTTATGTAAGTTGAGAGAACTAGGCGTAACAATGAAAATGATAAAATGGATAAAGAATTTTCTGTCGGATCGCCTTATCAGAGTGAAGTTCATGAACACCTTCTCAGCATACAAGCAACAACGCCATGGTCTTCCGCAAGGTGCTGTGATCAGCTGCCTCCTGTTCAACATAATGATTAACGACCAATAAGGTCACGATCAATAAAACGTCAGCGAAGTGGGCAGATAACAATAAAATGATAATAAGTGCAGAAAAAACAGTGTACCAACTTTTCACCCTGTCTACAAAGCCTCCAATAATCCAAGTAACATACAAAGGAACCACTCTCCCCCAAACAACTTTGTCGAAATACCTTGGCGTGAAACTGGATACCAGGTTAACATGGAACCAGTACATTCAAGATACGGTGGAATGAGCGGGAAAAAGAGTTAGCCTCCTGAAGAGACTGATAGCTACCAAGTGGGGTTGTACTCAAGATGTTCTCAACACAGCCTATAAAACCTACGTGAGACCCACAATGGAACATGCATGTGAAGTAGTCTCTTTAGCAAACAGCAGCCACCTCCAAAAGCTTCACAGAATACAGAATAATGCTCTAAGAATATTCACTGTAGGAGCTTTTTCTACACCAATTTGTGCTATGGAGATCCAAACAGACACCGAACCCTTAAGTACCAGGCGAGAGAAACTTACAGTGAAGTTCTGGGAGAGATCCAAAAGAGTTGACTACATGTTTTGGAACGGATACAAGGCAGCCACACACTGCTTAAAAACACAAACAACTCCTCTTGAACACATGCAAAACCTCAGAACTAAATATAACATCCACTTAGGCAGCCCTGCGCCCTAGAAAACTTTCAATACAGTCTTTGGCGCATCACATTTAATGAATGCTTCACCGATGAGCCAATCAGCTTCCAAATATCTGTCTAACCCGGATGAGCTACGGAAATCTGCACTGGAGACTATACATACACTATATCCTCGAGAAAATTGGTTCCATATTTATACAGACGGTTCTATGATTTTGAACACTGGAACCGGGCAGGCGTGTACTCACACCTTTTTCAAAAATGTCAAACAGTTGGCATATACTCAAGCAACTACGATGGTGAGATAGCTGCAGTAATAACAGCCGTTAAAGAGCTGAGGCTAGCCACAGAGAAAAAACAACTGAATTGCAGAAGAGTTGCTATTTTCATCGACTCACAAGTTGCAATTATCGCGTTAGCCAGCAGCACCCCCACCGACTGCTGTTTAACACTAGAAGGTAGGAAATGTCTCGCAAAACTCATAGAAGACGGATGGATTGTCCACCTCCAGTGGATCCCTAGCCATGTGGGAATCCCTGGTAATGAGAAAGCCGTCAAATTAGCAAAGGACGAAGCAAACATGCAACAGCTTATTTCCCTTGTCAGCTTAACATCTGCTGAAAGCTAAATAGAAACTGCAGTCAGACAACACTGTAAATCAGTTCACCTGGAGGCAAGTATAGGAAAGAAGTGGCAAGCGTTACAATTTAATCGGCCTCTCCTCCGAAACCTAAGCAGAGCGGCTGCCGTCGCACAATTTCGTATTTGTACTGGGCATGATTACCTCCAGGCACATCTTCACCGTCTTGGTCTGGTGGACACGGACATCTGTCCCCTATGCCTAGGAGAAAGAATGAATGGTGACCATCTGCCAAAGTGCCCCGAACTGGCGAACATACCTCCACAGTTGTCCTGTCTCTACTGAGAGGCTCGACGCCGAATGGCTTCTTTGCCAAGGGCAGGCATTGGATGAAGTAAAAAGTAAGTAAAATGGATCTTTGCTTCCTTCCAGACCGTCGCATTCCTCTTTAGACTGTTATAAATTGTTCTATAGCTATAAAAATGTCAATCCAGGAATATCACCATATCGCTTAATAACGTTTGATAAATTGTGAAAATATTTTGTACTATCATACTAGCTTCAATCAATTATTTACGGGCGTATTGTGGAAGTGACAAAGGTTTACGTCTCCATACGCATCCGTCCAAAATATGCGGTAAAATAAGCGTTTATTTGCGTCGACAAACATAATATTACCATGTAATTATTTCCAACCCAGTTACCCCTGAATGAGATATATTTGCATACAAATTGGATTCCGACCAATTGAATGAATATACTTGCTATTTGTATTATTGGAAAGTGTTTGCGGAGTAATTTGTGGCGGGAATAGGCATGATATCCACAATAATTACACAGTAATTTCATTCCAAATTAGGTAATCAATTAATGCGGTTTGATTGAAACGCAAATAAAATACTGTACAATGCATATTGTTGATATTTAATAATTACTGTATTATAAATTTTAAAAAAACTTTTCATTAGGTCAATACCTACTTGAGGCAATTAGGACCATTTCTTTTAGGTTCGTTATATTAAACAATTACAAATAAAGTAATTTAAACTATACGATAAAACAGCTGTTCTACCACGTAACCTATAACATAAAATCAGCTGTTTTATGAAATCATGTTATATGACTTATTTTGAGCCTAATGGGACAAAAATAACTATATTACATACTTTGCGCTTTTTATGAAAGGTTTTTATACAATGTTTAACTGTAATTCATTAATTAAAAATGAATAATGAATTAATATTTGAAACAAAATAGTATTATCATTAAGTGTCATTCACTACAAGTTTCAAGAGCACGTATTTAACCATAAGCGGATGAATAAAAAGTATTTGATTAACGATTGAATATTTGAAAAAGATATATATATATATATATATATATATATATATATATATATATATTAGGAGTGTGAACTAATAAAGGAATTGAAAAACAACGACAAATTTGGGCATGCCATATAGATGTTTAACTTGAAATAGTTTTATTTTAAAAAAATCATTGAAGTCAATAATGCAATAAGAAATAACGTGCCACACAATAAAAGGGCATTATCTTTTAAATTTGCCTTCATAATTTAATCTATATGTTCTCGTGTAATTCAAAGATAACACGGAACTCATACAGATCATAAACATTCTTTATACTGTATACAACTTATATTTAACAAGTTATAAATTGGTATTAATAAAACGTATATTGCTAAATTGACATAAGTTTCTTCCTTTTTTAATTAGACGTTGTTTGGAGGCTACATTTCAGTTTTTTAAATTGCATTTTCTGTATACAATAGATTGTTTAAAGCCGGCGATACACCGAGTGTACTGTCTGTACAACGATCATACACCCGGACGTCTGTATGACAGATGCGTTGACAGTTACTCGTCAATCCCACAGGTCACTACTTTCCGTCACGTGAGCAGTCTTTACTCACTTCCGCCTCTTTTGTCGCTGTCAGATCATGGTACGACAGTGCAGACTAGCTGCGGGCGCTTGTCGCTTGATGCTCAAGTTTTCCTTTAGTAAGCTAGGAATATTATTGTATTACAGCAAGTAACTGGAATAAAGGCGTCTATAGAACCGGTGGAGCCGAATGAAAGTGTTAGAAAGTTTCCAGCGCTATATGGCTAGACGCTAGAGCAGTATAGGAACGCGGATTGCAAAGACAATGTCTGGAGAAACGTTGCTAAGGAAGTGACTGTCGAAGGTATTTTGTCACGTCGCCCAACAGATGAGGTAAATGTATAGCAAACTCATCTTCTTCGTGTTTTGTTTTCCAAGCATCTTTACTCACACCTCTCTGTACTCCACTGCTCTATATCAACAATGTCTGAAAACTTCGATCTTCCTCCTTGAAGCCTTAATAGCTAAATCACGGTAGCTAAAATGTTTCGACATTAGCGCACTGTAGGGTACCGCCGCGATCGAGACTGGCGATGGGGAGATGGTAGAATCGGAATGCAGCAGAAACAGTGTGCTAATTCCTTTCCGATCCCACACTGCACGCCGATCAGACTTTTAGAGCAACATCGGATCGGAGTCCGATCGGAACGCTGTATGACAGGCGAGTCCCCGGTATTAAGGAGTACGGATGTCCGGCACGTCTGAAACTACGCCAATCTTCACAATAAATTTTTACTCATAGTTTTCTATACCACATAAGCAACTCTAAGGAACGTGTTCTATGAAAACTTATTTATTCATTTGGTCAACGCCAGTTCTTGGCATTTCATCCATTCGACGGCGCACCTCCCAGTAGCGTCTAGCGGAGTTTTCAGGAGTGCTGGAGAGATCTGGGAAAGAGAGCGGGTGGTCGCCGTCTATTAGGCCTGTTTCGCTGAGGGGGTAAGTCGGATCATCAACAATAGCGATCCGCTGCAGATGGCCCTACAGATAGTCGTGCCCGGTTGCTATGGGGAATCTGGGGATCCGCCTCCATCCAGTGTAAAAATCTCGAAATCCTACCATTGGTAACTAAGAGCTCCCATTTTTTTTTATTTTGGGCCAGTTCCGATATGTCTCTTCGGTTGGACTGTCAATGATGTTTATAGGTAAAATTAGAGAGCAATGGACTTTAGGTTTTTCGGCTTCTGCTCCCCTTTTTACTAGTTCGTCGGCCTTAACTGAACAACTAATACGTTGATGAAAACTGAAAACATATTAATGTTCAAGAAAACATATTTTCAATAAATAGAACCTTCATTCACCTCTTGTAATCATTTTTACATTTCTTTATTAACATTTTAGTAATTTAGTTACAAAAATATACAAATATTTTCGGGTATAGAAAAATATTATTAAAATACGTTTAAAATAATTAAAATGAAAACGTTATTTTAAAAACACCTAATGAAAGCGTGTATATTTATAAAATTGATATAATAATTAAAAAATAAATTTCATACAATACAGTTTTTTAATTTTCACGTAAAATGTAGTAAAAACTATTTTATCCCTCTTGGGCTTTATTCTCAGAGAGACATTTCGGTGAAATGTGAAAGATTGTTGAGAAAACACGAAATTATCTGACGGACAAGACGAGATATTGTGGCAACAGTATCTATATCTTTTTCAACGCAGCAGATGAAAAATTGCTCCTGTCAGAAAGGAGGAGGGTGATTTGTAACTTGGAGACAACCCCCATCCCCCAGTAAACACCTTTATTGTGTGGAAACATGAAACGCCATTGGCCAAGTATGGGCAATATATAGAAGCTAAACGCCCTATAACCGTTTACATGTCACGTCATCGTAATGTCACGGCTATTATGTTCGACAAAAGTTGTCCTTGGGTAAGAAATGTTTTGCAACATTGAGTGTCTAAGAGGTAAAAGGGATTAATGGACTGTTATGTGCGGTAGTCTGTGTTTTTTCCACTCAATAAAATTAGGAAAGACAATATTTAACGTTATTGTCCCAATGTAGCTAAGTGGTGCTCATATATCCTCATATTGTGGAGGATAGCACATTTGTAACAACTGTACATTACTGATATACTTAAGAAATATTAGTTGGACATTGTAGATTTCATTTCCTACACAACAAATATATATCTATCTGTCAATGTGTCTATCTGTCTATCTGTCTCTCTCTCTCTCTCTCTCTCTCTCTCTCTCTCTCTCTCTATATATATATATATATATATATATATATATATATATATATATATATATATATATATTACTCTACAGACCCCTTGAACTTGCTTCGGCAGTATATAAAAGTCGGAACGAAATTTTGGAATGTTATATTGATTTTTATTACCTTTTCATGTTCGAGTTATTCCTTGTCTTTTATTTCTGTTTAATTTTATTATAGAATAATTATTATTTACTTATTATTAATGTGTTGTTAATTACCGATACCTTTTTATTGGTATTTTGTTATTTATTTATGTATTTCATTTTCATAATGTCATTTAATGGTATGTAGTTATTTATTATTATTTTAGTATTTATTATATTGTTATATATTTGTTGTTTCGTTTCTGACTTATTTTGCTTTTTTATTCTTGGATCATAGACTATCATTGTTATTTATTTCATTATTTCTATATCATTATAATTTTAAACAAAACTATTCTGAACTATATTTGATTCGCGATTTGAAGATGTGAAATTTATATATTTTTTTTTTTATTAAGTAGACAAAGGCATCAATAATGAACCGAAGGAAATGTTTATGAATGGACAGTGAAAGTGTTCTATATTAAAATAAGGCATAATGTTAGACAAATCGATATTAACACAAGGTCGTTCTGACTTCACGTAATTAGATGTGAGGCAATAAAATAAATAAGCCAATGTACGATGTGTCTTTAGCTGCCAATTTATCGCAGGGCGTGGTTATAAGACAGTTTGTAGAAGGTTTTGGGACTGGGCGCTCATTAATTCCACCTTTACAGTCTCTTATACCTGCGTGTCTTCAAGTAAACATTGAATTTGTTAGGGCGTGTTTTGTGGCTAGTAAAATTGCAATAGTTTTTTATTCTATATATATATATTTTTGTATAACATTTTGTATACTATAGGAAGCCCTAGGCATAAGGTCACGACATAAGCACAATCAAAGGCATAAGTAACTATAAGAGCATACGTAGGTAAATATAGGTTTAGTCTAAAAAAACAGAATTTATTTATTGAGTGATGTCTAAGGAAAGGGTAATATTTGTTTGTATGCAAACGTCGGACCAGAAAATGTAGAACTGGCTAATGTCTGACAAAACGTCATTTTGCAAATGCCTGACGAAAGATTATTTTCGAAAATGTCTGACAAAATGTAATATTGGCATATGTTTGACCAAAGCTAATGTTAAAACATATCTGACAAATCAAAATATTGACAAATATCTGCCAAATTTTAATGTTATCAAATATCTAACACAATATAATGTTGTTAAATATCTGACAAAATATAATATTGACAAATATCTGACAAAATATGATGTTGACAAATATATGACAAAATATAATATTGACAAATATCTAACAAAATATAATATTCACAAATATCTAACAAAATATACTGTCGACAAATATCTGACCAAATATAATATTGACAAATATCTAACAAAATATAATGTTGGCAAATATTTGACCAAATATAATATTGACAAATATCTAACAAAATATACTGTCGACAAATATCTAAGAAAATATAATATTGACAAATATCTAACAAAATATACTGTCAACAAATATCTGATCAAATATAATATTGACAAATATCTGCCAAATTTTAATGTTATCAAATATCTAACACAATATAATGTTGTTAAATATCTGACAAAATATAATATTGACAAATATCTGACAAAATATGATGTTGACAAATATATGACAAAATATAATATTGACAAATATCTAACAAAATATAATATTGACAAATATCTAACAAAATATAATGTTGGCAAATATATGACAAAATATGATGTTGACAAATATATGACAAAATATAATATTGACAAATATCTGACAAAATATGATGTTGACAAATATATGACAAAATATAATATTGACAAATATCTAACAAAATATAATATTGACAAATATCTGACAAAATATGATGTTGACAAATATATGACAAAATATAATATTGACAAATATCTAACAAAATATAATATTGACAAATATCTAACAAAATATAATGTTGGCAAATATTTGACCAAATATAATATTGACAAATATCTAACAAAATATACTGTCGACAAATATCTAAGAAAATATAATATTGACAAATATCTAACAAAATATACTGTCAACAAATATCTGACCAAATATAATATTGACAAATATCTAACAACATATAATGTTGGCAAATATTTGACCAAATATAATATTGACAAATATCTGACAAAATATAATTTAGCAAGTATCTAACAAAAGGGTTTGTTAGTGAAAATGTCTACTAGAACGTACACCTTTGCACGAACTGTACATTCCTAAATTACAGGTATTACTATGGTGATATATTCAGTTTCAGTATATTTTATTAAAGTTAGCAAAGGGCTGTGCACTCATAATCAAGTACTATTGACTCCATTAGTAATAGCCCATAACCTCAACCCTACTCCACCCTCGCGACTGGCCTATAAACAAATGTATTAACTTAAAAAAAATACCCCTGTCATTCACACATAGGAAAATAAATACATTTAATTGTACAGTTAAACAAATCAACCACCTGCGTCAAGAGGAGAAGCTTTTTGTAGTTGACACATTTCACAATGCACAAATTAACCTCCAGTAATTATTATTGATTGTCGTCACGTGATACTTTAATTGTAACTAACGCGTTGCTTTGGTTTCAGGTACGTTGCAGTGATTTTAACGCCAGTGGCACAACCAGGTTTGTCATTTATAACATTTACAAATTATTTTGTTAATAGATATATTTACATAAAGCTATAACACTGACAACATTTCACTTTTAATATTAGAATAAATTTTAATTATTCTCTATGTATCACTAATATAATCAATACCGTAGGGTGAAAATTCAACAAGAGTTTAAGTTGTATGTTGGACTGAATTTACATTCATGTTTAAAGCTGCAATTGTTTACATATCCATCTCTCTCTCTCATTCTGACACACTATATAAATAAATAAATAAATATAAATATAGATTTATTTATAATGAGTACAATATTTCAAATAAAATAATTTTTTAATTATTTTTTCTAAATTTTTCCTAATAAAATATATTAGCATCTTCAGGAAATACAATGAAAAAACAAAAATTATAAAATTATCGATTGTGTTATATTATTTTCCAAAAGATGCTAATATTGGCGAAAATCTTTGAAATATATATATAAATATTTCTTGGAATATTATATTACAAAACACATATATTACAAAACTCCATATATAATACACAATATATATATATATATACATATACATATATATATATATATATATATATATATATATATATATATATATATATATATATATATAGTCTTGATATTTAACGTTATCCACTGTTTTTCCGTTGCACTGACTTTATGAAGTTAATATATTACTATTGTAAGTAATTTTATCCACCATTAAGTGCAATAATTTTAATTAAGTGCATAAGATATAATATCTTAATAACACAAACCACAAAACAAATTCAGAAAAACATAACCTATCAGGAATTTACAAAATCACATGCAACAACTGTAACGCTTTTTACATAGGAAAAACAACCAGAACATTTAAAATAAGATTTGAAGAACATTATAGAGCATTCAAAAACAAAAATTCTAAAGTATCAAATGTTGCAGCACACCTAATATCCCATAAACACGAAATAACAAATTACGAAAATAACCTAACCATACTTGAAATAAATAACAACCCAATAGAACTAAACTCACTAGAAAAATACCACATTTATAAAAACATACACAACAATTTAATGAATCTACAAACAACATATACATAAGACACACTATATAGAAACATCATACACACAGATCAAGAGAAAGTGCGCGTAACGTCAACAAATACCAATATCACGGACCGAACATCTACAACAGAAATATATCAGTGATTCGACAATGGTCAAGTGACCGAAAGGCGCCTCATCACTCAAGGTAAAATTATTGCACTTAATGGTGGATAAAATTACTTACAATAGTAATATATTAACTTCATATATATATATATATATATATATATATATATATATATATATATAAGTTATGGTTGTCTTGTATTCTTTTAATAAATATAATTTCTTTAATAAACATCAAAGTTGATACGGCAACACAATTTACTGAACTATTGAGTGTTAACATATTCTAGTTACACGCAATTTCAATGAGCTATAGCCACAATTAACTAATATTACTAATAGCACGTTGATGTATTATGTATCTTGAAGTTCCTAACTTTATAAAATCGGCGAAAAGCTTCGGAAATTTGCTATTGCGAACTAAAATTTATGTTTATGAAATAATTTTAATTAACATTGAGTTCAAGTTTATTATCGTAATATTTTGATAGGTCAGATAACAGATTTATATAACTCCATCGAGCCTAGTTGTAAAAAGCTTGAAGTGCACAGAAAGCCACTATACAGTACTTGTTTATGAATATTTTGTAACCTCGTACCGATAAAAATTATATAACAAGGTAAATTTTTTTTTTTTTTTTTTTTTTTTTTTTTTCTCCTGGCGAAAAACCAATTGTGGTTATCATCGCCAAACAAAATCTAACAAAGAACGCAATGTTTTAAATAAAATCAAATAAATTAATAAATAAACAAATAAATAAATACAACAAAAATTACAAAACAAAATAAAACACCAACAATAAAAAAACAAAAAACAACAATATAACAATGAAAAAATTCTTAAAAACTAAATAACAAAATAACAACAAAGAACAATATAACAGTAAATAAATAATATGTAAAACAATAATAGGTAACAATTTACCAATAAATAAATCTCAATAACAATAACAAGAACAGAAAATAAATTTAATTAAAATAAATTAAAGAAACACAGAGAATTATATGTATAAATAAAATTTTAAAAAAATATATATATTTATGTATTAAATTTTAAAAAATATTTTCAAGTGGTGCAAGAAAGCGATGACTCGGTCAATGGCCGAGGCATCGTCCCTTAGCACCACCTTTAAACTCCCTTTTAAATTAAAAAGGGCACGAACATTGCTTAGATTAACACAGTCTACTAAAATATGTTTTATTGTGAAGATATCACCGCAATATTGGCATATAGGTGGATCTTCACGACTCATCAAATATCCATGAGTTGCAAAAGAGTGGCCAACGCGAAGGCGTGTGACCACCACTTCCTCCCTACGTTTTGAACGAATTGAAGACCTCCATGGACGGACGGTATCTTTAATTTCCCTCAGCTTATTCTCAATCACGGTATGCCACTCGTCATTCCAAGCAGTGAGCAATAAATGTTTCGCGAAACACACATAATCAGATGCCATAACCAGTTGAGTAATAGGCACCAAACTTGTAGCTTTCTTCGCCGCTTCATCCGCTTTTGTGTTTCCAAGTATTCCGCAATGTCCAGGAACCCAACAGAAAGTTACCCCCACACCCCTCAATTGAAGCCTGTGTACAGCACACAAAATGTCCCCAACTAAAGGGTTGCTAGAGAAAACATCCTGAAGAGCCTGAAGAGCACTTTTGGAATCCGAACACAAAAGATAATGCGAGGATCGAGATTGAATGACGGTCAAAGCTTTAAAAATAGCAAATAGTTCTGCCGTGAAAACACTGCAAGCTGAGGGCAATCCGTACGTGTAGGTACATCCAGATGCATAAAACGCACACCCAACGCCATTGTCCAGTTTAGATCCATCAGAGAAAATAATTTCACTGTGTTGGTGAGATTTATAAATGGATAAAAATTCCTGGTGGTAGACCACAACAGGAGTATCGTGTTTTATATAACTGGACAATGAGAAATCGAAGTGCGGCGTTTTTATTATCCATGGAGGTAGATAGCACATTTGTCGTTCAAACATAGTTGGAAGTTGCAACTCAAGGTCATCCAATATTCTTAACGTTCGTATGCCAAATGGAGCGGTCGAACGTTGACGTGTATTGTACACTTGATTTAGCGTATTATAAAAGACTCTTTCAAATGCCGGGTGGTTGGATTTGCTTCGAAGAACAGAAACGTAAGATATTTGTAGCATCTGACGTCGTCTTGAAAGAGCGGGTTCCCCAGCCTCGACAAGAAGACTAGGGATTGGGCTAGTTCTAAATGCACCAGTAGCCAGTCTAAGTCCAGAGTGGTGGACAGCATCGAGAGTTTTCAGAACTGTAAGTCGTGCGGATGAATAGGCTTGACAGCCATAATCAATGCGCGATCTAACGACCGCGCGATAAAAGCGAAGCATACTAGTTCTGTCTGCTCCCCAATTCGTACCACTAAGGACTCTTAACATATCCAATTTCTTATTGCATCTCACCTTCAAATCACGAACATGTGGGACCCATGAGAGTCTTTTATCAAATAAAAGACCTAGAAATCGAACACTATCAGTGGTTTGAAGTTGAATCCCATGAAGATAAAGGGTCGGCTCCTGGTGTTGCCTACGACGACTAAATGCTACACACTGGGTCTTCGAAGCAGAGAATTTAAAACCTGTAGTTCTTGACCATTCCTCTAATCTACTTATTGCTAACTGCAAAGATCTTTCCGCAGTTGCCATACTACGAGCAGGCACATATATACAAAAGTCATCTACAAAGAGTGAACAGTGAACCGGGGATCGTATATAACTCGTGATACTGTTTATTGCAACGGCAAATAGCGTGACGCTCAGCACGCTGCCCTGCAGTACACCATTCTCCTGTTTATAACTGTTTGAATACGTGCCTCCAAGACGAACGCGGAAAGATCTATTTGAAAGAAAGTTAGCTATGAATGCTAAGACATTTCCTTGTATACCCCATGATTTTAAAGTGTTCAGAATTCCTCTTTTCCATGCCATATCGTATGCCTTCTCAAGGTCGAAGAAAACAGCAACGAGTGTTTGACGCAAGAGAAAGGCATCTTGAATAGCGGATTCTAACAAAACCAAGTGGTCAACTGATGAGCGTCCTAGTCTGAAACCACATTGTTCGTTGCTAAGAAGGTTGTTGGTTTCTAGGTACCAGACAAGACGGCGGTTGACCATCTTCTCCAGTAGTTTGCACAAGACGCTTGTAAGTGATATAGGCCTGTAGCTACTGGGGTTGGTTTTGTCCTTACCTGGCTTCAAAAGAGGAATTACAGTCGATTCTAACCATGCATCGGGGAAAGAGCGCTCCTCGAATAAACGATTATATAGTCGAAGGAGGACAAGTTTCGCCGATGATGGTAGATGTTTTAGCATGGAGTACACAATGGAATCAGGACCTGGTGCAGAATCCTTCGTTGACGCAAGAGCTGACTCCAATTTCCCTATAGAGAAAAGAGTGTTTAAAGGAGAGTCCCCAGACGACCCCCAACAGTAAACGGTATTGCTTCTTCCTTCAGTTTATAAATCTGGAATAATCTATTATAGGCTGTAGTAGCAGAAAAGTTAGAAAAAGATGTTCCAAGTACATTAGCAATGTCATCACCGTTTGTGATTAATCTCCCATCTGGTTGCTTCAGCGCAATGGCTGGCAACGGAGTGGAAGTACCACAAACTGATCTTAGCTTCCTCCACACTGTGGAAGACGGAGTTGTTCGTCTAATTGTGCTAATGTACTGTTCCCAAGAGTTCTTTCTACTCAGCCTAAATATCCTCCGTGCTTTCGCACGGAGTATTTTATATTCCTGAAGGTTTCCATTCGTTGGGTGTCGTTTAAATTTCCTAAGAGCTCTTCGTCGTAAACGGAGGATTTCTGTGCATTCATCGTTCCACCACGGCACAGGCGGTCGGCGTGGATGCGTAGAGGTTTTCGAAATGGTCTTTTCAGCGGCATTTAAAATTGCTTTCGTAAAATTGTCTATATTTTCAACAATGGGTGTCAAATAATCCATGTCAAGTGATACAAGGTAATTCGAGTATGAGTCCCAGTTGGCTTTTCGCAAAATCCAACTGGGATTTCGGGCATAACAGGGTTGGGAGTCACATAAACTGATCTTAATAGGCACATGGTCGCTTCCATACAAATCGTTGAGTACCGACCATGTGCATCTAGTAGCTAATTGAGGGCTGCAAATCGATAGGTCAACAGCTGTCCATCCACCAGTAGATGCTGCTAAATGGGTAGGCGAACCGTCATTTAGCAGACATAAGTCCAGTTCCGTTCTCACACTCTCAACAAGGTCACCTCGAGAGTTCCTAGTCGGAGATCCCCAAGACGGATGGTGGGCATTAAAATCCCCTACCAATAAGAACGGAGTTGGTAACTGGCTTATTAAATTCACTAAATCACTGTGATGCAGGTTTTCTTGTGGTGGCAAGTAGACACAACACACAGTGATTTTATACGGGACAGCTGTTTGAACGGCTACTGCTTGTAAAGGAGTTATTAAGTTTAGAGAAACAGCATCGATACAGTCACGGGCTAGGATGGCTACGCCACCTCTAGCTCGATCTTCTGTAACGAAGTCCAATCTAAAAACTGAATACTCCCTTAAATGGAAATTATGCGATGCGTGGAGATGTGTCTCCTGTAGACATACAAACATTGGGTACACATCTCGCACGAGTAGTTTAAGTTCTTCTATGTGACTCCTAACACCGTTGACGTTCCATTGTATCACTGACTTCCTAAGCAAAGACATTTATTTGCTTAGCAAAGGGTTTATTTGACATCCATTGTTGCTCTCTCCTTTCTTGCCTGGGACGTTTTTAGACGTCTCAGGCTTACATGTCTCAGATTCCATATCCACCCGTTCAGGGATGGAATCTGAGGAAGTTTTGGGTTTAGGAGGGGTAGTTTTTACATTCCCTCCTTTGTTAGCATTTTTCTTAATACCCGGTAACGACGGAGGCGATGTGGTCTGACGTAACACTGGTTTCCGTGGTTTGGATTTTTCCAACGTCTTCTGCACAGAAGGTTTATTACCCGTTGATAATATCTTCTGCACAGAAACACAAGGCTCACTTAATGACTTGTTTCGTGCTCCAATCCCCCCAGTGGAAGGGATTGGTACAAGAGGTAAATCACTATCCGTCGCTGCAGGTTGTACTAAATTCAAAGTAGGAGGACCATTCGTGACTATGGACAAAAGGCGAGAAACTTGTTCAGTTAGAACTTCAATTTTTTTCGACAGCTCGGCACAGTTGTTACAGGACGATTTGGAAGCGGTCAGAGTAGCGGCATAAGTCTTACTGTCTGTCTTTGGCTGAGTTGATCGATAGAGTTTTTTGGCCTCTGGAAACGACAGCTTGTCTTTCGCCATGATGCCTAGGATAGCTTTCTCTTCCTTAAAGGTAGGACAATTGTAGGATCGCGCTGGGTGGTCACCACCACAGTTGGCGCATTTCGGAGAATTAACACAATCGTTATCATCATGGCCTTCAACGCTACATATACCGCATACGTTCTGCTTCGAACACGTAGAGCTGATATGCCCAAATCGCTGGCACTTGAAGCAGCGCCTAGGGTTAGCCACGTATGGTCTCACTGAGAGCCTTTGGTAACCTGCATGTAAATATTCGGGTATTTCCGGTTTGCCGAAGGTAACGATAAAAGAAGCTGTTGCTACCTTTTCTCCTTTGTCCATTTTCATGATAGGGACAACGTCCGTAACTGACTGAGACGACAGTTCGGACTTAATTTCATCAACTGAAATGTACATTAAATCCCTACATGTGATGACCCCTTTATAGTAATTCAAGGATCTGTGGGGAGCCACAGATACCTTGACCTGGTCAAAGAAAGAGGTCATTTTAGATAGAGCACGGGTTTGTCTCTCGGTGGAAGTCGCAACTAACAGTGTTCCGTTTCTGAGTTTCTTAATAGAGGCTACTGGGCCTCCAGCACAAGCAGTAATAGCCTTGTTAATAAGGAAGGGAGAAACTTTGGAAAGATCTTTCCCTTCTTCGACACTAGAAACAACGAAATACTTTGCTGATGGCAATGTCTGCGACGTTGCCACCATCAACTTTTTACTCAAATCCTTTTGAATATGATCGTCAGGAGAATCCTGGCGTGTTCTCTTTAAACTGGTCATATTTGACGGGGTTTTTAAATCCATAAATATTTTTTGCCAGCCATCGTGTCAAGCGTTACGGGCGAGACTATAGGAACGGGTACACCCTTGGATCACAATAAGATCATTTCCAATCCTCAGAACTCTGAGGCCTATAGCTTTTCTCCTTAGCTCGACTGGATGGGCATCAGTCGAGAACTCGTAATACTGTGCACAGGCTCCGACACCCATGCACTGCGGACACTCCCTGACCAAGGACCGAAGCGGCTGGTAGACCAGAAACCGCGCTTACGTCTTCGGCAGAGCAAGCTCACATCAGCGTCCCAGACCAGAGTTTGTCACGCTCTGGACTTTTCAGCACTCCCAACGCGCAACGGTTCTGACCAGTCAAAATTCCCTAAGCGAAGATGTAAGTGTTGAAATGTGTATAGATTGTGTTGGTGTGTGTATGTGTGTGTGTATGTTTTTGTGAGTGGTGTAGTGTTAGGCTAGGGTACGGCGAGGGACGCCAAATCCCTCGTAGGTGCGGCTAGTCCGCACCCCCCTGCGGGATAACAAGGTAAATATCAACTGAGAGTATATATATATATATATACACACACACACATATATATATATATATATATATATATATATATATATATATATATTTTATCTACCCGGTTTTCTAGAGATTTTTTCATACTGATGTCTGTTGTAAAAATTCAAACATTAATTTTGTTTATCAGTGTCTTGCTTTTCAATAAAATCAATTAATGTTTATAATAAAAAGTTAATAATTATTGACTCTGTAGACAACAGTTATATTTTACAAACGACAAAAATCTACAAATATGTTTTCAACAAGTTTATCAGTGTTGGCGTGTATGCTTAGATCTTACAACCGATAAAAGAAATTGCTCAAGTTATTAGTTTTTAAAATTTCAATCCTTTCCCGTCAATTTATTCCTTGTTGCACATTTTACTCTTTTATGTTTCTTATTTCCAAGGTTTCAAGTTAGAGAAGTTAAAATACCTTGAACGATGGACTTGGTTTACTCTCGGGAAATCAAATATTACTATGATCAAGCGTCAGCGGCTTTTTTTGTGAAAACGTAATAGGCGTCGTATGGTAATGCCTTGACAACTTGTTTACCCTCTCCTTGTTCCTATATGCTATGCAACACCATATGTACATTTTGTTGTGAAGCAATGTTACAGGGCGTGGGAATATGAAAGCTCGGTAGAACGTGTCTTACAGATTTCGTGCAATCAAAATATCGTTCATACAATTGTAAAGCAATAATGAAATAATGGTCACTGTAGAAACACGGATACGGGGATGTTCTGGACATAATGTGGAAGAGACAATAGTACAGATGGCTTCAACCCTCAAAAGGAAAATAGTATTACACTTTTGCTATTACTTGCGACCAGACATTTTGTTAACTAAAGGTTGTTTAATTGGTAGCTTAAACTAGAAGGAAACGATTACCTCTTACGTTTAGGTTATAAGACGAAAACGTTTCCTCCAAGTGTAAGTTAACGATTTAACAACCTTTAGTTAACAAAATGTCTGCTCGCACGTAATAACAAAAGTGTAATAAGTAATTAACAACCAGCTCGTCATGAACAGCAACAAGATTTCGAAAATGTTATGGTAAATGTTCTTTATGCAAACGAGTACTACGTGGTTAAACAGCTTACGAAACTGGGTAAATGTTTATCAATACAATTATTTAGAGCGGGGATGAACAACTTCTTAACCCTAAAGTGTTACATTATATTCAGTGAAGTTGAGGGCCGGACAACTAATTCCAAACATACGTTACGAAGCTAAATGTAGGCAATACTCATACCGTATAGTATGCGTCGTATATTAAATAATATGAATCAATAATCGTTGTACAAAAATGTCATATACATTTAATACCAATGTACAGAGAATCAAAATAGTTTTAATATTTAATTATGTAGTTTACGCTTATCAGAACACAGATTTGGAAAAACTCTATAGTTTGTTTAAATATAAAATCATCCATAACTATGTCGTCCTACTTACTTCACTTAATGAGAACACTGTGGACAGGCACAATCGTCCAACAGTTCATCAAAATCAATCTCAATGGAAGTAGTTACAACCTTTAGTAGATGTCGAGGTTGTCTGTGAGTCTGTTGCGATGAATTGGTTTTATAAATTTCATTGTTGAAAAAGTTGTTCTCACAAAGGTATGTGCTTCCGAACATTGAAACTATTTTCCTACCAAAGACACGTAGTTTGAGATATTTCTCCTCAGGTACTTGATTCCGAAAAGCAGTAAAAGTTTCTGACATTGTCTGAAAAAATGGGTCACTTTGCAAGTCAGACTTCTTACTGGGGCTAAGTGCCGAATTAAACGTATATCATGTAACCAATACCAGCCTATATATTTATGTTTTACATTTGTTCATAAGTTAATAATCTAATGTTTTTAAAATTCGTCTATGACCGCATTTAACCAGGTCACGGACCGCTAGTTGGTCATCCCTGGTTTAGAGCCACCTGTTGATAAAGTTATGATAGTAGTTATTTCTAACATTTTAGTCCAATAAGACAACGGAAGTCTCCACTTTTTCATGGTAATTTCGATAAAGTTATTTAAGCCCACCTATGATTAAAATTTTTACGATTTTAACTTCTAACCCAAAATTATCTCTCACTGTTAATTTTGTTTTTAATTTATTTTTCGTTCTTTTGCACAGATATTACTTTGAGTATTACTCCACATTTTTTTAAAAATAATTCCTCATTTCTACTAAATTGTTTTATTGTGCGTTTTTCGAATTAAATGTTGTAACTCTCAATAAATAGATTTAGGATAAAATTACGGGGCAGGAGTGAAAGGTTTTTGGCGGATATACCAAAGTTCTCTTGCTTATACGAGGTAAATATATAAATGAGCCTAAGTAAAAAAACTATTTTGAGTTGATGGCGTCTTAGGGCAATATTAACCTCACGTTTGTTGTTTAAAGCAATACAAACATCATGTAATGAACGTCGTAAAGATGGTGATCTTTAGACGGTAATAAAAAAAAAAAACTAACCCGGTTTGGGAGATACAGAAAACCTGAGACAAGACTAACCTTCAACTCGACCGTTGGGAGGTGACTACTCGAACCCGTCCAGCCCTCTAGGGACAGATTTACAAAAGCTTTGAGTAAGCAAATATTTACTGCAGGGACTTCTGTGTCAAATTGAGAAGAAGAAGAATATTGCAACTGTAAGCCTTAACTACACTTAGGCCTTTGTTTGACTAAAATAGGAGATAAAAATCTTGAGCTTTTTATGCTTGCCTGATATATAAAGTGGAAATAATAAAGTAATAATAATAAGAAAAATAATATTTTTTATAACATTAGAATGTTTTATGAGATGGATAACTGTAGTTGTTGCCTTTCTTGACACATACGGAACTTAAAGGAGGTAATGTGACTCAAACACATGGCTTCTACCACCTATTACACACCTTACTCATTTCCACAGGCTTACTTTACATGCGGACTGACAATCAATTAAGATTTGTTTGGCAACGTGCCACATTGAACCCGGAAACTGTAAGTTAGTAGTCAATTGCAATCGTCAATCCAGTCAGTCAAAAGTTTCCATTCATACTGAAATAAGTACGAACATTCTATGTCGTTGGTGGTGTCATCTACCGCGAGACATGTGAAACTCCTACCATATGTGAGGGAAGTAGGCGGGGCAAAGATGAAACCCCTGGTAGTAGGCGGGGCAAATGCACAACTCGTGCATTATGTGAAGTTAGTAAGTTATGCAATTTTTTTTTATTTTCGAAGAATTAATTTTAGTTGAAAAGTCCAATTTATTTTATTACTATACAATATTAATTCAGCAATAATACCACATTAATATTGTAATGAACTAGTGAAGTACTGAATCGCTTGTCTTGTACCTTTTATAACATTGTCAAATGCATAACCTAATATTTTTAATAATACTATATATGCATACATATAACTCTTTCTTTTCTTCATAGTGTTTCAATTCAGTGTATACTCGTGTAATTATTAATAGAAAACGTTAATCGGCACAGATTTTAATAAAATCCAAAATTTTTGATCCATTAAAAGCAAGAACAATATAAGGCTCTCAAAGAACTGTCAATTATTGACTTCCGAGACATATTAAGTCCGTCCTTTGTTTCCCCAGGTCAATAACACGAGAGAAAATGTCAGATCCATGCTACACACGTTTGCCCTACGATATCAGAATTTAACATCAGACCAATCAGCAATTAATACCATGTATGTACTGTACATGCATCGTAACAATGCTTTTAGGGACTGCCGTGTGACGTGTACAACTGCAAACTATTGCTTCACCAGTAATAGGTTAAAAGGAATAATTTAATGTGAAATGTTTCCCGCTAAAATGTATTGTCCATGAGGGAAATTGATAAAAATTTGAAGTAAGTTTTTTATCAATGTATTTTATACAAATAGTGACACACGTTCTCTTAAAACCATTTGGTGTTGTTTTTTTTACATACCCTAACCTTGCTTATAAACAAAGTAGGACTAATGAATTTAAAATAAAATATATCAATTTGAAATAGTGACCTGTTATATAACACACAAAAGTTATTATTAATTGTAACTACAAAACACTTAGCAATAACTGTTTAACATACTTTAAATATTACCATTATAATACTCACTTAGTCTTTCTAAAAAAGACAATTTCTCCTTAAAAACAAAAAAGTTTCGAATACATTTTTAACAACAAAAACTGGAACTTAGCACTTAAGGGTGTAATACCCTTAAGTTACGAATTGAGATTGATATCATGTAAAACGGTCAGTTGATAATGACCTAACCTTTCAAGTCTCTATAAATTCGACTTCTTGAAAATATTTATTTCAAATTCTAATGGCCTATAGAAAATATATAAAACTCATATATTACCGAAGTCAAGACAAATTTATGTATTACAATTATATATTATAAAAATCAAACTTTACAGTTGTGCACATTTTAAAACTATTAGGATATATATATATATATATATATATATATATATATATATATATATATATATATATATATATAATTAAATTTTAAGAAATATTTCAAAAACAAGAATACTTTTAATGCATATATAATTCAGTAACAGCATTTTCAGGGGAAAATAATTATCTAACAAAATATCTAGAGATAATATCTAACAAGATTTGTTAGATAATTATTAGGGTGGCCGAAAAAACAAAAATTATTTTTTTCAAGTCGTAATACCGCGGAAAAGTTGTGAATGTATGAGACTAAAAAGGGGCAAAAATTTAAAAAATATCGGTTTATATCTTCCGTTCGCGCATGAGCCATAAATTTTGCCGAAATTTGTAAAAATCATATTTTTTGCGATAATTTTTGATAGTTTAAATTTAGCGTGAATACGTTTGTAATGGCTCAATTTCTAATTCCTAATAACCATACTAACTAAATTTAACCATGTTATTGAAATCTCTTAACATTTTCCGTTCGCGCATAAGGCATACAATTAGCCAAAATGTGTCAAAATTGCATATTTCATACACGTTAAATTTTTCGTATTAAATGTTTTTCTGAACGTAATAGTTCAAATCGTGCCGTATTAGAATCACTGATAATGTATTTCCAATATTACTGTAATCCGTTACCATCTTCCGGTCGCGCACTCCTTAACAAAGGTTAATATGTTTTTATTTATTTTGAAAATACACTTAAGTTTCAGATCATGAAAAAACAACAACAAACTAACAGATGTGGGTTTGGTTGTATGCGAAATACTAGTTTAATTGTTTGCAAACAGAATGTTAGCCTTACAGTAGCTTCCCCGTTGTGTTTCAGTCGTATCGAAGTACATTTAGGGAAGCCGTTACAATGGGTAATTTGCCTCCTTCATTTCAATGAGCTCCGATTTATGCATTTGTTCCAGCACCTAGATGGTAAATCAACGGGACCAAAATCTTTTAAAGGACCGATTGGAGAAAAGCTTATTGGCTGTGAAAAACCTCCAGTAGTTGCATTCAATAGTATTGAGTGCCAGATACCTACAATTGACAGAAGTCAACTAAGCAAGGATCAGCAATATCTGCTTGATATTTCAATTGCAGTACATTCAGGGATCTGTAAAGAAGACTTGTCCGTACAAGATCCTGGCCCCTTGTGGCATTCTAGGTGGTTGACAACAGCAAACCGAACCCTCAGGTTATACTAAAGTGAAGAGAATCCAACTTCTGAGCTCAATGAAATCGTTCAATTTATATTAAAATCATACATGCCCATGTAGTTCAGTATAAAATATAGTAATAGCTTTACAGATGGACCAAAACTTAAACACCAATCACTACAAACTACAACGTACCTGCCTGAAGAATTGCGTAATGTTGTTGACCCTGTTATTGAGCGTAATGCCAGAACATTTGATGTTGGCCATGACGCAAGATAACAGAAAACATATAAGAGAGCTTGGACTTCGCAGAATTTTGAAAGCTAGACAGCTAGATATACCTAGATCTAACATTAGAATATTCAAACCGCCAAAACTAAATTTTGAATGTCGAGACTATTCAGAAATAATTCATTGGTGTGACATCATTCAAGACTGTGACTTATCTTCTCCTCTATTATTAAAAGATATAAATGATGATGAAATAACATCAATTATGTAGAGTGATTCAGCCCCTAACTGGGAAGAAGCATTAAAGTCATTTCCTGTTCATACACAAGCAGTAGAACGATGTGTAAAACTCGTAACAGAAGCCGCTGGAAAAGTTTGCAGAGCTGAGAATCTCGACGGCTTCATTAGAACATTGTTATCAAGGTCAGCAATGCCGGACTTTACACAGAAATCACAGTTCAAAGAACCTTCTACTATGTAATAGCAAAAAGTTGTTAAAATAATACAAGATGGACATGACATTTTGTCGAATTGAAAACTTGCATTTCGTAAAAAAATTGTTTTTTTCTATATTCACAAAGAGTATTTTTTTAATAATAGCCTTCTAAAGTTCTGAAAATGATGTGTTTAAAGTGTGTTTAAGTGTTCTCAATACAAGTTCAACAAAATGTATATGTGAGTGTTATTATCATTCAACTAAACTCTAATTACGAAAAATTAAACGTGTATGAAAACAACTTTATGGCTCATTCGCAAAAAGAAAATATAAACTGATATTTTTTAAATTTTTACCCTTTTTTTAGTCTCGTACATCCTCAACGTTTCCGCGGTATTACGACTTAAAATAAATAATTTTTGTTTTTCGGCCCACCCTAATAATTTTTTTTCTGAAGATGCTGGTACTGTTTTATCGGCGAAAACTTTGAATAATATATGCAATAAAAGTATTCTTGTTTTTGAAATATTTTCAATTTATTAACTATATTACAAGAAAACATATCACCGTATTTAATAAATTATTATATATATATATATATATATATATATATATATATATATATATATATATATATATATATATATACAATACGTCAGTAGACTATGTGTTATAGAATTTTAACATAAACAAGATACGTCCAAACATTAGACACAAACTGCATATATTCAATTAAACATAATGTGATACTAAAATTTCAAGAAATATTTTTGAAACAGAATGCACAAAATGTATATACCCAGTGTATGGAGAAATTAGGATGTGGCACCCGGGGGAGCCGACAGAAGTGAAAGCTTTTATAGTCACGTCTACTGAAATTTTGAATTTAGAAAAACATTTAGTTTTGCGTAGTGAGAATCTACATAAACATTTGTTATTAGACGCACCTAAAAATTCATTTAAAAATGTAATTATAAATACATGAGTGATTATTATCGATGTATTTAATTACTTTAACTGAGATTTATCAAAATTTAATTTAATTCAGCCACTGACTAAAACTATTTCTTAGTTACCGTTTTCATTGGTAACATATGATTTAGAACATAACATAAAATCAACTGATGCATACAATCATATGTTACAATTTAACTCATTTTGAGGCGACTTTTAACGTAACCTGACGGATATTATACTGACGCGAAATAGTATGTTTATGTCCACCCAATATGTTTTTGTAGGCGACGGTACAAAAAACGTTTTCGTTTTAAAAAGTTCAAATTTTAAACATTTTTATTTAGATGGACTATTTAATCCTATATGGATATAATTTGTATTTAGAAGTAATTCATTCAAAAAGGTTTAAATTAATATTAGTAGTTTTGCTAAGCCATACATTTGGTACATTGTCTATCAATATAAAATTTATGTAGTTTTGAAAATTGAATGAGTTTTTAGTTGCCTGATGTGTTTGGGCAGACGTAACACCCGATCATCTGTAATGTGCAAATATTGTGCAATACTCGATGCAAACCTGCCATTTGTATAATTTAAGTTTTGGAAACAGTCTGATGATGGTACAATTCATATATACATGTCGAGTCAACTTTATTATTTTATATACCTAGACTGAAGTTTTTTTCCAAAAATCTGTATATTTTGTTGCCCAAGACGATACAATTTACGTAGCCCCTAAATATGAAAAATAACTACAATCAATAACACAATGTGCAATATAAGTGTGGCCAAGAAAACGTTGAAGTAATGACAGAAATCCTGGAAAATATACAATCTATATTTATAACTTAGAATATACAACTATAATTTTCGAAACATATAGTGATTAAAACGTTTCCTTCTTCCGGCATTTCCTGTAGGAATTTAAACTATAGAATCAAAACGAAACTTATTTTCAAAAAGGACAAACATATAACCCTCTAAGCTAAATATACAAGATAAACATGTAAAATTAAATATATTTATGTTAGAAAAAATGGAATAGTAACTAATTCGAAACTCGTGAGCACACGAATAGTTTTATTTTAATTTGTAGAATATTTGAAGTCTGTTATACTTAATGATTATAAGAAATGCTTCAATCAAATCACGGAAAATTTTAAATAACAATTAGTTGTCCACCGTTTAGAAATCTAGATAATACTTTGTACAGAGAGATTTTGTTTATAGAATAAATTTTGAAATAATTAAAAAATTACAATAAAATAAATATATTCAAAATAATGTTAAATGTAATGTTTGTAGAATTACCTATAATTTAAATCTCTTTTTAATATTGTGAATTTTCAAGTATATTGTTATAGTAGCTATTTTATAATTATTACTATTTTGTTTTTTTTAAATAAATCCTCAAACGGATATTTTATTGATGTCGAAATTATGAGGATTTTTTAATATTAAATTAGTCGTTTTTAATTAAAATACAAAATAGCTCCTAAAGCAAATGCATTTTAATTAAACCCTCATGTACATTTCGATTCCAAAACAATTACCTTCAGAGGAAATTATCACAATTTTTTTTTTTTTTTTGAAAAACAATGATTGGTTAGAAATCGGTATGTTTATAAGGAATTGAAAAAAAGTTTTTGATGTTCGGAAAGTTTATTTATTTAAATTTAAAAAAAAACTATACGACAGATAGTTCAAGTTTTTATTGTCAGCAGTTTGATTGGATTCTTTCTAATAATCATCATAGTTTATTTCCTCTATGTAAAGGAAATCTAAACTAAACAGTATCCCAAGGTCACCGATAAAGCAAAAATCCCATCCTAATCCTCAAATAAAATAGCAAAGCATGACCTTTGTTTAAATCCCCGGGGAATCCTACAATCTGCCCTTAATCGTGTAAACACAACGCCAAGCAACAGAATTACCTTTCAATTTAAATGCAAATTTAAGAGGATTTAGTGGTATATTGTTAAAGAAGACCGTCTCGACATTGTACATCAATTACAGAACCATCGCTTGCGTTGTAATCAACGTTTAACTCGGATACGATTAGTTCAAGATGCAAGCCAAGCAGTCCCAAAAAATTACAAGAATTTTGTTCAATTTCAAAATTGTTAACATAATTCCAGGCACAATTTTGGTCTGATTTTGGTCCTTTATAGACTACAAATAGTGACGCCTGTTTCATTCGTAAAATTTATCGTCAAATAATGTTGAAAGTAGTATTATTGTTTTAAATCACATAAACTTCAAGTGATTGTAACAATTTGATTCGCGTATTTGTTACGTATCCTGAACCAACTAACCTAACCCAATCTTATTTATACCGTGTGCGCTAAAATAAACAGTACTGAAACAGTTGTAAAATTATATTTTATATACATAGTTTTATAAATTCATACAAGTAAAAGGAAGATAGGAAGACCAGGGTATAAACAAGTTCTATATGTCCTTCTTTCAATTTGAGGCTGCACTCGTGCCGTTCTTGAAGGTTTCGCATTATTGAAACTACAGCTGATTCAGTTTTAGTACTGTAAATTTTGGCGCATACGGTAAATATCGTTATGACGTAATAAATTAAAACAAATATGAAATAATAACTAGATATGTATTGCCCAGCAGTTAATCGTACTGTAAAACTCAAGCTAATAAACGATAAGCCTAATTAGTCAGGAACGTAGCCGACCATACTTAACGTATGTCTGGGCTAGGTTTAGAACGTCGTAAAAATTAAGCAAACCCTTTAAAAAAATGCTTACAGTCTTTTATTAAGTGAATACAGTGTCAAAAAAATTCACGTAATGCCATAAACTGTGTAAAACATAAAACACCGTGTATAATATCTAGTAACGTTTTCTATATTCGTTGGAAACTGTATCAGTTGTGTCGTGTTTCCATATGGTTCTTCTTCTCTAGTTTACTTCGAGCATCAAAACTATCGTTTAAAACCATTTTGGAATTATTCTACAATATTGCTTTTTGTTTTTCTTCCACTTCTACAACAGTAATCGGTGTTACGGAGCCTCCATTATCAGTTCGGTTCAGTATCCTTTATCGTGAGTGAAGTGATACAAGGGAGGGGTTTGTTAGGTTACTCTGATAGCGGCGTTATCTTCTAACACAGTTGAGGGGAAAATTATGGTAAAGGGATTTTAATGCTTGAGCTAATATTAGGAACAAATGTTTCTCAAAGAACCCCTAAGGTAGCGGACATACAGAAGGCAACTGGTGACCGCAACGCAACGTAAACTTGAGTTGCTAATAGAAAAGTTGCTAGTCGGTTTACACGATTGTTCATACGAAGTTGCTAGTTTAGTTGTCAGTTATATCGTTGTCATAGGAGGATGCCGTTCTAGTTTATATTTAAAGAAACAAACAACAAAAACTTTACAAAAAACAAAATTCAGTGTATAATGTTGAATAAAATTATAACCAAATCTATCCTGACGGGATATTTCGTAGGTATATTTTAATATAGTTATATAATAATGTTATATGAAATTACAACCAAATCTAGTGCGCTGTATCTACTGCAAGCCCGGTCACGCTATAGGCCTATATGCCATTACAGACTAACATTTATATTGTGATAAAAAGTAATTTTCAGTATTTTCTACGGAAAAAAGTTGATATTCGTGTTCTACACATAATTAGGAATAATTAAAAAAATAAACAATTTTTAAACCAACGTCATTAAGACTATATTTTTACTCCGATTTTATATATTTTGAAAAAAAATGTTGGTAATCATTCGTATCGTCTTGAAGTTGCTGAGTGCACAAATCATGGCCAGAATCAGCAATATTTTGTTTTTCGGATACACTATAACAGTGTAATAAAAGACTATTCAAAGAAACAGAAACACAAATAGAAATTATTATTTAAATAAGGTATCACTCTTGAGAAACGCATACACAGCACAACAAATACTGCTGGCAACTGGGAAACTGAGCAACGAGTTTACAGCATGTCGTGACCGGAGCAACTCTAGTTTTTGTGTCACTCGCTAGTCTCGTTGCTATCAAGTGCCTATAAATATGTGCATGCGACTTTGTATGCTGTGAAAATGCAACTCAAGTTTGCGTTGCGTTGCCTTCACCAGTTGCCTTCTGTATGTTTGCAGCCTAAAAGACTTTAGAAGACGATTTCCTACCCAATTATAGCGAAAGGTTAACGCAAACATTTGATTTATTTAATTTATAGATTATTTGCAGAACAAATGTCAAATTTAAAAAATTCTAATTACTTACATTTCACAACTGCAGGTAATAGTGAAGAATTTTGCAATTTTTCACCCCCATTGTTGCTTCTCTCAAACTCAATAAGATGCAGAAGAATCTGTAAAAACAAAGAAAACCATTAATAAAGGAATTCTATAAGGTGACTCATTAAAAACATTGGAAACACTTTGGGGGAAGGAAAGAACCAAAACAAGCACAAAGTACTCAAAGGAAGCGAAATAAACTAATGGCACTGGAATTGATTGGAGAGGTAAGGCAGTGAGCATTGACTGAGAACCTTTGGTTAATAACCGACGAACGATTATACCCTCTATACACTTTATTTTGCATAATTATTCAGTTAGTGAAAGGTTTAGGCAATAATATTATTCTATTTCTATGGATATGGAATTTATTCATAGACAAATAAATGATTTGAATGCCATTGCAGAATTCAATGTTCCATTAAACATTTTATATTTAACACCATTTTAAAACACCATCAGATTTCTACTGTATTTTAATCTTTGTAATAAAGATTGTATTTCTCGACAGTGCTGTAGGCTGTGTTACAGATGTACCATATATTAGGCTATTGACATCTTCCCAAAAAATTATTTATTGACTGTATCGTTATTATGTAAAGTAGGTTGTTGCACCTACTTAATTTTCTTCTACTTGCAATGTAAAAAATTAAAATGTATAAAAGTAAAGCTTCTTATGCCATATTAGCATCCTAGGGTCAGTTTCCCTTAGGAGTGAGTCAGTAGAGCGAGATGATATTCCTTAAAAAAATCTGACGGTAATGTCAACAATTTCACACAAAAAAAAAACCAACCAAGGCTACGGAAGGTCTGCAGCGGATGTCCTCCACAACGGATGAGAGTATTTATTGAGAAAAAACAGAACCTATCTTTCGGGAGGGTTGGTGGCCAATAGAACTTTCGTGTTTTGCAGTAGAGTATCTGTCACTTAATAGGGGCTGCAGGTATTACTATATGAAACTAACCAAACCTGAGGCTTTGGTAGACTCTTATGTTGTTTTGCAGTGTATGACCTCACGAAACGTTTGTGGTAGTAATATAAAAACCTAACCCAACCTCATCTAATCTAACCAAACACTCATGGAGCTTTAGCGTCCAATTATTTATCTTTTACATTGTTTCTCATGGCTGCAGTATTAATACTAATAATATATATATATATATATATATATATATATATATATATATACATATATATATAATATATATATATATATATATATATATATATATATATATATATATATATATATTTTTTTTTTTTTTTAAACAACATAGGTTATTCAAATACAAGAATATTTATTAATTTATATCCAAACTACAATTTAATTTTCATTCCTGATGATGTTGGTACTGTTTACCAACGAAAAGCTTTGGACATAAATTAATAAATATTCTTGTATTTGAATAACCTATGTTGTTTTAAATTATTAAAGAAGAAAAGGTTATATATATATATATATATATATATATATATATATATATATATATATATATATATATATGTGTGTGTGTGTGTGTGTGTGTGTGTATGCAAACCTAACAAAACAGGACATTTAGTGCATAGAGGCAGTGCATAAACCTTAATGTTTGGTAGCGTTTGTTCTCACAAGAGGGCGTGGATAATAAGGGCATACATTTACCCTCTAACACAACTCTCCGGGATCTTTATTGGTCAATTAGATTTTTCATTGTATGTGATTCGACAATAGCTGCAGTATTATTACATCTATCTCACCTAGCCTAACATAACAGGAGATATAGTGGGCTAATATGGAGTGTTTTTCTTTCCTAACATATTAAAGGTTTTATAAAGCTTAAGATTTTGTACCATCTGTCGCTCGGGAATCTATAAGGGTAACAATATACAAACTGAGCTCTTGGAGTTGGGTTTGATAAATAATTGGTGTGGGGTTTGGGTTACTTAAGAAAAACTTAGAGTGTGTAGGAACATTAAAGTGGTTGGGACAGATAAAGCATTTACATTTGGCGCCATTGTGAATTTATTCAATCGTGGGATAGGCTGACTTATTTTAGTTTTGTGTGGGAGTGTGACTTCAGTCTAATTAAAGTCTGAAAACGAATTTTAACCGCACTAATTCAAAAACGTACATTATTCAAACCAAAAAATGTCAAACCTGGTTAAATCTCATTTATGGGTGAGTAACCGTTAAATAGCTTCAGAATTCAAGTTGTTTTTCAATTTCTCCTATCATTTCCCACTCACCCTATGTATATATATATTGTTCAAATTTTCAATCGTTACAAAAATTCTTTTTATTCATCCGCTCAAGATCATATACATTTTTTCAAGTTTTAGTGCATACACTTGATGTTATTACAGTTATTTTAAAATAATGATTCATTAATTTAAATAATTGAATTAATGTTAGTTTTATGTGAGAGAAAAAAACCGTTAAAAAAAGGGTAAGGTATGCACTATAGTTATTTCGTCCAATTTGGCTTGAAGTAAGTGATAACATATGATTTTATTAAACAGCTGATTATATGCTACATATTATGTAGTAGAACAGCTGTTTAAACCCATAGTTTCTTTTAATTTATTTATAATTATTTAATAAAATGTGAGTAAAATAAAATATTTCTTTGTTGATCTGATTGACTTTAAAATCTTTTGTTTATATTGCTTGTTACATCTTTAAGTGTGTCTAATATTTGTCCCTTAATTGTGGCTGCAGATATAGGAATAACCATTTCCTCCCTTATAACTCTCATGACTAAGAGAGCATAAATATCAACCTAAATATGGAGAAATTTGTACTGTAATTTTTCATCACCTTATGATACACTTTATTGTTTATCAATTTAAAATTTAAAAAAATATATTACCACCCAAAAATATTGCTAGTTTAGAACCTAATGCACACAAATATATGCATTAAAAGTGAGGTCAGGAACGACTGCGTGAGGATAGATAAGCAGATCTCTAAAGAAAATTCTCTTACCAAACAAAAGCATTTACATTAGGCAACAATTTATATCAAGAGCTAAACAAATATTTACATTTATTTCGTTCCACAAACTCAGAATAAATCTCGGGCAGGATGCGAGGGAGGGATTTATTTTCCAAGGCAATATAAACAGGAACGCTGATAAATCGCCCAATATAAATTTTCTTGTCCAATGCGAGAAAACACTGGAACGACTTAGGGCAGGATTTTCTGGATCCTTAAACATTACACTTGGTTGGGTATAAGGACGAAGGAAACATTATGCCGGTACTGTATGCCAATAGATTTCCGCCGTTCCGCCGAGTACAAATGTCTACGTGTTTCACTATAACCAATGGCCACGACAGAAAATACCGATTGTTTATGACGTCACTCTCAACTCATACTTTGTTGCTAAAACATTGTTGGGTAATAGAATTACGACTATATTTCATACAAATTATTCAGCATTTGTCTATAAAAAGGTGACTTGAGTGTTGTGCCAACACAAGATGTCTAGGGTCAAGATATAACTACATGATATCATACTTTCCCCCTTATTCACTTCTACGGTTGGGAGCTGAGACAACCCGAGGGAAAGCACGAAATTCTTCGTGACCCCAGTGCCTCCACCTGTATGTAGTATTCTCTCCAGTAACAGGCGTTTGCTGTCTTGTCTAAGATTTCATGTTTTCAGTGTGGCTTTTACTACAGGCAGATTGAAGAGCCAACCATTAAAACTGTTTCCAAATATATTCTGATCACAATCTGGACACTCCAGATATTATTGCTGGAAATAAAGGGATATTTTGTGCACTTATTTCAAAAAAAAAAAAAAAAAAAAAACTATTACCGAATCTGGGAATCATATAAAAGAGAGAATGAGTATCAAAACTCGTGCTCTGTATTTAAACACAATTTTTCTTTAGCATAATGTTTTGGCAAGTCACAATAAATGCCCACAATAAAAAAGGGTATTATATTATTTTTTTAATATACTAAAAAGTAAACTACAGAAACGGAGATTCAGAAATATGTTGTCCTTCCATTCTTTAATTTTCATGACGCCATTTTGATAGTTTAGATTATGTAGCCATAACCCTAATAATAAAAAATTACTTCATTTACATCCTAACGGTGGTGTGTGTGTGTGTGTGTGTGTGTGTGTGTGTGTGTGTGTGTGTGTGTGTGTGTGTGTGAGTGTGTGTGTGTGTGTGTGTGTGTGTGTGTGTGTGTGTGTGTGTGTGTGTGTGTGTGTGTGTGTGTGTGTGTGTGTGTGTGTGTGTGTGTGTGCGCGCGCGCGCAAGCGTGCGCTCGTGCGTGCGTGCGCGTGTGTGTGTGTGTGTGTGTGTGTGTGTGTGTAATATGAATATATAAAAAAAAATAATATGTATAAATTAAATAATATCCCTAACATTCACATTTAAAGATAATTTGACACCCATTACCACATAGATGATTAAACACTTAAACGTTTTTCAATAGAGCATTTGAAGTGTTAAACATATGGTAAAAGAATTAGTTGGTTTAAAAATATGCACAAATCGTTAAACTTATTAAAAACATATATTTACACCCATAACTCAGTCATGTTTTAACAATTACATTGGGAACATTGCAACATAAATACGCCCTGTTTACTTGATGCCGTCACTTGTGTAAACAAATAAGGGATCACATGTGCCATGTATCAGATTACATTATCAAAGCACTGTCAATGTTATCACCTACTTATAACCTATCTTTGCCCACTCTAGCGGCGTTTAATGTAACCACTCCAAGCGACATGATTCACTCGCTGAGTGGGATGAGGCGGAACGCAAAATGCATTTTGTGTAATAATAAATACAGTGAATAAGTAAGCCTGCATATACATAAGCCAAAAAGTATTGAGTTTTTGTATAAGAAGGTCGTCTAAGCTATGTTTTGGATAAAAGTTCACTTTTCAGAGTCGCTTTCTCGGACGGTTCGAATCTGATT
>JBAIZL010000005.1:72476183-72676183 GCA_036971475.1 Prosapia bicincta | reverse complement strand
TTGAAAATAGTGTTAATTCGAAACGCGTCAACAGAAGAGAATATTGAAAAGTTAGGAATGGCAGAAAAATATACTCATGTATATATAAACTAACATACTATATAAACATATAGTATAGCGAAGATTACATATATAGTTATGAGTGAAGTGACCCTTCCAACAAGGGGAGCTGACATATATAGCCTACGGTAATTCCTTCCCTGGCTCACACTACTGGTGGGGACTATCAAAGGCCTCAACAATCCAACACCAAACACGAGTCTTAGAAAAGAGGGGCTCCATGCAGAGAACCGGTTTGTAAGAGCTCTATGGTGTTACTGTAAGGCCTAGACTGGTTTCCGGCCTTATGGACGAGAGGAGTCTGCAACTGACCGCACTTCCAGCTCTACAGTAGTACCGTCAGAATTTATCTCTGTTTGCCTTGGTCCAGGTAGTCGATCGGAGCTTCATCCGCTATCGGTTGAGCACTTTCAGAATAGGGACGTGGTCCTAGGAAGGAAAGACTGCATCCAAAACCCATCAACCTCCCTACTATTCATCGAGGGCAGACATAATATACGGAGCTATATGTGTGTCTAAATACTAAAAGGATTCGGTCGCTAAGGGTTCATTTTAATTCTAAACCGACTTCACACAAAGAAATATGAAGGGAACTACCTACTAGCGAACACATCCACTACCATATCGTAAGTCATCACGATCCCGTGGTTTCAGTATAGTCAAAACCTAACAGAGCTCCGAAATATAAGGCCTTGACTTGTCACCGGCCCATGGAGAACCACCTTTTGGTATGGCTCTCCTTCATACGACATGGGGAACTTAGTGGCACACCCTACACAGCCTGCTTTTCCGTAGACCAAGAGAAAATATACACCTAGGTAAACAATTAGACATTAAGAATGAAACTAACTCACTTACATAGAGGTCTGATTCAGCTCTGGAGCCAGGATCACCTGCTGCTATTCCCAATAAACCAACCCAGATTAGGGATTCGCCCGTAGCTGTTTCGCCCATGACAGACATACTGGTTGTAGGTCTTATTTTATGAGTTGGCTCTTAGGTAGAAATTGTGTATTCGTCGCCTATAAAAGATCAGGTGCTGTCGTCATCCCTCATCGGGGCCGTAAACCACGCCCCAACTCTTAGACAATCCTATTAACTCGCTTCCGTGAACACCCTACAAACTAATGAGTCAACACTATGGGTCCGGGGGTCTCCAAGGGTCGATGTTTTCTCTCCAACTTGCGAGTTTTCCCTCCCATCATCCTCGGCCTCTCGGCCAGGCCTGCAACCCCCAAGTACCAGCTTAAAACTTTTTACCTATATCTAACTACGAGAATATACTGGTTTAACTGTTTTTGATGAAAACCTATCATAATACGATTATTTTAATCAGTGATTTGAAATTTCTGCACAGACAATCGTAATTTGAACATTGCATCTTGTAGGTCAAAAACCTTTTGGCGTCATTTTCAATTTACTATTCCACGCAGACAAAAAACTCGAAATTCATTCAGCGCCATGATATCCTAATCAGTCCTCTCTTTGTTCTTAAATTTGTATTGCCCCTAAAGAGCGCACCGGGGGATGAAACGTTAAGGGTTGGGGGTTTATAAAACTGCACTACGTGCCCCGCATAAGCTCCCGTGCTCTGTACAACACAGTCGGCGCATGAGCATGAAATACCGCGAGTCCGTTTTTGGAATATAAAATTCATTTGTCAAACTGTATTTTTAACAAACAATTCAAAAGCACTGCACGAACGTTTTACCGTATAATTTCACTTTTCTAGGTTAAAGAGTTAAGAAGGTTTTAAAGTTTAAAGAGTTGAAACTTCTGACGTGGAAACATTTTGTTCCCATGTTGTGCAAGTGTGTGCACAGTCCTTAAGTCGTGGCGAAGGAATTTGGTTGGCATTTTTACATGTTAAGAATTTATAAAGTGAAAAGGTTTTCAAAGTAAAATGTTTTAAAGATTATATACATTACAATACTTAAGGTTTAGCACCTTTTTTCCTATATGGAAACGTTTCATCCCAATACATCTTAAATACCATAAAGCCTTACAATCCCTTGTTTTCCCTTTCAGTAGAAATCATGTTTTTTTTATATATCAAACTGGGTTGAAGTACAGTTTTTATAAATTTGTTTATAACAAATAAATATTTTAATAAATTGTTCAACGTTTTACCTCTAAATTGAAATCATTTTCATGCGCTAAAACAATATTTATATTAATCAATTATTTTAAATGTTTGGTTATGAAAGAGAACTATGGCGATGTGCAAAAGAATTAAACGCAGAAATCCTTTAGCCGTTGCAAAACATTGTATTAACGAATATACCTCGTTTTATGTCACAAATATATACATATATATATATATATGTGTGTGAGTGTGTGTTTGTGTTTGTGTGTGTGTGTGTGTGTGTGTGTGTGTGTGTGTGTGTGTGTGTGTGTGTGTGTGTGTGTGTGTGTGTGTGTGTGTGTGTGTATGGGTGGGTGGGTCGGTGTGTGTTGAAACGGGTCAAGATCGTCTCGTTTTAATTCAATAAAAAATTAAAATAATCTCTATTTATGAAATATAATTTAAATAAATTTTATAAGCCATGAATATTGACCATTAAGTCTATATAGCTAAAATAAATTGTAATTGTACAAAAACCATGACTTCGGGAGTGTTTTGTGTGCTACGAAAAAATCAGGTTTCTACAATATTTAAAATAAACAGTTAAGACAAGAAAAAAACGGCAAAATCCAAGTCAGACAAGCAAATCGGGAGTGGGGGAATAGAGACGATAACTATCGCTGGGCCTTTTGGGGCTCTCTCGGAATTAGGCCACTGACCAGAAAGGTCATAGTTTTCTGTTAAACTAGCAAAATTACCAAAATGGATTTCTAGAGCATAAACTCGAGGCCGCGCAGTGCGGTAGTAATG
Organism: Prosapia bicincta; assembly: GCA_036971475.1. NCBI lineage: Eukaryota > Metazoa > Arthropoda > Insecta > Hemiptera > Cercopidae > Prosapia > Prosapia bicincta. The sequence continues at coordinate 72,673,248 of JBAIZL010000005.1, read as the reverse complement.
TAGTATGTCTTAATTTATTTCTAGTGAAAACTAGACATCGAAATATGAAAAATCACGGTTAAAATTCCCTTTGTAAAGAAACTGGCTTCGCCGAATTTGTCCGTTTCTGCTTCCTGGATGAACCAAATTCCAGACGAGAAGAACTACCAGTCTGGAAGCGTAAAGTCATCTCCTTGGACCTTGGGACGTATCTTGGAATGTGCGATAATTGGGCAAGTCATGATTTCTAGACAAATTTAGTAATAAAATTAAATTTGATTTTGAAATACGTTCAAAGATTCAAAGATTCAAAGAAATGCTTTAAATGTGTAAAATTATAAATAATGGCTTTATTTCCTTGAAAATTAAATTGGTAATTTCAAAATTATTTAGTTATAAAAATGGTAATGTAAAAATGTTCAAATGTTTGCAAATAAGAGAAATAGTAAAGTATATGGAAAAGCATAGAAAGAAGATTAGGCATAGTTATAAAATAAATTCATTCATACTATCTGACGAAATGCAGTAAAGTTTGTTACAACCAGTAGTTAAATAAACTGGGAAAAAATATTTATCAATATTTAACTTGTAGAAAAATATAAATAATTTCTCAACCAGAAATTATTAAACAAAGTCAATCACTAATTTTTGAGTATTTTTGAATGAGTGATAAAATTTGAAATTTAGTTTTATTTATAATATTTCAAATTATATATATATATATATATATATATATATATATATATATATATATATATGAATTCATAAGCTTGTAAATCAATGATTTCTGTAGCAGTAGAATTAGTAACAAATTTCGTTTAAATAATACAATATGTAAATTTAATGAATGTCATTTAACTGCTGGCACAAAATAAGATCATAAATTAAATTTGAAATTTATAATAATTGAAATAAACTTAACCAACCTCACTGCAATAAATAGCAAAATAAATTTAGTTTATTTAAGGAAAATTTAATTTATGTTGTGTTAGCTAAGGACTTTAAGATTTTATTTCAGAATTTTATTATTTAAGAATTTATTTCACTTACAAATTTCTTCATTATTAAATACAGTTTCAACAACAGCCAAAAGAGTAATTTTTAATGAATAAATCCTGTGTACAAAAATAATAAATTTAATTATTTCCCAACTAGTAAATCATAATAGTAAATTCACAAAATCAATACAATTAATAAAATCCAGCCTATTAGAGTCAGTCATATTTATTTAATAATAAATAGCTAGAAATCAATGTGCAACCTAAAGATAATCGAGCAACCCATCCAGAGAAATTAATTAAATTAAATTATAAATTATGAGTTAGCTTAAGGACTAGTTGGTTTTGCTTTAAAGCCCAGGAGTTGATACTCACTGGCAGGTTTTACCATATGTAACACAGGACCTCCTTTAGGAGGATATGGTAAGACTCTATCTTGCACGGACTTCACTAAAGCAGGAGCATGGTGGAGAGTTGTTTTCAAAGCATGGTAAGGCAAATTTATGATGTGATAAATTTTATGTGTTTTCAGCTGACATAAATTAGACCATATGGCAGATCACTGACCTTGCCATGACTTTAAATACACTTTATAGACAACGTTCCCAGGGTATACTTATTAGATGGGATTTTAAATACTTGTAACTCGGTGGTAGACAACTTTGACAGGTTGATGGTTGCCGGGGTGAGGCACCGTTGCAGTGTGTGATATCGATTTTATAGCGTCTACCATCACTGCCTTATTTTTTAAACTTTTGCCTCCATATTCTCCTATTGTAGCAGTGCTCCACCGATAACTCATTTCACTTATGGATTTATTGAATGTTTCACCCTTTCTTGAACCGTATCAGCTGGCAAAGATATTAGAGAAAATGAAGAAGACGGCCCAAAGAAATGACTAGACACTTCACTTCTGTCCGAATACGGAAGTTTTCCAGCTGGTCAATAATCAGCAGAGGGTGAGATGAATCGAGAGGACTAAACCAATCGAGTTAGGTTACTGTGGTACTGTGATTAGTGCAGACAAAAGCTAAAGTGCCAACGGGCAATCTTTGTTATTATATGCTGAATTGTCAAGGGGGGAAGTGAGACATGATTTAATATGTAAAAATATTATTAGTAAACACTTAATTATTGATGGTACAAGTAAGAAATTTAAGAAAAAGTTCTCTTGGAAACTCTTTTTAGGTTTTTGACACCTTTCTATTATTTAATATGTTCCATTTTCATTTTATAAAATTCTGGAAACAAAAAAGGTTTTTTTACTTGAAACGAAATAATCTGTGACACCTACAGCATTATATTAGCTTAACTATAATATAAACATGGACCGCAAAAGTATAATTCCAAGAAATGCATTTGCATTGGATATCTTTAAATCCAAATAAATATTATTAATAATAAGCTATAAGATAGCTGTGAACATTATTAACTAACATCCCACAACCTGAAGTTTTTTGACCAAAAACTATTTTCCATACTGTAGAAGTAAATGTGATGAAAAATTCGTTGTACTATTCAAGCTATTAAACTTACAAAATGACACAAAGTTACGGTTAAAAAATTGAATAAGTGGCGCAATCCATCGGAACAATTCATTATATACTTAAGACACTTAAATCTGCTTTTATACATGGCTGTCATTTGTCTTTCCTTGGGGTTACAGGTCTGGGTTCGAGGGGGTTGAGTTCTTTATATATTATAAGTTAATTTTGTTTATACTCGACAAACTTACCCAAGATAAAAGCCAAGAATCAAATATATCATTAGGACTTCCAAAATATGTAGATTTAATTAGAGAAGCTGTTATACAATAAATTTAAATACAAATAATTGTGATTATTAATATTTCATAATAGGTAATAATCGATTTATTTAATGTAATATCACAAAATACATAAGAAATAACATAGCCTATGGCACTCTTCGATTTATTTTTGGTGGAATTTTACACTTAAACATATGTTTGGGGGGGATGTAGGATCGGCGCAAACAGCTGTTACCTCAGTAAAGCCATGTTCAGATCTCAAACTCTAAACAGCTGTAACCTCGGTAGAGCCATGTTCAGATCACAAACGGTAAAAAGCTGTTACCTCGGTAGAGCAATGTTTAGATAACAAACACCAAACAGCGGTTACCTGGGTAACCCCATGTTCAGATCACAAACTCTAAACAGCTGTTACGTCAGTTGAGCCATGTTCAGATCACAAACTCTAAACAGCTGTAACCTCGGAAGAGCCATGTTCAGATCACAAACTCTAAACAGCTGTTACCTCGGTAAAGCAATGTTGAGATCACAAACTCTAAACAGCTGTTACCTCGGTAGAGCAATGTTCAGATAACAAACTCTAAACAGCTGTTACCTCGGTAGAGCAATGTTCAGATAACAAACTCTAAACAGCTGTAACCTCGGTAGAGCAATGTTCAGATAACAAACTCTAAACAGCTGTAACCTCTGTAAAGCAATGTTCAGATAACAAACTCTAAACAGCTGTTACCTCGGTAAAGCAATGTTCAGATAACAAACTCTAAACAGCTGTAACCTCAGTAGAGCAATGTTCAGATAACAAACTCTAAACAGCTGTTACCTCGGTAAAGCAATGTTGAGATCACAAACTCTAAACAGCTGTAACCTCGGTAGAGCAATGTTCAGATAACAAACTCTAAACAGCTGTAACCTCGGTAGAGCAATGTTCAGATAACAAACTCTAAACAGCTGTAACCTCGGTAGAGCAATGTTCACATAACAAACTCTAAACAGCTGTAACCTCGGTAGAGCAATGTTCACATAACAAACTCTAAACAGCTGCAACCTCGGTAGAGCAATGTTCAGATAACAAACTCTAAACAGCTGTAACCTCGGTAGAGCAATGTTCACATAACAAACTCTAAACAGCTGTAACCTCGGTAGAGCAATGTTCACATAAGAAACTCTAAACAGCTGTAACCTCGGTAGAGCAATGTTCAGATAACAAACTCTAAACAGCTGTAACCTCGGTAGAGCAATGTTCACATAACAAACTCTAAACAGCTGTAACCTCGGTAGAGCAATGTTCACATAACAATCTCTAAACAGCTGTAACCTCAGTAGAGCAATGTTCAGATAACAAACTCTAAACAGCTGTAACCTCGGTAGAGCAATGTTCAGATAACAAACTCTAAACAGCTGTAACCTCGGTAGAGCAATGTTCAGATAACAAATTCTAAACAGCTGTAACCTCGGTAGAGCAATGTTGAGATCACAAACTCTAAACAGCTGTAACCTCAGTAGAGCAATGTTCAGATAACAAATTCTAAACAGTTGTAACCTCGGTAGAGCAATGTTCAGATAACAAATTCTAAACAGCTGTAACCTCGGTAGAGCAATGTTCAGATAACAAACTCTAAACAGCTGTAACCTCGGTAGAGCAATGTTCAGATAACAAACTCTAAACAGCTGTAACCTCGGTAGAGAAATGTTCACATAACAAACTCTAATATAACAAATAAAGATGAGGAAAACAAATATGTGAATCTCCAATTGATATTAAAAGTTAGCACCGTACACGCCACAATAAAATGTACTGAAACAGTTGTAAGATTTTATTTTATTTAGATATTTTTACAAACAGATACAAATAAAAAAAAATAAATAAATCGCTTAGACTCGGGCATAACCATGTTCTATATGACCTGCGTTCAATTTGAGGCAACACTAGCATCGTTTATAAAGCTTTCGCAAAATTTTGATGAAGAGGGGTTTTTCATGCTCGTTATACGCATTGTTATTTCTTCCTGTAGTTGGACGATGGTGTTTGGTGGACCATCACGGAAAATCTTCTCCTTCATCCATACCCTAGACGTACTGTAAGATCGAGGGAGTGGGCTGGGTACGGAAAGTTTGTTTTAAGGGAGATGAGGCGGTTGCCAAAGCTACTATAAGGAAAGGAATGTTGTCTAAGGCAGTGTGGCTGGTTGTGCAATCTTGTTAGGGCCATTTCGATGAGGAAAGTTTCGGGTACAACAAAATATTTTTTGGTCTCCTATAAAACGACCAAGAATGTCCCTAAATCTGTCCGGATTTACAGCAAGAAAATTTCCATTATTAATTTCAACAAATTCTGGACCAATTATGTGTCTCCCTGATAGAGTGAATCAAATAGTTACACGTCCACTGTTTTGTGGCTTCTAAGTAACACTGCAGGACGGTCAGACCCAAGAACACGCGTTGTCTGCATGTTTATGCACACATGGCATTCACCGGAAAAAAATACTTCACTCGGAAACTCAGGTTTTCTACATTGAAACACAGTGTTGGACTCTGGAGGTTTTTATTGTAGATTACAGTTAATAGGTTACGCAGTTTGTATCTTGTATAGGAAATCTCCAATGTTTTTTTAATATTCTTTTTACCGACGCGAAGTATCGCTTGGATTCACTTTCAAAGATAATCGGGTAAGGCTCCTCTTCTGTGACTAACTCTTGCTTCAACACTCTTCCGTGGCTTTTCATTTGTACAGACAGTAGTTGGGTGACCTGAAAAGCCCTTTCGCTGTGTCAAAACACCACCTGATCCTCGACATTTTTCAACAACACTAATAATCGCAGCGTTACTAGGCGGGTGTTTGTCCACAGGTCAAATTTTAAATAAGCGAAAGAAAATTAGGAAAAGCTTTAATAGCAGTCATCTTAACTAACCCCTAAAGCCAGACAAGACCACTATGTGGGGTCTCAGAGTGGCTGTCGTCCCGTTCGTCCAAACGATGTCACGGGAAGGACAGATTAAAAACTAAACGACATTTTGGATCATTAATTTTTGTTATAAAAGTTTATATTTTCTATAACGCTGTTTTATTGTGGAGAGGCCGTAAAAGAGGGTTATTGGATGTTGACTTTAAAACTGCATAAAATGAAACCTTATACGACCCCATATAACGCGATTGCAAACGCGAAGTGAAAGGCAACTTTAAATCTGCCTAACAAAGCCTACATATATTAAACTTTACATTCTAAATCATTATGTTTTATAGAAATATTTTCCCTTTTTTTAAAGAGCGTCATAACTTTACATTTCATCTTTCTTATTATAGCCTCCTTTGGTTATATTAATTCTTCAAACGCTTGGCTCTGCTCTTTAAAACTTTGTTACTTTACTTAACAATTGTCCCTGATATAACGACACGCCCATCCGCCCTACTATTGTCAAGTGTTATTTTACAAATGGTATAGGAGCGGTAACAGGACCGGAAATAGACAGAATTTATAGAACAGAACTAGGTTAGACGAATATATGAGGAACTGACATTATTTCCGTTCTTTATTTAGAAATAGGAGCGGTAGGTAACAGAAACGGAAAGAATTAATAGAACGGAACTAAGTTAGGTGAATATATAAAGAACCGATATTATTTCCGTTTTTTTTTAGAAACAAGAGGTGTAGGTAATAGAACCGGAAAAATATAACCTACCTAGGTTAGATGAATATATAAAGAACTGATATTATTTCCGTTCTTTATTTAGAAATAGGAGGAGAGTGTAACAAAACCGGAAATAATTAATATAACCTAACTAGGTTAGATGAATATATAAAGAACTGATATTATTTCCGTTCTTTATTTAGAAATAGGAGCAGAGTGTAACAAAACCGGAAATAATTAATATAACCTAACTAGGTTAGATGAATATATAAAGAACTGATATTATTTCCGTTCTTTATTTAGAAATAGGAGCAGAGGGTAACAAAACCGGAAATAATTAATATGACCTAACTAGGTTAGATGAATATAGAAGGAACTGATATTATTTCCGTTCTTTATTTAGAAATAGGAGCAGAGTGTAACAAAACCGGAAATAAATAATATGACCAAACTAGGTTAGATGAATATAGAAGGAACTGACATTATTTCCGTTCTTTATTTAGAAATAGGAGCAGAGGGTAACAAAACCGGAAATAATTAATATGACCTACCTAGGTTAGATGAATATAGAAGGAACTGATATTATTTCCGTTCTTTATTTAGAAATAGGAGCAGAGGGTAACAAAACCGGAAATAAATAATATGACCAAACTAGGTTAGATGAATATAGAAGGAACTGACATTATTTCCGTTCTTTATTTAGAAATAGGAGCAGAGGGTAACAAAACCGGAAATAATTAATATGACCTACCTAGGTTAGATGAATATAGAAGGAACTGATATTATTTCCGTTCTTTATTTAGAAATAGGAGCAGAGGGTAACAAAACCGGAAATAATTAATATGACCTAACTAGGTTAGATGAATATAGAAGGAACTGATATTATTTCCGTTCTTTATTTAGAAATAGGAGCAGAGGGTAACAAAACCGGAAATAATTAATATGACCTAACTAGGTTAGATGAATATAGAAGGAACTGATATTATTTCCGTTCTTTATTTAGAAATAGGAGCAGAGGGTAACAAAACCGGAAATAATTAATATGACCTAACTAGGTTAGATGAATATAGAAGGAACTGTAATTATTTCCGTTCTTTATTTAAAAATAGGAGCAGAGGGTAACAAAACCGGAAATAATTAATATGACATAACTAGGTTAGATGAATATAGAAAGAACTGATATTATTTCCGTTCTTTATTTAGAAATAGGAGCAGAGGGTAACAAAACCGGATTAAATAATATGACCAAACTAGGTTAGATGAATATAGAAGGAACTGATATTATTTCCGTTCTTTATTTAGAAATAGGAGCAGAGGGTAACAAAACCGGAAATAATTAATATAACCTAACTAGGTTAGATGAATATAGAAGGAACTGATATTATTTCCGTTCTTTATTTAGAAATAGGAGCAGAGGGTAACAAAACCGGAAATAATTAATATAACCTAACTAGGTTAGATGAATATAGAAGGAACTGATATTATTTCCGTTCTTTATTTAGAAATAGGAGCAGAGGGTAACAAAACCGGAAATAATTAATATGACCAAACTAGGTTAGATGAATATAGAAGGAACTGATATTAATTCCGTTCTTTATTTAGAAATATGAGCAGAGGGTAACAAAGCCGGAAATAATTAATATGACCTAACTAGGTTAGATGAATATAGAAGGAACTGATATTATTTCTGTTCTTTATTTAGAAATAGGAGCAGAGGGTAACAAAACCGGAAATAATTAATATGACCTAACTAGGTTAGATGAATATAGAAGGAACTGATATTATTTCCGTTCTTTATTTAGAAATAGGAGCAGAGGGTAACAAAACCGGAAATAATTAATATGACCTAACTAGGTTAGATGAATATAGAAGGAACTGTAATTATTTCCGTTCTTTATTTAGAAATAAGAGCAGAGAGTAACAAAACCGGAAATAATTAATATGACCTAACTAGGTTAGATGAATATAGAAAGAACTGATATTATTTCCGTTCTTTATTTAGAAATAGGAGCAGAGGGTAACAAAACCGGATTAAATAATATGACCAAACTAGGTTAGATGAATATAGAAGGAACTGATATTATTTCCGTTCTTTATTTAGAAATAGGAGCAGAGGGTAACAAAACCGGAAATAATTAATATAACCTAACTAGGTTAGATGAATATAGAAGGAACTGATATTATTTCCGTTCTTTATTTAGAAATAGGAGCAGAGGGTAACAAAACCGGAAATAATTAATATGACCTAACTAGGTTAGATGAATATAGAAAGAACTGATATTATTTCCGTTCTTTATTTAGAAATAGGAGCAGAGGGTAACAAAACCGGATTAAATAATATGACCAAACTAGGTTAGATGAATATAGAAGGAACTGATATTATTTCCGTTCTTTATTTAGAAATAGGAGCAGAGGGTAACAAAACCGGAAATAATTAATATAACCTAACTAGGTTAGATGAATATAGAAGGAACTGATATTATTTCCGTTCTTTATTTAGAAATAGGAGCAGAGGGTAACAAAACCGGAAATAATTAATATAGCCTAACTAGGTTAGATGAATATAGAAGGAACTGATATTATTTCCGTTCTTTATTTAGAAATAGGAGCAGAGGGTAACAAAACCGGAAATAATTAATATGACCAAACTAGGTTAGATGAATATAGAAGGAACTGATATTAATTCCGTTCTTTATTTAGAAATATGAGCAGAGGGTAACAAAGCCGGAAATAATTAATATGACCTAACTAGGTTAGATGAATATAGAAGGAACTGATATTATTTCCGTTCTTTATTTAGAAATATTAAAGCTAAGTAACAGAACTGACAACAGTTATAATACCTGCATTAAGTTAGAAAAATCAAGAATTGATACTATTTTCGTTCTTTTTAAAAAATAGAAAAGCTAGGTAACAGAACTGGTAAGAATTAGAATTCCCAAACTAGGTTAGATGCATATATATAAATAATATTATTCCTGTTATTCTGCCAGAAATAGAAATACTAAGGCCAGATTAGATCAAAATATAATGAGCTATACTATTCGGCATGGTACCCGTACTTTGTTAATTTGAAGTATATGCACACTTCGAATGCCCTTGGCCTATTCTTTCGTATTTCTGATACTAATTGGAATTTTAGTTTTAAACACTCATATTTTATTATTGATTTTTCAATGAAATTATTTTTAGCCAGCGCCAATGTCAGTAGTTGTAACTATCATATTTTGAGATTTTTACAAGATCTCACTTGGGTCAGTATTGTAAACTAAATAAACACTAAAACTTGACTTCGTTGTAATTGCGAATATCTTTTTTACTTAGTTTCTGAATAGCTTAGTTGTGATATGGTTCACTCAACAGTATGTGTTAGTTGAGTTAGACTCCACACATGTATCTGTTATTACTCAATAAAACAATTGCTAATATAACAACATCACAAACGCTGTACACTGTATGACTAAAACATTCTGCAAAACCTCCCCTACATATTAATACACCTCACGTAGCAACCCCAAACCCCGCCGTCTTTCTCTAAATAATATTTTTCTCTGAAAGTGTTATTTACGGAAGCGATTTGTCATCGCAAAGCCGGACTCGTTACTTAATCCGGGGTGAAAAAACAACCCCTGCGTCAAATTTTTAACCCTCCACGGTCAAGAGTAATCTGGTCAATTAGTCAAAAACGGATTTTTTAATTTGGTGCTGCCCGTGAATTAACAGATTGTCAGAGTGAGTAAAAGGGGTGTTGAGCACTTGTAACACACGCAAAACTACTTAAATATAAACTCAATAAACTGGTTGAGCATTGTTGCTCAACAGAATATCTACTCAAGTTACTACCGACTTACATCGGCAGCTAAACTGTCACAAATTTTACTATTTCAAGTTAAAATGCTTACCTTCATGAGTGTACACCCAAGGAGGCTTTTGTATTTAGAATTTGTTCGTGGGTTTTGTTGCTCATGACGAACGGAGAGATTTTAACGTTAGGGCTTAATACAATCACGACTTCATTAGATCATACATAAAGTTAATTTATAAAAAATTACCTAAGAACAACGTTATTGAAGCTAATACATTATTCGGCTGGTCGCTGGAAAGTTTTTTGGATCTATAAGATAGTAGATTTAACGACAGACGTTCTATAATGTGCTCAAAGATTGTACGTGATTTATGTTTGGTTTGTTTACTTTTATTATGCTTTTACTTAAAGTTCTGCTCTAACTTGAGTTTATTTGGGAAGTTTTTATTGTTTATTGTTTAGTACATTTAACATATTAGGCGAACTAATAATAATTGATGTTCCTTGTCACACCTACTTTATTTTACATAAGTAACAATCTTTGTAAATGAAATATTTATTTTTAAAATAAAATAAAAAATTCTGTTCTTTTAATATATTATACTTATATATTAGATATGTTTAATATATACAAAATCGCTTTGACCTATTTCTGCCTTATTTCACATTTTCAAGGTATTATCTTCAGACGCATTTCGAAAATCAATTCTCTATCAAAGTGACAAGCATAAATTATGAGTTTATTTTCTAATATATGGAGGGACTACAAATCGCGTCGTCAAAAAATTATTTTGTAACTTTAATAAGATTTAACATAAAACCGTTTTGAAATAAGATACATTATGTCAAATGTGCCAACAGTTATATCATCATTAATCAATTATGTATATTAAACTACCGAAAATAGTCTATGCAATATGTAAGCAGTAGACGAAAAAGATATTTGCAGTAAAGAACGTGATTTTCGGAGGAATACTTAACAGAATAAAGGATGATTTATGGATTAGATGGGGAAAAACAAGATCATCTGCAGTACCATGGTTAAGTGCTAATGGGAGACGTGATCGAGAAATAGAATTGGCGATTGCAATAAGAAAGAGAGCAACTGAAGCAAATATAGACAACTGGAACGATACGAGATATGTGATTTGTATGCTGGGTAGACACTACGTGCAGTGCAACTCTACATGCGGAACACCTACGCTAGGAAGTTGAAATTTTTTAATACACGTAATTTAGAGAAACAAAAGGGATGATACGAAGGAGATCGTAGAGTAAGATTTTATTTAATGTATCTCCCGTCATTATGTCAAATAACAAGTAGTATAATTAAAGAAAAACAAATCAAAGTCAATTTCTATCCTGGTCACAGAAAATATGTTTTACTTCTTTTTTAATTAAATAATTTCAATTAAACCACCATTACCAGTGTATACTATAAGATACATATGTGATATATATATATATATATCCATGTATACAAATTCGTAAGCCAAGCTTTGAGAGAAATATAGTGGGAGATTAGATGGTAGTACCGAGCTGGGAAAAGCCTCAAATTAAAGGATAAGAAAGCGTTGGGAAAAATAAATATTTTTCTCATTTTACAACATTTATAGGGTTTTGAGGAACTTAAAATTATGAAAAATCTCCATTGCAATGAAAAACAGCTGAGTATTAATTTCAAATATTTCAGCTGAGAAACAGCTGTGCAAATATTACATATTAAACAGCTGAGTATAAATACATAAACAGTATTAAAGGTTCAATAGACATATAAACTTGGGATCAGGATTAGTTAATGGAGTAAGTCTTATCGTACTAGATATGTTTGGCAAGTGTATTAAATTAGAAATAATCACTGGCTCTGGAAAAGGAGATATCATTGGTTTACCAAATATGAAATGAAATTAATTAAATTATCAATAGATCCTAACATGCCATTTCAAACGAAAAGGAACTCATTTCCTTTAGGACTTACATTTTGAATAACTATAAGTAATACTTCAATCGAATGGTAAAAAACTGTTTTTGCCGGCTTTACACATGTTCAACTTTATGTTTCACTAAATCAAGTAAAATCTCGAGACGGGTTAAAGCTACATATTGCAAATACGATTGGTAAAGAAAATATATTTTATGGTGAAATTTTACCATGAAAAATTTGAGTTACAATAAATCATTTTGTATTAAAAATTAAAATTACTATACTAGAGTTTAAAATTTGTTTATATATATATATATATATATATATACATATATATATATATATATATATATATATATATATATATATATATATGGTTCAAATTTTCATGTTGAGTATTGGATAATCTAAAGACATCAACTTAATGAATTCTAAAAAACTTCAAATCAAGCGTCATTCTCTACAAGTTAAAAAAAATCCTAACTCCGTTTACAACTCCGTATATATACATACATATATATATATATATATATATATATATATATATATATATATATATATATATATATATATATTAAATATGGTGATATGTTTTCTTGTATATATAGTTAATAAATTTAAAATATTTCAAACACAAGAATACTTTTAATGAATATATTTATTCAAAGCTTTTCGCCGATAAAAAAGTATCAGCATCTTCAGGAAAAATAATTATCTAATAATTATCATTAGATAATTATTTTTCCTGAAGATGCTGATACTTTTTTATCGGCGAAAAGCTTTGAATAAATATATTCATTAAAAGTATTCTTGTGTTTGAAATATTTTAAATTTATTAAATATATATATATATATATAAGTTACGTGTTATATTAAGCTTGAAAGGTTTTTAAAAATGATTTTATTTTTACAAACCTTTGTTAATTACGAAACTGTACGATACAGTGGCCGCTTGAACACTGCTGGGGCTCTGTTCTCACCACCTGTATAATACAAAAGCTGCGTAAGCAGGAAATTTCCTAGCACGCATTTTATTATGAAAGGTTCACATAAATCGTTCACATAACTTATATATATATATATATATATATATATATATATATATATGTATATATATATATATGTATATATGTATATATATATATATATATATATATATATATATATATATATATATATATATATATATATATATATATATATAGGGAGGGTGTAAATTAATTGTAAGAAATAAATACTTAAACAAAATAGTAAGTGGACTTGGTTTATTATATCCTTCAATATATCACAAAGACTGAGAAAATTTAAATATCATAAACTTGAGTAAATATCAGTTAACCACTTTTAGACAATACTTGGAAAAATAAGAATGCGCGTAGTGCCATCGTATTTATGATACGAAAAAACATTATTTTATTTTACAAATTCCCAACATGGGCATTAGTAATAGCGTTGCCTTTTAAAAAAGTCGATAAAGGAGTGTTGTTATTTTATTCTTCAAAAATAAATGATTTCTTTCCTGTAAAATAAATATTGCAAAGCTTAACCGTTCTAGCGCTGAGAGAACCTTATTGGCTTCGTGGAAACTATTTTACGTCGCTTATGAATTATTTTAAACGCAAAAGTGATCTTTGTATTTGCTTCTACAGTCCCCTTTCAATTATCTTTTCTTTTATGTTAAAACATCTTTCACCAGAACTAATAATGGTGAGAATATTGCAAACTAAAACTAATATCTTCAATATACTCCAGGCTTCCATTTTAGCAACACGGAATCGCTTTTAAACAATTTAAATTTCCCTAAACCCTTTCCATATCTTGCAAACACATTTGCACTAAAATATGTCAGGATATATATTGTTTTAAATAAAATAATATTTGGCAATTAATGAAATAAATACTTCTTTTCGACGTATATGACTCTATGTCTTGCACGACGTGAAATCATCTCATCAGTCACGCCTCATAACGCCCTTAGTTTCTAGCTTAAACTAAGAGTAACATAAGATTTCATACAACAGCTGGTTTTATGTTATAGGTTATGTTGCAGATCAGCTGTTTTAACACGCAGACTATGTTACTATATTTAATATGGATTATTAAGTTAAAATGTTTAAAATATTTGTCAGTTAACAAACACAGCTATAAAAATTAATTGACTCACATCTCGATAAATCTTGCTATAATTAAAACAAATAAAAACATATACTAAACTCAGAAATTAATAATGTATTTACTCATACGCGTTTCAATGACTAAGTCATCATCATCAGTGAGTGTTACTACTACAAACTCTACCTTACAACTAGGGTAAAAGTAAGGTTAAACTTCCATATTTATACAGTAGGCGTTGCCACTCCCTCCTATTAAAACAATAGTTATTAACCCTACTTTAAACATGATACATCAAATAGAAATTTCATACCTAAGTCAATAAGGACAATAAAGTTTTAAAATTTATATGTAATTATGTTGTATGGTTAAAAACATTATTTTATTTATTGAGTTCGGTATATAATTTCTATTTGATGTGTCTTATTTAAAGTAAATAACTATTGTTTTTATAGGTGGGCGTGGCAACGACTACTGTATAAATATGGAAGTGTAATCTTACGTTCACCCTAGTTGTAAGTTAGAGTGTGTAGTGGTAACACTCACTGATGATGATGCCTTTGTCATTGAAACACGTATGAGTTAATGAATGATACACTCACTGATGATAATGACTTTGTCATTGAAATGCGTTTGAGCTATAAATGATTAATTTGTGAGTTTTGTATATGGTTTTATTTGTTTTAGCACAACCTCGCAAGCTATGCTCAAAGAATAGTTGTACTTGCTATAATTATTTTAATGAAACGATAATGATAAAATAATAATAAATACACCCCTAATAAATAGTAAACGATAATGAGTTTTTGTGATACTCTTTTTATTTCAATCCGTAAACTAACTTCTATAGGCGCGTCTAAAACTTTTATAAACTGATTTCAATCAGTGAGATTTAATAAAATTTATTTAAATTAAATTTGTCAACATCTAAGATTTCATATTAAATACTTGTTTATATAACTAACTACATTAAATAGATTTTATAGAAACCTCTATTATCTCTATCTATCTATCTACCTAATAACCAATCTACTTATCTATTTATCTGCCTATTCATTTATATATCTATTTCCGTTAGTTTCTATTTATGAATAATTATATCTGATAGTGGTCTAAACTTTCTCACTTTTACCCATACGTTGTGCTTCATTATTGCAAGAAACTCTTTTTTTATAACTTCATATACATCTTTAAGTAATTGATTTCTAGTTATGGCAAGTTGACTCGGTGCCATTGTGCTGGATTTCAAACATGTATTCATTCAGTTTGAAGCCGACTAAGATATCAATTTTTTAAAGTTTAGTAAATGGATCAATATTTGAAGAAACTGTATTAACATAAATTGTCATCCACTACAGTTTGCTAAAAATGTATTTGAATTTGATTTCATAAATAAAAACATATTTTATGAAAACACTGAAGATTTGAACGATAAGGAGAGTGTGAGCTAATAGAAGGAATTGAAAAAGTAAATGTTATAAACCAAGAGACATGAACAAGTGGTGCAAACGGTGCACTAGCCGCGAACTTATTCTAAGATATATGTCTCGGATCAGTGTTGATGGCAAATCCGGACACTATCCCTGCATTTTATAGAATCTATAAACCCATCCGTCCATAAAGGAGGAAATAAATTTCATCCCTAAAGGAATCGCGAAGCACTTGCAGTATACATATATCTATATAAATATGTCCGCACTCGGATGATTTATTACACCTTGAAGTACAACCCTGTGTAACGCGTCTATATATTGATAACATTTGTTACGATACACCGACACTCGACAACGTGAAATATGAATCGATCATTTGCTAGAGTACCTGTACGTTATCATATCATTTTAAATTTATTTTTAAAAGAGGTAATATGTTTTACCTTCAAATACTCATTAACAAGAAAACTATTTATCCTATGTAGTCCATATAGAACACAATGCAATGTTCTACTACCTATCTTCGAAATTAATTTTTTTAGGTAAAATTGATTGCAAAAATGTATCTAGCTTACTCATTTTTACATCATTTAGAAAATAAAACAATAATTCTATTACTTTAAAGTTCTAAAATAATGTATTTTGCAATTCGTTCAGTTAGTTCACACTCTCCTTATATATATATATATTTATTTATTTATTTATTTATTTATATATATATATATATATATATATATATATATATATATCTTGTTAAAAATTTAATTGTTAATAAAACACTTTTTATTCATCCAAGGTGGAAGAAACTTGATGTTACCACATGTTTTTCAAATATTATTTCAATAATTAAATTAATGGAATTATTTTTGTTTTACATGGGAAAAATTCATAAAACGGACAATGTATCCAATACAACCATTTCGTCTAATATGGCTTAAAATTAGTTATAACACATGAATTTATAAAAAAACTGTTTTATGATAACTATAACAGCTAATAGCTGTGGAACAGCTATTTCAACCCATAGATTATGTTACTTAATTTATATTATTTGTAATTATTTATTAAAAAGTAACTAAAATAATATTTTTTTTTTGGCTTATGTTGGAAATTACTTTAAAATGTTTTGTTCATATGACTTTTAATTGAAAATTTTTATTATTTGACTGCAACTCTATGTTTGAGTTTAATGCGTTTAATTTAAACTGACAATGAGAAATGTTTTTTACATGAATACTAAATCCATAAAGTATTTTCATAGGCTGAAGAGCCAAATTGGTTAACAGGTGTTTAGAATCGTATATCATTTAGGTAAATTCAATCATTTATATTATTGCATTTGCAGGAAACAAACAAAAAATCACAGCTTAATGCATAGAAGATCAAATATTTCTTTCGTTATAGGATATCGTAATTACTATACAGTTCAATATGAGGAAATTGATTAGGATGTACAATAATGATAAAACTTATTTATTGATAACCACTCTATATATGTGCCGACTCTGTATTTCAATTTATTTTTATGTCGAAAAATGATTTTGAGATAACTAATAAATACATATTGTATTTACTTTCCGTTGCAGACCAACAGGTTGGTAAATATTTAGAAACAGCAAAAAATAGCACTAACAGCAAAATATAATACGACGTCATAAATGTGTTTAAATTACGTTTTGACCTAATTGACAGCAATTGCTAGAAACAATAAGAAAATCCGTGATCAACGAGTAAAAGATGTGGCGTTTGAAGAACTCTTTTGCGCTAATGTTTATTGTACTAAAACGAAGCAATGAAATTAATTAAAGTTTAAAATATTTCCTTTTAGAAAACATTTAACTGGGCGAAATATGATTAGAATATAATCAATAATTTTAAATTGATAACATATATTTACAAAATTACTAATTAATAGGTTTTAATTACGAAATTGTTTAATTTTATTGAAACAAATACTTTTTTGTTTCCACGGGATTATGCCGTCATGGGTTTTATTTTTAAAAATTGATTTAAAAATATGTTAGGCCTTATCATATTGAAACTTCATTACAGAAACATGTACAAAATATAAGTTGTTATTTTACAAAATAATAAATAGGTCTAATATTATTAATTACAATTTTAATATTATTAACATTATAATTGCCTAATAATAACAAAAAACCATATACATATTGGCAAAAACCTCAATACCACAAACAGTTTCGACCAACAACTACCAATTCATTGACAAATAACATTTTATCTTAATGCTGATACATACAGTTGAAAACTGAATTTGAAAATGACTTTAACATACACTTAAGATAACCTCTCAGTAAAGAGGAAATGCTTGTTATAAATAACCGTCATTTTTCCAAACTGGAAAATCTTCGGGATGGTACGTTTATCTTCGGTAATTGAAAAGAAAATTATCTCAGAATGTGAAATGCATATTTTGTTAAATCCCAAACATATTAAAAATGATCTACAAAGATATTAATATTATTTTACGTTATGATACTATAAAATCAACGCCATAGAAAAAGAGTTTTAATCATATTATTCGGTAAATCATTTGTGTTTGAATTTTTCGTTGAAACACTTCATTAGATCTAATGCATCAAACATTTTCACATGACGGTAGTTTAAAAGTAAACTAAACAAGTGGAAAATTGAGTCAGAGCTGCGATCTAGCGGTGCAATTTATTAGTTACTTAAAACCTCGAGGCCGCCAGTATTTATGAGAAGCATTTGTCTCTTCACCTCATGCTTGGGAAATCTTGTCTCTGCGCATGCGAAGTTTACAGTGTTTTACCACACATGACCCTAAGTCGCTTCGACCCCATGCATACTCCATAGGGAGTTTTGTTCATAGTAAGGTAAGATGGCCGACAATTACTCTCTTTATGGGTTATAACCCTTGGTGGGTTAGGCTAGTTGTATGTACTCTCCCTTGGCCTGGATATGTGGGAAGGATTAGTGCTCATGTAGCTATAGTTGCAACTTTATTGAGAAACAGACAGATTTCTAAGGGTTACGCTTAAAATATAAATGTGGTTATACAAATATAAACATCTTAGTATCGTGAGAGACGAGTAATGTCTGAAGATAAAGCTAAACATAGCTCAAAGTTGGAGAAAAACGCAGAATAAAAACACTTCCTTTAAAAAAAAGAGAATATGAAATTAGCTGAAAGATAGAGTAAATGGTGATATAATAATGCAAAACGATAAACAACCAGGAGAAAATTTTATTACAGATTATCCCATAAAACATGTCCCACCCTTATTAGCACGATTTTATGTAATGTTAAACAGCCACAAGTCCTAAATACTATTGCAAACTTGAAGTGAAATTATTTGCTAAAAGTTGGTAGGCAAATAAATATTAAAATCAAATTAAATCAATTTAGTCCTTCTTCTTCAAATATTGTTTAAATGTTTTAAGTAATAGATCTGTTACATAATCCGGCACAGCTGACAAACACTTAATATTTACCTTTTCCCTACTACAAAAATACGAAACAGCAACAAATTGGATAGTTTAAGAAAAAAATACGAGAAAACCCATTTTAAATTCAACATCAGGTAAGTTTCAAGGCTAGCAACCACTGGTCGTTCAGAGGAGGTTTTGTAACGCCAGTGCCTTTTAACTGCAAAATCACAGGGTAATAAAATTCTAAGTTGAAATTGAACGTTTAAAATATTTTAAGGTTTAAATTATTTTAAGTATAAAATAATTCCATACATTTTATTAAATTAGTATATTTAGTAAACCCTAATTGTAATAAATACATTATCTGCTAATATCCCGAGTATAATTTAAGGACTTATTGAAGAGAAAGTCATTTTATTTCATTTCTTCTTTCTCTTTTTCTTGTAACCACTATTTGGTTAGTTATAGTTACATTGTAGTAAATATGTTCGTTCATATTACAAATTTGATCATTCCAATCACAAACCTTATGCAATAATCTAGAAAAATCAAAAACCAGAGAATACTTTTTAAAACATTTTTTATCGCCAATAATTTTATGCTAAACAGAATTCTAAAACTATTATAAATGAAATATTGAATTTTGTTCACATAAAATTGAATAAAGAGATGTACTTGTTAAGCTGAATAGAGCGATTACTAAATGGCAAATTCACTTCTAACAAACGTACGGCAGTCTCATTCGTGGAGAAAGAAGGTTCAAGGAATCCCATAAGGGACGTACAATGAGGCTTTATTAATATAATTTAACATTGTAAAGATTAATAAATAATATTCGAGCTGGCTTGTGAGTGAACTTTATAGGTTATGTTTAATATATATATATATATATATATATATATATATATATATATATATATATATATATATATATATATATATATATATATTTTAGTTAATTTCATTTGTGTATTTTCACTGAGGATGACGACAAATCAGTCGTTGAAACGCGTTTGAAATAAAAAATTGTATATTTGTGAGTTGTACCATATTTTTATTCTTTAATTATTATAAAGATTGTTTATTAAGTTTATATATAGAATTTTAATAAAATAAATTCCTAATGATAAAGGTTTACTTGTTATTGTTAACTGTTTATTAAATAACTACCACCCCTTTTGCACCCTTTATAAATATTTAGATTCGGCATTGAATACATTGTCCGCATCTTCGAAACCCTCTTCTCACATACAGTTGTATATTACAACCTTGCAAATAGGCCTATAACTCAATTAGCTGTATTTTATTCCGGAATATTTGCAGAAGCTCCTGAACATGTCTATATGATTTGTTGGTGAAAAACGTTAAACCACGTGTATAGTTGTGTGTGTGTGTGTGTGTGTGTGTGTGTGTGTGTGTATGTATATGCATATATTATACTAAGAAACGTTATTAGTATATAAAGAATCAATATACTACTGACACACAATAATTAGGTCTCAGCTTTGCCATATTCACAGCAGTAATGCAGCGTTGCCTAACTGTCAACACTTTTCTGCAATGCATCATGTTCAAATTATGTTCCCACCTGGTACCTCAATCATTAGCCTTAGTAGACACCTTTACAACCAAACCTAACCTTCGACAAAACTAACCTGCTTCCTATACCTAGAGAGTAGACACCTTTACAACCAAACCTAACCTTCGACAAAACTAACCTGCTTCCTATACCTAGAGAGTAGACACCTTTACAACCAAACCTAACCTTCGACAAAACTAACCTGCTTCCTATACCTAGAGAGTAGACACCTTAACAACCAAACCTAACATTCGACAAAACTAACCTGCTTGCTATACCTAGAGAGTAGAAACCTTTACAACCAAACCTAACCTTCGACAAAACTAACCTGCTTCCTATACCTAGAGAGTAGACACCTTTACAACCAAACCTAACCTTCAACAAAACTAATCTGCTTACTATACCTAGAGAGTAGACACCTTTACAACCAAACCTAGCCTTCGACAAAACTAACCTGCTTCCTATACCTAGAAAGTAGACACCTTTACAACCAAACCTAACCTTCGACAAAACTAACCTGCTTACTATACCTAGAGAGTAGACACCTTTACAACCAAACCTAACCTTCGACAAAACTAACCTGCTTCCTATACCTAGAGAGTAGACACCTTTACAACCAAACCTAACCTTCGACAAAACTAACCTGCTTACTATACCTAGAGAGTAGACACCTTTACAACCAAACCTAACCTTCGACAAAACTAACCTGCTTCCTATACCTAGAGAGTAGACACCTTTACAACCAAACCTAACCTTCGACAAAACTAACCTGCTTCCTATACCTAGACAGTAGACACCTTTACAACCAAACCTAACCTTCGACAAAACTAACCTGCTTCCTATACCTAGACAGTAGACACCTTTACAACCAAACCTAACCTTCGACAAAACTAACCTGCTTCCTATACCTAGAGAGTAGACACCTTTAAACCAAACCTAACTTTCGACAAAACTAACCTGCTTCCTATACCTAGAGAGTAGACACCTTTACAACCAAACCTAACCTTCGACAAAACTAATCTGCTTCCTATACCTAGAGAGTAGACACCTTTACAACCAAACCTAACCTTCGACAAAACTAATCTGCTTCCTATACCTAGAGAGTAGACACCTTTACAACCAAACCTAACCTTCGACAAAACTAACCTGCTTCCTATACCTAGAGAGTAGACACCTTTACAACCAAACCTAACCTTCGACAAAACTAACCTGCTTCCTATACCTAGAGAGTAGACACCTTTACAACCAAACCTAACCTTCGACAAAACTAACCTGCTTCCTATACCTAGAGAGTAGACACCTTTACAACCAAACCTAACCTTCGACAAAACTAACCTGCTTCCTATACCTAGAGAGTAGACACCTTTACAACCAAACCTAACCTTCGACAAAACTAACCTGCTCCCTATACCTAGAGAGTAGACACCTTTACAACCAAACCTAACCTTCGACAAAACTAATCTGCTTCCTATACCTAGAGCGAGAGAGAGAGAGAGAGAGAGAGAGTGTGTGTGTGTGTGATATTTGTCTTTTACATTTTATTATAAAACTCTCATTTTTCATGCTTATCAGTGTTAATATTACTTGTTTGCTTTAAAACTCTATAATTAGTTGTGCAAGTGGCTTTATAACTATATTTCACCATGATTTATTTTTACTCTTGACTCCTAGAAGGTAAATAGCATTTCTTTTTTGAAACTATACAATTGTAAATATTATGTCAATATATAAGATATTATTATAATCTGATATTCTTGTTACATGTTACCAATGATTAGGCCTATGTTCGATATATAAAACCGTCGTCTATCATTTATTGTGAGAAATATTTTTAAAATACCATCTTTCGTCTCATCAGTTGTTTGTTGCTATATTCCTGACATTTTACTACACAATGGTTAACAGTTTTAGTACTCCTTTTTGTACTTCTAAAGATGTTTACTTTGTAACCGAAATGTACAATGAAGTATTAGATTTTATTGTGGTTATGGTATTTTTGTTTATAGTTTAGTTAACTCATATTGCACAGTTGCTTATTTTATAATAATTTCAACGTTTAATAATTTAAAAATAAAACTTTACTACAAGCAGATAATAAAATAAGAAGGGGCTTTTTAGTCAGTTAAAACCTTCCTCAGCACAAAAACCTAGTCGTGGAAAAAGTGTATGAACTTGTATTTAGGTAATTCCAAGAATATCTAAATTAGTGAATATTTTGTGACGCAATGTAGGAAAGAAGCATTCAATACTTGCGTTGGGTCTGGAAACATGGCGGGGATTAGAAGGGGCTCCTAATAAATACAAGTAAGACGAACGACATGGCAAGACCGGGATGCCGTTTAATATTACCCTTTGAATCCCGCCCTTCATAGTGGAATTAGATTTAAGCCGGGGTGACAATGTAAACAGCTCCAGATACGCTGGTTCTGTTTGTTGCTGGGTGTAACCTACAAAACCGATCGACTATAAAAAGAGGACGATTCGAAGGTCGCTACAGCAGCGCTCTTATTAGATACGGGTTTTTTTTAACTAGTGGGGTGTAATAGGGAAACTTTGGTGTTCAATTGTAAACTACAAATAAATTAAAAGGCACTAAACGTTGTATAGGAAATTAGTATTTGGATATTACTCAAATGTAGAATATATGGATGCTAATAAAATATTGAGTGTTATTAAAATATTTTTATAGTATTGAATATTACTAAAGTACTGTGTTGAATATTGTAATATGAATAAATATAGAATAATTGAATATTTGAATAATATCGA
The DNA here is from genome assembly GCA_036971475.1 of Prosapia bicincta. NCBI lineage: Eukaryota > Metazoa > Arthropoda > Insecta > Hemiptera > Cercopidae > Prosapia > Prosapia bicincta. The sequence goes on along the minus strand of JBAIZL010000005.1, from coordinate 72,649,837 downwards.
AATATTTAACAATATTGAATAATTAAATATTTCAATATTATTCAAATATTAGTGTTTTTAATGTTTATAAAACAGTAATTAATTTTGAGTAATCAAGTAATTCAATATTACTAAACTATATTCTAGTGTTTAAATATTAATAAAATATTTCATAATATTGTAAAATTAAATATTACACCATTAATAAATATAGCATGTTTGAATATTAATTTACTATTGCAAATTTTATTATTGAAATATTACTAAAATATTAACCAATATTGAATAATTGCATGTTGAGGTATTATTAAAAAGATAAATAATACTGATTAATTGGATATGTCAATTTTACTAAAATATTGAATAATTGAATATTAATAAAACTATAATGATATTGAATATATGCGTAATATTAAAATATTAAATATCCTTGAATAATTTTGTTTTGAATATTAATTAAATAATATTTACATTGATTATTTGTCATGTATAGGTAAATTAAATATTTATAAAACGTTATATATATATATATATATATATATAATATATTATATATAAACGTTATATATATATATATAACGTTTTGTAAATATTTAATTTCAACAAATTATCTAAGGACTTTCTTAACTATAAACAAAATTAATTAACTAATTGATAATGAACCTATTTTGGTATCTTATAGCTATTATTTTATTTAAGTTATTCATAGTTAATCTTGATTTAGAGATCTTTAATAAGGATATCTTATATGATGTCTTATAGAGATCGATGTTTACATATTTATAAATATAAAAAATCTAATGGAAGTAGTCTAGTGTGGTTAATAAAAGAAAATGAACACAATGTTTTCGGAAAAGTTAATACAACCACCACACTGGTGCAACTACTTCCCAAAGGTCGTTTAACAAGTTTATTATTTGGATTTATATCGATATCTACACAGTTGGGTTAATGTTAAATGGTATAATGTTGACGGATTTGTAAGGACAGTCATCCCTTACGATTTAATTCTTTAAAAAAATGAAAATGAGTAATTCTTTTTTGATAATGTTCGATAAAATTATTACTGGTAGTTGTATTATTTAGTTAGATTGTGTTTTAAATTTAGAAATTATTTTTCTACTGTCGATATACTATTGAGAACTAACGAAGAAATGTTTTCAGTTCCACTATGAGGGGCTCCTCATCTTATGGTGTCCTTAAACCCGAGTCCCTGTATCAGAAAATGTAGTTACTTGGCGAGACGGTGGACATCATGTTCGCCTTCGAATTACTAAGTTCCGGCTCGTCAGGGAGAAAAGTCGTTATATTCCTCAAAATGGTTATTATCTCCCTTAAACCGCTTTACACGCTGTTCGGTTAAACCACCCTTTCCCCACAGTTTTCCCTTGTTTCCAGTTCTAGAGTACTAATATTTCCTCCCTATGATCCTACTTACTTATACCTACTTTTCATTGGGATTTCTTACGAGGGATGTAGGAAGTAGATCACTTTTATAACCCCGATATAGACCACTTCTATTTCAGGTTCTCGACGCTGCATATTTTACGCAATGACCTTCTTATGTCCTCTACAAGAGGTGTTATACACTTACAGTCCTTCCTATCTCGCTGTAGAAGAAAGATTGATTACTTTGACAAAAATCCCTTCTGCTGTAGCTAAACATTTCTCCATTTCACTCTACTACCTTTCTCACAGAAGCAATAAGTCAATAACTGAATTCTGTTAATACTGTAATATATTCCAAAATCGTCAGTTATCTGTTTCTCCCGTTCTTCTCTCACTCGTCGTCTCTAACTGTTTTTTTTTGTGGTGGTGCCCTGAAGGGTGACTGGAAACACAAGCATAACTATTCTGAACCCCTTTTTGTCACACACTCAATGTGTGAAGACAACCTTGTACTGAACGTGCTGACACCAAATGTCGTATAGCCTATCTCTTAAGGAGCACTATGTCTGAAATCTTTTATAAAGCAAAACGATCTTTAATAACTAATAAAACAGATATGGTGAAATCATTTTATTGAATATAAATATCATAATTACATATTAATTAAACCTTATAGTTTAATTAAATACTTAGTAGACAATCTAATATATAATTTTTTGATATAATCTTGAACCCTATAAACTATGAAAAAAAGAAAAAATCTACTCTTCCTTATAAACATCTTGTTTTCACTTTTAATCGTTAATAAAATACTTTTTATTCATAAACTCAAATTCAAATACATTTTATAAAATTTGTAGTGGTTGATGCTTAATTTTAATGTTTAAAAAAATATAATAATCCATTAATTAATTTTAGTTTTATATGGGAAACAAACTCTTCACAAAAGGGGCTAGGTATGGAATGTACATATTTCGTTCCATTTGGCTTAAAGTAATTCGTTATATATATATATATATATATATATATACCTATGTATAAAATGAAGATGAGTTATTAATAACTTCAATTGTTAACATATGATTCCATGAAAGAGTCAATTTTATATTATACGTTATGTGGCAGAACATCTGTTTAAACGCAAGGGTTATGTTAATTTATTTATAATTATTTACCAAGGAGTAACTAAATTGATTTTTTTTCCTTTTACCTTAGTGGGATATTAATTTAAAATTTGTTGTATATATTAAGTGCTAAAATCACATGAGTTTTACAAAATTATTTTTAATAAAATATATCGTTACGTAAATATTGTCACTATATAAACATGTTATTCGTATACATATACGAAAACAATATCGCCATCGTAGCGGTTATATTTCCCTATATTAAGTCGGCCTTTAGCTGTTGTGCCTCATTATTAACTCCCGAAACTTTCGGGTGATGCAAACTTGTCCTTCCGTTTGAACCACAAATACATATCGAGGTTTAGCCACATTCTGGACTAACAAGGCTCTTGTAAACACCATAATGCGATCACACAACCAGCTTTACACTACACAGAGATACGTGCGCCAGGATAAAAAAGCAATCTACTTTATTTCAGCGCTTCTCTCTGACGTCATCTTCTTACAATGAAAACGTCTTTCTGTAAGGTTACTTTGAAATATTCCTTTAAGTGTACCGAGAAGGGTATGTTTTCACTGGCTTTACTTTTATCAACGTTAGTCAAGAAAAGGTGTGTTGATCAAGGAAAAACCCATCAGTCTTGATTAAAATTCTATTAAATTTATAAAACTAATGCAGTTAGAAAGTAGAAAAATGTATTCTAACTGGTAACACACTGACATGAATACGTATTAGCAATAGCTATTAGACAAAAAAAATTTCCTAAAAGTAGAAAACATCTATGTTGTGCATAACTTCTTTTCTATTCACTGTTCATATCTCCTACTCTTTTACTGTAACTTTTTATTCAATTACTCCTATTATCTCACTTTCTCCTTATATATCTGATACATATATTCAATCGTTAACCAAATGAATCACTCCAATCACTCGTTTATTCATCCAATCACGATCGAATACAATTTTTTTAAAACTGTAGTCGATGACAATTGATATTGATGCAATTTTTTAAAAATATTTATTCAATAGTTAAATTATGAAAATTTGTAGAGTCTAAACTGGACTCGAAAAGAATATTTTATGAATATCTTCATGTTTAGACAGGTATATGTTCATCTAGACAGGTACATGTTCAAAGCTTAGCGCTTATGGCACTGAACCAACATTCTCATTGCAAGAAATATATTTCTCATAGAGTTATATGAATTATTTTTGCCGCCATCTGGTTTTCCTTGAAGACTTTATTGTACAACCTTAAATTGTTGCCATGGTTACCTCACAGTATCATAAATAATACTCTATGATTGATAATTAGAGAAAAGAAGAAATAAACAAACTGGATTAACGGTATCAAACCCTGCTTCACAAACGGACAATGTGAAAAGAAAGCGAAAAGAAACTACAACACAATGCAAGTAACGAAACAAAGAAAGTGTATAAATAGTAACAAATAAAAATAACAGTCCAACATCATATATAGACAGGAAAATGGAAAATAGATGGAAATTCGTTTTCTACTTCGCCTCTTTTTATTGTGATTCTGACATATCTATATGAATATTTATATTAATTCTAATTCTAAATATAAAAAAAAACTAGAACAAAATTTGTATTGGTTGTCTTAAGTAAGAATTGACTTTTTTTTTTTTATATTACTTGTTTTTTCTGATAAATAAAAACATTATTCACTAAAACAAAAAAATCGTTGTTGGAAATAAACCGTATTTTATAATTTGTAGTTATATTGTTTTTAATATGGCTTTAATGAAAATGTACGGTACATTATTTGTTAGGTTGCGCATTACTTATTTATAGGTTTCATAATACATACTCTTCAGATATTAAATTTCTATTGAACTCTCTAAATAGTTAAACCTAACCGCTTATTCTAAATAGTTCTGTAAAACATCCCTGTATTGGAATTTAAGATTTAATAGAGGTCTTTAAATTTAAATTTTACTTGTGAAATGTAAAATATAAAATCTTAACCAAATGATTCCATAAGTTGTTCTATGAAAATTCCTTGTACTCATACACTAACATGGTCTCGGTATAAAATAAACAACCGTAAAGGAAATCATTCCTCAAAAAACCCTGCATTTCCGCCAGCGCAGGTTATATTAAAAAGCAGAACTCCAGTGTTTTCATAAAACGGATGCAATATCGGGTGTCGCGAGAAGCTGCCATACAGCCGGCACTTTGCAATATGCTGTACGTCGCGGTAAAACAGCTCCTCACGCCAATCTTATTACCCGTGTGACGTCACAACGCACTCCACACGCAGATGTTGAGCCACACTCGATCGGCTTATTTTAGATGCCGTAACGTAAATTTATTTTTGCGTTACGCGTTACGAGCGTCTCCAGTTACAGTATGAGTAGAATTAAGTCTAAATAAAATTTACATGTCGGATATTTTGAAATTGCTTTAGTTTTCAAATTAGGAATATTAATGAATAAGTATAATAATAATAATAAGTAATATTAATGATAAGTAATTGATAATATTAATTATAATATTAATGATAAGTATACGTATAGGATTTATTATAGAATTCTAAAGTCCATTGGTTTCAAGATAAATATATAAAAAGATTTATTTTCACAAGATTTTATAGAAATATTCTTAAAAGTTATTTTTATTTTTAAGTTAAACATGTTAACTTAACTTATGCCTGAGGTCTACGTTTTAAAGATTGAAGATTGAAGGAGACTCCATGTTTGTAGAGCTTATAACCTTGCTTGTAAATGTTAACATTATCAGCAACTATAGCAATAAAGTCTAGAATCGTTTATTTGGAGCATTCAACCTATAATTTCCTACAGCAACACCGTGTTGTAGATTTGAATGTTGGACATAGAAAACTATTATTATTCAGGAAAATGTCTTTCGTTTCAATACAATAATAATGTAATATAAATTGTAACTATTAAAATTATTTAGAAAATAACTATAATGTTTTAGCAACTGAAAAAAAAAATTTACACAGCTTGTACAAAACGTGATTTGTTGAGTTTTAAATTAATCACTTAAACAATAGTTTATGACTAACTATAAATTTAGTAAATTAGGCAAAACTTACTGATACAGATCGTTTTCGATCGCCGATCTTCATCAATGTCCTCGGCTTGGAGGTGTTGGGTCAAGCGGTGACGGTTTTAAAGGTAGGATATCGATAGTATCAAAGATTATGTGTGATTTGTATTGTGTTTGTTCGTTTAATATAATTGTACTTTGTGTTTTTGTGTGTCTGTAAATTTCATATTTTTCGAGTGTGTTGAGATGTGGTCCTTTTTTATTGATGTGTAGGATTTCTAGGTTATGTTAAATGTCTGCGTATTTAAACTTCGGATAGTCATAAACTATTGTTTAAGTGATTAATAAGATTCACCGAACGTAATGTACTACAAAATTCAAGAGTTTTAAATGTTTCTCAGTTTACATCTAACGCAAAATACATATGGAATACAAATTTTGGGCTAAAATTATTACTTCAAGTAAAATATTTAAAAGATTCAAACTTATTGCTTGTACGAGCGTTGACTGTTTGTGTGTGTGTGTGTGACGGGATGCGCGTTAATAAGTGAGTGTGTTTCTGTGTATTTTATAATGAAAATATCAATTTTTATTTATTTTGAAATTGTTTTTGGAAGGAAAAGCTTACTCCCTCAAAACTCCTCCCTCAAAAAATTTTTCCTCCCTATTATTTATTTTTTATGATCACATAGCAAGAACAGCTTTCCATATAAATTACACATTGGGGCAAGTGTAACAATATAGGGCAATTTGTATATAAAATTAGGAATTTCACTTTTGTATATTTACACTTTAAATATTACTTTTGACCACCAATAACTCGCTTTGTTGTGATTGTCCAATAAATGTAACTATGAAAAACGTTTCTTTTTGTGGTACGAACTTTTTACAAATATGGGTTTATTTATAGAATACAATACTCTACACCTAAGCTATAGTAAAAAAGTAACTTTCAATGTAGGGACGTTCTGGAAATATATGAGTGCACAGAAAACGAAAAGATTGATCCAAAATGATTCCTCAAATATTCTTGGGAAATATGTTTAAAAAAATGATATACAGTGAAATCTGTTTTAGACGGACCCTGTGTTAGGCGGAATCCCGTCTATCGCGGAAAACTTTAAAAGTCTGCCTATTTAATTTACCTGGTTAATAACCCCCATAAGCCGGAAACTGTCTAACGCGGAAGCGAAATAAGCAAAAGGATGAGTGATACGTATTTACTACGTCTTAGTTCTGCATAAGCCGGAAAATCTGATCATATACATGCTGTAAAATAAGAAGTTACAATGACTTCCGTTTAGATAAAATACAGTTTATAATATATTTTTTTACCATAACAAAATTCACAGATAGGTCTGCTTAATTATAACGGATCGTATTTATTTCTGAGAACTCTGTAACAATGTTAAGAATTGCTGATATGCCCAAGATAACGCAATGGTACACAAACATCCATAATTCAGGCTATGTGTCAGCACTCGTTTCCTTCAAGATAACGCAACGAATGGTTTACAAACATCCACGGTCAGACATATTGATTGACATATTGAAAGGCGAGGGACCGCTTCATTCTCAAAGGCGAAAAACATGAGCAAATAAAAGACAAAGAAGAAACTGAAGACGGACCAGTCGTAGAAAACAAAATAAAAACATTTGGCGAGGCTTTAATAGAAATGTGTGAGTTAGAAGATTTCGCGATACGTATTAACAGCCCGGAAATTCATCACCATTTGTTACAACTAAAACACAAACAAGTAAAACTAACTTTTTAAAACAAAAGTCAATGCTAGATTTTTTCAAGCCTACTTGATTTTCTTTTATTTTAACGTAAGCCTACTATGTACAGTATTTAGCCTAAATACAGTAAGAGGAAAATATAGTTTTTAATAAATTGCATCATTAATTCATAAATTTGTTTGACAAGTGTATAAGTGTTTTAGTTTTATAGTTTTAGTGTTTTCTATTAAAAATGTTTTGTGGAGAAGGATAAATCGATGCTGCATTAGAAGGTAAGATTTTATATTATGTAATGTAGGTTTTAACATTTTCTGTAGTGTGCATAGCCAACACCACCTAGAAAACAAGGTTTGTGAGTTGTGACGTCACAGGGCACAGGCTACGGGCTGTCATTAGGCAATCAAGATAACATATATTTCTGTTGAATTACATTTATTTAGACGTTAAAATGTGATAGTTTTCTTGTGATTTAAATACACTTGCTTTATATGTTGAAGTGTTATCTCTGTAGGAAATAAACAGTCAGTACTTAATCCGAAAAAAATAATTAAATTAAATACTGTATTAGAACAAATGTAGACACGATGACAATTAATTGTCCGTTATCTATGAGGTGTTGGTACAGCGCCATATAGCTAATCAGTAGAAATAATAGTCTTACAGCTAAGAATCCCCACGACCTACCCTCACCCCAACCCTAAAAATAAAATCGGCAAACGTTTCGTGATGTTACCATCATATAGTACATTACTACTGTATAAGCAAGAAACCTGTCTTAGACGGAAAAAATGCCGGTCTCAATGGATTCCGGCTTAAACAGGTTTCACTGTATACACATTAGAGTTTAGAATACCTGAGTTCCGATTTTTCGAGGCTCCGTTAAATTCGAGCCTATTTCTAGTTCAGACTATTTTATCTAATTAAAAGGAAATTCAAATTATTAAATGTTGGACAATGCATCATAACATCTTGATGAAGATCATCTACGGTCTGATGTAATCCGTACTTTATACCTTCCCGCAAACGGCAGGAGCCTAACCCGGTCGATGGATCAGGGTGTTCTAGAATGTTGGACAATGCATCATAACGTCTTGATGAAGATCATCTACTGTCTGATGTAATCCGTACTTTATACTTTCCCGCAAACGGCAGGAGCCTAACCCGGTCGATGGATCAGGGTGTTCTGGAATGTTGGACAATGCATCATAACATCTTGATGAAGATCATCTACGGTCTGATGTAATCCGTACTTTATACTTTCCCGCAAACGGCAGGAGCCTAACCCGGTCGATGGATCAGGGTGTTCTGGAATGTTGGACAATGCATCATAACATCTTGATGAAGATCATCTACGGTCTGATGTAATCCGTACTTTATACCTTCCCGCAAACGGCAGGAGCCTAACCCGGTCGATGGATCAGGGTGTTCTGGAATGTTGGAAAAAATACAGACTTTACATTTTACAATGTCTCTTGACTGAAGGGGAAGAAAGCATTGCAGGGTTTCTAAAAAATGCAGATAAGAATATTGTACACTGTAGTGGAATTATGGAACAAAATAAAATAAGAAATATTAAGTAAGTCCTGGAATAAAATCCTGAGCTATAATAAAACTGTTGACTTTCTCATTGATCTACAAGATGAATCAGATTTGGCATTTCTTATCAAAAAGTTTACAGGTTGTAAAGAGGTTTACGTTACGGCCAACGTCAACGTATGAGCAAGGACGAGTGTAAGTAACGATAAGACATGTTACGACTATTGAAATGGTACAAGAAACTTCTGAAGGCAGTGATGACGAGAATAAAAATTTTGACCGAGACAGTTCTAGAAGGGAACATTAGTCACGGTGAAAGAAGAACAGCCTGGGAAAATGCAATGCGCTATAATTTAGTCGAATAACAAGCCCCACGCAAACAGATGTGCTTCTGCTAGGACGTCTACGCGTCACCACAGCTCGAAACAATTTTCTAAGCTGACGCATAAGACACTTAATAACCTTTTCCATGTAGCAAAGATGATGAACAAAGTAAGCCAAATCAACATTAATTTATGTTGCTACTGTAATCAATAATGTTCTATAAACGGATTTCTTGCACTCTTAAATAATTATAGTATTAGGGTGCATTAGAACCGCTATTTTTTCAATGTACAGGAAAGTATTTCTGTCTAATCCAAGTTTTCAGTAAACTGAAGAAGCTTCGGTCCCATCTACCTAGAATTATTGAGAGTCCACCGTGTTTAAATATATATATGCTGATACGTATTCCTTCACGGATGGTAAATATGATGAATAGTTACTATCTATAGTGCATCCATTCATTTTGCATTGCATAAAATCCCAGTTGCATTGTTTCGCTAGAATATCATCTAGAATTGACGAGATGAAACCTACAACAGTTGACCCGAACTTCAACTGTTGTTGGGTTCACCTTGTCAATGCTAGATGAGAATCTAGCGAAACGTCAGAACTGCGATTTTATGCACTGCAGAATCAACTAAAGTTCTCCGGATAATACCTATTCATCATCATCATCATATATATATACATACACATATGTTACACTTATGATTTATATACTTTATATTTATTATTTAAGAATATTATTCAAGTGCCTTAATCAAAAGGACTTAATGAATTGCTTATGTACCAAGAGTCGTAAATATTTTAATCTTAAATACAATTATTTTATTTGAATACAATTTATTTATATTTAAATTAAAATTGAAACAAAAGTTAGAAAAAGAAATATAATTCGTGATTCCAGATAATAATATAATATATGCCATATAATGATACGAAAATTTAAAAATTAAATATTTCAATTAAAAACATTACAAGCAATGCTTTTTAAATGTGTAAAACATTTACTATGAAGGTAAGTTTTATTAAAAATAAATTTGTAAACGGCAATAGACTATCTACGAGCATTAAATATATCTATAAATCCTAAAAGCTGATATTACCTCTAGTTAAATGGATTGTTTAAATACGGTCAAGATGGATTACCGCCTATACTCGTGTTCTACGCCCCGCAAACAGGCGATAAATTCTACTGGATTCCAATAAAGGGTTTTCATTTCCTAACGGTTTTGTACTTTGCTTAACATTTATTGCGGAATTCACTGAAAAAGCGTTATTGGTGAATCTATGGCCTTTCCTAAACACATTTTCAATTTTTAATCTTACAATAATGGACCTTTTTGAAAACCGTATATAATCGAATACGGTGAAGTATTGCACGATTTTGTTCATATTTTATTATCTGTAAGAGTGAAATTGGAATTGTTGGATCAGCTATGATTGCTATATTGCTCCCTGGCGATTTTGAATACCTTAATGAACTGTTAGCATTAGTTTCGATTGCTCTGTTTCTCTTTGAAGACTTTGAAGCCTTTAATGCATTGTTAGCATTAGTAACGACTGTTTTGTTACTCTCTGGTGACTTTGAAGACTTTAATGAGTTCTTAGCATTAGTTTCGATTACTCTGTTTCTCTTTGATGACTTTGAAGCCTTTAATGCATTGTTAGCATTAGTAACGATTGTTTTGTTACTCTCTGGTGACTTTGAAGACTTTAATGAGTTCTTAGCATGAGTTACGATTGCTATGTTGCTCTGTGATGACTTTGAAGACTTTAATAAATCGTTAGCATTAGCAACTATTGCTTTGTTAATCTCTGGTGATTTTGAAGACTTTAATGAGTTCTTAGCATTAGTTACGTTTGCTATGTTGCTCTGTGGTGACTTTGAAGACTTTAATGAATCGTTAGCATTAGCAACTATTGCTTTGTTAATCTCTGGTGATTTTGAAGACTTTAATGAGTTCTTAGCATGAGTTACGATTGCTATGTTGCTCTGTGATGACTTTGAAGATTTTAATAAATCGTTAGCATTAGCAACTATTGCTTTGTTAATCTCTGGTGATTTTGAAGACTTTAATGAGTTCTTAGCATTAGTTACGTTTGCTATGTTGCTCTGTGGTGACTTTGAAGACTTTAATGAATTGTTAACTTTAATTACGATTTCTATGTTGCTCTCTGGCGACTTCGAAGACTCTATTGAATAGATACCATTATCTACGATTGTTATGTTGCTCTCTGGCGACTTTGAAGACTTTAATGAGTTCTTAGCATTAGTTACGATTGCTATGTTGCTCTGTGGTGACTTTGAAGACTTTAATGAATTGTTAACTTTAATTACGATTTCTATGTTGCTATCTGGCGACTTTGAAGAATCTTTTGAATAGATAACATTATATACGATTGTTATGTTGCTCTTTGGCAACTTTGAAGACATTATTGAGTTCTTAGCATTAGTTATGATTGCTATGTTGCTCTGTGGTGACTTTGAAGACTTTAATGAGTTCTTAGCATTAGTTATGATTGCTATGTTGCTCTGTGGTGACTTTGAAGACTTTAATGAATTGTTAACTTTAATTATGATTTCTATGTTGCTCTCTGGCGACTTTGAAGACTCTATTGAATAGATACCATTATCTACGATTGTTATGTTGCTCTCTGGCGACTTTGAAGACTTTAATGAGTTCTTAGCATTAGTTACGATTGCTATGTTGCTCTGTGGTGACTTTGAAGACTTTAATGAATTCTTAACTTTAATTACGATTTCTATGTTGCTATCTGGTGACTTTGAAGAATCTTTTGAATAGATAACATTATATACGATTGTTATGTTGCTCTCTGGCAACTTTGAAGACATTATTGAGTTCTTAGCATTAGTTATGATTGCTATGTTGCTCTGTGGTGACTTTGATGACTTTAATGAATTCTTAACTTTAATTACGATTTCTATGTTGGTATCTGGCGACTTTGAAGAATCTTTTGAATAGATAACATTATATACTATTGTTATGTTGCTCTCTGGCAACTTTGAAGACATTATTGAGTTCTTAGCATTAGTTATGATTGCTATGTTGCTCTGTGGTGACTTTGAAGACTTTAATGAATTGTTAACTTTAATTACGATTTCTATGTAGCTCTCTGGCGACTTTGAAAACTCTATTGAATAGATAACATTATCTACGATTGCTATTTTGATCTCTGGCAACGTTGAAGGCTTTAATAAACTGTTAGCACTATCTACAATTGTAATGCTGCTCTCTATCGGGATTGAAAACTTTAATGCCAAGTGTTTCACCTCAAATTCTTAACCATATAATCTGAATAAATTATGTGCGACTCCAATTGATCGATATCCTATGAGAGTAATTATGAAAAAAATATACACTGATAATGATAAAATGAGGGTAAAACACATACGGAGATTTGACAGAAATGAAATTACCTAGATATTTACGCTTCCAAAAAAGGTAGACGGAATTACAATCTTAAATTTTGTCTATTGAACTTAAATGTAATTTTTATGCAGAACCGATTGTGCATAATCAATATTCAGAGGAAGGTATCGACACATACGTAAAACATACGGTAAAAAGATCCCTATATAGTAGGCACACATTGCTTATACCTACTAAATCTGCTTCCAAATGCCTTCCTTATTTCATACACATAGGACGTTTTGCCCTTACTGTAAGCAAATCGATTTACTCTCAATATTTATCCCAGACGTTCACTAGATCAAAGATCTTGAGGTGATCCACCAAAAAGACATTAGGGAGGTATATGGAATTCGATTAACTAAATAGTGATTTTGAATTATTAAAGGAAAAGAACAATAACATGATTTTATGATAACTCATTTAAACTATTATTACGAGTAGTTATTGTAATTATAGTATGTTATATTATTATAATATATCCTAATACTTCAAATTATAATACTTTGAATGCTTCTATAAGATCTGACATGGTTGTATATATTGTTATACTTACAACAATTGCAATAGTATGTCGCTAGCATACAATTTGTTATATTATTATACTTTTCTACAATGTTTCTTTTGCGTACGTTTAGATTTGGCTAAAAAGATGTTTTTTTTTAAAGTCGACGTCTTAAATGGTTTGATCCCTCCCCCTTTGTTTGTTTATAACTTTGAAAGCATAACAGATTTTGAAAGTTGTTTTGGTTCCCTCTACACTCACATATCTTGTTTGTTATCTGTGTTCAAATTAGGTTTTTATTCTGAAAGTTATTTTTTATGTCCGTTTTTATCATTCTAGCTTTAACTTCCTGAAAGTGCTTACCAACATAAAAATATAAAAAAATTAAATTATTATGGAGCAAACGTCAAGTCTAAATCTAAGAAAACTATCGCAAATAAATAAAAAGAAAGGTTTATTAAAGAACTTCTATTTCATAGAGAAGATAAATAATGATGATAAATTTAAAGGTTTATATAATAATAGTTTAGACAAAAGTATCGATTAGAGTGGCGGGCCCTAGCGATAACCCTCGACATTTGCCGCTCGGGAAGCGATCGTTCCAGCCCCGGCCAGATAAAACTACTTCCAGGATTAGCGGCAATTGGTCCGGAAACCCAAGGTTAATGAAGCAAATTGTCTTTTAGCGAGAACGGATTTGAATGTTTATTTGACTGAAAATTTTGGAGCAGCGGAAACCATTGTCTGGAGGAAATCGAATTTCCCTTCGTGAATCAGGACCGAGAGTTAATGAAACCTTTAGAAGTATAATTTCCACTTTATACTGTTCCAAATCCAAGTATTTTACTCAAGTCAAATCTGTAGCTTTAAAATTTACCATCTACAACAAGTTTTAGTTTAGAAAATATTTAGTAATGTTATATACTGGTATTACTTTACGTCTTACTGATTATCAGCATTATAAGGCTTTCTAATCAGTTTATTTATTTAGAAGATGTATGAAACGCAAATTGTAATTATTTAGTCATGTCATAGACATAATAACTTGCTCTACATTTCGACTTTTATTGCATTTCAGTTTTTTTCAGTATATATAGTTCAAATGTTCAATTGTAAATACAGTAACATTCATCCACTCCATAAAAAACATCTTATTGAACTTGTAGTGGATGAGAATTGATATTATTAGAGTTTGTTCAATTAGTATTTCATTTATTAAAGTTAGTGACTTATTTTAGTTTCATATGGGAGAAAACTGTTCCAAAAAACGGGCAAGATATACAATATAGTTTTTTCGCCCGTTTGACTGTAAGTAAGAGATAACATATGATTTCATAAAACAGCTGATTTTACGTTATGTGGTAGAACAGCTGTTTCAACGCATAACTTATGCTCCTTGACTTACATTAAAAGAATTTATTTTTTAAAAAGTAAGGAAAGTAAAATTTTTTTTGACCTAAGTAGGAATTGATTTTTAAAAATGTTGTTTATATTACTTGTATGTAAATTTTATTTTTTAATACGTTAATGACGTTTTAACAAATAGACGTTTTCATAATATGGTATAATATGTTACATTTTACTATACTGCATTTAAAGTTCTCTTTTCTTAATACTAAAATTAAATAAACAAAAAGGTTTGAAACAAAATTTTGAATGCACAAACTCAATTAATCGTCAATGACCTTATGCAATGTTTATGAATAAACGAATTTCGAAATATAAAAATCCACTTTTTGAAACATTACCAAAGACGAACAATCGAAAACTCCAAAACAACAAAATAAGAAAGTTTCCTTAATTTTATTTAATGTCTGTTAATAACTATTCGATGTTGTTTATGTTAATGACAGATCACAGATCAATTCATGTTTATATGAAAAGGCCTACTATACGTTTTGATTTTCTATCCGAAAATCATCATCAAGAGCTAAAAATGTATTAATGTAATATTAAACCATAGTTTACAATTTATAACATTCATAAACAATACTTTTAACATAATTAAAATCAAACATTGCACCACTCTTAATAAATATTCACATTTACAAGTCAAATTATGACTCCTAGATTACCCAAATAAATATATATATATATATATATAAAAATGTTAAATTTCCCTTATATTTTCCCTACTAAAGATTCATATGAAGATGGAAAACCATTTATTTCTTTAAAAACATGAGTTAGTCGGTGATTAACCCCAACAACGTACAAAATAAGAAACAAGTACACGTAAAATAGTTTTTCAGAGGCTACAAACAAAGGCAAAAAGACAGAATTACTATTGTATTTTCTTAAAATAATTCAATTTTAAACCGTAATCACCAATGTTTATAACGTTGAAAAGTATTCCTAATTATCCTTTAAACACTTTTTAAAATCCGTACATAGAAGGACTAACGCAAACGTTTTACCAAATTAAGCAGGGTAAATCTTTATTCTTTAGGAAAGGGTTATATAAAATAATAATAATATAAATGATATTTACCCACCAAGAGTTAGTCAGTGATAAAGATTTTCCAAATTAGGTTGAAACCTAAAGCTATTTTATATATCACATTAGGCCTATATATTAAATTACTAAATTAAATTAAAAAATAAGCATAAATTAGGTTTTATATATATAAACTCTACTTATATTTAATTGTGTTATTTGCTTTTACATTAAAAATTAATTTTATAATGAAATTTATTAGTTTATGTAAGCATGGTGTTAGGTATATTAAAATCTATATATAACAGAGAGAGATCTGTATAAATAAGAAATACAGATCTGTATTTCAAAACGCTCTACTACTTCACGTATCAAGAATAAATAAATTTTATTATTTTTAAATGAAACTCGAAACACTCTATAGTAATTTGTATTCCAAAAACCATCATCAACCTGCTCATAAAAACGGGCGAGATCGTATTAATCTTGTGCAACAGGAAGATATAAAATAATAAACGCTCAGCCGCCATATTGAAACCTTGACAGGAAATAAGAAATCAAATCAATCCTTCCGGCAACCGAGGAGTCTTTCAAAATGGCGACCGTTATCGGACACCATTAATCTTGAACTTATTCTCTAAACTGCATTTCATTCGCAATCCTTTAGCTTTATATAGATGTGATGTCTTTACAGGTAAATACCCGAATAAACCAATAGGGATTATTATGAAAAGGCAAGTAAGGAGGTATAGGTGTAATGTCTATGATTTTGCTACGCGCATGAATAGAAACATTACGTACAGAATTTACACCCATTATAAACACTGATCACTATGGCGGGTAATGTTTCTGAATAGGTTAACTACCCCTTGATAATGCTGAAAATGAATGTTGACGATAAGCTTAGAGGGATTTGGTTGATGATTAACGATTTTATGAAATGTTTATAATGATAAATATATAACAAGAAGACATTGACAATTTATACATTTATGAACACATATTAATAATGTACATACGTTTATTGATCAAGATTAATTCACATAAAGCAATATGATAGAAGCTTTTGAATAATGTAACATGTGGATATCTTCAAAAGCTTCGTACATTCGTTACTACTAAACGAATATAGCCTTAGAAATATTCTTTATAAAATCTATTTGTGTAGTTACTAGTGTTTATTATATATATATATAGTATATATGTATGTATATATATATATATATATATATATATATATATATATATATATATATATATATATTTGTGTGTGTGTGTGTGTGTGTGTGTGTGTGTTTGTCTGTATGTGTGTGTGTGTGTGTGTGTGTGTGTGTGTGTGTGTGTGCGTGCGTGTGTGTGTGTGTGTGTGTGTGGGTGTGTTTGTGTGTGTGTGTGTGCGTGTATGTGTGTGTGCGTATGCGCGCGTGACGACATGTGCGAGTATGTAACAGACTCAAAACTTTCCCCTCTATCTCTCTCTCTCTATCTCTCTCTCTCTCACTCACTCACTCACTCACTCACTCACTCTATCGATATATATATATACAATATCCTTTATTGCTAAGAGTAGGCTGATAATTCAATATTTAGTTCTGTCTTAAATAAACAAAGAGATTTCGTACTTTTAAAAAATATACAAACAGTAAATTCTACAAAGAAAACAGGAACTGTAAATGTAACATTCTCACTCGGAACTGCCAGGATAGAGTTTTTGCGCTCTAGTGATTTTGTTTTTCTAGCTGCAAATCTGTCTTGTTCTCTCATATTATGAAAACATGGCTGTGAAGGTACAGCTCCTTCGCCTGAAATAACAACAATATACGTTCTGCGTCCCGTCCTGGGAAACGGGACCATCTTTCAATATGATCTCTTCTTTCGCTTCACCGTATCATATGATGCAATCAGGTTGTTCTGTGGTGAAACTTGAACTTCCAACTGCTCTTAGTTACTTACTTTCCTGCATACAGATGTCACTTGCCTTTATTTTAGTCGCATTGTCTTAAAACAAAAGCGTTTTCCTTTCCTTAGACAGTTTATACTTTGTTTCCTTCACTTTCTTCTTTTGCTACTTTAAACTTTCATTTCTAAATGTTAATAGAAACCTCCAGTCGATTTACATTCTTTCGTCACTCTAACCATTCCCATAGTGACCACTTTAATTATTTTTTTTAATCAAAAAACTATATGGTTTTACAGTTGGTCTTTTTCGTTACCATTTTTTCGTTTTACTTTACTATGTATATTAGATTTCATTTTTATCGCTTTAATTTATGTTTACCGCTTACATTAGTTTGTATTTATTTAGGTAACCACAAGAAACATGTTACGTGTGTAGAAAAATAAGTGTCGATAAGTAAGTCTAATCATGTTATTTATCTTACTTGCCATCTGGGTACACATTTAAGAGCGCATTCGAAACTTATTTGATTTATAAGGGTGAAAAAATAACCCATTTATATGCCCTCGTTGCAAAGCACGAAAGCCCTCATCAATGCAACTATCGACCGGACCAGCAAACTGCAGGAAGAAAATGGGAAAACCTTGTCACCACAGGACCTTCGACCACAGACTTACACGAGCTGTAGGCGTTGCCAAGTTCAGAATGCAAACCGGCCATGACTACCTGGCCGCCCATCTACATCGCATCGGTGTGCTCCCAAATCCGGAATGCCCTCTCTGTGGACACGATACGATGGATGCGGAGGAAATGCAATGCACTCGACCATTCCGGAGATGATGATGACCCACTTGTTCGTCTATACTGGTCAGCGCGTCACCAAATGGCTTATCAGCTAAATGTGGGCGTTTGCTAGTAAGTAAATAAGTAAGTTCATTTGTTTTAACGACAACTGTTCTACTACAAATTTCTTGTTTTTATCTAGTCTGAAATTTTTCTATAGGAAACGAAAGGATTCAAATATATTGCATACTTTTCTGTAGTAAAGTATATATTAATTTTAAAAGTACAAGAAATTAGTTGTCGAAACATCACCTGAAGTGAATAAATTGTGATTCGACACTTTTATCGTCGGTTTTTTTCCATTTCCTAAAATGCACCGGTAATGTCTTTTTATTTCATTCCTATCTACTTGCATTATCTTTTTTATTATATTTATCTATTGTAGTGCCTCAATACCGCTAGCACAAGAGACGCATGCAAGTGTTTAAATAAACTTTTACCGTTGCACAGTTCTGAAACACCTGCTTGTAACGCTGTTACGCCTATTTAAAATATACACCTTCGTGCCACTTGTTTTATTAATGAATAATGAATAGACAGGCTACATGGAAAGCCTCTTACTTATTATAAGAGCCTGTTTCTCCTCTCCGCTTCCCCTGTAAATATTCACTCATGGCCTATTTTCTATGTTGGGCTACTCCTTGTTCCTCACGCACAGTAGTTTCAGCTTTAGCGATTAAAACACACATTAACGAATAGACAGCATTTACTTTCCTTCAACCTTCTGACACTCGTTTGTTTTCAACCATTAAAATCTTTATGGAACACAATTGAAACTAAGTATGTGTGTTCCAATGCTCCAACACAACAATATATTTTAGAAAAACGTTCAATAAAATCACCAATCACTGAGACATATAAGCATGGAAGCTAAGAAAAGTAAGCTATTTGAAGTCTTAAAGGATTTTCAGGTTACACGACTTGTAAAATTAGCGACAATCGATCCGGAAACTGGAAATTAATGTAGCAAATTGTACTTTCGTCAGAGTTGATTTCGATGTTTATTTGGCTGAAAATTTCGTACGACTTTGGAGCTCCGTTGAGGCAGTGTCTCGTGATAATCGAATTTCCTTGCACGAATAGGCGGCCTGGAACTTTGTGAAGCGTGCAAGAATATAATGTTTAACTTTACCCGTTTTACGATATTTCGTGTTTCGTATTTCAATATTTTTAAAAATGTCTTTTTTTAAGAAACAAAAGGAAACACGATCGACAAACGTACAAAATAATTCAATTGTCACAAATATGGATTTCTTTCTATTGACTCTAGTATTAAACATTTTTCAAGGTGTCAAGGTGATGACATCATGGTGAACGCTAAAAACCTTACTCAGTCGGCGTTCAATCTACCTCGATTGGGTGTAGAAAAATGTATAAAAAGTCATTGAAAATATATATTTGTGACATTTGGGTTATGTTGTATGTTTGCTACTGATGTTAGTCTCGAAAGCTTACTTCTGAAGTGAATTAATTTTACACATAGGAATTTTTCTGAATTTCCACCTCTGATTAGCAGACAGAAAAAATCGGTGGCAAAACCAGTAATCTTTACGTAAAGAAGAAAGAATACTGAAAATTATTAATCACAAGTTATAGGCCTACCTTTATTTCACCTCCCTTTAAAAGCCAAGACTAGTCAAAGATGTCAAAAACGCCAGAACGTTTTGTAACTTAGCCAAAATAAGTAAACTTATGTAGCCTATACACTTTTGCTCATTGAGTTTGCTAATATATTTCTGATACGTTTTACTGAATCCAAACGGTATAATACCGTATGCGGCAAGTACAGAGAGTACTGACATAATTGTAAGATTTAACTTAATTTCATTCTATTTTATTTACACAGTTTTTTCTGCAGTGGTTAGCACCAAGTCAGCAAAAACTGGCCTTAAATGTCAACAACAACAAGAATACGTGGCAAAACTTAAAATTGGACACAGCTGGTCCAGAAGGCAGCTACAGCTGATTCCGTTTCAGCACTGTTTATTTAGCCGCTTACGGTATATATCGCTTCAGGTACAAGCGTACCGATGCTCACTTAGTTTATCTATAGTAAGTACACTTAATTGCCTTTTGCCATTATGAGGTTTTGCCATTATAATTTCCCCATTCCTCGGGACAAAACAACCCCATAAGAGAAATTACGTATTTATAAATGGAAGGATGCTTTCCTTTAATTCAAACATAACCACTTCCGGTAATTTAGGGGAACAAAAACATAAAATGTGTACGAAGTATTTATTTACGTTTTGATTAAGCATTAGGAACTCAAGTAATTCAAAAGGGAAGTCAACACTATAACCTTGAGTGTAACAAAACCACTTGCGAGAAAAAAAACTATTTGCAGAAATCGTATAAATGTACACAAAACTCACCCCTCACAACAGGTAAAATCCTTTATAAGTGCTTTATTCAATATTGAATGAAATTCTAATTTTCAAAGATATTCAATGATTTACATTGAGGAAGGTAATTTGTGTTGCCGAAACATGTATGTATAAAGACTTACAATTTCTAAATAAATAATATTCGAGCAGGCTTGGGAAGTTTATAAATAATGCAAATGACACTTTGAAAACATTTGTGTATTTTCACTGAAGATGACGACAAAGTAGTCGTCGAAACGCGTTGGAAATAAAAAATTGTATATTTGTGAGTTGTATATATTTTTATTATTTAATTACTTACAATTTCTGTTGTAAGTTTTGTGTACATTCATTAGATTGCATATAAATTAATTAGTTCATAACAAATAGTAGTTTATCGTTTCCTGTACGCCTTACATCGTAACAATAAAGGTGAAATAATACAATAACAATTTCTACACACCAAACGCAAATAACAATATTTGAAATTATACGATAAGGAAAGCAATGAAAAGCTAAATTAGGAAGACAAATGGAAAGTATAAAACTGTTGACGTATCAAGCAAGCACTGAAGCGTAATGAATGTAATGAAAGAATAATGCATCTCTTTGTAGGTTGTAACTGAATTAGCAAAACGTGCAACGCTGGAGTAAAAATTAGTTTTTGCGGTAAAGCATAAATGGACGCAATTATAAACGTTCCTTTTTTTAAAATTTTTGTCTCTTTCCAATCAATGTTTTTTCTGCTCATGCAAGTTGTAATTTTTCTTCCATACAAGACCAATCAACAAGAAAAAACAACATTGCGTGAAGTAAGTTCTAGTAAGCTGCAACCATTTCTTTACTATACCTTCCTCTCTCTCTCTCTCTCTCTTTCTCTCTCTCTCTCTCTCTCTCTCTCCCTCTCTCTCTCTCTCTCTCTCTTTCTCTCCCTCAATTTCTATCCCTTACCCCTATTCTTTTCTTCTCTTCCTTTCTCTCTTTTGTCTCCTTCTGGCATCCTGCCTCTTTCCCATTTTTTACACTCAATGTAACTTTTTATTTCCTTATCATTCTCACACACACACACACTCTCTCTCTCTCCATATATATATATATATATATATATATATATATATATATATATATATATATATCTTCCCCCTCTCTTTCCTTTTTTCTCTCTAAGCCAAAACGTGCTACAAGAATCACATCTTCATACTCAGGTTCAATTATACATGATGAATCCATCACCAAGTTAAATTTACTTAAGTTTTTTCTATTAATCACGATTCCTAAGTACATATTTCGAACACACACTAGATACTGCAACCTATGAATAAACACCGTACTGTTGAAATGAACTAAACTTCTATGATAAAGTCGTCACACTAACAGACGACTGACTTTACTCGACCATGAAGTGTGATGCGAATAGCTTCCGTTGCGCCTCCGAAGCGTAAGCCGTCACCCTAGCGCCGCCATTCCTGCCACGTCATGCGCTTAGTTAGGATTCTCGAAACACAATGAGTTATTCTTGATTAAATTTACGTGCCTGGAACGTTTAACGACCCCCCTCTTGACTTCCGTGTGAGCAAACACGGCTTCCATATACGACTTAATTAAGTTAAAAATAATTCGCAACTGTGTAGCGTCACTTTCTGTTTATTTATTTATACTGTTATAAACGAAATTATTTACAAGTTAAACCTCATCATGTGTTAGATTAATTAATACTACCACCACTTTCTTATACAACAATACTTCTTTGTTTTAAGGTCATGAATGACCAAACATTTATCCACGTAGTGTAAATCCATAATGTAAAACACTCATTAAGGGAAAATTGTAAGGCTACGACTTAAAGTGAAAAGGATTTGAATGAAAGGATAGATAGATAGTCGCAAGATATCGCTAAAATGTGATTGAAAAACGTCAAGTTAAATTTCAATGTCTAAAGATAAAACTTAACAAATACTTTTGTGCTATATTCAAAGTAATAATTTTGTGAATTGTCAACTCCAACATTGTAGGATCCGTATTTAACACTATCTTCACATCTGCAGCTTCCCTAATAGAACTGCATTTTGATTGCATAGAATATTCTCTCTTTGTTTCTCTGACATTACATTTACTCGTATTTTTCTAGTGTGAAGTGTGTTTTTTAAACTAGATATAGATCTATTTAAGTGTTTTAGGTGTAACACTACCGGGTTGATTAAAAACTTTTTATCAGATGCAAATATTTGACACTTGCACTGACGTAAAGTAACATAATTTACGGTTAAATAACACATTCGTCTAAACTACTTTCGAAAATTAAAGACCATCGTTTTTAATAAAAGTTAAAAATGTTTATGTCACGATTAGGCCTGCATAGCCATTACAAACAAGAAATCTATAAAACAAAAGTAACACGTTGCTCTCTGAACGGTTCAGAGACATGAGGGAGTGGTAAAGAAAATAATTAAAAATAAAATAAATACGATAAGAATGATGTTCTGGAAAACAACTTGCTGACTAACGGTAAGAGACAAAATACAATATGAAAACCAAAGAAAACAAATTATGTAAAAGTGGCACTAAATGCAGAAATAGATATTTAAAAGAAATACTTTGTTACGAGCATATGTAAAGAATGAATAAGACAAGACTACCACTGAAAGCTTGAAAATCAGAAAACCAATTAAAAAGAAGAAAGAGAGTGTGTCCTAGATTTTAATGGAACAAGCATTTACCGCAATGCAAGAAACCCATCCCAATATAGGAGAAATCTGAGAAAAAAGATATGGCGACAAAAATGATAAATGCCAACATATCTTATGTAAAAACCTCATACAAGATAATAAATATTGTTATACTCTTTTGGATATTTGAAACAACTATAAATATTTTTGGAAAAACGAAAAGTATCGCGAAGGTGCCACTTTTCTCGGCATGTGAGAGTATAAACATTTTAGGTAAGTGCAATGACTACACATCTGTTCATATGGATAACATTCAGAACAAAAGAAGAGCTATAACCCATGCCGCCGCCCGCCGCACGGTGGAGTATTTTATAGAAAATCGTGGCCAAAAGTGTAAAATTTCAAATTTGTTCAACATCAGTTTTATTAGTACCGTTGGAAAGCTAATGAACTGTCGCGTCTAGCAGTGCTTATCTGAAGCTCATGAGTCATATTCGGTCGTTCCTACTGCCAGTTGAAACCTGCTCTTCGTCGTGTACGGTTGAATTTCTGCTCGATTATTTACAATAATCTTGAGTTGTAAAATTATTTGTTGCTGCCTCAAACTACGTGTGAACGCTTAGAAACTTCTGATATAACATAACCTCCTACTACTTTAAACAAGGTAAGTGTTTGTTTTTAATATTTCATTCAGTGATATAACATATAACATTTTTTTAAATACCTATATTTAAAAATTTTTGAAAAAATTTTAATTTTGTGTTTAAGTAAGCTTTAAGTATGTTTGTCAGGTCTTGTCGCCCTACTTTAAACATTGAATCATGTTCGTAAATCTGTGTTTAATTAACGTAAAAAATTAAAGTTCCCGCATACTCTAGCCAATTAAAACAAAAAAAGAAATTATAAGTTAATGTATTTTAAAAAAATTAGCTTTTCAATAAGCATCTATGTATGTTGTTCTTAATACTTGATGTTCTTTACTTTGTATCACTTATGATTATTTGTTACATGTTTTTTTTTTAGTCCACTAGAATGTAACTGCTGATTGAACAATAGATTTTATTTGTGTTTTATGATGCCTATATATTACAAAAATTAGGCGAGACAGTGGCAGAGTAAATAGAATATTCGACTCCTAAATATTGAAATTTTGCAAGTCGAGTGTTCAAAAATATTAGACGTTTGTGTAATAATTACAAGGTTAATGAATGATAATTTAACATTAGTGCCGCCAAATTAACTGTATGTAAATTCACCGCAAGCTTACGTGTGTATAGCGTTCTTTTACAATGGAGGAACTATTTTATTATCGATAGATTTTTTTCAGGTCATGGAAAAGGAAATATCACAGATGCTTCTTTATGATATGGTAAAGGAGTCTCCAAGCAGATCAATCGATGATAAACTCATGTACATGGAACATCGTGTAGCAGAGAGCACAAGGTGTCCAGAAGAGGAAAGGGGTGCCCTCAACAGATCTCTCAGGTATTTTAAATCAGATTTTAAAAAAAAGTGGGCATCTTGTAACAACAAAGACAACAGGTTTTCAAATAAAAATGCGGAATGGTTAACAGGAACTGTGAAAGTAAAAAACTTCCAATTAGCTTGTAGTGGCAGACCTGAGAAAAACTTCACCGAATGTAGTGAGAGAACAAAACGCAGAAAAACTGAACGGCTTGGACATCAATCAACTCCTGAAGAACTTACTTATGCTGCATCCATGAGTCAAAGAGCATCGGGAAACGCTAGTGCAGGAGATTTAATAAAAAAAATAACTGAAACTCCAACAAAAGCGTATAAATTTAATAGGTCCATTTTGTTGTCTGAAAAAAACAAAGTGAAAAATATTCCCCAATACAAGCTCTATCAATTTTAGTAGATGCTGAACTGACAAAACACCAATATGAAACAATAAGGTCTTTTAATAAAAATGTATACCCTTGCTACTCTTTAGTTAAAGAAGCTAAGAAAGAGTGCTATCCAAAAGAGGAGTCAATTGTTGTTTCTGACACCTTGGCAGAGGTCAAGTTGCAGGATTTACTGGATCACACTGCATCTAGGTTATGCCATTATTTGGAAGACGTGTTGGAGAATTTAAGTAAAGAGGAAATAAACAGTATGGAAATGATATCAAAATGGGGATTTTATGGATCCCAGCAGTCTCAATTTAAACAAAAGTTTAGTAACATTGAAGACAGTGATGCAAACATTTTTCAAAGTTCACTTGTTCCTTTACAACTTATTTCGATGTCTGATAGAAGCTCAAAGATAATTTGGCAAAATCCAACCCCATCTTCGACTAGGTTTTGCAGGCCAATACGTATTCGTTTCGTTCAAGAAACTGTTGATATAACGAAAGAAGAAATAGCATATATTGAGGAACAAGCAATAACTTTGAATAGAACTGAATTTTGTACAGACAATGGACTAGCAAAAATCAAGCACAAGTTACTTCTAACTATGGTTGATGGAAAAGTGTGCAATGCTGCAACAGGTGTAACGTCCACCATGCGTTGTTACATATGTGGTCTAGCATCGAAAGATTTCAATAATCTGAATAAAACTGGTACTGAAAACTTAGAAGCATTAAAATTTGGCCTGTCAATTTTGTATACGATAATTCGTTTTTTTGAGTCACTTCTTCACTTGGCCTATAAAATAGAACTTAAGATTTGGCAAGTCAGAAGTAAAGAGGATAAGAATAAAGTGGCTGATGCAAAAAAAAAAATACAAAAAACATTTAAAGAAGAAATGGGTCTGCTCGTTGATGTCCCTAAACAAGGCTTCGGTAATACAAACGATGGTAACACCTCAACACGGTTTTTTTCAGACCCAGATACAGCCTCTCGAATCACAGGTGTTGATTTGAACTTAATAAAAAATCTTAAAGTGATTTTAGAAGTAATTTCAAGCGGGTACCCCATTGATCACGAGAAATTTAACATCTATGCACGTGAGACTGTTGAGTTATACGTCAGTCTTTATGACTGGTATCCTATGACACCTACTATGCATAAAGTTTTGATGCATTGCTCTACAATCATAAAGCACGCCATCCTCCCAATTGGACAACTTTCTGAGGAAGCTGCTGAATCCCGTAACAAACACTTCAGGATGTATAGAATCCGAGATGCACAGAAGTTCAGCAGAAGAGTTTGTAACAGGGACGTACTTAATAGATTACTTTTAAGTAGTGATCCTTTTTTGAGCTGCTTGCGTCAGAGATGGAGGAAGAAGAGCAAACCATTCTTAACTGAAACCTTAAGCCTTCTCCTACCAGACAAACTATCTTCTGACATTCTCAATAGTAATACAGAAGAAAGTGTTGATGAGTCGGACTAAGAAGTTATCAGAAGGTATAAGAAGTTATATCACCTGTGTTGTATTAATGGATTGTTATTATTCCATTATTATACAGTAAACCATACAATAAATTTTATATAATAATTAATTAAGCTTAAAATGTTTATAAATTCTAAATATAATTAACTATGTATAATATTAAATTGGTAATAAATAACAATAATTATAAACCGGTTTAAACATGTAGCCTTCTATCTATTAAAAACATAATATCCGAAGAGTTCCACAAAACCTTTATTAGTTTGCCATTTTAGGAAATTACACCTATTTTACATGAAAGAAGCCTAGTTCTTAATTCAATTGATTGTAAAATGCAATAACATGATTGTATGACGTTTCTGAAAACCAAGAAGCGTTCCTGCATCAGCAACAAAGATTAAAAGGTTTTGGCCATGAAAAGAGGCTAAATACTCCACAGTGCGCCGTTAGAATGCGTTGCCTATCATTTTATGAGTTTGTACGAAATAGAAATATAGAAAGATTATTATTCACAGTTTTTATAGAAAAATGTTACATTCGAGAGTTATTGATATGTAGTGAATGGCGGTTGGGTTGTGTTTGTGTGTGTGTGTGTGTGTGTGTGTGTGTGAGAGAGAGAGAGAGAGAGAGAGAGTGTGTGTGTGTGAGAGAGAGAGAGAGTGTGTGTGTCTGTGTGTGTGTGTTTGTAGGACGAATTTCAAAGAGACATAGGAGAGTGACGGGATGTAAAAATGAGTGTAGGCATATCTGTGCCCTTTCAGTTATATAAAGTAGGTATTTTTAAAATTTACTTGAAACAACCTAGAAAACAAAACTATTTAGAAAATTCCATTTAGTTTCCACTATCGCCACACGGTAGCGATACCCCGCAGGACCTAACCTTATTCCAATTGTTTGCTAATCCTTGGTTATCTAACAATGGACAGATCGTAACTAGTCACTCTACCTATCTGACACGGAACGCCGTTGCATCATATTTTCTTATAACTGAAGTAATTAAATTCTCCTTTTTTCCATCTGTAAAATATAAATGTATGACACCAATAAAAGCCAGATAATGTGATTATTATTGTTAGATTATTTTGTATAATATATTACATCTACATCTTAATTGTTTCAATGTAGGCCTATAAGGAAAATTCAAGTGCTAAAGTCATGATACAACGTGACTCGCCTAAAAGACTCGTCTATAAATCATATTTAATTTAAAAAGTGCTACAGATGACAAGAGTTTAATTTAACAGTATTTTTGAATGCAAATACTGGGCCTGTCACTCCACGTATAAAGCTGTAACTCTATATATAGCTATAACTTCAAGTATAGATTTGTAACATCCAGTAGAGGGCTGTAATACAGAACGTGAAACATGATGGAAAATATTTGGCTACGAGCTAGCATTACATCTTATACAGTTCCAGAATCTTAGTGATTAAAATGGTTTAGCTCTTATCATTATTTTTATCAGATGTAAATACTCTTTCGCTCAAGTTAAATCCAAATACTCCAGCTAAAGATCCTACTACCGCTATAAAGATGGCCGACCTTTTAAGATTATCCCTTTAAAATCTATTTAGAGCAAACAGATAACTATCTCATACATTTGACAACTTACTTATTTAAAAAATAAATCAATGTCAAAGCCAATCTTCTCTGCACTTAAATATACACCATTGTAATTGCGTTATCAGATATATATAAAGCATCAATATACACTAATAATCGATATATACACGAATAGTGCAGGAACATATGTAGAAATTGTTTCTTCTGTGACCTCCCACTACAATAACAGAGTCAAAAGCAACATTTATTCCAGACAAATGTATTAAATCAATTAATTGCGAATTAATTATAGAATTAGTTTCCTTTTAACTATTTACATCACCTGTGACCTAGGAAGGGTTATAACTCAAAATGCAATATGAAGGGAAGTCTAAAGTCTTCTTTGGAAGACAGTTTTGGAAATAAACCTTCTTATTGCTCGTAGTACAATACACAAAACAATAGCTATTTTCAAAAATTGTTTAACTTGAACTTTTCTGTTCTATAGATATAGATATATCTTGTTACTAAATATTTTTCATTTTATGTCCATCTTTGTTTATGTTTGAGTATTCCATATTATTTATTTGATTTTATTTTAAATACCAATTTCTTTTAAAATATACAACAATTTTATATAACTTGCATAAGAGATCTATATAATCCATAAATGGTTGGTCCTACATAGAAATGAAATATCTTTACATAACAATATTTTGTGATTAGTAGGAGTACCTCCCTAAAATAGGCTATAGGGGTGTCTATGTTAATTTTTTTGTTTTTAATGATATTAAAATTTGTGTGTTGTAGCAGCTATTAGCTTCATTTTATAAAATTAGGTTAGTTGTGAAATGAATAAATAGTATATGTTAAAACAGTATTTTACGTATAAAAAATATATTTATTTCCTTTATTTACTTTTTAAGTTATAACATTTTTGCAAACCTCGAGGCCTGTACTTTTGAATGTAAGTAACAATTCGTTTAATTATTTTTTAGCATAATAAATGTAACTTCTTTGTCAGATTGTTAAAAAATATTATTATTAGATTAAGCAGACATAGACCTAATTTTTCAATAAAATATCTGAAATTTATGATTTTTTGTTTCTTTGTTAAAACAATTACATAACCTACCAAAGCCCAAATATAAACAAACGTCAGTAGGCAAGAAGCCTATTTTCTCAAATCTATTTTGTATTTTACCCCAGTTATTTACATATTATAGGTGCCTATTATTCAGTTGTTGATCACTGTAGTTTACCTATATTTACCGATATAAACTTCTATAATTAATATGATCTGATTAATTCTAAGACTTGGTCGAAAATGTAAACATTTCTAAATTAATAGTAGGCCTACGTGAATGTATTACACAATTAGTGGTAGTGTCATACAATAAACTCAAAATAAACATTTTAGGCAAATTTTGAATGATCTGTCATAACACCAAGATAACGCTATTTATATTTTGTCTGTCTGTCTTAAAATGGAGTTTCAGAAATCCTAAACTGTCCGGCCATTTTGAATTCGGTGGCATTACGTAATTCTAAAACTACTGACGAAGTCAAAACTATTTTAAAAAATGGCTCTATATTAATGTCTTTAGAAGCACATGTCTTAAACTATATCTCTTTTTAAAAAATTACTGAAATGTATTCTACAACTAATTACTTAATTTAAAAGAATTGTTACAATTATGAATTGTCAAGTTTTCAATATTTTTGGATGGAACAGAAATTACTACTAATTTTTGAAACTACTGACGGAGTCAAAATGATTTAAAAAGGTAGCTGTATAAATAATGTAAATTACTTTATAAGAGCATGGCTCAAAATGTATCTGACATTGATGAATTAAGCTACTGAAATATATTAAAACGTATTAGACCTTCTGAAATTTAAAATAATGGCGACAATTAGACATTGTCAAGTATTAAACATCCATTGCAAAAATACGCATTACCACCTATTTCATTGACTACTGGCGAAGTCAAAATTATTTTAAATTTTAAAGCAATATATTTTACTTTATAAGAGGACAACTCAAATTTTATCTGATATTGATGAATTAGGTTACTGAAATATATTAAAACTTATTACATAAATATAAAATAATGCCAACAATAAGAAGTTTTAAACATCTATTTAATAGAAGTCGACATCAAAATAAATTGTTAAAAAGAAGTTTTGCCGCTGCCCTAGAAGTCTGGCCAATTAATTGAAACGAAATGTCTTCTTACCTTATAAACAGATGCTTTATTTGGATTGAATTTTTTCTGCAAACTTTCATTAACAACATGCAAACACTTCACTGCACTGACACAGTCCCGGATAGAAAATATTTATAAAAAATGCACTGCACGACGCGCGATGTTAAACTGTACCTACCGCCATTTTGGTTACTGAAGCCTGCCACAGCCTTCATGATAAAGTAAATATACATTTCCAACAACTAACAAAAGAAGATTAACTGACCAACAGCCTTCGCCAAAACCGTCCAATGCGCTCCCCAAGGAGTGTATTCAGGCCAGCTTGTTCTTACCCTGTTTGCACTCTTCGACCGGAAGTTACTCACACAATATTGTAACACACATCCGTTAGCCAGCGATGTCTGTAGTGATAAAAAGTAAACTTTTGCTGATCATAGCCTTAGGAGTAAAGGAAATGTGTATTTTTTGTTTGGAAGGAAACTGTCGTACAAGTGTAATAGTAGAATCGAATGTGTAGTTAGTTGATGGTAATATCTGACCAAATACTATTTCAACTTCGTTTTTTTTACAGAAATCTTTAGCCTAATAAAATATAGATAAGTACTGTCTAACATTTGAAAAATGGGACACATAACCTGGATGTAATAATAAACACAAACTAGTAGAAGATAAATGTTAAAAATTTACCACTAGTCTACATTAATATAATCTATTAGTAAACACCTTTTGGCCAAGTGTAACTAAATTGAAATTTTGCAAGATTTTTCTCACCCAAAATAGAATATTTATTTACTTTATATTTATGAAATTATTTTTAGGTGACATATTTTATTATAGCAGGATTGCAATAATGTAATATATAATTTGTTTTAGTAATAAGATTTATTTTGGCAAAATTAACGTTGAGTTATCAAAACTCTCTACTTCCGACCTATAAATTATAAAAACTAGTTATTAAAAATAATAAATTACAGATTATAGGTATTAACAAAATTGATGACCTTATTGAATATTTTCTAATATCAAACTAGTGTCCTTTTTAGAGTAACTAATTTCGTTTCCAAAATTACCCTACGTTGATGAATAGTTCACTTCTAGCATGTTGAAGAATTTTGTAGGCTACTGCTAATTTTTATTTATTTATTATTATTATTTTTTATTGTGCATTTAAGGCAATTAGGAGTAAGACTAATATCGCCTACGAATGAAAGGATAGGACTGTGGATATAGATAAGACCAAGGTAGAGTAATAGGTCAGGTGACCAGACGCGTACAGTATAAATGTTCGTGTATGTGTGTTGCGTGTTGTGTATTGTTGCGTTGCGTACCTGGATTTTGGATTTATGTTTTTCATGTCATTGATGCGTTTTTATAACGTGTTTTAAATGGTTTACATGTTTGGCCAATGTAAAAGCTAGAACAGCAGTTATATATACCGGATAGGTCATATTTGTCTGTTTGTTGTTGAAACGGTTGTATGTGTTGTCTTAAAGTGTTCGGTAATTGGTTATTGAGTTTTCTGAATGTGGATGCAATTTTGTTTGGTTTGTCAGTTAGGCTGTCTGATGATGGTGTTTATGTTTAATTTTCTTGAGTATTTTATCTATAAGTGAATGTTGGTAGCCGGTTTGTTGAGCGATGTATTTTATTGTATTGAGTTCTTCGTTAAAGTCATTTTGTTGCATAGGTATATTGATTAGGCGGTGAAAAATATGGTTAAATGCAGCGTGTTTGTCTGATTTTCAGGCTTGTGTCCCGTGTCCCGACTATTCACCTCGGGAATCTTATGTATCCTTTTTGGCAAAGTAGTACCTGACAAAGCCTACGAAGTGTCTAATTTTTGTATTTTGTAATTTTTAAATATTTTATCAGTGTTTGTTTAAATATTTCTACAATGTATCCAAAATATATCTAATTTTTATTATTGAAAAAAATCCACAATGCCTACTTAATAAAATAACATGTCGTGTTATTAGTTTTACTGACTTCAATAACAATAACATATTTATCTAACATCCTAGATTTCAAGATGACGTATGCAACCACTCATGACTATTCATTATAATAACGACTAAAAGGGCCTTAACGCTTGCTATTCTACTCTCCAATTACAAAAAACATCCAAGTGTATCTTCACGGATCCACCGCCTTACTGGGGATGTTCATTAAAAACCCCAAAAGCTCACAGAGAGTACTGTCTCGTTTTGATCTTCTAGAAATTTAGCGACTTTAGTCATACAGCTGTCAGGTAGTTGATGTAAGATAAATCATGGTAGAAGGTGTGCTAGGTGGTAGCCGAAGTAGATTTACTTCCTACAAGGGACATAAAGAGATGTTTACTCAATACAACCCCTTAGGAGAAGAAGTACAAGGGAGGGGAGATTGAATTAGGTATGGCTAAAGATAGGAGAACAGAAAATTATTTAATAAAATGAAAAATATATAATAATAAAATGGATTATTTTTATACAAAAACCCAACAAAAACGTCCTATATACATATATATATATATATATATATATATATATATATATATATATATCAATACCTTATCACGCTAACACTCGCTTCCACGTATTGAGATAAATCCAGTGGAATGCACACACTTGTATGGCTCAATATGGATCCTCTTACAAGAGTAGTTTCCAGAAGTCGCCATGTGAGACATCCTCTACAGTCCCTAGGGTTGTGGTTATTGGAATAATACTAAGTGATTTGGATCCAGCTTTGATAGTTTGCATTTCTACCTAAGCTACCAGAAGTGATTTAAGTCATGTCGTTGAAATTTCTTTCAAAATAAATGAAAGTTGAATGTGAATATATAAACGTAGAAAGACAAATGATTAAAGCTGGATCCAAATCACTTGTTATGATTCTAATACCCATAACCCTACGGAATGTAAAGGAAGTCTTACATGGCGTCTTCTGGATCACTACCCTTGTATAACGATTCCTATTGGGACGGACAAGTATGCATATTCTAGCGGATATATCTCAATGCCTGGAACATAGTGTTAGGGTAATTGAGATATTTATATATAGGACATTTGTGCTGGGCTTTTTTTTAAGAAGAACCATCCATAGGTACATCTATAGGTAGAACCAATCTATTATTATATAATTTTCAATTTAATAAGCAATAATTCGTTCTCTGAAATTGTAATCTAACTCGTACTAAAACCTAGTACTAGAGAAATACTAAGTCGGAGTCGGCTAGCCAGCAAGTCTGTTACCACATAGGAAACCTAGGATGCAACTTTTATAAAGGATTAAGGAGAAATACATCCTGTACAGAGGCTATAAGAATGTCATGGTGCCACGTATGCATGATACGGTGTAATCACTTTCCTCATGTATGCTAAAACCGTCGAGACCAGTCTCTAATCGTTGCATCCCCTTGTAAGAAGGAAGGGAGGGTTGTGGAAAGAGACAAATAACCCGGGTACTGGAAATAATTATGGCCCATCATTACCAGGACCACTTACAGGGGATTCGTAGTATATCTTCACATTACCAGGTGGAGGGAGGTGTCTAGCCTGTTGGGAAGCTGTAATAGAGTGCTAGTACCTTACCTTGAGATGAGGTCTCTAATCGTTGCATCCCCATGTAGGAAGGAAGGGAGGGTTGTGGAAAGAGACAAATATCCCTGGGTACTGGAAATAATTATGGCCCATCATTATCAGGAGCACTTATAGGGGATTCGTAATAGAGGTTCCCGTTACTAGGTGGAGGTGGGTGTCTAGCCGGTTGCGAAGCTATAACAGAGTGCTAGTGCCTTACCTGGAGTTTAGGTCTCTATTTTATCAAAGGAGGCTATTGACGCCATGTTTGCACTTCTGGTACCTGAACTAAATCTCCCTCTATCGGGGTGGTAAAGAAGTATCTTTCTGTTACACGCTCTTGTACAAGGACCGATAAACAAATTTGGATGGACTGAAGTATGACTGATGCTATGGATAGGGTAAAATTAGGACATTGTATGGAGATGGGCATTTTCTATTCATAATGAGAAAGAAATCACTAGTAATACATTACTTTGTTTAAGTAATGCATTAAATGCTGGCACAAGCGAGTGTTAGCGTTATGAGGTATTGAGATATAGGAAGTATGTGTTGGGTTTTTACATAAAAACCATCCATTTTAGTATTATATATGTTTCATTTTATTATATAATTTTCTGTTTATTTTATTGGCACTGTAACTTCTACAAAGTCCCAGAGAAATACTTGATATTTTATGTGGGCCCTCTAATCGATTTTGACATTAGGAAACCTATAGGAGAAACAGGTATACCATTATCCTATCGCAGAAATTGTGTAGTCTGGAATCTTTTACAGTTTGCACACAACTACGATACACGCTCAAAATATATGTTTAATTATAAAAGACGTATGAAACTTATATTAAACAAAAAACTACCATGATTATGCAGTTGTGAGCTATTAGAAGCTACGGATAAAGTATAAGAATACACTCCTTAATTAATTGTAAGCTATAAAGGAAGAAAGACAAAAACCTAAGCGCAAAACACTTAAAAAAAAACAATTTTGTATCATGTTTAGTAAAGATCTCAATATATATATATAGCCTACTGAGGGACATATAGAGTAAATCTTTGGAATAAAACTGTTAAGGACCCTTCATTGTTAACTTGTGTTTTAAACTTTATTAGGAACAATAAATTTCAAACAATATTTTTTAATCAAAGTTCTTTTTATTTTAGCAAAACACTTCACTAAGATTTTTTTCACAAAGCACGTGAGCGAAATAATTTGAGGGACTCGCCGGCCTAACAAGTTATCAAGCCTTTCTAAACGTGAACATGTTACAGTTTACAGATCTCCACTTCTGTCTGTACCTCCTGTTTAAATCCTCTGTAGTCAGCACTCTCACGCCAAGTGCTATTGTTGAAGAGGCTTAACTTGCTCGCCGCTTATTGTTCGCCGGATATTTAAATAGGTTAACTTTTTTGTTTAGAAATTTCCATTCTCAAGTGAATTTACTCGCACGACAGACAACGTGGGGCGCGAGGAAAACAAGGTCGGATCGTTTCCGGAATATCTGCTCTTTTGGACCGGTACAACATATAACCAAAATATGTTTTTGTTGTAATTGTTTGTGATTAGATTCAAATACTGACTTATTCTAATTATAAAACTGAAGAATTCTATTATAATGAAAATATTTTTTTCTGAATTGAAATGGACATCTGAGTTCTTGATTTTTCCATTCAAGTTATTGGCTATGAATTTATTCGTACGTCAGGCAATGTGGAACGCAAAGAAAACACCGTAGTTTTCGAAATTTCTGCTCTTTTGGACCGGTAGAATACGTAAACAAACTTTTTCGTTTTTATTCCAATTATGACTAATAATCTTTAATGATTAGATTCAGATATAGAGATATTTTAATTATAGAACTAAAATATTTAATAGTTTGATATAGAGATATTTTAATTATAAAACTAAAGTATTTAAAAGTTTTAAAACTATTTTCTTTGAAATTAAATGGACATATGGCTTCTTGAATGTTTGATTTTTTCATTTAGACAATTGACTAAATATATATATCGTGTTCTCTTCTAATATAGTTGTTAAATTAAAATTATTCCAAATACAAGATTATTTTCAATAGATATATTATTCAAAGCTTTTCGCCGATAAACAGTATCATCATTTTCAGGAAAAACAGCTATATTACAAAATATTTTTACAAAATTTAAATCATATGCCTAAGATAAAATTAAGACATAAGATTTAATTTTTATGAAAATATTTTGACATATAACTGTTTTCGTGAAGATGCTGATACTGTTTTATAGGCGAAAAAATTTTAATAATTTCTGTATTGAAAATAATTTTGTTTTTGAAATATTTTTAGTGTAATTTATAAATAATCAATATACAGGCTTATATTTTACAAATAAAATAACATATTTCTTACAGCAAACAAATATTGAAAGCTTTTCGCAAACAATATCTTCAAGATCCATTTTATTATAACAATAAACAAATCTGACTTATATTTAACATGCATAATTCACTTCTATGTATAAGCTGTATACATCTACTTTCCCCGCTGTTACGCATCGTCTAATCTTTGACCTTAATCTTTATATTAGATAAAACCTAACGTAATCCATTATCATACTGCTCAGCTTTAATTACGATTTACACTTTATCTTGTTATAAAAATGTAAATTTTATTATTAAAATAGTGAACCTAACCTAACTAATAAACCTACCCTAAGGCATAAGAGAGTCTCTATATTAGATATATATATTTACAGTTAATGTAATAGCAATATTTCTAGCAATTTCTAATGCACAATACATTCAATTATATAACTTACCCCTAACAAAACCACTTGCAGTGTTGAAGCATATGTTATTTACTCTCCTTATATACAATAGTTTTTAAGTCCACACTCTCCTTATACTGTATATATATATATATATATATATATATATATATATATATATATATATTTATTTATTTATTTATTTATTGACACTATGTTATTTATTTATTTTATTTTTGATACTATGTTCAGTGTTTATAATGTTGGAGCAGCAAATTAATGGTTTGACAACATTGTAATAAATTTGGCAACGCTGTTTGTTGCATCTGGTTTGCAAATATATGGTTTATTTTAAGTCTCTATTATTCCTGAGGATGTTGGTACTGTTTGCCAACGAAAAGATTTGAATTGTAGATTCAATAAATTATTCTTGTATTTGTAAATGGTTTTATTTTCTTATTATTACACAAGAATACATATTATAGTATATATATATATATATATATATATATATATATATATATATATATATATATATATATATATATATATATATATATATAAAGAACAAAAGTATAAATACAAATACAAGAATTATAAATGAATTTACAATTCTTGTATTTGTATTTAGACTTTTGTTCTTTATTAATACACAAGAAAACATACTGCGATATATATATATATATATATATATATATATATATATATATATATATATATATATATTTATATATAGATATATATATATGTTACAAAAATTTTCAATAGGTAATAAAATACTTTTTAATAATACACTATAGTTCAAATACATTTTTTTATACTTGTAGTGGTTGGCATTTGCTGTTAATACAGTATTTTCAAATAATATTTCGATATTAAATTAAATGAGTTAAATTTAGTTTTATACGGGAGAAATTCTTTTTACAAAAGTTACAAAGGAATACAACAGGTAGAAATATTTCGTTCGATTTGGCTTAAAATAAGTGATAACATATAGCTTCATAAGACAGCTGATTTTATGTTGTAGGTTATGTGGTAGAACAGCTGTCTTAAAGTATGGTTTTGTTACTTTGTTTACATTAATTATAAATATTCAACAAAAAAGAAACTAAAATAATATTTTTCTTTGTTTATCTTAGTATGAATTGACTGTAAAACCATTTTTGTTTATATTGATTGTTTATTGATATAAATATATGATATACCTGAACATAATACAGGAAATTGCATTTGAAAATTATCTATACATAACCTACAACAATCTCTAATGCAGAACAGCTGTTGCTAAGAACCGCCATGTTTTAGCGGGTATCTTCGGGAACAATTCACGAATTGATGCCTGTATTGATACACATTTACGTGCGATTTCCTACTGGTTGTAATATATTTAATAGTCTAATTTTTCCCTTAAACAATGTAGTTATTAATGGAATTCACGAATATGGTATTAAATTTGTCCTTAATTGTTCTATTATCATTCATAGGAATATTGTCCTTTGTTATCGAAAATGCTTTCTTACCTGTCGTTCAACTTTCTCAATTTTCTTTACGCCATCGTTGGTTATAACTCTCTCTGTATTGCTATATCAATTAAACATTTCGTGACCATTCAAACTGTTTTTAGCATTACATAACCTGTGGCGTCTAAATTCGTTCTGAAATAGATTAGAATACACAGGTATAATGTATTTTAGCGTAAATGTGTACAGGTTGTATAAACATCTGGTTTTTCACACAAAGGCCAAACACCCCATGACAATTACTAACACATCCACGTATACGGTCACTTAATGAAGCCTATCTCTGTGTCTAAAATCCCATTGGGTCAATTTACGCCCTGCCTAACTCGGGTCCTGCAAGCAATATTAATTTTGGCTCCATTTAACCCTAAAGACAATATATCTCCAGAAAAGGGGTGAGTTGGGGCGAAATCCAGTTGAGGGAATAACTTTAAGATTAATGATGTCCGATAAAGGTCGCCATTTTGAAAGACTCCTCAGTTTCCGTAAGGATTGATTTGATTTCTTATTTCCTGCCAAGGTTTCAATATGGCGGCAGATCGTTTATTATTTTATAAATCAACCCGTCATAAGAGATTAATATTTGATCTTAGTTATTTTGGAAGGATGTTTTCGAATTTGGAATTCCAATCTTTGTAAAATATTAGCGGTTTCACTTAAAAGAGAATAGAATTGTTTAGGTGGACTACGTTGGAATAGGGTGAGCGACGACTACTGTAAAAATATTTTTGAAGAGGTGATATTGAAATTCATATTTTATTAGATTCAATATTGCCTGAACCTTTTTTTTTATTTAACGAACATTCACTG
Organism: Prosapia bicincta; assembly: GCA_036971475.1. Taxonomy (NCBI): domain Eukaryota; kingdom Metazoa; phylum Arthropoda; class Insecta; order Hemiptera; family Cercopidae; genus Prosapia; species Prosapia bicincta. Next base: position 72,610,831 of record JBAIZL010000005.1, on the reverse strand, counting down.
TAAAATGGAGTTGTTAGCGTTTGTCTTATGAATTGTCGGGAATATTATTGACTCCTACAAGTAATAGGTTTTGTACCATGTATTTAACTCATTGTTATTCTCAATTGATTTGGCAATCTTTTGTCGACACATTTTGACAATTTTTAAATTCCTTCTATTACCTCACACTCTCCTGATATATATCTTGCAGAAATTATCAATCGTTAATAAAATACGTTTTTATTCATCCAATCAAGTTAAAATAATTTTTTTAACCTATAGTGAATGGCAATTGATGTAAATACAGTTTTTCAAATATTTATTCAATGATTAAATTATAAAAATTTGAGGGGTTCTGCCGGATTCGAACTGAGTATCTTTATGTTCGATGTCTACCGCTTTAGTAATTAGCAACTTTTCCATAGATATAAATGTACTTTACAAAGATATATTTGAATTTTTATTTTACCCTGATATGATGTCGGTTGATGTCGGGCAAATCAACCGAAACCAAATTCCGAAACCAACTGATATGGTTGTCTCTATTGCCCAACCTGAAATTGTTGCCATGGTTACCACACAATATCGTATATACTCTAGGATTAAAAACGAATAAAACGATAAAAGAAACAAAAAAACTTGCTTCACAAACTGACAGTACGGAAAGAAACTACAAAACTATGCAAGCGACGAAAAATGTAACCGAATAATTATTAAAAAACAAAAACAATTGCCCAACACCATAAATACAAAGGAAAATGAAAAACTACCAGGAAATTCGCTTTCTATTTTGCCACCTAATACTGTTACTCTGACATATGTATTGTATATTTATATTCTTTGTTTTTATAAAATTAAAAAACTCAAATAAAATATTGCTATGTTGATTTACTTAGGAATTTACTTTAAAAACGTTTTTGTATTACTTGTTTTCTATATCACTGTGAAATCTCTTCTAAGGATTTTACTCATTCTCGTTCGTCTCGAGTTTATATTATCAAATACTATACACAAAAGCGTTAAACGTTATAGATTACAGTATACAGTAAAACCTGGGTAGGGACCAGCTCAAGGTTCCAACTAATCCGAGTAAAACCTGGGTAGGGACCAGCTCAAGGTCCCAACTAACCCGAGTAAAACCTGGGTAGGGACCAGCTCAAGGTTCCAACTAATCCGAGTAAAACCTGGGTAGGGACCAGCTCAAGGTTCCAACTAATCCGAGTAAAACCTGGGTAGGGACCAGCTCAAGGTTCCAACTAATCCGAGTAAAACCTGGGTAGGGACCAGCTCAAGGTCCCAACTAATCCGAGTAAAACCTGGGTAGGGACCAGCTCAAGGTTCCAACTAATCCGAGTAAAACCTGGGTAGGGACCAGCTCAAGGTTCCAACTAATCCGAGTAAAACCTGGGTAGGGACCAGCTCAAGGTTCCAACTAACCCGAGTAAAACCTGGGTAGGGACCAGCTCAAGGTTCCAACTAATCCGAGTAAAACCTGGGTAGGGACCAGCTCAAGGTTCCAACTAATCCGAGTAAAACCTGGGTAAGGACCAGCTCAAGGTCCCAACTAATCCGAGTAAAACCTGGGTAGGGACCAGCTCAAGGTTCCAACTAATCCGAGTAAAACCTGGGTAGTTACCAGCTCAAGGTTCCAACTAATCCGAGTAAAACCTGGGTAGGGACCAGCTCAAGGTCCCAACTAATCCGAGTAAAACCTGGGTAGGGACCAGCTCAAGGTTCCAACTAATCCGAGTAAAACCTGGGTAGGGACCAGCTCAAGGTTCCAACTAATCCGAGTAGAACCTGGGTAGGGACCAGGTCAAGGTTCCAACTAATCCGAGTAAAACCTGGGTAGGGACCAGCTCAAGGTTCCAACTAATCCGAGTAAAACCTGGGTAGGGACCAGCTCAAGGTTCCAACTAATCCGAGTAAAACCTGGGTAGGGACCAGCTCAAGGTCCCAACTAACCCGAGTAAAACCTGGGTAGGGACCAGCTCAAGGTTCCAACTAATCCGAGTAAAACCTGGGTAGGGACCAGCTCAAGGTCCCAACTAACCCGAGTAAAACATGGGTAGGGACCAGCTCAAGGTTCCACCTAATCCGAGTAAAACATGGGTAGGGACCAGCTCAAGGTTCCAACTAATCCGAGTAAAACCTGGGTAGGGACCAGCTCAAGGTTCCAACTAATCCGAGTAAAACCTGGGTAGGGACCAGCTCAAGGTTCCAACTAATCCGAGTAAAACCTGGGTAGGGACCAGCTCAAGGTCCCAACTAATCCGAGTAAAACCTGGGTAGGGACCAGCTCAAGGTTCCAACTAATCCGAGTAAAACCTGGGTAGGGACCAGCTCAAGGTTCCAACTAATCCGAGTAAAACCTGGGTAGGGGCCAGCTCAAGGTTCCAACTAATCCGAGTAAAACCTGGGTAGGGACCAGCTCAAGGTTCCAACTAACCCGAGTAAAACCTGGGTAGGGACCAGCTCAAGGTTCCAACTAATCCGAGTAAAACCTGGGTAGGGACCAGCTCAAGGTTCCAACTAATCCGAGTAAAACCTGGGTAGGGACCAGCTCAAGGTCCCAACTAACCCAAGTAAAACCTGGGTAGGGACCAGCTCAAGGTTCCAACTAATCCGAGTAAAACCTGGGTAAGGACCAGCTCAAGGTCCCAACTAATCCGAGTAAAACCTGGGTAGGGACCAGCTCAAGGTTCCAACTAATCCGAGTAAAACCTGGGTAGTTACCAGCTCAAGGTTCCAACTAATCCGAGTAAAACCTGGGTAGGGACCAGCTCAAGGTCCCAACTAATCCGAGTAAAACCTGGGTAGGGACCAGCTCAAGGTTCCAACTAATCCGAGTAAAACCTGGGTAGGGACCAGCTCAAGGTTCCAACTAATCCGAGTAAAACCTGGGTAGGGACCAGCTCAAGGTTCCAACTAATCCGAGTAAAACCTGGGTAGGGACCAGCTCAAGGTTCCAACTAATCCGAGTAAAACCTGGGTAGGGACCAGCTCAAGGTTCCAACTAATCCGAGTAAAACCTGGGTAGGGACCAGCTCAAGGTCCCAACTAACCCGAGTAAAACCTGGGTAGGGACCAGCTCAAGGTTCCAACTAATCCGAGTAAAACCTGGGTAGGGACCAGCTCAAGGTCCCAACTAACCCGAGTAAAACCTGGGTAGGGACCAGCTCAAGGTTCCAACTAATCCGAGTAAAACCTGGGTAGGGACCAGCTCAAGGTCCCAACTAATCCGAGTAAAACCTGGGTAGGGACCAGCTCAAGGTTCCAACTAATCCCAGTAAAACCTGGGTAGGGACCAGCTCAAGGTTCCAACTAATCCGAGTAAAACCTGGGTAGGGACCAGCTCAAGGTTCCAACTAACCCGAGTAAAACCTGGGTAGGGACCAGCTCAAGGTTCCAACTAATCCGAGTAAAACCTGGGTAGGGACCAGCTCAAGGTTCCAACTAATCCGAGTAAAACCTGGGTAGGGACCAGCTCAAGGTCCCAACTAATCCGAGTAAAACCTGGGTAGGGACCAGCTCAAGGTTCCAACTAATCCGAGTAAAACCTGGGTAGGGACCAGCTCAAGGTTCCAACTAATCCGAGTAAAACCTGGGTAGGGGCCAGCTCAAGGTTCCAACTAATCCGAGTAAAACCTGGGTAGGAGGGACCAGCTCAAGGTTCCAACTAACCCGAGTAAAACCTGGGTAGAGACCAGCTCAAGGTTCCAACTAATCCGAGTAAAACCTGGGTAGGGACCAGCTCAAGGTTCCAACTAATCCGAGTAAAACCTGGGTAGGGACCAGCTCAAGGTCCCAACTAACCCAAGTAAAACCTGGGTAGGGACCAGCTCAAGGTTCCAACTAATCCGAGTAAAACCTGGGTAAGGACCAGCTCAAGGTCCCAACTAATCCGAGTAAAACTTGGGTAGGCACCAGCTCAAGGTTCCAACTAATCCGAGTAAAACCTGGGTAGTTACCAGCTCAAGGTTCCAACTAATCCGAGTAAAACCTGGGTAGGGACCAGCTCAAGGTCCCAACTAATCCGAGTAAAACCTGGGTAGGGACCAGCTCAAGGTTCCAACTAATCCGAGTAAAACCTGGGTAGGGACCAGCTCAAGGTTCCAACTAATCCGAGTAAAACCTGGGTAGGGACCAGCTCAAGGTTCCAACTAATCCGAGTAAAACCTGGGTAGGGACCAGCTCAAGGTTCCAACTAATCCGAGTAAAACCTGGGTAGGGACCAGCTCAAGGTTCCAACTAATCCGAGTAAAACCTGGGTAGGAACCAGCTCAAGGTTCCAACTAATCCGAGTAAAACCTGGGTAGGGACCAGCTCAAGGTTCCAACTAATCCGAGTAAAACCTGGGTAGGGACCAGCTCAAGGTCCCAACTAACCCGAGTAAAACCTGGGTAGGGACCAGCTCAAGGTTCCAACTAATCCGAGTAAAACCTGGGTAGGGACCAGCTCAAGGTCCCAACTAACCCGAGTAAAACCTGGGTAGGGACCAGCTCAAGGTTCCAACTAATCCGAGTAAAACCTGGGTAGGGACCAGCTCAAGGTCCCAACTAATCCGAGTAAAACCTGGTTAGGGACCAGCTCAAGGTTCCAACTAATCCGAGTAAAACCTGGGTAGGGACCAGCTCAAGGTTCCAACTAATCCGAGTAAAACCTGGGTAGGGACCAGCTCAAGGTTCCAACTAACCCGAGTAAAACCTGGGTAGGGACCAGCTCAAGGTCCCAACTAACCCGAGTAAAACCTGGGTAGGGACCAGCTCAAGGTTCCAACTAATCCGAGTAAAACCTGGGTAGGGACCAGCTCAAGGTTCCAACTAATCCGAGTAAAACCTGGGTAGGGACCAGCTCAAGGTTCCAACTAACCCGAGTAAAACCTGGGTAGGGACCAGCTCAAGGTTCCAACTAATCCGAGTAAAACCTGGGTAGGGACCAGCTCAAGGTTCCAACTAATCCGAGTAAAACCTGGGTAGGGACCAGCTCAAGGTCCCAACTAACCCGAGTAAAACCTGGGTAGGGACCAGCTCAAGGTTCCAACTAATCCGAGTAAAACCTGGGTAAGGACCAGCTCAAGGTCCCAACTAATACGAGTAAAACCTGGGTAGGGACCAGCTCAAGGTTCCAACTAATCCGAGTAAAACCTGGGTAGTTACCAGCTCAAGGTTCCAACTAATCCGAGTAAAACCTGGGTAGGGACCAGCTCAAGGTCCCAACTAATCCGAGTAAAACCTGGGTAGGGACCAGCTCAAGGTTCCAACTAATCCGAGTAAAACCTGGGTAGGGACCAGCTCAAGGTTCCAACTAATCCGAGTAAAACCTGGGTAGGGACCAGCTCAAGGTTCCAACTAATCCGAGTAAAACCTGGGTAGGGACCAGCTCAAGGTTCCAACTAACCCGAGTAAAACCTGGGTAGGGACCAGCTCAAGGTTCCAACTAATCCGAGTAAAACCTGGGTAGGTACCAGCTCAAGGTCCCAACTAACACGAGTAAAACCTGGGTAGGGACCAGCTCAAGGTTCCAACTAATCCGAGTAAAACCTGGGTAGGGACCAGCTCAAGGTCCCAACTAATCCGAGTAAAACCTGGGTAGGGACCAGCTCAAGGTCCCAACTAATCCGAGTAAAACCTGGGTAGGGACCAGCTCAAGGTTCCAACTAATCCGAGTAAAACCTGGGTAGGGACCAGCTCAAGGTCCCAACTAACCCGAGTAAAACCTGGGTAGGGACCAGCTCAAGGTTCCAACTAATCCGAGTAAAACCTGGGTAGGGACCAGCTCAAGGTCCCAACTAACCCGAGTAAAACCTGGGTAGGGTCCAGCTCAAGGTTCCAACTAACCCGAGTAAAACCTGGGTAGGGACCAGCTCAAGGTTCCAACTAATCCGAGTAAAGCCTGGGTAGGGACCAGCTCAAGGTTCCAACTAATCCGAGTAAAACCTGGGTAGGGACCAGCTCAAGGTTCCAACTAATCCGAGTAAAACCTGGGTAGGGACCAGCTCAAGGTCCCAACTAACCCGAGTAAAACCTGGGTAGGGACCAGCTCAAGGTTCCAACTAATCCGAGTAAAACCCGGGTAGGGACCAGCTCAAGGTCCCAACTTATCCGAGTAAAACCTGGGTAGGGACCAGCTCAAGGTTCCAACTAATCCGAGTAAAACCTGGGTAGGGACCAGCTCAAGGTTCCAACTAATCCGAGTAAAACCTGGGTAGGGACCAGCTCAAGGTTCCAACTAATCCGAGTAAAACCTGGGTAGGGACCAGCTCAAGGTTCCAACTAATCCGAGTAAAACCTGGGTAGGGACCAGGTCAAGGTTCCAACTAACCCGAGTAAAACCTGGGTAGGGACCAGCTCAAGGTTCCAACTAATCCGAGTAAAACCTGGGTAGGGACCAGCTCAAGGTTCCAACTAATCCGAGTAAAACCTGGGTAGGGACCAGCTCAAGGTTCCAACTAATCCGAGTAAAACCTGGGTAAAGACCAGCTCAAGGTCCCAACTAATCCGAGTAAAACCTGGGTAGGGACCAGCTCAAGGTTCCAACTAATCCGAGTAAAACCTGGGTAGGGACCAGCTCAAGGTTCCAACTAATCCGAGTAAAACCTGGGTAGGGACCAGCTCAAGGTCCCAACTAATCCGAGTAAAACCTGGGTAGGGACCAGCTCAAGGTCCCAACTAATCCGAGTAAAACCTGGGTAAAGACCAGCTCAAGGTCCCAACTAATCCGAGTAAAACCTGGGTAGGGACCAGCTCAAGGTCCCAACTAATCCGAGTAAAACCTGGGTAGGGACCAGCTCAAGGTTCCAACTAATCCGAGTAAAACCTGGGTAGGGACCAGCTCAAGGTCCCAACTAATCCGAGTAAAACCTGGGTAGGGACCAGCTCAAGGTCCCAACTAAACCGAGTAAAACCTGGGTAGGGACCAGCTCAAGGTTCCAACTAATCCGAGTAAAACCTGGGTAGGGACCAGCTCATGGTCCCAACTAATCCGAGTAAAACCTGGGTAGGGACCAGCTCAAGGTCCCAACTAATCCGAGTAAAACCTGGGTAGGGACCAGCTCAAGGTCCCAACTAATCCGAGTAAAACCTGGGTAGGGACCAGCTCAAGGTTCCAACTAATCCGAGTAAAACCTGGGTAGGGACCAGCTCAAGGTCCCAACTAATCCCAGTAAAACCTGGGTAGGGACCAGCTCAAGGTTCCAACTAATCCGAGTAAAACCTGGGTAGGGACCAGCTCAAGGTTCCAACTAATCCGAGTAAAACCTGGGTAGGGACCAGCTCAAGGTTCCAACTAATCCGAGTAAAACCTGGGTAGGGACCAGCTCAAGGTTCCAACTAACCCGAGTAAAACCTGGGTAGGGACCAGCTCAAGGTTCCAACTAATCCGAGTAAAGCCTGGGTAGGGACCAGCTCAAGGTTCCAACTAACCCGAGTAAAACCTGGGTAGGGACCAGCTCAAGGTTCCAACTAACCCGAGTAAAACCTGGGTAGGGACCAGCTCAAGGTTCCAACTAATCCGAGTAAAACCTGGGTAGGGACCAGCTCAAGGTTCCAGCTAATCCGAGTAAAACAGCTGGTCTACGTAAAACGTTATAGATTACAGTATACAGTAAAACCTGGGTAGGGACCAGCTCAAGGTTCCGACTAATCCGAGTAAAACAGCTTGTCTACGTAAAACGTTGTAAAAAATACCGTATCTCACTATTACCTTTACGTAATTACCATAACATTTACCTGCGTTATACGTCTACAAAACTGTCCTATGAGTTAAATACCATATTCATACATTTTCTATACAATTTAAATGAAAACAATTTTCTTAGGATTCCAATAGTGTACACATAATTTTATGTACTATATTGTATACGAAAACACATTATATGTTTAAATATAAGGCTCATTGTTTACGTCATATTGTGCTTTGTTGAACGATCCAAACACCCGTTACATGTATGGAAACTGTCTACTTCCGAGTTTTTATTTACTTCTTTGACTTTGGTTTACAATATCAGTTCTGAAACTGAAAAACCCACTGAAAGCTATTTAAAATTCTTGTTTTTACTCTTGGTTTAACTCATTTAAACTAAAATTGACATTATTATTCGATGTTTATTATTAACTTGTTTTCACACTCCATTATTAGCCTTCCATTACAGAACAACATTCACTTGGTCTCGCAAAGAACACTAGTAGGTCGCCTCAGAAGTGTATTCCAATGGTAAGGAAACGCATTAGATAAGGATTAATGACCTGGTTATATCCGGCAATTACTGTACGCTTATGGTAATAAAATAAGGTGGTTAGAACAGGTGGTCCCTTGGAACTTGGAAACTATGTACATCTGTACATCAACAATATACTGTCAAGGACATTGCAAAAGAAGGAGGTGAAATGGTGTTCGAAAACTTGTAGAGATGTCAAAATGAAGGTAAAGAGATGTCAAGTTTAAAGAAAAGAGACGTCAACTTAAAAATGCAGAGTTAAGATTAGAGTTCACAGATATCAATTTGAAAGGGCAAAAATGATAAGTTTAAAGTGCAGAGATATCGATTGGAAAGCTCAGAGATGTCAAGGGAAAAGTGCAGAGATGTCGATTTGAAAGAGAGAAGATGTTACGGTAAAAGTTCATAGATATCGAGTTGAAAGCTCAAAGATCTCGAGTTGAAAGAGCAAAGATGTCCAGTTGAAATATTAGGTTAAAAGTGCAAAGATGTTGACCTGAAAGTGCAGAGATGTCGATTTGAAAGAGCGAAAATGTTAAGGTAAAAGTGCAAAGATGTAGAGCTGAAAGTGCATAGATGTCGAGTTGAAAGTTCAAAGATGTCAAGCTGAAAGTCCAGAGATCTCGAGTTGAAAGAGCTAATATGTCCATTTGAAAGAGCACAGATATTAGGTTAAAAGTGCAAAGATGTCGACCTGAAAGTGCAGAGATGTCGATTTAAAAGGGCGAATAAGTTAAGGTAAAAGTGCAAAGATGTCGAGTTGAAAGCTCAGAGATCTCGAGTGGAAAGAGCAAAGATGTCCAGTTGAAAGAGCACAGCAAAGATGTCGACCTGAACGTGCAGAGATGTCGAATTGAAAGAGCGAAGATGTCCAGTGTAAAGTGAAGAGATGTCGTTTTGAAAGTTCAAAGATGCCAAGCTGAAAGTGCAGAAATCTCGAGTTGAAAGAGGAAAGATGTTAAGGTAAAAGTGCAAAGATGTCGAGGTGAAAGTGCAGAGACGTCGAGTCGAAAGATCAAAATTGTCAAGCTGAAAGTGCAGAGATCTCGAGTTGAAAGAGCAAAGATGTCCAGTTGAAAGAGCATAGATAATAGGTTAAAAGTGCAAAGATGTCGAGCTGAAAGTGCAGAGATGTCGAGTTGAAAGTGCGAAGATGTTAAGTTATAAGTTCATAGATGTCGAGTTGAAAGCTCAGAAATCTCGAGTTGAAAGAACAAAGATGTCCAGTTGAATGAGCATAGATATTAGGTTAAAAGTGCAAAGATGTCAACTTGAAAGTACAGAGATGTCTAGTTGAAAGAGCGAAGATGTTTAAGTAAAAGTGCAAAGATGTCGAGTTGAAAGATCATATATGTCGAGTTTAAAGTTCAGAGATCTCGAGTTGAAAGAGCAAAGATGTCTAGTTGAAAGAGCATAGATATTAGGTTAAACGTGCAAAGATGTCGAGCTGAAAGTGCAGAGATGTCGAGTTAAAAGAGCGAACATGGTAAGGTAAAAGTGCTAGTCAAGTAGAAAGTTCACTAATGTATAGTTGGAAGTGAAGAGTAATATACTTGTAAACTTTGTTTAAAAGTTTAAGTTTATGGCTAATTATCGAGATATAGGAGGCAGAGTTACCTATTGTTAGTCATGTATAACGTTATACCAATTTAACGTTTACTAAACACTAGATACCACAGAACTCTATAATAATGAGATCAAGTCAGAAGAGTGACCACATTATATAGGAGGCTTACTTTGCAAGTATTTCTCTACAAAACCCGACAATAAAATCCTATTTGGCGAATACGGTAAATACGTAAGGCATTATTAAATTATATAATAATGTTGCACTAAAAATGAAACTGAGATAAAACCATTGTTTCAATAATAGAAGGTTTTTCCAAAAAATAATTTAAAATTATGAATATAAGCGGAAAAATAAATCTAGTGACCGAAAATTATTTACAACAATGTGACGTTTAACTTCTCTTGAACCTGCCTGGCTCGTTTCAACGTTTGTTGAATGGTTGTGTTCTTTGGTTTCATAGATTCGCCAGAACCACCTGATATTTAGGTACACGAGAAAAGGGAAATTTTGTTGTTCAAACTACTCCTTGTTTTTTTTACCTTAAACGTTACTTCGTACAACAAAGTCCTTGCTTCAGGACACGGAACTCATAGTACTAGCCCGACCCATCTATTCATCTTGGTTAGGATCAGGTATTTGATAAAGCGACCTATCTTACATGGAGCAACAGATCTTCGCTTAATCTTTCTGTTACATAAAACACATACTGTAAGACTCGTTTAAAATTTGATATATTTCTGCCGTTACAATAGATTATACACCTACCGAACTGGAAGACAAAGTGATTGCAAATTGTTTTACGTCATTAATACAGTAAAACTACTGAAAGTTTCGCTAACAGATTTGGATTGGTTCCAAGTTTCCCCGGGAAGCAGGCATTTCTGAGAGATTTTAACTCATCCTCTCATGTAACCCATGTAGTTTTATGAGGCGTTTGAAATTCGTTTTACTTTTGCTCTTCTGCCTAATATGTTCCCAATTTAAAATTGTGCTCTTTACTCTCAAATACACGTAAATTGAAAATAATGAAGCATAAAATAAAAGTACGACATGACAACTTGCATAATACTGTAGTTTTGTCGTTAGTGTGTTTCAAAGAAATTATACTCGATTCAGTAGCCTAAATTCACTGAAGCTGTCGTTACGTTATAGCTGTCATAAATAGTTGTTTATTGAAGTTAAATCCAACAGGAAGGGAAATACTTTACTCAAATGAAACTTAAACTCCCTTAAGCTCAATTCTATAATGAGCAGAAAGTTAACCGTAGCACTGAAACTCATCTTGCAACTTTTAATTAATTTACCCTTAAACTAGGCTAGGTCTAGCTGGTTTTATAAAGTAATTTAAGTTTAGAAGAAAAACCCCAAAATGTGTTTAGTATAATAACGGTTTGCTGGTCGTGTTTATACTATCTCCTACGAAAAGGTGCAAGGTAGGCACTTGTTTGTGGCCCCTGTAAAGCGTCTCCATATATCATGTACACGTGCTATCCATCAAACCTACATATAATCTATCCTTTTTCTTGATCCTACCTACGTCATGTGTATAAATACGTCACACTGTAACAGCTATACGACTACAAAACATACGACGTAGCTACAAATGCCTAATCCATTTTCTATTCAGAAAACCCTACCAAGTATTTGCATCACTAACGATGACTATTATTATCACTCAGTTGAGGTTCAAACTATCCAGTTGAGCTATCTAGTTTGTCCAGTTAAGCTATCTAGTTTGTCCAGTTGAGCTATCTAGTTTGTCCAGTTGAGCTATCTAGTTTGTCCATTTGAGCTATCTAGTTTGTCCAGTTGAGCTATCTAGTTTGTCCAGTTGAGCTATTTAGTTTGTCCAGTTGAGCTATTTAGTTTGTCCAGTTGAGCTATCTAGTTTGACCAGTTGAGCTTTCTAGTTTGTCCATTTGAGCTGTCTAGTTGGTCCAATTGAGCTATTTAGTTTGTCTAGTTGAGCTATCAAGTTTTGGCTTGAGCTATTTAGTTTGTCTAGTTGAGCTATCAAGTTTGTCCAGGTGAGCTATTTAGTCTGTCCAGTTGAGCTATCTAGTTTGACCAGTTGAGCTATCTAGTTTGTCCAGTTGAGCTATCCAGTTTGTCCAGTTTAGCTATCTAGTTTGTCCAGTTGAGCTATCTAATTGTCCAGTTGAGCTATCAAACTTTAGTTAAACTCTTATCCTGTATTGCAATTACTCTCGATTCTACATTATTGTTTTACCATCTGTCAAAGAAAATTGTTGTAACCATTATCTTGAATCTGTCTGCAATGAGATATTCACTTCCTAGCCAACATTTTTACAACTATCAACTCTCAGCAAACACTGTTTGTTTTTGACGATAGCTATCAATCATTTCACCAATGTATCAATGCTTATAAACCGTTAAGGACTGATGAACTGAGGACTGTTACACCCCACAGTGGATCATGGAAAAACTAAACTCGAACATATCCTTTCTCTTGACGTAAATTCATGTTATTCAGAACTGAGCATAGATTTATAGTAAGAATCATCAAATATACCCTAAAATTAAATATATTTACCCCCAGAAAACATATTTTTTACGGTTGATTATTAGGTTTTACGCCAATAAACATTTTTTATGATATACATTTTTATTTTAGTTTTTCTAAACTTCTTTGTGAAGAAGTAAATTTCTTTCTGAAAAATAATTCCATTTTTCTGTATATTTTGGGAGTTATAACAATATGTATTTTCATTTTGTGAAATATTCTCACTACGGGCTTTTTATATCGCGTATTAACCACACGTAACTCATATATTTGTATTAAGAGTACCTTATTACTATTACTAACTTGTGTTGGGCAAACTATGTAATATCAGCTGTCTGCAGGTAGAAATAAAATTAACAACTGTTTTAAACAATTGCGGCCGATAGAGCCATAGTGTGGCAACGTGTACCTTTTACAAAGGTAAAAGTCAAAATAGTGAACTCAATATCTCACAAAAAAATAGTTTTTTTATTAACACACACACAACAAACTAGTTTCGGCTTCAAGAGTAAAATAATTTAAGGCATGTGTGTGTGCGTGTGTGTGTGAGTGTGTGTGTGTGTGTGTGTGTGTGTGTGTGTGTGTGTGTGTGTGTGTGTGTGTGTGTGTGTGCATGTGTGTGTGCATGTGTGTGTGTGTGTGTGTGTGTGTGTGTGTGTGTGTGTGTGTGTGTGTGTGTGTGTGTGTGGGTGTGTGAGTGTGAGTGTGTATGTGTGTGTGTGTGTGTGTGTGTGTGCGTGTGTGTGTGTATTAAATCAAAACGTGGACGAAATGCGTTTTAAAAATGGTAAAAATAAAATATACAGAAAATTTTTAAATTTTAAATATTATTAATAAGTAAAATTAATAAAAATTTTTACCAGAACAAAACATAAAAAACATACAAAACTAACTGTTGATTTAATATTTGTTAACCGCAAACGTAAACAATTCCGTCGGACGTTTTTAAATAATTGCATGGTATTAGTTTACAACGTAGGGTTCTATATTTTATTTTCTTTTTCGATTGTTATTTGTCGTACAGAAATAATCTTTTGTAGGAGGGGTTATTTTATTCACCACGATTTACAGAAAATCATAGATTTCCCGATGTTAAATTAACACAATAAATAATATTTAGCTACATTATGAGAACTGTAAACCATCAGCAATGGTCAGAAAGCATTATCCTTACAATTCAGTATAAATAAATAAATAAAATGTAACTAATTATAGTAATAACAGGAAATACAGAAATAAAAAGTGGATTTTACTTAAAACAAAGGAAACAGTTTTCTGTTAAACTCTAGTTGGATGAGTTATGGTCTTAAAACAAAGCATGCAATAAATTCAGCGGTGCAGTTTTGAATAATTGTAACCTTAAATAGAAAAATGTATAATTCATATATATCAAAAAATGCTGCTAATAATTACTGCTTTGGAGAAATAAAACTGTAATTTATGCTGTTTTATAAAATTATAGGGTGTTGTTATGAAATTTGTGTGTTCTGTTGTAGTATATGTTGATATGATACTACTTATCTATTATTTTTTTGTACTTTTGTTTGACATTCAAGGTTTTGTCAGTAGATTCATATTTGACGCTTTTAGGGGTGCATTAGTCTGCTTTGATTATTTTACAGAAGGGGTCCACTCTTCAACCTTCAGTACTATATACTATGTACATGCAACCGGAATGGCTTCATCCTAGTGAGCTAGGAACGACTTAATAGTATTTCAACATACTTATATTCTAAAATACAATAATAATATACAAAGTATAAGCCCTAAGTACGATGAAATTATTAATATACTCATCTTCATTTTTGTTAGGATACCTAACTTTCCAATATTCTCTTCTGTTGACCCGTTTCGGATGAACTCCATTTTCAAAACTTCAATAGTACTGGTCGCCCAGCTTTTGAGTTCCTCTTTATACACCGTAACCAATCTTTCTCCACTTTTCCGCTTAAAAAAAAAAAACTAAAAAGCGGAAAAAGTTTGGTTACGGTATATAAAGACGAGCTCAAAAATTGGGCGACCAGTACTATTGAAGTTTTGAAAATGGAGTTTATCCGAAACGCGTCAACAGAAGAGAATATTTAAAGTTAGGAATGCCAGAAAAATGTACTCAAACAGTAGCAATATTCCTAACAGGAATGAAGATTAGATTATTAATAATTTCAACTTAGTCAACCGGACGAGGATAGTAAAAAGATTGAAGTTTAATATTAGGAAATTACACAAGACGATAGCCAATATATGGGTCAACAAACAAAGTATAATAAATAACGTAATTCCTTCATATGCGAGAGTCATGAATAGAGTAAATAGTTTTGCTTCCAAATATGTGAAAAAAAGCGGAAAAAGGTTGGTTACGGTATATAAAGAGGAGCTCAAAAGTTGGGCGACCAGTACTATTGAAGTTTTGAAAATGGAGTTCATCAGAAACGCGTCAACAGAAGAGAATATTGATAAGTTAGGAATGGCTGAAAAATGTAATCAAACATATACTAAGTACGATAATATGTTATTGAAATTGTACATGATTTTATGAAAGGATTTTATTATTACCAAATGTTTAAACCAATACGGATGGATAGTGGGAATATTGTATAGGTATAAAAGTCTGCATCCGTTAAATTCAAACAACACTATATTTAATAAGCTACTTAAAGCTATTAAACAAAAGTATCACTAACACATGAACAAATTTTCTTGTCCTATGATAAATTATATTATTATCCAGCAGAATAAGCCTACATGGGGAATTTAAACTGAAGCTAGAAGACATTTGGGCAAGTACAATGGTTAAAGTGACCGGGAATCCTGTTTTTCAGACACGTATTCTGTTCCCCTGGGAACGCTTATTTCTTCCGTTTTGGCCGAATGGTACTTGGTATTCTACTTTTTTAGTATTTATTTTTATTATTTTTAACATAATTCTTTAATCACTAAATAGAATATCACATACTAACGATTTGAAAATACAGATTCTTATATTTTATTATACCATCACGTAGTTTACTGCCACGGCAATGATGCGAAAAATGTTTACAGCCACATCAGCTCCCATAGGTTTGTCACATAGAGGTATAATCTACGGTGGAGGGTATACTGGAAAGTGGAATTTTCTGTCTAGGAACATACTTCGGCTTTGTTCGATCTGGTAACTCTCATTCAATAACGACTAAAAGGCTTAAATCTTCCTGCTTTACTCCCAAGTTTCAAAAACTATCCACTTCGGGCCCAGCACTTTGCTGGGGCTATTCATTTCGTACCCCAAAGGCGGCCAGAGGATACTATCCCATTTTGATCTTCTAGAAATCTGGTCACCTTAACCAAGATTATTTGTATAAAATAAGTCACCTAAGATTAAACCTTTATACACATTGCGATACCCATATCATCATCATCAGAGGGTCTAGTTTGCAACTTTTTGTATTCTAGATTGTCACTTTTTACTAACACCTCCTAATGATGTGATGACATGATGATCGAAATGTACATAAGGGTTTATTCTTAGGTAACTTGTATTATTAGTTGTGTTTAGTTATTTCTGTGGTATTGGGGTTGTTTACAATATTTGTATTCCATGATACTTAGCATTAATGCTCTATATTATGACGACATTCTGTAGTTCCTATACATCCATACTGTTAAGCTTCGGACATACAGTAGGCAACTGGTGACGGCAACGCAACGTACACTTGAGTTGCTAATAGAAAATTTACTAGTCGGTTTACACGATTGTTCATATAGGATGAGGACATACAGAAAGCAACTGGTGATGGCAAAGCAAAGTAAACTTAAGTTGCGAGAAGGTGCTAAAAAACTTGAGTTACTCTTAGAAAAGTTGCTAGTCGGTTTACAAAACCGTTCATATAGGCTGCGGACATACAGAAGGCAGCTGGTAACGACAAAGCAACGTAAACTTGAGTTGCTAATAGAAAATTTGCTAGTCGGTTTACACGATTGTTCATATAGGATGAGGACATACAGAAAGTAACTGGTGACGACAACGCAACGTAAACTTGAGTTGCTAATAGAAAATTTACTAGTCGGTTTACACGATTGTTCATATAGGATGAGGACATACAGAAAGCAACTGGTGACGGCAACGCAACGTAAACTAATGTTGCTATTAGAAAAGTTGCTAGTCGTTTTACAAGATTGTTCATATAGGATGAGGACATACAGAAGGCAACTAGTGACGGCAACGCAACGTAATCTTGAGTTGTTATTAGAAAAGTTGCTTGTCGGTTTACATGTTTGTTCATATAGAATGAGGACATACAGAAAGCAACTGGTGACGGCAACGCAACGTAAACTTAAGTTGCGAGAAGGTGCTAAAAAACTTGAGTTACTCTTAGAAAAATTGCTAGTCGGTTTACAAAACTGTTCATATAGGCTGCGGACATACAGAAGGCAGCTGGTGACGACAAAGCAGCGTAAACTTGAGTTGCTAATAGAAAATTTGCTAGTCGGTTTACACGATTGTTCATATAGGATGAGGACATACAGAAAGCAACTGGTGACGGCAAAGCAAAGTAAACTTAAGTTGCGAGAAGGTGCTAAAAAACTTGAGTTACTCTTAGAAAAGTTGCTAGTCGGTTTACAAAACTGTGCATATAGGCTGCGGACATACAGAAGGCAGCTGGTGACGACAAAGCAACGTAAACTTGAGTTGCTAATAGAAAATTTGCTAGTCGGTTTACACGATTGTTCATATAGGATGAGGACATACAGAAAGCAATTGGTGACGACAACGCAACGTAAACTAAAGTTGCTATTAGAAAAGTTGCTAGTCGTTTTACAAGATTGTTCATATAGGATGAGGACATACAGAAGGCAACTAGTGACAGCAACGCAACGTAATCTTGAGTTGTTATTAGAAAAGTTGCTTGTCGGTTTACAAGTTTGTTCATATAGGATGAGGACATACAGAAAGCAACTGGTGACGGCAACGCAAAGTAAACTTAAGTTGCGAGAAGGTGCTAAAAAACTTGAGTTACTCTTAGAAAAGTTGCTAGTCGGTTTACAAAACTGTTCATATAGGCTGCGGACATACAGAAGGCAGCTGGTGACGACAAAGCAGCGTAAACTTGAGTTGCTAATAGAAAATTTGCTAGTCGGTTTACACGATTGTTCATATAGGATGAGGACATACAGAAAGCAACTGGTGACGGCAAAGCAAAGTAAACTTAAGTTGCGAGAAGGTGCTAAAAAACTTGAGTTACTCTTAGAAAAGTTGCTAGTCGGTTTACAAAACTGTGCATATAGGCTGCGGACATACAGAAGGCAGCTGGTGACGACAAAGCAACGTAAACTTGAGTTGCTAATAGAAAATTTGCTAGTCGGTTTACACGATTGTTCATATAGGATGAGGACATACAGAAAGCAATTGGTGACGACAACGCAACGTAAACTAAAGTTGCTATTAGAAAAGTTGCTAGTCGTTTTACAAGATTGTTCATATAGGATGAGGACATACAGAAGGCAACTAGTGACAGCAACGCAACGTAATCTTGAGTTGTTATTAGAAAAGTTGCTTGTCGGTTTACAAGTTTGTTCATGTAGGATGAGGACAAACAGAAGGCAACTAGTGACGGCAACGCAACGTAAACTTGAGTTGTTATTAGAAAAGTTGCTAGTCGGTTTACAAGTTTGTTCATATAAAGTTGCTAGTTTTGTTGTCAGAGGAGGAGGCGTCCTTGTGTATATTTTAAGAAAGAAGCTACAAAAAAAGACAATTCGGTGAAGGCCTACACCTCTATAACGTCATTCATGCGAGACTAGGTTAATACATTGCTGTACAAAACTTATGAATTTATCCAGACCTATGTTTTAATTATTATCGTATGAGCATTAGAAGTTACGACTACCGTTTAAGTCTTGCATTTGAGAACATCAGGAAAAAAACAAATAATTGGCGAGAACCGATTTCAGCTGGAGAAAGATTAACAATAGCACTCAGCTAAACTTAATTGCTTATTTAATATGAATTTCTTTTTATGTTTAAATCCAAAACTTAAAATATCATTACATTACAATTAAATAAAAATTGGCTCTTAAACAAATAAAATTTTATAGTTCAAGTTTCGATTTTATATATTTTAAAAAAATTGAGGGTAATCATGCGTATCGCCTTGAAGTTGTTGGCTACACAAATCATGACCAGAACCAGCAATATTTTGTTTTTTTGACATACTATAGCAGTATAATAAAAGCATATTCAAAGAAAGAAACACAAAATATACAAATAAAAATAATTATTATTTAAATACGTTAGCACTCTTGAGAAACGTATGCCAACACAACAAATACTGCTGGCAACTGAGAAACTGAGCAACGGGTTTATAGTATGTCTTGACCGGAGCAACTCTAGTTTCTGTGTCACTTACTAGTCGCTTTGCTATCACTTCACTATGAATATGTGCATTAACTCTATATGCTGTGAAAAAGCAACTCAATTTTGCGATGCGTTGCCGTCACCAGTTGCCTTATTAATTTCCGCAGCCTTAAACCTCACTCGAGTCTTTAGAAGATCCATCTGTCCAGAATCTCATCTAATATATTCTAAGGCAACGTCGTTATAAAGTTATAGTTAGAACAAAAAGAAAGAAACGAGGTATCGTCCTCGCTTATTGCTGCGTCCAGGAAACAAATATATCAGCCGATTCTGTCTATGAACCGGAAGGAGAAGTGATTGTAAATTTTCCGACAATTTTCCAGACTTAGGTTTGTACCAAGATAAATTGGAAACAAGACATTTCTGAAAGATTTTAATGCATCCTCTTACATAGCACATTTGGTTTTACAAGTGAATTAAAATTCGTTTTATTTTTACTCTTCAAACTAATATATTTGTCTGATCCGGGTTAAACAGATTATGTTGTGACCCTCGGGGGAGTGTCAACAGAAACGATCACTTTTATAGTCACGTCTATAGAAATTTTAAATTTAATAAAACTTTTAATTTTGCGTTATAATTAGACATAAGATATAATTGAATTTATAATTCATAGCTTCCTGTCGTTATATTAAATTATTTGTATAGATATTTAATAAAATTTAAATAAATTATTATATTTATCAACTAATAAAACATAATTTATAAAGAAATTATTCCTTAAAAGTGTTCTTTAAGTTGTGCAATATAGCCAAGGAGATAAAACAGTTATTTTATAACATAACCTATAGCATAAAATCAGCTGTTGCTTGAAATCGTATGTTATCATATAACTCACTTTGAGGTGACTCCGTAACCTGGCAGAAATTATACAGACGCATTAATGTATATTTATATCCATTTAATGAGTTTTTGTAAGCATCACTATAAACGTTTTCACGTCAGTATCGTTTATTCATGCTACACGTTTCATCGTTAAACCTAATTCAAATTTTCCTTATTGTCCAATACTGTTTGAGTAAATTCATTTGAGGAAGGTAGATTTGAAAAGCCCGAACAAAAGTAAAGCCGGCGTTAAATATTCTGAGAACAAAGAGGACGGGGTGGTTGAGCGCCGTTAACAATAGCACTCGAAGTAAGAGTGCTGACTACAGAGGATCTTGCAACAGGACAGAAGGACGGACAGGGAAAATTGCAAAGTATACAATCCATCGCGTTAAATTCACTAAAATCGTAGAGTCGTTTGAAATCTTCACCTATGCTTGCGTATAAATTATTTTAAAATAATATATTAAAGCCGTTTTAGTTTAGGAAAATTATTAAAAAGACAATTTTAATTAAATTACTTCTTCTTCTACTCTTACAATTTAAAATAAAGAGTTTCGTCTTCTTGAAGAAGGTTATAAATAAATAGCTTTTCAGTAAATGAAAATACACTAGAGAGATGTATAATTTTTGTAATGAATTTATTACATTTGGTAATCTAAACTAAAGCAGCTTTTGTTTTGTACACAGTGTCTATCACTTTCATGTCTCTATCGTTGATTATATTTTCATGGTACACTGAATTTTGTTTTAGGTTATTATTTTTTGCGCTTTTAAATATATTAAAAACATAGCTCCGTAATTGACGGAGTGTTCTAGGTGGTCTAGAGGAACGTGTGAAAAACAACAAGTCGACGCAGCGACATAAATTAGATTCTGTTTTTGGTTTGTTTTTGTATCGATAAATTCAGCTCTCAAGACCTAACAAGAGTAGTTTATACCCGCCCTGGACCAAGTTTCGAGTCTCAGAGTCAGGTACTTTGATGAGGCCACCCGAGACTGGATAATATTTCGATTTTACTGAACAGAACTAGTCAGATGGGGTACTGAGGCATAAAAACCTGGCCGTTAAAAAGGTTCTACTGGTCCCGAGTAGTTCTGGGAGAGTCGAACCGTTCTGTCAGGTTGAAGTTCGTCTCGTCCCAGAGACCGGTCACCAGTCCAGGTCTTGCCTGGAGGTAGAAAGACTTGCATATAGGTGCCACGGGTTGTGGCATTAAACTCCATGTCTCAGTATGGCGAAGCAATGGTTTCTATTCGCAGCACTGGAAATTCTCCTTATTAGGGATTATATTTAACTCATTTATTCCCATTTACGAAGCTATATCTCTGCAAAATGTGTTTAGCGAGCGTACGGACATCAGATTCTCGCCAACGATGTTTCAAGAGACTCCGTCGATTTGTTTGTTTAATGTTTAATCAGCTTGACCCCTTTTTGTGTGTTATCATCTCCATACTTTAGATAAGCACGTGCAACATGTTTTTATCGTGTGTTCTATCGCAACAAAATTCAGTTGCCGTGATCAGTTAACGCTCGGATCAGGAACAACAGAATCCGCGATGATCTAAGGACGTTAGATCGTGAGACAGGTAAGCCTTTTCACCTATCTTCTTCTCATTATATTTCTGTCTTCTTAACTTTTTGACAAAACACACCGGCTAATGTATTACACGACTTCAGTGAAGACAATCATGCTACCAGAATTTCATTCAGTAAGGTCTCCCAGTCAGGTAGCCCTTAAGTTGCTTGCAGGACAGATTTATCGTATTAAGAAAATATTGAGGACGCGCAACACAAAACAAATAACTCACTATTTCGGACATGCCTTTCGAAACAGCTCATTGAGAAAATTACGATAAGAGGAATTAAAATCGTAAGATAATGAAGCTAGATCCAATAAAAGATTCAACATATGTAACTATTAAGGCGCATTCATGTAGTAGCAACCTGAGGACTCTTTTTGTAGTTAGACTCAGGGGTTTAGCCAGGGTCATGTGCAAACACCAACTAAATAATTTAGCAGATAGATAATAACCTATAAACAAATTTATACATTGACTACTTTTAACTACTATTGGCTATTATTTTTAAGAAGCGACACTAGGAACCATGGCTTCTCGACCTTCCTAACAGCAAAGCTAGCGTCTGAGGGTGAACAAACTGTATTTATAAACGCTCATTGTACGAGCTTTTAACTGCCACTTAACCTTGATAGCACCAATTGTCGCAAAACAGCTTCCCAACAATAATTAAGTTGTTTTAAGTGTAAAAATATCATAATATATTTTTTAGAGAAAACATTTTTGAAAATTTCCCCAGGGGGTTCCACTTCCCTCTGTCTTGCTCCCAGTACATAGTACTGGCTAAACCCCTGGTTAGACGGTCTGCAAAGTAATTTATGTTTGAGAAATTTTATAAAAATATTTGTGTTTAAAGTAATCATTATTGAGAGCAGATTTTGTGTAGTTTTCCTTAAACTTCGGGTAAATTAATTAAAATTTTCCAGTCGAGTTTCACAGTATCGAAAAACCTCTTGCCTCTAGAATTTTGGTTAAGGGAAGTCTTACTTAGGTTTGATTAAAGTATTTCACTTCCTGTTGGGATTGACTTCAACATTAAGTTAGCTATGACGAGAGGACAAATTGGTATCTTTGGTGACTCCTATGACAATCAAGCTAGGATATTTTAATAAAAATGCACAAATATGAAAACGTTTTTTTAAATCTTTGTGCAAGTTGTTATGATGCTGTTTAATTTTTATTCTTGTATTAATTTAAATTTTAGTTCGTTTTGAGAGTTAAGTGCGCAATAAAAACTATAAAAATATAATTGACCAGAACGGCAAAAATAAAACGAATTTTAGTCGTAAACTATGTTTCATGAACCAGAAAACGCTAAAATCTCTGACAAATGTCGCTTTCACTGAAGCTAAATCTGTTTTAGAGACTCTGGGTAGTTTTATAGTGGTAATATAGTACAAATCACTTCACATTCTGGTTCGTAAACAGAATGTGCTCGAATGTTTTTTCATGTAAGTGCACAAGTGAGATAACCTAAAGAGTCGTCTGAAACTCGGTTATAGTTTATCGATATTCTTTCAATATCGCTATGGACAGAAAATATAGAATAAAAAATGAGGTTTTGAGAATATAATACCTTTCAAGAATAATGGAGGTCATATTGAAAGAGAACTCAAAATATTAGCGATTTATGTGACGGCATAAAAAATATGAAGAAAGGGTATTGCTGCCTCAGTACATACAACAACGCAATGTCCTAGATTCTATTGTCTAGTAGAGATTTTAAGGGAATATGGTAAATATACGTAGACTTAGAAGGATGGTAGAGTGTAGTTAAATCTCGCCTGGTACTGTTAGTTAAACTACGATCATGCTTTACGTAGAAACTACTCTCCCACCCCTACTTTCTATCTCTCCCTATTCAGCACACTCAAATAAACCCCTCTCTCTCTTGCCTATACCCCTCTCTCTCTCTCAGCCATCTCTATCAAAAACTTTTATTTTTGTCCATCTCCCCTTGCCTCTTCATCCTTCTTCTTCCATTCTTTCTCTTTCTTTAATTTTCCTTCTCGCTCTCCCTTTTTATTAGTCATCTCTCAGTCCTTCTGTCCCGCTTTTTTTATCTCTATCTTCCTCTCTCTCTCTCTCTCTCTCTCTTGTTCACTTTTTTCTCGCTTGTTCTCTCCCATTTCGTTCCATTTCTCCTTGCTTTTTCATTTTTCTTCTACAATTCTTTCTCTTTCTTTAATTTTCAATCTCGCTCTCCCTTTTTATTAGTCATCTCTAGTCCCCTCTTTTTTATCTGTATCTTCCCCTCTCTTCTGTTCACTTTTTTTCTCGCTTGCTCTCTCTCATTTCGTTCCATCTCCCCTTGCTTCTTCATCCTTATTCTCCCATTATTTCACTTTCTTTAATCTACTTCTCGAACTTTTTTTTATTAGGCACTCTCAGTCCTTCTGAACCTCTTTTTTATTTCTATCTTCCTCTCTCTCTCTCGTTCACTCTTATTTTTTCTATCTTTCTCTCTCATTTTCCCTTCCCTCCAATCTTATCTCAATCTCTCTATTTCTATCTCTCTCTCTTTCTTCCTCTCTCTTTGTTTCTATCTCTCTCTCTCTCTTTGTCTAAATCTCTCCGATTACACGGCATGACCTTTGGCTGGAACTAATCTCTTGCACGTCACCTCAAGTCGCCCCCATACACGGAAGTACTATAACAATAGGCTAAGGTCACAAATAAATGTAGCACAAGGCACGAGATTATAAACATTAGAAACACGGCAATGCGAATGGAAATTATAGCAACACGTCTCTTGCGTCAAGTTAGAATAAAGATATCATAATAATTTCAAAGACGCCTACATACAATATGAAATTATTTCTTTATGTTTCCTACATCCTTGACCTATCGTATTTTACTGTCGTCAACAACGCACAGTATGTTTTCGTGACACTGTTTTGCTATAGACTTCTTCGTAGAACTGTCAGCTGTTATTCCACGTGACTTCGAGTACTTATTTCGTTATTACGTTTTTAGAACAGTTATTAGCCTTTAACATCATTGGACTACTTGGTAATAAATTACGTGGTCAGTTTTGCAACGGCGCATGATTAAAGCAATTACTTAAATTTGATTTTTAAAAATTTGTTTGTTCGATATCGACGAAATAATACTTACTAGATAAGCAAGAGGGTCTTAACTACGCGATGATACTTTGAATTTGCCCGCAGTGTGGAAATGTGTCATCGATAGGTTTTATCGGCAGAAAGGTGAACAAAGGGATAGGATTGTGAGTAATTGTTTGGCTCCGGTGTGTGTGGATTGACGTAGTTGGGCGTGGCTTCATTCCTCTCTATATAGGAGCAGATTCATCAGCGCTCCTCACTCGCTCTTCAACTGTTGTTGGATTCATCTCTTCAATGCTAGATGAGATTCTAGCAAAACGTCGGAACTGCGATTTGTGCACTTCAGAATGAACGGATGTACTCCAGATAATAACTCTTCATCATATTTTTCCATCCGTGAAGGAATACGTATCAGCATATATATATATATATATATACATATACATTAAATATAGTGATACGTTTTTTTGTAATATAGTTAAGAATAGAAATATTTCAAATACAAGAGTGGTTTTAAATTATACATTATTTAAAATTTTCGCTTTGATAAAATAAGTATTATCATCTTTAGGAAACACAATTATATAACAAACCATTTTACATAAATTAAATATGTTTTTAAAATTCAACCATATGTTTATTTTACAAAGAAAATATTGGAAAGAGCCCCAATACCAAAAGAAAGAAAACACTCTAGTTTGTAACACCTTTTGTTTGCTAGATTGTAATTTTGTAATAAGTCCCTCTGATGATGATGACATGGTCGTCGATATGTACATAAGGGTTTAATCTTAAGTACTTGTTTTATTTGTCATTGTTGATTAATTTTGTGGTATTGGGGTTCTCTACAATATTTTCATTGTAATATATTGTACCACTGTGCTCTTGGTAATGTGCATATGTTTATTGGTTCCTCCTGTGTTAGTTTTGTTTCAACGTCAATGGCCTTGAAAACAGTTTGGTGTTTTGATTTCACTTGAATTTTTTCATTGATTCATTTGCTTCAACTTCATGTTTATAAATTTCAAATGTTTCATATACATTGATTTTTAACCTTTTGTTTATTTCTTTAGTTATTTTCATATTTCCTATTTCAGGAAATATGTGTTCATTATTGATACAATGAGTAGCCAAATTTGATTTGTAGATGTTCGGTTTTATATAGGCGTTTAATTCTTTTTTATTTTAATTTTCTTAAAATAATGGTCTATCATTGTTTCTCCTGAAACTGCTAATACATATTTTAATGGCGAAAAGCTTGGAATAATATAGAATTTAAAATAAATATTGTACTTGAAATATTTTTATTCAAGTATATATATATATATTCCACTTACACTGTAATGTATACTTAAATGTAATTAAGCATAACCTGCATTAATTGTCGACATAACCTTTACAATTTTTTGGTTGTTTCTTCAATCTGTACCAACATTAATTATATATTCTTTAAAATTTCGCATCCCTCCGGTTTAGATAGGATAGCACTAAACTAAAAGCACCTTGCAACAGGATATTTCAAATTGGAAGCCGTGTTTCCCAAAACTAATATAAAATGGATAATTAGTAGAATTTGTTACAATGAAAGAAATCGGTTTATTTGTTTCTCTAGATAAAATGTTAATAAACTTGACCTCCTTTGTAAA
The DNA here is from genome assembly GCA_036971475.1 of Prosapia bicincta. NCBI lineage: Eukaryota > Metazoa > Arthropoda > Insecta > Hemiptera > Cercopidae > Prosapia > Prosapia bicincta. The sequence continues at coordinate 72,585,032 of JBAIZL010000005.1, read as the reverse complement.
TCACAATTATTGGTGCGACTAAAACTTGTATCCATTTGCTCTAATTCTACGAAATGTATGTAGTTTTAGTTTTCAAGGTTATGCCATACAACATTCCATTCCAATTAAAACTAATTATTTTAATTTTATAAAATAATGAGTTGAAACTTTTATCAAACTTCAAACTGCCTTAAAAACAAACTTGACAAACAGAAACTGAATTCGAGTTTTTATTTTAAGAAACACATACATTAACCTTAAATAATATTGATTAAAATCAACTGTGAGATAAACAATTCAATTTATTTAAACGAGTTAACTTATGAAAAGAATTTTACTAGTTTTTAAAATTCGGACTGGTTTTTATTAATAACATTTGTAGCTAGGGATGTTAGTGATATGTTACGAATATAATTCCTCCAGTTTATAAAACAAACCTATCTCACGAGGTAAAGCGTGATCGGCTATCATAATAATGAAAACTATTACTACAATGATAAATTCACAAAACATGAATAAATTAAACGAATAGGTGGGAATAATTTGCCACTTCAGAGAACTTGCCACCGACTTCAGAGAACGCCTGTACTGTCGCAGACTACAGACAAAGCATGAGAGATGCTTTCATTTTGAAAACAAATTCCTTCAACTCTAAATCCTTTGAAATTACTTTTGTTTAAAGGTTTACGTAAATTGAAATTAAATTCTCCATCTAGATTTAGAGAAGTATTTTTTTTAATCCGTCGCGGGTGCTTTCATACTGACGGAATTAAAGTCATTCCAGAGAGCATATCTTTTCCAGCTTAGTCTACAGTATTTACTTCAACGTAGACATTTTGTTTATCCTTTTAAAGAAATTTGTAAGCAAGGTATTCAATAAAGCACTATAAAACTTCTCTATCAAGTCAGAATGGCGTATATATTTCCTTTAATAGATTTCAATGCCGAACACCTTTTCAACATATCTTTCTATGTAAAGCCATATACAAGACATTTTGTGAAATACCTTCTTTTCAAAAATATAAAAATTTCACGTACACACGCCCAACAACACACATACACACGCACACACACATACACACACATTGACATCAAACATGTTTTGATCTAAACATTGTCAAACTTCCAATGTATAGTTGCTGCCTGTTAGATTTTTGTGATAGTAACATTTTTCATGCAATTCATCCAAACAACCGAAGTATTCTCAGTAACATATATTTCATCGTATAGTGGATACATCTAATTTCACTTCAGGACATAATTGCTTTGTCATATAAAAGATTTTAACACCACGTTGAATATGAATGTTCGAAAGTTACATTGCGTGTTTCCAGTAATTTTACCAATATATGTAAAGAATTATTTGATAATCTTTGCTCATTGTAATTGAACGTCTAATCTGTGCGTTCCACCTGCTACCAATACTAATATACAAAATTTTATCAACAATTATTTACTGATAATTGGTTGCAATAAATTGCTATGGATAAATATTAATATTTAATACACATAGCCTCTGGCCACTAATATTATTATTCTAGTTGTATATACATTATGGTTACAATGTAACCATCCTCAGATACATGAGTATGCCTTTTCATTCCTCTGAGGATGGTTACTTTGTAACCGAAATGTACATAGGACTAGAATAAATTTATTTGTGGTTAGAGGTAGTGTGTATTATTTATTAACTATTATTTAGCTATCTACTAGGTAGTGGCTAAAACCAAATTGAGCCATGAACTAAAATGTTTATATTTGGTCTGCTTATACCATGACCGCTGGAATGCCTAATTCTATGCAATCGACCAATCTACAGCAAGTGTACTTCAGGTATTATTTGTCAATTCGATGCCATAAATCCTATCAAGCTTTCCGTGAAGCTATCGCTCCCTGACAAATAGTTGGTCTACCTTAGGTCTATGAGCCTGAACACGTGACGCGGTAGCTCCCCTATATTGTACACTATGGGGCTTATGGTGCTACCCTAATCCTAGAATCCTGAGTGGTGTTGTGTGATCCTGTATCCACAGTTTTCTAATAGAAGTATTTTTGTAAAGCTTTTGTAAAGCAAGATGTATTTTCCTAACATTTACCCATTTATAAAAATATATTTAACAAAACACAAACACACAGGAGAAGGCTCTAGAATTACAAACATTTCCGGCGCACCTGTGCTGAAACGAAACTGGTATAAATTCACTGGTGTCACCCCTTCAGATAGGGAGTCATTCAGGGGTTAAGTGAACACTTATCTTGTTGACGAAACAGCAACTTTCAAGTGTTGAAGTTTTGAACGCGCAAACTTCTAAGTATTTGTGAAGGTATTACGCTGAGGGTGCGCCGGCTTCGTGTTACAAAATGGCAGAAATAACGTTTGTATGTGATTTAGTTTGTGAACGAATTTAGGGCGGGAAAGGCGAGGAAGATATCTTTCAGGAGGTAACACCTTTTATATCGTGAACATTTCTACAGGGTTAAATGTTACAACTTTCGTGCTCATAGACACAATTACACGCACAGAAGCAAATACTCACACACACACACACACACACACACACACCACACCACACACCACACACCATACACCACACACCACACACCACACACCACACACCACACACCACACACCACACACAACACACAACACACAACACACAACACAAAACACTCAACACACAACACACAACACACAACACACAACACACAACACACAACACACAACACACAACACACACCACACACCACACACCACACACCCCACACCCCACACCCCACACCCCACACCACACACCCCACACCCCACACCCCACACCCCACACCCCCCCCCCCCCCCCCACACACCCCCCCCCCCCCCCACACACACACACACACACACACACACACACACACACACACACACACACACACACACACACACACACACACACACACACACACACACACACACCCACGCACACACACACACACAAACACACTACGGCGTGCACTGTCACACCTTCATAGCCATACACACATACACATTCTTTATCTATATCTCTCTCTCTCATACACACACACTCACGCACATGCAATCGAATGCAAATAGAATACGTAATACATGAGTTATTTATTACACGTAGATATCATTCTACGCCGTAAGAAAGTGTTGATCCGGTTTAGAAGCATAATGGCCCTACACACCGCTATGAATACGATCGTGGCTTTTTACGGCCCAGCGACTACATCATTTTTTATTGCTGTTTTACAATTTCAGACATTCTCGCTAGCAATAAAGGGTTGTCAGAGAGTTCAATAAGACGCTATTTCCAGATGTATCAATTGAAAGTAAGGATATTATCAGAGTTTCAAATTAGTAAGCGTTTAATTTTGGCTAAAATTCATCTTAAAAGAAGGTTTATCATTCAAGTGGATACCATTGAAGGAATATTCTGTTGTAAATAAAACATTTCTAATTGTTTGTGGTTTGTGAGTGAGCCATTACATACGGACGAATCCTATTTTACCTTTAACAAAATTCAAATAAAATTTAATATTTTAGCAAACATGTTTTCCCTGCGTGTAAAGTAGTTGGTTACCCATGCAGATGAGTTATCTATGTCTGTAAAAAATTACAATACGAAAGCATTGACCTTGAAAATAATGAATGACCTACGGAAGTGATGAGATACATATAAAACAAATGGGTTACTTACGAAAGTATTGCATTACCTATGAAAGTAATAACTTACCTACAAATTATAGGGTTTTATATGACAGTATTGTTACTAATGAAAATGATGAAGTACCTACGAAATTAATATGTTACATATAACAGTTTTGAGTTAGACTTACTTGAAAATGTATAGAGTAAGGTTACGCTCTTAGGTAAGAAAGTAAAACGTCGCCTATGAAAGTAATGAGTTACAATGAAAGAAATAAGTTACTATTATGAAATTAATAGATACCTATAAAAGTAAAGAGCTATAATTTTCAAGATAAAGTTCTACGCTCGCCAATTCCGATTTGCCTGTTGAAATATCATTTAACTGACATTCCATTATTTAAGGATAGTCGATTTTCTACAAACAGCACCTTTCTACAGTGCAGTGTTAAACTTCGGTATCATAGTGTGGGTAACTGTTATTCAGTGTCGATTATCCGGGCATCGATTAAGCGACTTCCGGGTTAACTGAGGTAGTAAACAAAATTTTTATTACGTACATAGTTATAGCGGCCGGCACTTGGACAACCACGAGAAAATACATTTAAATTTATGTGTGTGTTCTTCATAGTAGATTTTTAGTTCTACCGTCATTTTTTCACTTGATAGAGTGCAAACGTTTTTACTTCTTTTTTTACGTTTTCCTTTTCAAGCTTTGAGAATCCGTTTTCCGATCTTCCGATTTATCGATTATCCAAGGAACCCTTGGTTCACAAAGTATCAGATAATCGAGATCCTACTGTGATTATAAAATCATTAAGTCTTACTTTACTCAGTACAGTTGCAAAATTATATGTATCATAGTAAGAAAAAAAAACAATAAGCAAATAACATAGTTTGTGTATAATTGACACAGTTTTTCGAAATGTACCTTAGATTTTTATAATAAATCCTACTTCACAGCCAAATATACTTACATGAAGTACAATGAAAAGGTATTCAACTAATTTCAATATACATTTTTTCAGGTCCGACATGAAGATCAAGCAAGAGAGTTCGACTCTGAAATGCTGGTAACCTGGTTCGATGAAGCTGTGCGCCAGTCTCACCACAAGACTCACCGCTTCTACTCCCGCCTCATCGCCTACTTTGTGCTCATCGTACTCTGCAACGACCTAACCACCATCGTCGCTAAAGCCGTCACCAACCCTTCGTTATCTTTCAATGGATTCAGTATCAATCAAACCTATCAAGATGGCCTTGAACACTTTTTGTTTAGAAACAGAAGTAGGCGCGCGTATCCGAGTAGCGTACCACAAGAAAAAACGTTACAAAAGACAATGCTGAGAAACTTTAACAGCAGCACGGGAGTGGTGTCCAGCGAGAGTGGGTTTAAGAGGGTTGTTTATAGCGATAAGGTTTTCGACCAGTCTTCCGAGTTTTTGAGGCTAGCAGGTATTCCTGAAGACATGGATCGGTACAACGCGGGCGTGCTACTCCTGGACAATGGTTCCTACTACATCGACAACACAACGTACAATGAAACCGCTTCGACTAACACCACGGCTACCCAAGAACCTTTGAGTGATTTCATTCTAATGGGAATGATGGCTGTCTTCTTAGGTTTACTCATTTTAATGACTGTAATTGGTGAGTACTCAAACCATAAAAACCACTATTTATTTATTTATTTTTTATATGTACACATTTCTATTACGTTTTGAATTTAATGTCTCCGACACAATTTCTTATTTAGTTATTTTACTTGGCTTATTACTTGTATAATAAACGTATCTGATGACCTTTGAATATTCATAGCTGTACACAGTATATTTTTTCCATAAGTGGTAATATATTTGTAAATTTGTTTTTCTTGTAATAAACCTTCAAGTGAAACTCAGTAGACTTGGTGCGTTACCAGACGTTTAAATCACACGAGTTAACAAACTAAAAACTTTCTTTTTGTAAAGTAGCAAATCCGAAATTCAGTAAACCCATTTATATTTTTAAAATAACTTTAAATTGATGTTATACAATTTGTACATACAATTATTAGAAATTTTTATAATATTTAACAAAAATATTTCTAGTCAAGTTTAATACAACACCCTTTTCAGAGTATTTCACTTTCTGTTAACTAGCATAACACTAAGCATTAAAATACCAAGTCCTCTGACGTATTTAGGATTAAAATTTACAAAACTGACATGCCAAAACTGTCATTTTTCAAAAGCTTTAGTATAAAAAAAAGGGAGACTTCTCGTCACCGTACTTGAAGGGCTAAAGAGGTTGTGCTACCCCTCATACCACAACGGCAAATAAATGCATACTTTACCGAGTTCCCTGTATTTTCTCAGGGAATATAAGGACCTGTATTCGCTCTAGTTGTGATTAAGGCTATCACTTCAGGTAAGCGGCCTTGTACGTGAAGGATAGATTATCTCTCATCTCAAAAAACTAAATTACCTTTTGACCCCTATTTAGCTCTACCCATACTCCATGTAACCTTGAGAAAATATTTATTCCTGTACCTTGTTTTAACCTATAAACAACTCCCTAAACATGAAACATAATAATATCCTATCGTTGAGAACATGGAGTTATAGAGATTGAGGCATAACAACGAGCTATTTTTAAAAGCTGTTAAAAAAAATTCTTCGTTAGACAAAATTTTCAATGTCATATTCTTAAAATAAATGAAAAGAAATTTTTACAATATTAAAATACCGTTAATTTTTTTAATATAATTCCGGTAAGATGGCGTCCGTAAAACGCACACTCTCCTCCAGACGGGGCTTGAAGTTACTTATCACATTGGTAATGGGAGTAGAAATACTTCCAGTCTGATGCGTTCTTTCAGGGCCTCAACTGTTTGAGAAGGGTTATCATTGTGAACTTTGTTTTCCCAAAACCCCACCAGACAAAGTGTCGTGTTCTCAGGTACGGTGAACGAGAGATCATTCAATATCCCCATATCGGGAGATCACATGATTTTGAAACTGAGGGTTGGGAATATTCATGCTTACTCGAACAATGTGGGAGGTTGCTGCGAACTGCTGAAAAAAGTTTTTTTCATGTATTTTAAGATTATTGCATTAAAATGTTTATCTAACGAAATTTTTTTAACAGCCTTTTTAAAATCACTCATTATTATGCATTACCCTTTATATTCTTACGTTGCTTCTATCTATGTTTAAAGTCTTTCATAGTCCCTTTTGTTGTCATACTCTCCGATATCCGTAAAGAGAAAGAAAACCAGTCTTGTTACTCTGACAGAGGCGTAAGATATGCTTTCCCTCAAGCGTCCTGTTTAGCACCTTGTATGTCCTAGTGCATGAACTTGTATCCTCAACTTATCCTATCACCCATTGATCATTAAAGAACTGAATCGGTTGGAGCTAAGTGGTTCGATTTTAGTGCTAAGGAATAACTAAATGCAGTAGATTGATACCACCTCAAACCCACGCAGCCCTCGTGAAAGCCAACTTCTAGAGTCTTGTAGTGTTTTATATCTTATTGTACGAGGAATAAGAGAGAGTGTATGAGGAAACACATGTTGATCCCCGGGGACTGGAAATAGGGGAGACAACAGCATCGCATAGCAATTATTTTTTTCTAACCCGGATCTGGGTCCCCAGAACACGCCCAGCCCTAGTGGCAGCAACCACTAGCGAGCTGCCTCTGTTTCACCTACGCACGCGATTAGTATCCCTACCACACGTGAAGAAAAAACGAGATTCATTTCGCATGTAGCAAGCTCATAAGCTCGTTCCATAGAGAATCGGGAGATAGTAAAACGATACAGAGCGGTAAGTGTCACGCTAAGAGCAGGATGAAAAAACCTGGAAAAAAGCCCTACCAGGAAATGTTCCGCAACAGATCACGCAAGAACCCTGGGGGCTAGGATCCTTATCTTAAGGTATAAGGAAGGGTATACCTTACAAATACCTTGTTAGGGAGATTGTGGCTGGAATGACATGCACCTCTTTTCCCGGCTCAAATATATATGATCCAATAGGTTTAGTGCTGATATTTTTCAAAAAGTAGCACAACTGCGGTTAGACCAGTCTGGCACTTGAAAGTATTTAACGCATTTCTGCTCTTAAACAAATTTCTTAAAAAAATTGCCTACACACATTAATCTGACTGGATACCATAAAAAACACATTGTTGAATTGATGACCAATCAACTGTAAATGTTGGGATTTCAATTTATTAACACTTTACACCTTTACACAACTCGTTTCACCCGACGATGAAGTCTCTCAGATAAAACGTCTGTATGTATTTATCGATCAGCAATCGTTCTTGTTACGCGCCTAATAAAGAACAGTTATAAAATATAAAAACTGCACAAACAGCGACATTTCTGCATTACCTGGTATCTAAAACGATTGTCTGTTATTGGTATTTATTGTACTGTCCTTTAAAAATGACAAAGGTCAAAGAACTTACCGAAACTTTCAATTTGTGCTCAACCCTATCGGTGTTGTCGCGACTTTTATAACCATTTTTATATCCTGATTTTATATGGTTGTTTTATAACAAAATAAAGTAAAACCTTTATACCCAAGGTATAGATTTAACAATACGTGAATAATATTTCGTGAGTTTTTGTTTGATTTTGTTGTAATTAAGTAACTTTGAATATTTCGTTGTTCAGTAAGGCGCAATCGTCCCTAGAGGCGTACACTCATTAATATTCTGTCGCTCATGATGATCAGCTTGTGTCGCAGAAAATGTTTTCTGATGAGTCATATAAAAGACGCTTACTAGTGAATCTGTAAAACGTGACGTCAACACTCAGGAACTCTCACGAAAAGGTGTAACAATTCAAAGAAAATCTAAACTTAACCCCAAGTTCACCGAATGCAAAACACGGTGTTAAATGTCAGCAGGTGTTATGTTGTCTACTAAAAGGTTATTAGGAGATTATCTGTAAATAATATTTAAATGTATTTTTCTATAGGTTCGGAAATATTGTATATTACGTAATGCTGTATTATTTTATATAAATATTTCTATTAGTTGTAGATATTTTCTATATATGTATATTAGCATCATACAGTAAGTTAAAAACATTTTCAAAACAATTTTTTAATAATTCATGATACGATAACAATACATTTTAGATTTTCCATAGAGCTCTCTTAAGGACAAATTATTTAGATAATTCTGAAGGTGCACTTTTGACAGACTGTCAGTCTGTTTTCTTTAAGATTCATTTTAATTATAAGTTCAAGTAAATCCATTACACATATAGCAGAGTTTAAATTTAAAGAGAGTTGAACACTATTATAAATCAAAAATTGAATTCATAAAACAAAAAACAAATAATGCAAAAATGTGACTAACCCATCGAAATAGCCCTTCTTATTCGTTAGGTTTAAGTTCACTTTTAAAGAATAACAAATTGAACTTAAAATAATCCCGTATAAAGATAGCGAACAGTTCCGCTACTCTATTTAGGTTAAACAACAAGACGAAGCACTAAATTATATCCAGTTGTCGTAACAAGTAAGTTTTAACAGAGTTTCTTGTTATTTAATCTGCGACCTTGTTTCCGAGCGTGTCTCTGTGGATCGCGGTGATCCATCCTTTGGGAACTGTGGCCTTACGTTGAAACAGTTCAATACTAGACTTGATTTAAAGGTGAACGACACCAGTTATGGCTAGAACCGTTATGTTTTAACTTTAATGATGAGCTAGTAAATCCCAATTAGAACGATTCTCTTAAAGCAATTTAATTTATAAAAAGCTTTCATCGTGTATATGCAAGGGATTTTGATATAAGTATAGTCCTGCAATTTTCATGGCAAGATAACGTTTACCGGCAATCCCTACGTGTTTAAAGACCAATCTGGACAAATTTTGAAGTTTAAATAAAAGCAGAGTGTACTCGTACGAATAAAATAAATTTATTTGTCGTGTAAACCAGAAAAATTAAACAGTAGAGTATTTACAAAATAATTAATTTAATGAAAAATTAAAGAAATTTAAATAAGTAAATATTAAATAAAATGAAATATACATTTTAAGTAAAATATTTTTAATTTTTTTTATTAATATTAAAAAGAAATTAGTGTAATTTTCGTAAAATGAAATAAGGGTTCGAAAGTGACTACAAACACGCTTCCCTTATTTTCAGGGATAATTTATTTTCTCCTTGGTTCTACAAGTTCAATTTCGCCTTTTTTATCACATTCCTTCCAGAGTGGTGTACCGCGAAGATAATCGAGTTTAATGACCTCGATAAAGACTAGGTAAACTTGGAGCTTCCAAAAGTAGTATCTTAATGTCTCGCCTATATCTTGTACTAAATAGGTCCTACCTATGGGTTATTCTCTACCAGGCCCTATCCTTCATAGCCGAATCCTTTATAACCTTAGCTGTACTCCAGTGTCGGTCAACGGTGATGTTTTCAATCCCATGCCTCAAAATTCTGTTTTATTCCCATTTTTTATTGCCAGCTTTAATAAATGTCCACGTGAGGGGCTTCCCATTTGAAGGATTTTTCTGATATTTTTATCACAAATGCACTTTGTTTATGTTGGTCCTTTGATTTTCCTGTTGATCTTTGATTTTCAATCATATCCATCACGAACCTTATAACGCTAAATTAAGTATCTATTTAATTTTCTTTATTTTGTCCACCATTCCCATGTTTTTGTAAAGTTTTTTCTTATACTGTATAAACATGATGCTTACTTTTAGCTTCACTTTTTTATATTTCGAAACTTTTAGCAAGCTTTTATTAGTTTTAAAACTCTGTCAATTACAATCAGCACTTTGAAACTCTAACCTAATTTCTTTTACTATTGCCTATTTTGTATTTGATTGCTAACAATGTGAAGCGAATATCTAATTATATTAATACACTAAGACGCAATAATTGTACTTTACAAAACATTTTCAAGGCTTTTCAAATCAAATATAGGGTCTCAGGTTCACGATAAAACGATTATTATATTTTTGTTAATCACTTTAACATTAGTTTATGACTATCCGAACTTTAAATTTTGTAAATTTGTGAAATCTTACCGAGACAGAACGTTTTCGATCGCTATGTGGTGATCTTCATCAGTGTCTACTGCTTGGAGATGTTGGGTCAAGCGGTGACGGTTTTAAAGGTAGGTTTTCGATAGTACCAAAGCGTATGTGTGATTTTTATTGTGTTTGTTCGTTTAATATGTTTATACTTAATATTTTTTTTAGTTTGTAAATTTCATATTGCTCTAGTGTGTTGAGATGCGGTCCTTTTTTTTTGATATGTAGGATTTCTAGGTTATGGTAAATGTCTGTGTATTTGTGTCATCAAATAGGGACAAAAAAGGACCACATCTCAACACACTAGAAAAATATGATATTTACAGACACACTAAAACACAAAGTACAGACATATTAAAAGAACAAACACAATACAAATCACACATACACTTTGATACTACCGAAAACCTACCTTTAAAACCGTCACCGCTTGACCCAACATCTCCAAGCAGAAGACACTGATGAAGATCGGCACATAGGGATAGAAAACGTTCCGTCTCAGTAAGTTTTAATAAATTTACTAAATTTAAAGTTCAGATAGTCATAAACTATTGTTTAAGTGATTAATAAGATTCACCAAATATAATGGACTACAAAATTCAAGAATATTATATTTTATTTTAAAATAACTTAATTATAAATTACCTAAGTTGATTTTTTCTACATTTCATTAAAGATATTCTTTTTAAAAATATTCTATGTAATTTCAATGCGAAAGATTATTTAGAAGAGTAGTCGTGTTGACAAAATTAGGTAAAAGCATGCAAGTAATGTTTGTACTTGATGTCCAAGTAATCATTGCTCGACAAATTGTATAAGCTTTAAATATTTGAATATATTGTAATGCGTACTACACAACGTGGCTAAGTGTTATTGTACGTTGCCTAGGTAACGTGTTCGTGATAGCAGCCATATTGCTGGAGAGGAACCTACAGAGCGTCGCCAACTATCTCATCGTCTCCCTAGCTGTGGCCGACCTCATGGTAGCTTGCCTCGTCATGCCGCTCGGCGCCGTCTATGAGGTAAGCAGGCTCTAAGTAGATTACATGTATATGGATAGGCGTTGATGAAAACAAATCGCTTGTGCAAGTCCCTCTTAAGACAATATTGTTATTATAATTTCTGAATAAATCCTATAAAGTGTAAGCAATAATTACAAGTAATAGTTGAGCTAGCTGGTGAGTTGAGACTATGAACCAATAAATAACAGCACGCGAACTCACAAAACCGAATACTGTGATATTATATACGTTTCAATGACTTATGTCATCATTATCAATGGAACTGCTACAAATTAGTTGTAGTAATAAATGTGAAGTAGTTTCATTGATGATGATGACATAAGTCATTGAAACGCGTGTGAGAATAAGTATATTGTTTTGTAAGTTCACATGTTGTTAGCTATTTGTTTATAATCTTATATTGTGTATTTTCTATTTTAATGAAAATATATGTGTGTTTATTTTACTAAATATTATTAAGAAGTATTCCCAACTTCTTGAAAAGATTTCTAGGAGATAACAAGGTGCACGATTGGCGTGGCAGGTCTGTCTTAATTGCACCTTACGGTTTATGTTCTGCACGGGAGGAAAACCAATTCATCCGTCACGCTTATTCCTATCACGAGACGCGTCAGTAACTCCTAAATTTTTGCCCTAATTAGATCTTAACGTAAAAATGCATACAACAGCTGATTTTATGTTTGAGGTTATATAAGTACAGGTGTTGGAAGGAGTATGTTTTGTGACACCTGGCAATCTACTACAAGTACTCAGTTTCAGTTGATGTTCGATAGTGAAGACACCGTAATTAATCTTAGGAAGTTAACTCCCATACATACAAAGTTGGATTCTTGTTTAAGTATATAATAAATATGGTGATATTTTTTCTTGTAATATAGTTAATAAAATAAAAACATTTCAAAAACAAGAATACTTTTAATGAATATATTTATTTAAAGCTTTTCGCCGATAAAATAGTACCAGCATCTTCAGGAAAATAATTATCTAACAAAATATTTTTACAAAAATTAATCATATGTACTAAAAAGGACCATATGTTTATAAGTATTGCACTTTATGTAATTTTTTCTATAACATCAATGACTTTATAAATAGTTTGGTGCCTTGATCTCACTTGAATTTGTTCATCAATTAATTTGTCTTTAACTTTATACTTATAAATTTCCAATGTTTCATATATATCCATCTTTAATCCTTTATTTAATGCTTTTATTAATTTCATATTTTCTATTTCAGGAAATTCGTGTACATTATTAATGCAATGAGTAGCTAAATTTGATTTGTATATGTTTGGTTTGATATAAGCGTTTAAATGTTCTTTGTATCTTTCTTTTAATTTCTTTTTTGTTTGTCCTACATATAGTTTATTACAAGTTTGACATTTTATATTATATACTCCATTCCTTTCGTGCATATTATTTTGATTATTGTTACTGTTTATTAAATTTTTAATATTATTATCAGTTTTGTATGTAGTTTGCAAATTTGTTTCTTTAAATTATCTTGTAATTTTGTTTATTTCGTTACCAGTGAATGTAAAAGTTGTCAAAAATTTTTTCTCTTTTATGAACAAAGTTTTTTCGATTTTCTGTTTTTTTATTATGTTAACCATATATCTAAACCAATTTGATATATTATATTTTTCTCTTTTATTTGATCATTGGTATTTTGTGCATTCCATGCTTTAATTATAGTCAGTGTTTGTAGTGTAAGGGCAGCAAAATAAAAAAAAATAAAAAAAAAAAAAATTTTTAGCAACATTGTAATGATTTGGCATAACTATTTATTTGATCAAATTTGCACATATGTTAATTTAATTGTTTATTATTCCTGATGATGTTAGTACTATTAGCCAACGAAAAGCTTTGAATTGTAAATTCATTTATAATTCTTGTATTTGTATATTGACTTATGTTCTTTATTAATACACAAGACTACATATTGCGATATATGTATATATATATATATATATATATATATATATATATATATATATAATACATTTCTCTAAACTTGTAGTGGATACTTAATGTTCATACATTTCTTTTCAATTAGTATATTAATATACTAATTAACTTTAATTAATTAATTTTCATTTTTAATATCGCCTAATATTTATATTGTTTTGTAATTAATTAATAAAAAGTAACTAAAATATTTTTTCATGACCTCAGTAGCAATTGACTTGAATTTTTTTTATATTATTAATTGTTTTTTTTAATGTACAGTCGGCGTATAACTAACGTTTCCTACCGATCTATTTAACACGTTTGCAACTTTATCTTCGAGGCACTCAGGACAGTGCAAACATTCGGCTGTTTACAATATTAATTGGATATTCCCATGTCACGTGAGAGATATAACTCATCGCTGCACGGCTATCCTGGATCGATGGCAGCATTAATACGGAGCGCCAGTATAAACAGCACTTATATTCCGTTTGGAAACATATTGTGTCATTACGAGCGGCCCGTAATGGTGCGTTTGCCCGTGCCACATTGATAATAGCATTATGTCAATGTAGTGTTTACACTTTACGAGCTCCGTAATGGGGTATTATTTCGCCTGTTTTCACATCGCCCGCCCCCAATCCCCTGCGGGACGTTTCTAAATACGTACATTATTTGCTATATTGGGCGTTACTCGCAATCGTATTATATAATGAATTTAAATTTATTTTCGTAATAAAACACACATCAACAATTATATTAATAATTTTACCAATGACATAAACCAAACATTACAATGAATAAGATAGAAGGATTATGGTCCAGTTTTATTACAATGCAGTTTTTGATGTTTTACAGTAAGTTGTACACTTGAAAATTGATAAAATGATGCTTTAAGTAGCTATATTCATAGAATTGCTGAAATCACAAACTATTAAAGATAGCATCGTTGAGAAACTCTCATTTTTCTTATTTATTTGGTCGCGAAAATCCACAAATATAAAATACTTAATAACATGTTGACTTACAAATTACCCAAGAAATTTGTCTTTATTTTTGCCTTTAAAGAAATCTTCATAAATTATGGAAAACTCGTATGAAAATTTCACTTTAAGAACCTGAATAATATTTCAACACTTGTTCGTAAATGTATGTTTTCACATTAAAAATTCAAACAGAAATTTCTATTGTTAACTTTATTGACATTGTAAACAATTTATTACAATGTACTGCGTTTAACACGTTTTAAACAGCTGGCGAATGAGGTAAAAAGCATAATGTTCTAATTTTATTGCATTCGGGTTTTAATATTTCCCAACAAATTATAGGCTTCGAAATGGATAAAATTATACTTCAAGTAGGTAAACCTATAGAATTATAGAAATGCCAAATTATGGTTCAAGACGGTTCAACTTCGAAACTCTTTTTCCATTATTCGTTCCGTTTGAATTTAAGAGAGAAAACCTCTTTCGCCAAATATAAAAATATTTTAATAAACAACGTAAGAACCTTTAGAGTAATTTTTACTTTAAAAAACTTTTGTAAATTATGGATACCTCGTATGAAATTTTCACTTTAAGTACTGGAATAATTTTCAACAATTTTCAGTAAATGTTTATTTTTTCGTTTAAATACAAACAAATAATTCTATTATTAATGTCACTCGCATCAGAAACCATACTTTTCAACAATGTATTTAGCAAGTATTCAACAGTTGGAAATAAGGTAAAAAGTATTGTGTTCTAATTTTATACATTTCCGGTTTTAGTGTTTACCAATGGATGGTAGGCTTCATAGTGGATAAACTGATCCTTCAAGTAGTTATAGCTATAGAATTGTTGCAATATCAAATTAGGGAAAACTTAGAAACCCTCTTTTATAATTCAGTCGGTTTAAATTTAATAGAAAAATTTGGTTTTTCTAAATATAAAACTAGATTTTAGTACGTTTTTGTTATAAATTACCTAACACAGTAATTTTTGCTTTAAAAGCACTTCATAAATAATGCAAAATTCGTACGAAAATTTAACTTCAAGAATTCGCATAGTTTTTCAACCCTTAATCGTAAATGTTTGCTTTCAAAATTTACGCAAACGTAGAAATATTTAACAAATTGGTATAATTTTATTATATCGCCTATTCAAGTAACATGTTTAAACTCTGTCGTTACATATACACGCGCCATTCACGTTACATGTTTAAACTCTGTCGTTACATATACACGCGCCATTCACGTTACATGATTAAACTCTGTCGTTACATATACACGCGCCATTCACGTTACATGTTTAGACTCTGTCGTAACATATACACGCGCCATTCACGTTACATGTTTAGACTCTGTCGTAACATATACACGCGCCATTCACGTTACATGTTTAAACTCTGTCGTTACATATACACGCGCCATTCACGTTACATGTTTAGACTCTGTCGTAACATATACACGCGCCATTCACGTTACATGTTTAGACTCTGTCGTAACATATACACGCGCCATTCACGTTACATGTTTAGACTCTGTCGTAACATATACACGCGCCATTCACGTTACATGTTTAGACTCTGTCGTAACATATACACGCGCCATTCACGTTACATGTTTAGACTCTGTCGTAACATATACACGCGCCATTCACGTTACATGTTTAGACTCTGTCGTAACATATACTCGCGCCATTCACGTTACATGTTTAAACTTTGTAGTTATATATACACGCGCCATTCACGGTACATGTTTAGACTCTGTCGTAACATATACACGCGCCATTCACGTTACATGTTTAAACTCTGTCGTTATATATACTCGCGCCATTCACGTTACATGTTTAGACTCTGTCGTAACATATACACGCGCCATTCACGTTACATGTTTAAACTCTGTCGTTATATATACAAGCGCCATTCACGTTACATGTTTAGACTCTGTCGTAACATATACACGCGCCATTCACGTTACATGTTTAGACTCTGTCGTTATATATACACGCGCCATTCACGTTACATGTTTAGACTCTGTCCTTACACATACACGCGCCATTCTCGTTACATGTTTAGACTCTGTCCTCACACATGCACGCGCCATTCACGTTACATGTTTAGACTCTGTTGTAACATATGCACGCGCCATTCACGTTACATGTTTAGACTCTGTTGTAACATATGCACGCGCCATTCACGTCACATGTTTAGACTCTATTGGTACTATTTGCATTTGTTTCCAACTAAAACCACTCTAGTGTGTAATAAAGATTTTAAAATATTATTCAGATTATCTGTTGTTAAATTATTTAAGCAAAATTTACCTTATTTTTCTTTATTATCTACATAGTATTGTTCAATGTACTTTTCGATTCCTCACCGATTACTCATTACTTCGTTTCATAATCAATAATAACTTATTGTTTGTTTTTATTTCCAACGATCATAAGTTTTCATTAATTATGAGTGACTCATCCCTTTCTTACATTTTAAATGTTTCCATCGTACAGGCGTTTTGTTCTCCGCTTTAGAGAATATCTCATTACATTTTCTTCAAGGCAGTTTTCCTCTGTGACCCTCAAAGTTTGCTCGCGTCTAGTCTTCCTATCTGTTTCTCTGAAGGATCTGACCACTTTCCTGAACACACATAGCATCCGTCTCCAGCGAAACGTTTTATCTTTTGAAACACGTTTCAGTCCATGTTTGGAGCAATAAAATGATCCCATTTGAATTGCCTCCCCCATTCGTTCAAGAAATTTTTGAACAAACGATTTATATAATAAAGAGCTAAATGCCAAATATATAATAACCCGGCTCCTTATGTGTGTAAAGACAACTTTCAAGTTTCAAGTTCGCCTCATGTAACTATATAAAGAGAACACGTATGTATTTGTTGCAGATAAGTCAAGGCTGGATTCTGGGTCCGGAGCTGTGCGACATGTGGACATCCAGCGACGTGCTCTGCTGCACCGCATCGATCCTGCACCTAGTTGCCATCGCTGTGGATAGGTATGTTAACCCACAGGCATGAATGTAATCTTTAAACCTTAACACGAACGATGGAATTTCTACTTCAAACTTTAACCAAAATAAATTAAACATGAAAACTAAATTTAAATCCAGAAAGATAATCTCTTACATTACCTTATGTTTGTCGCATTCAATGCATGATGGGATCTGAAGATCATTAATTTCTGTAAAATAAAGAAATGCCTGAATAAAAGTATTATATTTAGAGCGACATTTTAAATATCTAAATCTTGTTGCTGTTCTTGACAAACTGGCTATTAATTCTTATTACATTTTTGCTATTACTTGCGACCAGACTTTTTGTTAACTAAAAGTTGTTAAATTGTTAACTTACACTTGGGGAGGAAACGTTTTCTTCTTACAACTTCTTCACGTCTTGACGAGGCTGAAGACGTCGTAAGTGTACGTTAACAATTTAACAACCTTTAGTTAACAAAAAGTTTGGTCGCAAGTAATAGAAAAAGTATAATAAAGAATACATTTTATAATATCTATTTTTTAAAAAATACGTAATGATTAGTTATTGGTTTAATATTTAGGATTTTTAAATAATCCCTTCAAGTATGGAAATACTTAAAGCTGACGTAAGCAACAGACAAATAATAAAAATATAAAACAACAGAAAGAGGAAATATTATAAATAGATATACAGGATATATAAACCCTTCATTAGGAATTCCAAGGGATTCTACCCTAATCAAAGTACGTTTTAGTCGTAAAAAATCCCAACAGACGCGCATGTATATTCAGGAAGCGAGAGCGAGTCTGCGGCAATTTTATTATATTGGTTTTTCCCGTATATATAAGTTTGCAAATCGGTCTAATAATTGAAGGCTTGTTGCTTCTGCTAACGAAAAATATAAATCTTCAAATAGTCGTTAATTATTTTTGTAACCTGTTAAAATGACGTATCGTTGTGAAATATGTTCCAAATTATTTGTCGAAATATATGTTTACTCATATCCCCTTCAAAAGAAGCATATTTTAGTTCAGCTTGGGACACTGCCTTTTTAACAGTTACATTTCCGCAACTACATATATATATATATATATATATATATATATATATATATATATATATATATATATATATATACATACATACATACATACATACATACATACATATATATATATGTACATTCATACACACATACATACATACATACATACATATATATATATATATATATATATATATATGTACATTCATACACACATACATACATACATATATATATATATATATATATATATATATATATATATATATATATATATATATATATTTATATTTACCTTCCACTCTGTAGATTTTACATCCTGGAACTATAACATGGACGTAATCGTCCAGCCTTAAGACAAACGATGCATAAAGCAATCATTTCCCGTTTACCTGTCTTGTAATTATAAATCTAAGAATAGATTAAACCTTTTATTAGAAAACGTAGGTAATGGAAAATACCTTTACATATTAGGATGATGAAAAGACAAAATTATCAAACAAATAAAAAAAAAATAACAATAGATACCGCGCGCAAATTAGGATAACAATCGAGCACTGACAAAACAAAGAAACATGGACAACAAATAAGCACAGAATACAATAAAATGGGGAACAAACACGTATAAAATAAAACGAGATTGGGTGAAAAATGAGCATGGATAGTACACAAACTTTCAAAAAATATTAAAGAAATAAATAATATTATGGAAAGTGAAAATGTCATAATATGTTATGGGGCAGGTTACAAATAGAATTCAGAGCCAGGCGTATTTCTTAAACATGAGGATTTCAGTTAAGTTTCGAACCAGTAGGAAACCGTTTAGTCTCCCAGTAACCCTCTGAATTCTACCTTTTACTGCCTAACAACATAAACGTACTTCCAAATGGAAACCACCCCTTTTTTTCAGTCAGATACAAACGCTAGTACCGTATTCCACCTGCAGTGTTGATGAAAGCTGCAAACACCTACCCTCCTTAATGAACACAGTCGCTGTAATCACTACACCCGTACTTCTCTGACCGTTTTAAAAACAAATATTTTTAATATTTGCTAATAATTGTTTTTTCTTATACCATTAATTCATTAGTACCTGAAAATGTACCTATAATAGCACATTTATTTTATCTAAATGAGGAATGCCGCTTCGAGACACGTTTCTCAAGGTGAGGCACAACCTTCCCTCAGTAAAACATTAGCAAAAGCGGAAAACAATAAGGCAAACCGATTTTTGTAATTCAATCTTCTATTGTTTGTACATATTACATTTTTATATTCTGTACTTTTTACAAAACTTCATCTCTTCCCAAAGTTAGTTCTACAACTTTCTGTCTTCATTCTAATTACAAATATCCACTATGTAACGTTAAGAGAAGTACAATACTGTATATACGATGTGTACACATACACGAGGATGACACATTTTGCCCGATTCTAATACGTAAGGAAACAGCTGGAAGAGAGATTTGGGACCATTATAACCTTAAAAGCACCGCGTTTACAAAATGTTCTGACATTTACCCTTGAGATTGATACGAGACATTGAAGGCAATTTCCAATCACAATAGCGTCAGCCATAAGACGTCCTAGAGCGTACAAACTCATACATCTGTGTGAAAAACATGACGAACTGGTTTAACGTGAGATATATCCCTGATTCTGATTTATTGCACTAGTAAGTTTTAACTCCACAATATGCTAAATAGATGGATCAGTGTTGCCAACGTAACTCAATCCTAATCTAAATCTACTTATTCAAAGTTTTATTTACTTTATGAGATTTCTCGGAGTAGCCATTTTAATTCTATTTAAATAAATTTGATATTGACTTCAGAGTTATATCTCAGTCCTCCTTTTAATAACCTTCAATAAAAAATTAAATAAAATAATAATAAATAGCTAAAATATGTATCTATGTTCAAAATCGGTTAAATAAGTGTTGATATTCCTAATGTACTAATCATCACTTCAAATATTTGTATTATTCGATAACATATTCTGCCTTTCTTATTATTTGTTAGGAATGTTAGGGTTGCCAAAAAAATGTACTCGAGTACATATAAGTAGGTGTTTTTGAATTAACATATTAAATAAAAACATATTGATTTTATTTTGGTATGGGGAAAATACAGTTAACGTCGTCAAAAATTTGAGCGTGTCAGATTTAACTTAAATTAAATTAATAGATTTGATTTCAACATGAATGTTATGATACATTATGGTAAAAAATAAATTTTTTATCTCTTATCAACCACATTAATTTATATTACGATAAATCATATAGATTGAGAGTAGTTCGAATAAAATGAATCCAATATAACTCTAAATAATG
This sequence comes from Prosapia bicincta, assembly GCA_036971475.1. Classification (NCBI taxonomy): domain Eukaryota; kingdom Metazoa; phylum Arthropoda; class Insecta; order Hemiptera; family Cercopidae; genus Prosapia; species Prosapia bicincta. Next base: position 72,564,045 of record JBAIZL010000005.1, on the reverse strand, counting down.
AAATGGTTTTATTTTTAAATGAATACTTCCTTAGGCATGTTTGACACTTTATACAAAAATGTTCAACTGAATTCGTTGAATAAAAAATATGCAGTCAATTTTCAACATCTATATAAAGGTTTCCTAATAAACCCCTTCTTTTATTATTAAGCATATATTCGTAAAATATTTACTAACTGTTTTCTTAATTCAGGTTATCACCTTTGTTGCCAGTTTCATTACAAGCTTATTTCTTCCTTAATCTCATATCTTTATTAGGAAAAGGAATATCTGCTTATTCCACCACGCATGTCTCTTAGTAGGTGTTGGAGTTTTACGTAAGTTGAGTTCAAAAAGAAGATGGAGGATTGTTGTCCATCTTTTTGTGTAGGCCTAATATATCTAACTTACTTTAATACAGTAAACTCTCTATAGTCCGGCACTTCTAGTAATCCGGCGTTCTTGTCAAAGACGGAAAATGTGAAAATAATCAATATGTAAACATAACTTGTATATTTGTCACCGCATGTCGATGACAGTGACTATGTGACCTTGAATCCAACCGATTCTAGTTATGTAGTCCGTGATATACAAACGATTTCGAGGCGTATGTTGTTGCAGTAGCTATGTACAGTGGCTGTTACTTGCGAGTGCAAGTGAACAATGTCGTTGCAGTGTGAACTAAAATATAATTACACTTTGGTTTGTACCATTAAAAATAATGTAGCATTTTATTGTAATGTACAGATCAGTAGATTCACTCTCGTTTTATCATTTCAAGGACAGTACAGGACTTTCTTCCTAGGTTTTCTTTATTTATGAGCAATACCCATAAATATAGTTGTATGTGCATTATCATTCTAATAGACCCTCCAATAGTCCGGCGTTTTCAGTAATCCGGTAGTATCTCAACTTCATAAATACCAGATTATAAAGAGTTTATTGTTGCAAGTTAATTTATATATATATATATATATATATATATATATATATATATATTATAGTATAATTTATATAATATATATATATATATATATATATATATATATTAAAGTAACACCTTCAGGTTCTTAGTATATTTTAAATATTTTCTTGTTACAGATACTGGGCAGTGACTAACGTAGACTACATCCACACGCGTAATGGAGGCCGAATCGTAACGATGATCGTGGTGGTATGGTCGGTAGCCATCGTCGTCTCCTTAGCGCCTCAGTTTGGCTGGAAAGATCCCGAGTACCTGGACCGCATCAACTTGCAACAGCGCTGCTTGGTGAGTCAAGACGTCGGCTATCAGATATTCGCCACGTGTTCGACATTTTACGTCCCGCTGCTCGTCATCCTCGGCCTGTACTGGAAGATATTCCAAACCGCTCGCAAGAGGATACGCAGAAGGAGAGCCCAGAGGAACGCGGTTCTGCAGAGCTCCAGAGACAGTTCAACGGAAAAAACACAAAAGAGTAAAAAACTGAATTTCTTGTCGAAAGGGAAGTTCCTAAGGTTGAAGAGATCACCGGAGAGTAAAGCTAAGTGCGAAGGTATCGCTTCTTCCCTGGTCCTCGTGGAAGGTCAATCCACCTGCTCTACAGTCGAGGTGATCGATGATGACGATATATCCAGACGCGAAAGCAATGTAGAACACCTTCCTCAAGCGACCACAGCCTTCACGATATCCAACAGCGCAGCTACTCCAAATCTATCTCCGGAGAAGTCCTCCGGTACGACCGCTACCACCAACAACGGATCGGCGAGCCATCAAAACGAGAACAGACTTCTCGCGATTGCGACAAAAGTAGCGACTACTCCTAACAGCCCTTGTTTAAAACCTCCCAGCAACCACCAGAAAAAACGAGACCTGAAAAAGGAATCGATAGAAGCGAAACGAGAAAAGAAAGCGGCTAAAACGCTCGCTATTATAACAGGTGCATTTGTCGTCTGCTGGCTGCCGTTCTTCATCTTGGCCTTGCTAATGCCTCTGTGCGAGACCTGTTACATTAGTGATTACATCTCTAGCTTCTTCCTCTGGCTAGGCTACTTCAACTCTACCTTGAATCCAGTAATATACACAATTTTCAGCCCTGAGTTTAGACAAGCCTTCAAGAGAATATTGTGCGGAGTAAGCCATACCAAACACAGAATAAGAAAGCTTAGGTAACTCCATCCTCATTGTAAATAGTGTTACAGATTGGAGATTTTAATGACTTATTTAGTGTTACAATTTGATGAATTTAACAGCGAGTAGAAACGTGTTTTGTTGGATTTTTGTTAGAGATATACCTAATGTAAAAGTTTGACAGTTTTATAGTTTTAATAGCTCTTGATATTTTATATAAAACTAGATTTTTATTGCAATATTTTTAAAGCAATTTTATTATAGTTAACGATACGTAACTAAGTACATGTTTCAAAAAATAAATTTCAAATTTTATATTACTAATAAGGAAACGATAAAATTTCGATATAATTTTTGTTTATAGAGTGAAATTAATAAATAGTATTTTTTTTTAATTAAAGAGAATAAAAATGTGTTGAAATATATTATTATTTTTGTCGATAAAAACTCGTTTCAATGCATGACTGACTTTACTAAACATAAAAACGGATCATAATTATTGGAATAGATAGCTTGTTACCCTAAATGTTTATATTTTATGTGGCTATACTTCAATCTTTAACTATAAATTAATTATACACTAACTATAGAATTAAGGTAGATGTTCTCTGTATCAGATATTTAAAATATAATGTTGTTAACATATCTTATACTTACTATTGAATAGTGATCGAGTAGGCTAATATATTTTTTGAGTTTGTAACTAGTATATAACAATGATAAAATCTGTAATGTTTTTTGAAATATAAAAGGCCTAAAAACCTGAAACTGTATATCGAATTTGCGGTTTTCTAATTTCGTTCAAAACTTGTAAATATTGTAAATTTAAATGTTGTGATTTTCTTTTGTAAAGTTTATAAATGTTGTTAGGTTTTCCAATGGATATTCAAAGATTCCAAAACTTTACAACGTTCGGAAAGTATATGGGTCTAGATGTATAAATAGACAATGGATGTTTGATTTCTAAATGTAAGTAATTAGAAATAACTGTAAATAATTTCGTATAATTAGTGTAAATGTAAATAGTCGTACCTCACGTTACAGAAGAGCAGACAATGTAAGCCCATGCCCGAGCGAAAAGCATTTTATGTCAGTGCAAGTGTTGAAGTTTCCATATTCTATGTTACAATATAAGGACAATAAATGAATAACACACCGTGTATATAACGTGTTATTTGCTATGTGTGTATATAAGCATAATTAACATTAAATCTTTATATTTATAATATATTCTTATGGTATATATTACAGTAAAATAAAATAAATATAAATTATTGTAAGTGTATTTATTTTCCTTTCCCAGAAACATTAATAGCAAAACATTGTAAAACTATTGCTTGTTATAAATAAAAGAATAAATATGCTACGACTAACAATTATACAAACTTGTATGTTTTTCTTTTAGTTTGCCCCAATATATTTCATCTGGCACATATTACACTAAAAACTATCAATTCCCGATTTATTTGCATTTTTATTTTATCTTTCTGGTTCCCTAATAGACTTTTTAGGTTAGTTCTTATAAACTAACGTTACTCTTACGTTACTGTTCTTCTGCAAAGGTTTTTAGCCAAGTTAGATAAAGGTGGATGTAATCTAATTTAATCCATTTTCCCTCTCTATCTTTTAGTAACGTACATCTTGAGTTATTAATTTTCGTCCGTTTCATTTTGTTATGGATGTTATCTATTAACGATTCGTTAAATCCGTTGAAATTAGCTACACCGTAAATACATAATTTAATTATTTTATATATTCTTCTTTCGAAACAGGTAGAGTAATTATTCTATGTATCACAGAGTTAAAAGCTGCTCTCTTATGTACTTCATTATGAAAGGAATCTTTAGTTATGTATCTATCTGTACGTGTAGGTTTTCTAAAGACATTAAATTTTAAATTGTTATTATTTCTAAAGACCAGGACATCAAAAAACGGAAAACTTACATCATTTTCAATGTTTACGGTAAAAGTTATGTTTTTATGAAAACTATTAAGTTCATTGCAAAAACTCTTCTACGCTGTGTTTTTTTATTAAAGACTGGAAAAATATTATCAACAATATTTCCCATACTCTAGGGAAATAGACCAGCTTCTCTTTAACTTTTATTTCAAAATATCCCATAAAATAATTAGCTATGAAACTTGATATTGGATTACCCATAGCAGTACCATCATTTTGTGCGTAGTATTTACCGTTGGATTGGAACCGTTTAGGTCGTAGTATATATATTCTTTTATTTACAACTTTCACTTACTAGCCAGCTCAAACATCCTTTACATTGCTAGTTAGTATAAATAATCCTAATATTGCTACAAACGTATGCGATTTAAATATAGTTAATTAAGTGTTACCATATAATCACCATACAAATACATTTTTAATAAGTATTTTATTGAAAACCTCTTTAAAAAAAAAATCGTTTCACGACTGAACCGAAAGATACAAAATAATATTTTGTACATTCATAAAAAATAATAACTCCGCACAGATGCATAACTCTTCACAGATTGTTCTTAAAACTAGTGAAAAAGAATTTACGGTACGATACGTATGTATGAAATGAATTTAATTTAATTTTAAAAAATGCAAAATCCTTAACAATCGTAAAGGATGCTGAGAATATCAGTGGAGAAAACTGACAGTGCAGAAGACTACGTGAAATGATATCATTGCTGAATATTCATCTATGAACAATATATTTCATATCATCACGTTCTTTATTATCAAGTGCACAGTTATTTAAATATATGTTTAATTTCTTTCGACTAACTACATAGAATATTACACACAACCTTTAACCACAAATAAAAATACTTGTTATTGGTTTTGAATATTATATGTTATTAATAATCCACAATAAATCATTCCAAATAATTATTATATCCATTATGTTAAACTTCACTACAACAATCTTTATGAACATATTTTGTGGGATTATAAATTACTTATTAATATTACTATTATTATTATTTAGTATGCTATATATTTATTATACTATATCTATCATGAGTTATTATTTTATATAATACTAAGTTATTTTAAGATTTCTATTCCGTTTTCAAAATATGTATTAGATTAATATTTTAATAATTATTTAGGCTACTGGTTTGCGACATTAATGGATATTTTTGTAACACAATATTACTATGCCTAAATTTCTATACAAATAATATACGATTTAATAATTTGCTTTTTGACAATTAAAAAATAAATAATTTCATAGAGTTTATAAATATCTGTATTTTAAAAAAAATATTACAAGAATTATAATAGGTAATAATGTATTTATATAATTATTATCAGTCTTAATGGAATGTGTTACACAATAACCCCTCAACCAACAGCCATATATTATGCTTTGCCACCAAAGACTGAGATATGTATCAAAAATCCATTTCATTGAGAAAATAGTTTACACTGTCAAACGTTTACACTCTGAACAGAAAGAGAAAAATCGCGTTTTTATAAATATTTTAAAAATACTTATACTTTATAAAATACTTATACACACACACACACAAATATATATATATATATATATATATATATATATATATATTGTCTTGCCTATAACGCCCCTAGGCTACCAATATCCAACTGAATGTGAGAGTTATATTAGTTTTCTTAGGCATATTCTTGAGTTGTATTCTTGTTCAGAATAAAAGAATTAAATATTTTTTCTTGAACAGTGTTAAAAGAAACTTCCTCATGAACAAGAAAGTCATGGGAAGCCATGTTAAACTATAACGGCGTTACTGTTAAGATATTTAGGTTTCCTTCTTGATACTCGTCGCACCTCACGCAACCAGAGGATTTAGATTTCCTGATTTCGTGTGACCCGAGAACAGCTCCAAAACAGTCCTGAGTTGTAACCAAAGTAGGGAGGGTAGCTCTTTGCTCCATTGAGGCTATTTCTCTCGAGTATCCCTATCGAGCCATGGTCTTTTTACTGCCCATGTACGCATTACATTTTTCCTTACACAGTCTGCCAATGTATGCATAAGTCTTCCCTCAGAGGCAAATATGCTGTCCTCAGCAACGGGCCTTGTGTACGCCACCCTCACTCTCCCTAGTTACATTGAGACATGTATTTACACAGTTCCGATAAGGCTGCTACAGTAATTGTCAAAAGTTTAGAGGGGGTTTTACCTAACGCTTTCAGAGCTGCCTGATCATCTGAGCGTAATAAAAGCCTTTAACTACCCTATAGGCCTACATTATATAAAAAGCATAAATACAACCTAGAAAAACCTAAACGAAAGAATCCACAAGAAAATCAGGATTGTAGGTTTGAAAAGTCATTGTTTAAATTTTAGTTTCCATTCTCGCATAGGTTTATAATTACTGAAATCTATTTAAACTATAGATTTTCCGATGTAAAAAAGTAGCGTATTCCTACAATGAATATATATTTTGTAAGAGGTCCATTGAAATATGATAGCATACCCCCTACATAAGGCAAAAAGTAGCGTATTCCTACAATGAATAAATATTTTGTAAGAGGTCCATTGAAATATGATAGCATACCCTCTAGATAAGGCAATTTAAACAGATAAAATACCTTAATCCCATAATTATCTACAACCTATATTACGAACCCCATTACCATATTAAGATATTTTAACGTAATTTGTATATATAGAGATGAGCAAGTAAATGTTTTACCTCTATTAAGCTGTAAGAATTGGTAATCAAACATATTGGGAATAAAAAATATATATTATTTAAGTTATTCGATTCCATCTTTAACGTGAGTTACAGTAAACACTGTTAGCTGAGAATGGTACACATCTACCGAAACGCTCGTCCACATTACAAAACAAAATACGTGCCACCATAAGTAAGGGTTACATATTAATATTTGCCCAACTGTATAGGGGTTAAACTATTATAACACTTAATTCTCAAATTAAACTTTAAAAACTTCTCATATTTATACATGTTCCTAAATGTTTTAGGAACCAGTACAGCATTATCCTGATGTTACGCAATACCTTATGAATTATGCAATTGTTCGCGTACACTAAATATGCAAAGTTACGCTGGAAAATTACATAAACATAAAGTCTAAAGCAAAGAAGACAATGTCAGTATACAGTAGACTATATTGCTAATCCACCTTTTATTGCTTTTGCGTGACTTTCACTCCACTGGAACACATGTTCTACCCCGCGCATATTTTTCCTTCAAAAACAAAACCATCTATACTCCACTTCTCTTCTTATGGCATCTACTCTTGGCAACTTTTACTTTAAAGTACCGTACCCTGTTCTACACATCGGATTGATCCAATATGAGAATCACCCGGGTCTACAGAGGTTTTAAAGATTTAATTAGAGTCCATCTCCACAGACGTTTATCCTTTTCACAATCCAAGCTATTAGCTGTGTAGAAATGTAGGTCACCGAATAAATTGCTGTCTGTACCCACTATCAATCTTCGCTGGACCTGAGCTTTCCTGATATGAACGCTTTTCTCTGATTTAACTGAGATTCTATTATAGAGATTTACCCAAGTGAAATTCCGTAGTAGTTTAGGGCACTTCTAATCCATCTTAAAAGTAAGATCCGTAAAGTTTCATATATTTTGTTGAAATAGAAACTTTTATAACGACGTCTATAAAAACTTATTGGAATACCATTAACGTACAATTTACCTTGAATATAATTACCCACAGGTTGCGCTATGAGTGACCTAAAAGTGAAATAAACGATAACATACGATTTCGAATTCAGCTGATTTTATGTTATAGGTTATGTTGTAAAACAACTGTTTAAACACGTAGGCTACGTTACACTATTTATTGAATGATGTTAAGTAAAACTCTATTAATAAATAGTTTGATAAGTTAATAAATATAATAATTTGTTTAAGTATTGTCAAATCTCAATACAAATAATTTAGTATAACGATAATAATAAGTATTGTATTTTTACTACATTTTTTTAAATGCAAACATTTTAAAGTGTGCCTTATACCGAATGTTCAGGTAATTTATTATTAAGCAAAATTAAATGTTTTTTTTATTTCAAAATTTCTGTAGACGTGGCTATAAAACTTTCACTTCTCTCGGCGCTCCCCGGAGGGCCACAATCTATTTTTTTTTATATATAGGTAACGTTTTATATAGGTAACTGAAACCTTTTTCCTTATATAACTATAAATTCTATCTAGAGTTCTGTCTAACTCCAAAGTCTATCTATTTACTTAATTTATTCATTGTTTTAAGGGGGTCAACTTTATCAACTACAGGCTGACCCAGGGAACTTCGTATCGCCTAAACGACAATGAATGGCGTGTTTACGTTAGTTAAACTTAATTTGGTATTTTATTACCATAATAATTGCTGAACTTATAGTAGGCGATCGAGAAAAGTGTGACAATAAATGTTCTTGATTGAATGTTATTTATTGAAGTGCGCTCATATATACAATATTTTTTGTATATTGTTTAAAATGTGTTTTAATAAAATAATTTTAGATTGTTGAGTGTTGCTTAGTAACAAAAATGTAGAATGAATTCAATTAAATGTCATTAGATAAGATAAAATATGAGGTCTCATTTTATCCTATTTTGGCACTTACAAATTACATAATCAGAAAAAAATATGTCCTCAGAAACCTTCTTAGGAATGTATTCATTAGTTTCCCAAAGTTACGTGGTCATCTGATCAGTGGTTTAGTAATGCATAAGGATCATACATATGTGCATACATTTTTGTATTATAGATAGATAGGTTAATAATGGATGGAAACACAATAATAATTACAAATATTGTAAGAGTTATGATTAAAATATTGACATGGAACTCTTTGGTTTAGGTTTAGGATACACGCTAGAATCATGAAGTATGATACTTGTGCAGAGCATCCCATACCAGCATCACACTCACTCACTATCGGAGTAAAAGGAACGTGTTCCCACGCAACACCCACTAAACCTGACAATGTTTTAGTCTGCCTAATTCACTGTAAACACGTAACTACCATTCTTCCCGCTCGTTAAACATAATAATGTCAATTTTAGTAAAACAATGATTTTCATTTCTCTGCACTCATTAAACTCACTACGAGCACCATCTTGTATTCATTCCATTGTAATAGATTCATCTGAACGTCTGTTATTTGACATGTCCAGGTTACGCTTTTCTAAATACAAAGAGTTTAAGGTTGGAAGATGAGCGAGTTCCCTGAGACATAAGCTTGGCGACTATTCAGATTTCAGTACAGACGTCTCACATTAAGGTAAGTTATTGTGGGTAATTTGTAGCCGTTGTGCGTGACTGCAAAAATAGGCTGGTAATAAATAACGCCCATAGACTATATGGCTCCATCAACGACACAGCAATAACACAACCGCCCCGTGACTGTTCCTGCGGCTTCCCTGTATGCGTTACATGGTAGGGTAGACTTGACGAGGAGCGAGGAAATTAAATGGAGTTGTTAGAACAGGCTAACTACTGGAAAACAATTTACAACATAACAGTATTTCTCGCTTTACAACTACACAGTTTAGAGAATGTTGCATTAGAAGTAAAAATAGAATCCTGATACATGAAAAAAGGAGGTCAGATACAGATGTTAAAAAACTGGTTGAATTAAATTGTGAACACCTGTATTTATTTTTTGTTTAAATAATTTTTAAATTGCGAGAATTTATTTCTTTAACGATAGTTTAACTACACTTGCTGACGATAACGGCATTAGTACTGAAACGCGTTTGAGAAGCAAATTATTATTTTTAATAAGTGTTCGTTATTATAGTTTGAAACCGTCAGATACAAATCTTCATATTCACTGATATAAAATTAAAATTTAACAAAAAAATTGTCTTCCTTTACATAACAAGGGACATGTTTGTCAAAAGCTTAAGCTAATTTTAACTTATTTGGTTTGTGGGAGATATTGTCGTAAAATCTGAAACCCCAAGTAGTTCATGAGTACGCTTAGAAGCAGTAATGCTGAGAAACGCCTTTGGGGAGTAAATGGCATATTCTTATGAAATTTAGATAATTCACACATAAAGGTAAAATGTTAAAAGTTAAATCAAATTTCTGATATTCTAACGCTCAAATACAGACATAAGTTGACGAAAGAACTTGATTAAATTTCATCCTTGAATTACATGCATTCCAAATATTTAAAGCCGTAAATGAAAACAATGAAGTTAGGTAAGTGTAGAAGCGGTATTAACTTATAAGGGCACGCAAGGAATAATCTACCCTTAAAAGCACAAACACTAATTCTACAAAGAAATATATACAGTGAGATATATTTTAAAAAGTTTGTTAAGAATTCCATTCTCAATTTCAGAGACTCTCATTTGAATTTAAGCCATAGCTAATCCATTTAGGTGATCTTCGGACGTTTTACTTTTGATATGTACAGCCATTGTCAAACGAGTTGAAATGTCTGTAACCTTTTAAGGGCGTTGCTAATTTATAACAAGTTTACTGTCAACTCATTTAGTAGTAAAACTTTCTTGAATTTACAGTAAAATTTGTCTCAGAACTGGTTAACTATAATAGGTATTTCACCCTTTAAAAGTTTATAATGACTCAGACTTATAAAACCACTGCACAGAAACAATCCAATACACTGCCAGAGTCAAGGAAGTTTCATAAAAACACCTGTTCCGCACCACAGATATCAACGACGAGGAGACAAACAGGAGGTAATAAAATAAAATCCGTTCCAAGAAAGCTAAACTGGTGACATTAATGGAAGGCTCAGCTAGGAAAACAATAACATATTTCGTTAATCCCTTTATCTGCGTCCCATAACAAGGCATCTTCACTGTGGGCTATAAATACGCCCCATCACTCTCCAATAGCCTGATGTAGCTCACGGCGCACCCAGTTTTAATAAGTGCTGCCTGTATGCTTAATATTTACAGCATACCACTACTATACGGCCCATTATGTTTGTCATTGCTCGATCAAATCATATGCATTGCATTTTATCTTAAGGTTTTCATAACACTTTCGTCAATTAGTTTCAAACATCTTAAATCAATGGAGAGTTTAATTTTCTAAAAATAAAACTAAAGATCTGAATCAATCATATTTTTATAATTTTGTTTGAAGCTAAATTAATGCCATTCTACATTATTAAGGTTTCTTTCCTAACAAATATTACTTAATTTGTAGGGAAATAACACTAAATTCATATCTTTAATTAATCTGTGATGGTGATAAAGTGGCAGTGACGTTTTAGTTAGTAACATGTCACTGGTTGCATTGTAACCAAGTGAAATGACATACATAAACGTAACCGCAGTAGTATTTTCCATTATAAGAAACGTTCCGACGTGAGGGAGATTGCATAAAAGACCCCTCCACCACTCTAACAAATGTAGATAACATACGTATGATCCAATTTCTTAGATCTTTCAGTGGGTTTAAATTAACTATCGACATCTATATTATCGTTCACCCTAAAGTTGTTAGTTATTATTTACCAATATTTAGGAGTCGAGGGCTGAATATTCTAGTGCTCCTGAATACCAACCTGAAAACCTATTTCCCTAATCGCGCTGTAAATTATTTTGTACCATTTCAGCTTTCGAAACTTACTAAATCTGAGAAAACGAGTACTTAGAGTCAAACTAATAGACGGTAAATTTTAGTCAGTTTAGTGCTGTGACCGCAGCTTCTTGGTCGAACTGTGCAACCGGCCTTGCTATGCTATCTCGCTATCTCGTAATATACGAGAATTAATTACGTATTGTGTCCTTCAAAATGAAACCTATTTTTATTTATTCGCTAAAATATCAATAAAATTGTATTTTCAATATAAAAAGAATAAGTGTAATGGGGTGAGTTAAGGCCACTTAGGACCAACTCCCGAGTCTGAGGGTTTGGCTTTTAGACAAGGTCAACCGAAAATGAATGTAGATCGAATGCACTACCTGGACCTAAATAATCAGACGGAGTACCGATGTAAGAAGACCTGGCCGTTCAAAAGGTTCTATTGGTCCCAAATAATTCTAGAAAATTGGTCGAACCACTGTGCCTGATTGAGGTTCGCCTTGCCCCAGGGCCGGTCACCTGTTCAGGCCTTATAGCAAGGCCCTAAGACGCTTACTCACCGGAACCACAGGACGCGGCACCAAGCTCCCTGCCTCGAGCATGACGCTAGTTACCCGGGCGGGTGTCACGAGTTTCAGATTAAATTCGTGGGGGTAGAGATTTCACATGCTAGATTGTCGGTTCCCCATATAAGGAAATTAATAAGTTCCGCTTTGATAAGGAGGAAACCAGATATGTTACCCCTTGTCTACACTCTTCTCTCTCTTATTCTTCACATTTCCACTTAACAAAATCCAAATGTAAAAGAATAAATACATTAAAACAATAACGTATACCTAAAGGAAAGTCGTGCAAAACACGAAACAATGGTACTAAGAAATCAGCTGTATGAGGTTTAATATAACTTTTAACTAATATTTATTTAATGTTGAATATAAATAAATTATATGTTCGATTTCTTGGTAAAATTGTTTGCTATTTGGTAACAATTTTCGTCATTTGTTACTCTCCTTCCAACAAAGCACCAATGTTTGTGATACTTTTGCCAATAAATAAAATACCTTTTCATTTTAAGTAGGTGGGTGGTATAGATTGCCCGGCCAAGCGTTGTTGACACGTGATTGATAAGGGTAAAACTTCACAGACTGTAGAGTAACATAGGGAGTTGAATGCCATTTGACCCAAGTAACCCAAACCATGTATAAATAAGAGAGTATGGTTGGTAATTGTAGAACTATTCGTGGATTCTACAACAGGGCTACAATGTCCGAAGAGAGCATAAACACTACCCTCGTTAAATTAAATAATATTATTCACAAATATCCGTCATGTCGTCAACAACCCTTTCCAATTCACTAGAAATATATTCAATGCACTGTGAATGGCACTTTCCCTTGGACCAATCGCTAAAACTGTTTTGTCTTTAAATTAAACATAAATAAATCATATTGCATTAAAACTACGCCTAATTTAACCAACGTATTAACTTTCTAAGACCCTAAACCCATAACAAACAACACATTTTCCAACTATTTTCAAGTTTCCACAACTGCTGCTAAGGGTGCATCAGGGCATATAATTTGCAATAAAAAGAACCAATGTTTCAATAATTTGTATGACATTTCTCATAAGTTTCTCTCATAAAACTTTTCAACATTTTCCATCGAATCAGTAAACGTTGGTAAAATAGTGAGGTGGAAGCAATCACTTAAATTTCTTTATTTCACCAACTGTTGTTTGCGAAACAAATTTTTATGTTTTCAACTTGGACAAAAACTAAAGCTGTCCTCTTTAGTGGAGCTGTCCTCTTTAGAGCTCCCACTTTAGTGGGAGATCTTTAACTATGACAAACCATTAAATATAACAAATTAAATAAATAAACTTACCGCCAACTATCGTATATTGTTAGCAATACCAGACCGACACTGGTTAACAGAGAGTTGACAATAACGACCAATAACCTTAACACACCGTTAACTGTAACAGGTAGTTAAGCATAACAGAGCCTTAAGTATAACAATTATCTGTATATAACAGACCTTCAACTGTAACAGCCCATTATTATAAAAATCCTTAACGATAACACACTTATAGATACAATAAGACCTTATCTACACCAGACAGTGACTGTAATGAATATTTACCGTAACAGAGTACTAGTAATAGGTCACACAGACCACTAACAAACCGTTATAACATTTAAGCTATAACAAACAGCTATCTTTATCTTACCAATAACTTTAAACGGTATATTTATTACGGTCGTTAATATAACCGCTATAGTTATTTACTTTAATAGAGCCCTAACCATCTACCTAACAGATAGCAGAACAATTATCACAGCATACCAGTGTATATAACAGAACTAACTGTAACAAACAGATATGGCCGATCATTAACAATAACATGCACACTTTGTAGGGTAACCAAGAAGCTACCACGCAAGAAGCTACCACGCAAGAAGCTACCACGCAAGAAGCTACCACGCAAGAAGCTACCACGCAAGAAGCTACCACGCAAGAAGCTACCACGCAAGAAGCTACCACGCAAGAAGCTACCACGCAAGAAGCTACCACGCAAGAAGCTACCACAATAAAATGGTCAAGATAAAGAAATAAAATAACTTTTTAAAACTACATAACCAATATACGTTGACATTCCTTCTTTAATAACCTTGCACAAGCATATACGTACAACATAATTAGTAATTATAAGAATATATCGTTTTATAATTTCAATAAAAATTTCCAGACACAATCATATTGGGGAGACCGCGATTTTTACAAGAGTATATAATATTTATTATGAATAATAAAATTAATAAAACTCCTAATAGAAGAACCTTAAAATTTACACACACACAAACACACGCGCGCTCGCGTATGTATATATATATATATATATATATATATATATATATATATATATAAGTTATATATGTATATATATATATATATATATATATATATATATATACATATATATATATATATATATGTATATATATATATACACATATGAATTTCTGGACTAGATAGGAGACTGGCAGAGTTACCTAGTAGCAATAGTCCAAAACTGCAATCTCTTGGAAATAAATAAATATTTACATAAAAATACATATCCCACTATTGAAATATTTTGAACACTCAAGGACCTTTATCAATCAAAAAAAGAAAAAGAAAATACGTAAGAGAACCCTAGATGTGTATTAATATCCAAATGTCACAAATGCGCTGATTTATAGTTTATGCTATACTACTATGTTGTTATTTGTATAAATATTGATTATTTGAATTAGATATTAATAGTCTGTCAGAAGGAAGGAAGGGAAGTTAGGGGTAAGCAAAAGGAGTGATCTGATGTTGAGGCTAGGAGGTCCTTTAGATTTGGTGTACCACTGGTGTGACAACTCCCATCGTCTTAATTCTGAAGGGTTGCAATCAGGGGGGAGGGCCCTAATTATTTTGGAGGTATAACAATCATTGGAAGATATGATTTTGTGACTAGCAGCGTGTTGAGCGGTTGGCCTGTCTATGTTCATGGTTCCAACGTCATGTATGTGGCCATTCATTCTAATGGTCAGACGATCCGTGGTAAGGCGTTTATATATATATGTGTGTGTATATATATATTTATATATATTTATATATATATATATATATATATATATATATATATATATAATAAATATTATTTATGACATAATATATATTATATTATTATATGACACAATAGTATTTATTAATGGCATGGTTTTTTAAAAGCGTTTAAATATATATATAATAGCATATTCAAACGCGTTAAATTGTACCTATTAAACTCATAAATTAATAGTATCATCTGCTTATTATTTTATATTGAATACATAAACTTAGTGTCATTAACATTAATACAGTAATCTAACTATTTGATAATCTGTCACTAAAGATTAAGTTTTGATATAATTATACTTTACCAATAGGATAATGTGCTTATAGAAAGCTCTTTTATTCGTATAAAAGTTTTAAAATGTCTTTAAGAATGTCAGCAAGAAAATAAATTTACAAAGCAAAAGAACTTAAAAGTTGGAAAGAAAATATAAAGGAGAGCGGGCGATCAGTTCGTTGTAGAGGATTAAAGTTGGGTGCTTGTTAACTCGCAAGTTATGAAGTAAAACTTTGTATTCCTGCTTTCCGGTTTCAATAGATGTCCAATTAAAAGTTTAAATTGTTTTTGTCAACATGTGTTTGCCTGTCTATTTCTGAAATATATAGCCACAGTCGTGGCCTGTTTTCATTGATTGAAATGTATGAGTTCAGATAACACAATGCAACGCAAGCACGCACGCACACACACACACACACACACACACACACACACACACACACACACACACACACACACACACACACACAAAACCACGCACACACACGCACACACACACACACACACACACACACACACACACAACCACGCTCACACACAACCACGCACACATACACATACACACACAACCACGCACACAAACGCACACACGCACACACACACACACACACACACACACTCAGACACAATCTCTCTCTCTTTCACACACACACACACACACACACACTCGCGCGTGCACCTACACAACTAGTGTGCTTTGAACACTTACAAAGAAGAGAATCGCGTAGATAGGTGGAGTTATCGGTTTACGTCGTAGTATGGTATGAGATATTTTGAAGGTCACATAAACTTGCCCTTATACAGTGCTACGATGTTGGTCCCAAAGAGGTGCTATAGGCTCTCTTTAGGTCTACTTCAGAGATAAATCAAATGTTTTTGCCTTCGGTAGTAACCACTTTCTCTATCGGGTTCCAGTAGATGCGTCTTCCCACAGCCATGTAGAAGAGGAGTAGATAGCATTAGTAGTACGATAAGAGTATGGATGTACCCGTGCTTGGTCGGTTCGCTTACTCTAAACAGACAGGCTTTCGACCGGGTAAAGAGAACGGCCTTACACGCCTTTGTAAAAAATAAACTGTAAATGAAATTATGTAAATTATAAGAAATCAAATAAGTCTCCTGGTTCGGAAATAGATAGAAATTATGAAATTCCCAAAAGCGCAAGACAATACTAAATTATAAGGTAAAGAATAAAAATACTGGTCACACGTGGGTCACGCCTTAATGTTTGCATACTAAGCCTCTGATTGAGGTTTAAGGATCACAGTACTTGGTCGCATACTTGACGTAAATCTTTCTCTATCCGTTACACCCCGCGTAGAAATGGGGTTAGACTAAGGAGAACACTTAGGGTCACCTGGTGAAGTGCAAAGGACAAAATTATTGGCACACGTGGGTCACGCCTTAATGTTTGCATACTAAGTCTCTGATTGAGGTTTAAGGATAACAGTACTTGGTCGCATACTTGACGTAAATCTTTCTCTATCCGTTACACCCCGCGTAGAAATGGGGTTAGACTAAGGAGAACACTTAGGGTCACCTGGTGAAGTGCAAAGGACAAAATTATTGGCACACGTGGGTCACGCCTTAATGTTTGCATACTAAGTCTCTGATTGAGGTTTAAGGATAACAGTACTTGGTCGCATACTTGACGTAAATCTTTCTCTATCCGTTACACCCCGCGTAGAAATGGGGTTCGACTAAGGAGAACACTTAGGGTCACCTGGTGAAGTGCAAAGGACAAAATTATTGGCACACGTGGGTCACGCCTTAATGTTTGCATACTAAGTCTCTGATTGAGGTTTAAGGATAACAGTACTTGGTCGCATACTTGACGTAAATCTTTCTCTATCCGTTACACCCCGCGTAGAAATGGGGTTCGACTAAGGAGAACACTTAGGGTCACCTGGTGAAATGCAAAGGACAAAATTATTGGCACACGTGGGCAGGTACGCCTATCTGAAAGAGGCCTGACTCGGCTAAAAAATAGTAAATATGCATAAACTATAAATTTAATAATGTTGGATATTATTTTATCTACGAAGTATTAAATACGAGTGCCTTGTATTCTCACAGATCTACAGATTTATTTGTATTAAAACAACCAATTGTCTATATTTGCTGAAGGTAATTAGTAAATTTAAACCCCTAATCGGGGTTTTCCTCTGATTTGTCTTTACATAAGAAGCTAAAAACCCTTTATCAACTGTACGTCTGTTTATACACAAACGAAAGTGAAAACTATTTCTAAAAGAACTACTAAGTTTTAACTCGTTATGTTATTTAAGCAATTATAATCAAATAACTATAACAGGTGTGATTTGGAGTTTCAGAAATTCCCACTAGATGTCTACACTAGTGCTGACCTTGAGTGTGCAGTTAGGCTGTCGTAGTACGGCGTCCGCACAGCAGAAGGTAACAGAGGCCTCATCCGTAACTCGGCACGACGCCATGTGACTTATCCGTGTAGGTTTACGTCAAAAAGTTTGTTTTATTGCGCTACTTTCTTAACGTGTGTTATTTTGAGTTATACAACAGAAGAACATGTTCAAAATAGAACACTCTTTGCTCAACTATATATGATTCGGGCAACTATTGGGGGAGAGATAGAAAATGTTTGAGACATCTTACTAAACCGTGTTCCTTGCTATTATTTCATTGTAAACATTTCTGTGCGTACAATTGTCGTCATGAATATAACGTTTTGGAATCGTGTCATTCTTTTTAAAACAATCATTTTTGTAAACCCTTTTTCTCTAACATACAAAACTATACTGCGTTGTAATGAAAAGAAGAAAACATAAAATAACATGTTTTAATATAACTAATTCGTCCATAATAAGATAGAATAATAGTGTTACAATGCAAGAAACACTTAGACACTGCTTCAAAGTACATAACATAGTCGATAGATTAGTATTTCTTGAAGAGTGGGGATATTACCGTAATTTATTGACGCTTGTGGATACAGAAATGGTCACCGGAAGAGCTGCGTACGACTTAATATTGAAATAGATACTGATAATAACTAAAATATCAACGCAAAGAGACAGAAAAGAAATACTGGTAGAAACGACCTAATCAGCTATGTAAGGAAAATGATCAAAATAATTGACCATATAAAATTTAGGAAATAACAGCCAACTATGCGAAAGAACAGAGAGAATATTGAAGCTGAAGAAAACTTTCAAACCGTTGAAGACATATACAACGTAGAGTTGAATCTGTGGAAAGGGGGAAGCTGTATTGGTCAAAGTGAGTTATTTCTTTCTGTTCTATAAGAAAAACAGTAGTTTTATTAACTGTAGAAAGAAATAAAGTGAAATTGTAAAGTAAAAGAAAATATTTTAATGATAACTATCGGAAATGTTACATTGAAAATTGCGACATTTTGTATGCAATAGAAGTAAATCATGTAATTAATACTAGATACCACAGATTCCCCCCTCGATTTCATATTGTAGCCTAGAGTGTATTGATCTTTTTATACTAAATAGATACTTGAAGGATATTTTCAGCAAAAGGTAAAGATAGTTTGGATAAGATACGGCTTACAAGGGGGAATGGGTGATTGATTGACTATCGCGAAGCTGTGTAGGGGAGATCTACCCTGTATAGAGCTGTAATAATGGTCTCGTATAATCGCTTAACTGAAGCATTATCACACGTTTACTGCTTCCCGGAAGTAAATAACCGTGGCGTAATCTAGTGGCGTAAATTTCAATTATTACATGACGAAATTTTAAAATATATTTTCAAACCTATACTCCATTATTTTGCTTATATATTATGATTTTCTGCACCGTCATGTAAATTATAAACTTTGGAGTTTATTTACTGAGAATTTATTGTACTTCAGACTGAAAGTTTTTTTTATTAAGTTTCTAATAAAAACTGTAACTAGTATTAAAGAGAAATTTTAACGTCAATTCCTAATTAGATGGACAGAGAAAAATAATATTTTAGTTACTTTTTATTAAATGAACATGATTATTATAAATAAAGTAACATAACTTATACGTTAAAATAGCTGTTCTACCACATCACCAACAGAATAAAGTCAGCTGCTTTATGAAATTATTTCTTAACCCTCACTTGGGACGGAATAACAGTATTGCATACCTCGCCCCTTTGTAAAACGTTTTTCCTCCCATATAAACTAAAGTTATTTGATTTTTTTATGTAACTAATGAATTAATAAATGAAAATACTGTAATAACATGACGAACCCTCCACTTAAACAAAATTGTTTCAACTTGAGTGGATGGATAAAAGGTATTTTATTAACGATTGAAAGTTTGAACAAGATATACATCAGGAGACTGTGAACTAATAGAAGGAAACGAAAAATACATCTAATATTAAGATATTATCACAATTTTCAAAGGATATGTTATCTGTATAGTCCTAATTATCTGTTTGTTTTAAGGGGAAACTTATTTATCACTTTTTAAAAACGTGGATTGTAAAAAAATATCTAAATAATTATTCTGTGCATTTTAGTTGTGTGTGATTATTTTCAACAAAAAAATCTTTTAAAAAGCATTTTATAATATCGTTATACAATTCAGCTTCTTTAACACAAGAAACCAACATTGATACGTCATAACATATCTTTAAAGCTCTATTTCAGAAGGAAATACGAAGATAGTTTTAATTTGATTGCATTCTTTGTTGACACCGTATAAAAAAGAGAACTAATAAAAACGAGTTAAGGAGATATTAAATTTTATAAAATAAACATTAGATGACCTTTAAAGGAGATTGCACAACCATAAAGTAAATGTACTACAATGTTAGCAGGAGATTGCACAACCATAAAGTAAAAGTACTACAATGGAAGCAGGAGATTGCACAACCATAAAGTAAATGTACTACAATGGTAGCAGGAGATTGCTTGCACAACCATAAAGTAAATGTACTACAATGGTAGCAGGAGATTGCACAACCATAAAGTAAATGTACTACAATGGAAGCAGGAGATTGCAAAACCATAAAGTAAATGTACTACAATGGTAGCAGGAGATTGCACAACCATAAAGTAAATGTACTACAATGGTAGCAGGAGATTGCACAACCATAAAGTAAATGTACTACAATGGTAGCAGGAGATTGCACAACCATAAAGTAAATGTACTACAACGTTAGCAGGAGATTGCACAACCATAAAGTAAATGTACTACAACGTTAGCAGGAGATTGCACAACCATAAAGTAAATGTACTATAATGTTAGCAGGAGATTGCACAACCATAAAGTAAATTTACTACAATGGTAGCAGGAGATTGCACAACCATAAAGTAAATGTACTACAATGGTAGCGTCCAGGTATCGTAACAGACGTACAAAGATTACTGGGAAATCACTTGACTTCCGTTTGCCTTTGAACACCCTCAAACTAATAACAGTCTTTGTTAGGGTAGTATTTGTTTTGCGATTTAAAGCTCTCCAGCCCCCATACAAAGAAAATAAATCAGATGTCTTTAACGTAATATGGATGCCTTCGTACTTGTATGTTTTTGTATCTGACACATCTGTACGAGTGTTTGCTATTATTCTGCAGTGACGAGCACCAAGTTAAGTATTATCCTTGACTATTTGGAACCTATCTAGCACTGACACATTAAGTGTGAGCTTCAACTACTGTGTTTGTGAATACACCCGTGACACATCGATGATACTGCATTTAAAGCTTTGAGGACAGCAAGTACTTGACCTATTAAATCCTCAAACGCCTGTAGATGCGTCCTGAATATTACTAACACTACTGACCGATTTTGAGCCATCGTTATTAGTAAAAACCATTCCAAGTATATTGGTTATACGAATTTCCCAAAACCTTGCTGGTAATAAAAGTCGAAAGTGAAAAGAACAATGTAACTAAACAAAAGATAAATAGAAATGTAAAACTTTCATTACGTTCGAACGAAAGGTGTTGCACATCTCGTTCACTTACTTTGTAGATGTAAGTTGTCGATAATGTATGGGGTTCTGTCCAATAGATACTACTTCCTCACCCAATAGGCAAAATGGGGTGAGCTGAAGTGGAAGCAGAAGCAGGAAGGTGAGAAATAAAACCAGTAAAGCGAAGTAACTAAAGAGCTAAGTTACCCAGTACGTCCAGGTAGGCTTTGAAAAATTGAAAACAATAATGGACAATATTTAATGAACGAAGCGAAAGTGTTATAGAGGAGACAATATTAATGTATCCGAAATATATCGTGAAACCGGATTCCTTTCATTCTACATAGTTCGCGTATTTTGGGGAAGACCTTTGTATGCCGGATGTTTTATTTTAGTCATGACAACAAGAATACATCAGACTTGGAAGCACTGCACATCTTCGTAAAAGTAATGGTTCTGCAACCCGTACGGACACCATAGACTCACTGTGATCTGAGAGGATCCTCTAGGTGAGGTTATAGCCTAACCCAACCTAGCCGGAAAGTGGCTTCAGAACTGAAGGACTTGCAGACGGTTAGACACTGTAAAGTAATCCTAGGCTACCGAACTGCCATAACAGTTATAAAACTAACAATATGTAACATTATTAAACTCCTATTTAAATAAAAAAATACCATATTCCGTGTGTTTTTTAAGGGAAGAAAGTATTATTTTCGATGTTGCAAAAAGTGAAGCGCTTATCAACTATTCTCATCTGAAATAAATACTTTACCCTCCACCAGGATTGAACCCGGAACTATAAGATCTCGATAATCGTCACTAAATCGTAGACTGGGTTAAATTATAAATTACGTCACTGAACTTCTTATGCAGGGACAAGGCATTACTGTATATCTATCAGCAACTAAACATGCTGCACAACCAGCTGCAAGCTGACGACCAAAGGAACGGTCCATTATGCAAATATTATACACAATAGTGTTTCAACTGAAGCAACTTCATTGCAAGCAACACATTAGGTGCAGTCTTCGCTTTATATAGAATCATTACCATTAGTAAATAATGCCCGAAATTGTATTAGATAAACAAAATAGGATACTTATACAAATGGGTTTAGTTTTAAATGGTGCTCTACTAATGTGACATAATGTGACGTGTTCAATAAAAACTTTTATGTAATAGATGGCGTAGTCCTACATGTGGCTGAAACTACTTAGGTTAGCCAAGTTGTTTTAAAATGATTTGTTTACTCACAGTGACATAAAACCAACATCAAATAATTACAAATTATTTGCTTTACTAATGAAATAAAATTTTCATTACGAAAAAAGTAAGATACTTACCTAAAACATGATAAATTGAAGCAAATATCTCACACAATACGACGCAAAACTGTAAATAATAAAAAAGATCATTACACATGGATTGTTATAAATTTATTATATAATCTTCTTATTTATTTCTTAATTTAAAATATTATTTTTTAAAGTTGTTTCTTAAGTATTCAGTCTTTATTAATAGAAAACAATCTAACAATGTAACCTAAGACGAGCTCAAAATACCTTTATGAGGACGTATGATACTCAATAGCGTTTCTATACTCAAGAGAAGTTGCAAACAAAACTACAAAATATAATGAAATGGCGTTTAGAATCCTTGAACACAATAAGTACTTAATTATAACAGAAAAAAGTTGTGATTTCAGAAAATTTGTCAAATTTTATCAAGTGAAGATAAGTTATTGTACGCAAACAAGGGGTAGAAACGATGCTAACCCCCTCATTTTGTTGAGGCTTATTGCAAAGCCTCAAGAATGAAAAAGTTTTGAAAATGCTTTGTATAGATAAAAATTCACATTTAATATTATCTGCTGCTAAAAAAAATCGAATAATCACAGCTCAAACTTTACAGTATTTATCTTTAAAAAAACACTATAAAATCTTATTGCAATATACACACAAAAATAACTAACTCCCAGTTTCAAAAATGTTTTCTTCATTCAGTCCCTCAAAGAGGAGGACTCTTGTGGTTTTGGAGCGTTTGTCTTCCTTAACTGCAGAAAGAGTAACGAAATAGTTTATTTGGTAAAATAGGAGGCAATTTTACATTTGGATGGACGGCTATTCAGTTCATACTGGCAGAAAATACGTAATGGCAGACGACTTTTAATTTAAGCATAGAAAGAATGACTGACTATTTTTTTCTTTTTTTCATTTTTCATAACTGTACAGAAATATACATATAAGTTACGTGCTTAAAGCTAAACAATGAAACATATTCCAATTCACTAATATAATTAAAATTACCTTATGCTAAAATAGAAAATGACGTAAGAATAATTTCCTAATGTAAAGTATGTGAGGGACAGAGAACAGATGGAAGGTTTCTTGAGTTATGGAAAATCAGGACTTTAGAGTGAGAAATGAATATGGGTGCAAAGGGAATCGCTGAGATCCAGGATGACCAGGTATTTTAAGATTTCACAGATGAAAAGTTTCCGGTCAGTGGAGATAGAGCGGATGGATTAGACAAGGATGCGTTGGAGGATTGAAAGATTGTGTTTGACTATATAAAACGGGTTTCAACAAATATATTGCCATCAGTAACATACACTCATCTGATGTAAGATAGGGTGTGTACTATCCATTGAAATATATTTGTTGATAATAAATATTTTGTTGTGAAAATTGCGTGTATACTATAGTATATGGTTTAAAAATACCAGCTCGAAACCAATTTTTTTACATGCAATGAGTATTCAAAATAGAAGGAACATGTCCGCTCTGCAGGGGCAGTATACGTTATTAAATAAGGTAAAAGAATATATTTTAATAAGATTCCTCTTGTTCTGCACACAATGCCAGAGCGAGGGAGGTTATGCATTGCGACCGTACTATCCGAGAGCAATCTTGTATTTGAAATCCAAAATTGCGGTTGTAGTTTAACCTCGTTTTAAAGCTACTTGCAAACAACATGTCCGCAAACTGAATAGCCATGTTGGGCACTTCTGAAAGACAATCATTATATACAAAGTTTAAAGCTATAGAACTGTACGTCGACTATTGTAAGAAACCGGCGATAAATTTACCCATGTTTTCATGGGCCACTAAAAATTATGTTCCTTAAAACATGTTTACAGATAATAATCTTATCTTCCTATGTAAATGAAATAAACAGCTCCTTTTAGAATGCTTTCCATATTACTAATAAATACACTCGGGAAAAAATAGGTATTGGAATTCTGAGGGGGGGGGGCGCTCGAAGTGAAAACTTTCATAGCCACGTTTATAGATATTTTGGATTGAGAAAACATTTAACTTTACGTATTGAGATATTATCTAAATACTTGTTACCACACGCGCTTAAAAATGTATTCATTTCAAAAATTGAAATAAAAATATGTGACTTGTTGTTATCATTATATTTAAATATTAATATTGAGAATTACCAAAATTTATATAAAGTGATATATTTATTAACTGATCAAAATTATTTAATAATTACCTTTTCCGTCAACAATGTACAATAAATAAAGTAACCTAATCTACGTCTTGATACACTGGTTTTACAACATAACATACAATCGGCTAATTAACTATTTATTACTCTTTGAGGGGACTCATAGTGTAACCTGATGGAAATTATACTGCTGCAATTAATCTGACGGAAATTATACTGCGGGGAAATTTATGTGTATGTTCATTCAATGAGCTTTTGAGATTTTTTACGTTTAATATAAAAACAGCCGATACGTGAAATAATATGTTATCATTTAATTCATTTTCATATCACTCTTAGCTCAACCTGATGGATATCATACTGATGCTATTAATCTGACGAAAATTATAGTAACGCGAAATTTATATTTTTGTTCATTCCATGGGTGTATGAGTTTTTTTTACGATATAAAGTATACGACAAAAACAGCTGATGCATGAAATCATATGTTATCATTTAATTCACTTTGAGGTGACTCATAGCGTAGCCTGATGGAATTTATACTGATGCTATCAATCTAAGGGAAAATATATTGATTAATTTGTATGTTTATGCCCGTCCAATAAGTTTTTGTTCGCATCACTATGAAGGTTTTCACTTAAAAAATGGTAAAGCACCTAAAATAGAAAAAAGATAATATTTTTTAGGGTGGGAGATAGTAATACTTATTGAAAATATTAAAACTAAACCCTGATTACACATTCACCTTACGTGTATGTAATATTTATGAATCTGGTATAGTTACAAATATTATTGAAGCAACTAAGTTTATGCAGGCATTGCAGTCTCGTGACGTCATAAAATAAACATAATCAGCTTATAGCACCATAATCCTGTTTCTCCTTATCAAAAGCTGTTGCAGTGTATAAACACTACGTGCGAACAGATATTAGCAGATTAGGGGCAAAATATACGCGCTAAAACTGCGATGAGCGGTACTGCAATTTTTCTAGTAGTTCCATAAAGAAAGCAGATATGGTTGCCGCTATACAAAAGCTTCGATTACAGCTGACAAAAATTTTATCTGTTTGGGTTTCGGCCGGGTTTCTGTACACTCATAACAATATAATTAATAAAATACTCATTCTATCACAAAATAAGTAAATATTAAGTAATGTATGTGATTTCAGTTTATAACATTAAAACAAGTTATAAAACCAAAAATGAATTACTACTTAAGTCCGTAAAGGAAAATTGTATTTTAGTTACATATTTTATAAAATAAGTACAATTATTATAAATAAAGTTACATAGTATATGCGTAAAACAGCTGTTCTAGCTCATAACCTATAACATAAAATCAGCTGTTTTATGAAGTCATATGTTATCACCTACTTTAAGCAAAATGAGATGATATAACTATATGACATAATTTACCCCTTTTGTGAAATGTTTTTTTCACATAAAACTAAAATTATTCAATCAAATTAAAATAATTAATTAGTATTTGAAAAACGTTTATTAACATAAAGTGTCATTTATTACTAGTTTAAAAAAATGTATTAGAACTTGAGTGGATGAATAGAATGTGTTTTAATAACGATTGAAAATTTGAACAAGATATTTATAGAGAGAGAGAGAGAGAGTGAGCTAATAGAACGGATTTAATACAACTGTAAATAACCTATGCTATACAGCGGTGATCCAAAGGCGTACAGATGGAGGTTTATACGTAACCACAATAAGCTGAATATGGAGACCTTTCTATATAATATTAAATCTTAAAATCTTGTCATAAGGCAGAAAATCGAACCCAGTTTTCTAGGATGTATAACACAATGACACGACGAACGTAAGTATTTCCTTTTGGTGCAATTTGCACGAGGTAAGGCAAAGATGGAAAGACACCCCTTCTCCCACAGTAGAAGTTATGGCATGAGTTATAAGTTCTACATTAACATTTAACTGAACTGTTCCCATTTTTACAATAACAATAGGCATTTACTAAACTCAATAGTTTACCGAATTTGAAACAGCTGGTCCCTTACATGAGTCAGCAACAGCTGGTCCACGACATTAAAAAAAAACCCTTAAGATAAAACTTTTGCAAAACACTTACTTAGCGCGCGCCAACACAATATTACAAATGTATCATGTAAATTTCTAGTATGTAACTTCTATAGCTTTGGATCTGCTTTGATTCTGAGACATCATTATACACACGCACGTACTGACGCGCACTCATTCACTCACAGATACACACTCATACTCACACGCGTGTGAGCGTATACAGTCACGCACGCACGCGCGTACACTTAGACACAAACACACTCATACAACATGCGCGCATACACACACGCACATACACATATACGAGTATATATTGTATAATGATAAAGTGAATACAAGAAAAGTGTGTGTGTGTACGCGCGTGGGTGTATGCGCGTGTGATATGTTAGTGTTAGTGTCAGTATTAGTGTGTATAATATATCAATTTTAGTTCGTTTACAATGGCTATTCCTTTTGTACCTAGAATTTAGTCCACATGTTACCAATGCGAGACCCGGGTCCCTCCCTTAATCATTGCACACCTTGATACTCATGATGATGCATATATATATATATATATATATATATATATATATATATATATATATATATATATACACACACATATATCACTTTCACTATATGTACTTAAACAAGAATCTTACTTAGTATTTATGTGAGTTAACTTTCAAAGATTGGTAGTATCTACATCGTCAAGCATCACTGACCGGGGGTTGTAGTAGAATTCGGCTGTGTGGAATTTCCGTTGTCACAAGGTGTAGTGTACCGTTATTGTTCTATTTTCAGACTCACTGCACTGTGGATGTCTTTAGTTTGTCTTGGGGTTAATTTTGTCTATTAGTTTGAGTAATTTATCGTTGTTTGATTTTATTTGTATTTGTTCGCTTATGATATTTTTTTTATGTTTATAAATTTGCCTAAATTGTCTAAATAAAAATGCCTCAAAACCATACTAAACCAAAACTATTTCATATTTAATAATACGATATATAAACAAATAGATGGCTTAGAAATGGGATCACCCCTTTCAAGTATATCAGAAATGTGACTCCAAAACCTTGGCAAATTATTCACACAAACCATAAAAACACACGACCCCAACGTAAGAAAACAGTGTTTCAAAGCTAGAATATATATATATATATATATATATATATATATATATATATATATATATATATATATATATACAGGACAGTCTCGCTAATCAGGTCTCCGATGATCCAGACGTCCGGCTAATCCGGACGGCCCAAAATGTTTGTTTAGTTATAGTATTTTACAGAGCACAACCAGTCTGCCGTCCACAAAAATATTTATTTTTGTACGTCTATATTTGTTATTTTTCAAAGGGGTTTTACTACTCTAATAGACAAATAATATAATTTATTCATTAAAATATGAATTTACCATTGTTTCTTTTGCCTATTAAAGTAGGGGAAACGTCTTCGAAAAAATATATTCACATTAGATCTATCAACACTACAACGCACGTGACATCAGAGACATCTTGCGATAAACGAAAGATAAAGGACCGCTGACTAAACGGATAGACAGTCTATCACGTCTGGCGTCAGGTCAGTTGTGTTGTCGGACGGATGCCACCTTTACTGGTTCTCGCAAGATTTCTGCTCAGTTGTCATTTAATTCTAGTGCGATATTGATCTGTGTTTTTTATTTACGTCTCGTTCAGTGTTCAGTGAAAATGGCGACTAAACGTAAGTCAGTGATAGTGACAATGGAATAAAAACTCCAAGCCTTATTTCGTATTGATGAAGGTGAATCGCTTACTAAAATTGCAAAAGAGTTAGGCGTGGGAAAACAAACTGTTTCCGATTGAAGAAAAAGCGATTGTTGAAAAGGTGCACACAAAGGTATGTGCATCCAAGCATTGAAACTATTTCCTTACCGAAGTCACGTATTTTGGGATATTTCGTCTTGGGCACTTGGCTCTAAAATGCACCAGTTTCCGACCTTTTCGGAAAAAATGGGTAACTTTTTGCAAGTCACAGAACCCTTCTTGGGGGTAGCTGTCGTGTTCAAACTATATTCTATAATCTTAACCAACCTATATTTTTGTTTTATTTTTAATAATAAACTAATAGTGTAATGAATTTACCATTTGTCTGTTGCCGCATAAAAACAGGTTGCACGCCGCAAGGGGCCTTCGGGCCGCTAGTTGGCCATCCCTACTGTAAGGGATGCGTTTCAGAAACAGCATGACGGGAAAGCAATGATTTAATCTCATGTTTTGTGAAGAAGTGTCGCGTGAAGTTATCACTTAAAAAAAAAAACAAATACAAAATTAACTTTTCTCATTTTAAGTATTGTATTTATTTCTTTCGTTAAAATATTCATTTTTAGATATTCTAGGAAAAATAGTTAAATTCTTACAATTTTAACAGTCTAAACCATCAAAACCGACGTCCACTCCCGCAGCTAAAATCAACACTGAAAAATAACAATAAATATAGCCTCGACGTGAAATACGTTTTTGTCATGTTTTCCCAAACCACAAAAAACCGGTCGCATAGATATAAAAGCACAAAACAAAAAAAGTATATTTTTCAAAGCTTTTATAAGTTATGACGTCAGGTCTTGGTGATTTGTCATGAGTTGGCAGTTACCGGAAGTTGACACATCTCCCTCGTGTTTCCGGTAGCCATGTTGTGACAGTTGGACCTTTGGTTTCACCCTCGACACGGATTTGTCAACATTTCTATAAATTTTAACAACCGCGTTTTATTTGAGATACATAAAAACTTATGACAAAAATAAATGAAAACATAAGTTGTAAGCATTTGAACGTCAACTAAAATTTCATACGACCAAACCTCATTGTTTGTCTAAAACTCTTATTTGACCACCAAATATTAACACATGAAATAATGTTGGGAAAACGTTGGTTTATTATAATCTATTAAGACATTGTATGTATCAATAAATATTAATCTACTCGTGTACACTTCAATGACTTGTTTGTCATCTTCAGAGGAGTGCTAAGTACAACATTCACTTGAACCTATTTGTGGGATTCTATATTTGATTTTTTTTAACATCCCTCAACGAATAACATAAAATAATATATAACTAGTTATTTAGTTTATTTCAATATTTCTGTGGAGGTCCCGGCAATTTAAAGCTTCGTTATGTCATTATCAAGACTAAAAAACAACATTCATTTAAATTCACTAATTATTGCAGCACGTTTTAATCTTGACAATAGGCATAGGAAAACTCTAAATGTCTCAAAGCTTGACGGAATCATTGAATTAAATAAACTAACTATAGTTTTAACCTGTACATTAGTTTGAGTTATTGCTAATGATAGTTAGTGGTCCTGATAATTTATCAATACTTCCGGGACGAAAGTACATTTTACTTTTATAAACCATATTCTGTTGTATTTGCTATTTGGGTTTAGAATACGAAAACCGAGGACCGTTTTCCCCACAGTTAACGGGGAGACAGAAAGATAAACCTACAGGTCGTCAGGTTTAGCCGTACCAGTGACTTCAGGATGAGTAGAAACACTTGACACGATATGTGTAGTGGGGTACCCGCTGAATCAGTGTCTTGCTAACATTGATTCAGTCTACAAGATATTGGTTAGTACAGCCTACGTCTCCTAAAGCATGTCTTACCCTGGTGGGTAGAAGTTCCCTCTTGCGTTTATCTGCCCTCCCCTCCTACGTATCGATTCACGATGACCTGAATACCCAACAAGAAGGAAGGTCAGTGACATTGTACACCCCATCCCTTCAGAAGTTTCGATCATCCAATTATTCACAAAAACTCACAACACGTTACAGTTTTAAATAAGTGGGAAACTCCCCTAAATCAGGTGGATGGTGTTCTACCTAATAAAATTTTAATTTTTATTCTAACAATATTATCTTTAAAATGAACATTTAATCTAAACCGCTTAGCTTACAGTTTAAAATTAAACCTGAGGTTAGTTTCGTTTCCTAAACAATTATCCTAAACTATGTTAAACTCAATTAAATGTGAATAAAATTAACTTCCAAATTAAACTTAACAATGTTCACCTTACCGTGAAATAACCGAGTTTACGTGAAGGATTAGCGCCCGAGTTAACACAAGTAAACAGATTAGGCGAGCAATGCTAGAGAGCTACTTTGGACTTGAACAAACGTTGACTTTAACAATTTCTGTGTGTACTGCGGCACACTAAGCCCAAACAATGAGGTGCAGCAAACCCGTTTGTGGGAAGAAACTGTCTCTGGCCGAGTGATATATGAAGTGCCTTTCCAAAGAGAATGTAATGAGGACACGTAAATCAAATTAACTTTATTATGGCTTAGATTTTTTTTGTCAATTAATACATTGCTTTAAAATTAATAATTAAAATTAATCAAATGGGTTGAATTTTAAATTTTTAACTCATTGGACAGGTACTAACCGTTATAATTTACACCCCATCGAATCGATCCTCTATTTTATCGTAAGTAGCCATGTTGACGTCAGAGATAGACTTAACATAGCCGACAAAGCAAATTACTTATACCTGAACGTCAACCACCCCTTAAAATCACCAGATGCATTCACACTTAATTAACCGTAAGTGTACCCCTGCCGACGACATGCACAATACAATTTTTAGATTATTGATATTTAAATTTTAATGCTACGTACAGACACATAAACGCACCAACAACGTGAAATCATATTTTAAGAATGAAATTATCATAACACGTGGTTTTATACCACGCCGCATATGTTTATGTAATTATACAGATATACAATAACGTTTCCATGAAACCGAAACCACAATAACGCTTTGTACGAATAAGGGTAGGTTTTATTCACTCGCGAATTAAAGAAACGTCTTACGTGCACCCTATATGAGTTTTAAACGATAAAGAAAAGACTAAAAACTTCTAATGCAGAATGCAGATTCGAAATCAAGCTTCTTTTACAAGAACATTCATAACAATAATAATTTAATTTCTGAAACAAATTAACGAACAGACATAAAAGCAAAATCATCATAAACGTTGACGCTCTCTAATTTGCAAAAGTAACTGTTATTTAGCATTGTGGTAAGACTCAAAGTTGGCAAAGAATTTTTCAGTAACTTACCACATTTGTTAAACGAATTTAACCTTATGATATTTTGTATTATTGCCGGTATTTTACAATCATATATTTTACAATATGTTTAGAGTATAAGGTAAGTGATCAAAATAAATGTTTGTCTGATGACGTATGAGGTAAGCTTACGTATCCATTAACACTTCTTTGTACGTGCTTTCAACGAGAAGCTCGTGGATATTTCAAAGCTTAGAGTCGCTTTTATGTTATTTAACAACTTCGATAGTGTATTATGTGTATGTAGGTCTCTCAAAGGGATAACAAAAGGGATGACATGGTAAAAATATTAGGATTTTAAAGCTGAGATTAAATGTCGCAGTAAAATTTCGCTAATGACGGCATTTCATATTCAGCTACAAAATGTTGCGACTAAATATTGTCGAAAAGCATCGGGATTAACCCTGGCTGCTAAATGATGAGACTAACACTCCCACCCTAAGTTCAGGACTACCTTTGTCGGTAAATTTCTGGGCTAAATTCCACAGCAAAATCACTGGACCAACTTTCGAAGCTAAATCTCGAAACTAATTGTTGCCGATAAATCTCAGGAGTAGCCCTCGCCGCTAAATAACGGGACACACGTTTGCAGCCAAATGCCACGACTATTCTTTGCAGCAAAATGTCGGGACTAACCCTCGCCGCTAAATGTCCCACTAACTCTCACCATTAAATGTTGCGACTAACCTTCGCAGCCAAAATGTTAGTGCTAATTCCCACCGCTAAATTTCTGTTCAATTCCCGTCGCTAAATGTTGGAACTAACCCTGGAAGTCAGAAATCACCTCCGCTGCTAAATGTCGGCAGTAACCCTCTCCGCTATATCTCGTCACTAAACTACAGGACTAACCTTCACCGTTAAATGTTGTGGATAAATCTCACCACACAATGTTGAGGCTAACCCACGACGATAAATGTCGTGGATAAATTTCGCCCCAAAATGTTGAGGCTAACCCACCACGCTAAATGTCCTGGATAAATCTCGTCACTAAATGTCGGGCTAACCCTCACCGCTAATTGTTGTGGTTAACCCTCACCGCTAAATGTCGTGAATAAATCTCGCCACCAAATGTTGAGGCTAACCCACCACGCTAAATGACCTGGATAAATCTCATCACTAAATGTCGGGGCTAACCCTCACCGCTAATTGTCGTGGTTAACCCTCACCGCTAAATGTCGTGGATAAATCTCGCCACGAAATGTTGACGCTAACCCACCACGCTAAATGTCGTGGATAAATCTCGCCACCAAATGTTGAGGCTAACCCATCACGCTAAATATTGGGGCTATCCCTCACCGCTAAATGTCATGGATAAATCTCGCCACCAAATATTTAGGCTAACTCACCACGCTAAATGTCTTGGATAAATCTCGCCACTAAATGTCGGGGCTAACCCTCACCGCTAAATGTCGGGGCTAACCCTCACCACTAAATATCGTAGATAAATCTAGCCACCAAATGTTGAGGCTAACCCTTACCGCTAAATGTCGTGGATGATTCTCGCCACCAAATGTTGAAGCTAACCCACCACGCTAAATATTGGGGCTATCCCTCACCGCTAAATGTCATGGATAAATCTCGCCACCAAATATTTAGGCTACCTCACCACGCTAAATGTCGGGGCTAACCCTCACCGCTAAATGTCGGGGCTAACCCTCACCACTAAATATCGTAGATAAATCTAGCCACCAAATGTTGAGGCTAACCCTTACCGCTAAATGTCGTGGATGATTCTCGCCACCAAATGTTGAAGCTAACCCACCACGCTAAATATTGGGGCTATCCCTCACCGCTAAATGTCATGGATAAATCTCGCCACCAAATATTTAGGCTACCTCACCACGCTAAATGTCTTGGATAAATCTCGCCACTAAATGTCGGGGCTAACCCTCACCGCTAAATGTCGGGGCTAACCCTCACCACTGAATATCGTAGATAAATCTAGCCACCAAATGTTGAGGCTAACCCTTACCGCTAAATGTCGTGGATAATTCTCGCCACCAAATGTTGAAGCTAATCCACCACGCTAAATGTCGGGGCTATCCCTCACCGCTAAATTTCAGCTCTAACCATATGTCATCTCGCCACCACATGCCAGGAGTAGCCTTCACCTCTAAATTCCGCGAATAATCTTCGAAGCTAAATGAAGTAACGAGTTCTCACCATTAAATTTAAGGACAAACCATCGCTGATAAATGTAAGGACTAACCTTCCCAGCCAAACCTTAAGCTAACCATCGCAGTCAAATGTATGGTCTAACCTTCGCCTCTAAATATCGTGATCATCCAGGTTATTTAACATAGAAAGAGTAATATAGCAAAAGTATGCCAGAACTAGTAGGCAATGGAAAATACTATCGTAGAAAACACTCTCGGTTATTTTGTTTATAAAATAGGTCTATATGCCATTAGTTACACACAAACGTAATGGATATTTTATTAAAATCCCTAAAACTTGATTTTAGAAAACCTATATAGTTATGTCTTTGTTGTCGATATGTTTTTCCAAGATCGCCACCATCAAGAGTATGTAGCCTACGGAACGTGTGACACCACTTTACCACCCGTTTTTCACACTTTCTTTACTCGGACCTTATTATACTGAGGACAAGACAAGTAGTGCCCTCTACAAAACAACCGAACTAAGTAAATGTCTGCTGAAACTTCGGCAACATCAATACGATACACATTTCTATTATTTGACCATATATTCTTATTATTATTTTCAAAGTGTAAAACTGTTTGCATTCCACAAAGTCTGTTATGTTTAAACAAAGATTTCTCTGATTAAGTAAATTAGGACGAGAAGCCGAACTGTATAATGATGTCTAGCTAAGTTAGTGTGAAGTGCCTTCGCTGAGATAGTTCGCTTCATTAGCGCCAGATAAGCGAACTTCGACACGTCAGAGGGGTGCGATATTAAGTGGATGGGACGTCGCGTCGGATCATTAGCGCGCTGCTGCCTCTACACACGCGTCGGATAAACTTAGTTCACACTGTGCAACCATACGAAGTGGGTATCATTGCCTAATAGGGTCTTAGATAAATGTATCCTTAACTTTAATATTTGTTGTGTCTAGATAATTAATGGTATAAATTATGTTAGAAGAAATTTTAGTCTTTGTACGGAGTGTGCGCCAATCAGCTGTTGAATAGTTTCTATTTCTTTCATATTTAAATGTTCAAGTTATTGATTTTATACGCATGAATATGCCAAGTTATAAATGCAACCGATATGAATAACTAATATTTTCCAAAAAAAATTATTACCTCTAATAGGAAAGGCGGCAGCGAAATATAAATATGGTCTCCTCATATTATTCATTATAATAAGTAATAAAAACATTTAATCAATCCCACTTATTCAATCATGAAAACTTTTATTTTAGTGACTTTTTATTAAATAATTACAATTAATATAAACATATATATATATATATATATATATATATATATATATATATTATGTTTTCTTGTTTAATAATCTAAAACCGCATAGGTTATTCAAATGGAAGAATATTCATTAATTTATATTCAAAACATTTCGTTGGTAAACAGTACCAACATCATCAGGAATGAATAATACAATAATGCAACATATAGGCCTAAAACGTATAACTATCAAATTATAATTTATCAAATTGAAATAGAAAACTGTTATTAAAAAAACCTGTTGCAAAACTTAAATAAAATATTTTTATTAACAACATAATAATTTAATTTACAAAAATTATAATAATAATACAATATGGAATTCATTTTCATTTGTAGGCAATGAAATAAAATATCACCAAATTATTTATAAATACAAATATCAAAATTGCATAAAAAACTAATAACAAATTAATAAACATAATAAATAACAATAATAAAACAAATAATGTGCATGAAAAAGGTGGTGTTTATAAATCAGAAAGCGAAAACTGTATTAAAACTTATATAGGTCAAACCAAGAAAAAAATTAAAGAAAGATATAAAGCATATTTAAATGATTATATAAATCAAGAAATATATACATCAAATTTTGCAAATCGTTAATAATTAGTATTAATAATAAGCACCAACTTCCAATTATTGAATATATGAAACTTATAAAAAAATTAATAAAGGATTAAGAATGAATATATATTAGGCATTCGAAATATATAAATACAGTAATAATAGGAAAAATAATAAGAGAACAAATACAAATACATTCTAAATTTGATACTATATTCAATGTCTATAATGTTACCGCAACAAAATAAACTTGGCAATTTGTATAAATTTAGCAACAATTCTATTTCAAATTTAACAATTGTTTTAGGCCTATATCTTGCATTATTGTATTATACCTTCCTGATGATGTTGGTACTGTTTACCATTGAAATGCTCTGTATATAAATTATTAAATATTCTTGTATTTGAATAACCTATGTTGTTATAAATATATATATATACACACACGCAAATGGTCAAATAAGAATATTATTTGGCAAAATATAAAGCGAATTTACTTGCAATTTTCCATGTTCCTTTCTTTGTATGGTGTGAGACTGTTGTTTTTGTTTGTTACTATTCATATTTTTTCTTATTTTCGGCGCTTGTGTAGTAGTTCTTTTCGCTTTCCTTTCGCATTATGGGATTGTCAAACAAGGTACGATACCGGTAGTGCATTTTGTATATGTTTTCCCTTTCATAATCCTTGAGCATTATTTATGATATTGTGTGGTAACCATAGTGACAATTTAAGGTTGTAAAATGAAGGTTTCGTAGGCAACCAGATGATGGCCAAAGAAAAATGCATATACTTCTTTGAATATATACATTTACAGCTATGGGAAAGTTGTCACAGATTTAAAGCGCTAGACTTCGAACATGAAGATATTCTGTTCGAATCCGATTTAATGAATAAATATTTTAAGAAACTATAATAACATCAATTGTCATCCATTTCAAGTTTATAAAAATGTATTTTATTTTGATTAGATAAATAAATAAATAAATAAATAAATATATATATATATATATATATATATATATATATATATATATATATATATATATATATATATGAGGAGAGTGTTAGGTAATAGAAGGAATTTATTAACAATATTAATAATGAATATGTATGATAAGTACTAATTATTGTGGGTGCTAAGTGCTAATAAATATTTATGCTAAGTAGTAATTACTATGCAGAAGTACTAATAATATGTATACAAAGTTCTATCATAAGTAGGCTACTATTATTACGTTTATCATAATATTTGCTGTTACATTCCTGGATATCCTTCAGCAGAAGTGATTCTCACTAGATCAGTACTTTGTTCATTGTGATGAGACACAGACTGAATTATTAATTTGTTCTAGATAGCTTTTTTTTAGGTATCTGTGTTGATTGTTTTAACGCGGTAACTACAACATTATCATATCATAATTGCTGTTCTTACTATTTTTCATATGACTATTTTCACTATTTAATTTTAATTTTTATTGATATGTTTCTTCTTGTATTTTTTTGTTTTGTATTAACACGTTTATACACCTCGTTGACAGCAATTTACTTCAGTAAATATAACCCAACCCAATCTAACCTAACACAAACCTACACATAATCGCGCCTGTACCCTTTTCCAGGGATTAAAGTCCCTATCGTAATCCTAGCTATAGGGATATTCAAAATCTTTACCTACCTTTTGTAAGCCCACCCCACCTTATCTTACTTGTTAATCTCCATACATATCCACAAAGTTATTATGATAATATGCATCTAAAAATCAATCGATGTATAGCATATTTAGATGTATCGTTTCATTGTAAATGCATACCCCTCTAAACGATCATTGCACTCACCAATGCAAATATAGAAGGCTTACTTCACCCTGCCAGATTGTTCAAATGAATTACTACACTCGGTAAACACTGGACCGTAAAACGTCTTGTTTTTAATAAATACAATTTCGCTAAAGCTATAACAATGCGTTTGTAAAACAAAACAACCACACAGATAAGTTTTTAACAGATCGAATCATACAAGTGAAAACTGTGCACGTAAAAAGGCGCCTGTCATATTGAAGATGTATTCATTCGTAGCCGAGTAAAGGTCACAAAGCAAAGTGACAACAGAGACGGATGGCGTGTCAGCAGAGTTCGTTGTTGAGGAAAGAAATATCGCCTTACACAGAGACGTGTTGCCTAGGGATGCCTTTGTAAGACCGCTCGTATACCGAAACATTACAAATAAAAATTTAGCCGAGGTCAGTATTTAGGAGCATAAATATCAATAATAAACATAAATATCAATAATGACAAGTTTTTCTATTTTATTGTAAGAGGCTATATTCAAGAAAGGTTAAACATTTGACTTGTTTCAAGTGAAAACTGTAGGAAGCTTTTTTTATAAAATATTTATATATAACGCTACGTTACAACTAGTGACAAGACGTGGCTCAACTCAACCCAAACTAAACCAAATAACCTAGCTTGACCTTCCTCAAACTACTAACTCAACCCCAATTACTTAAAGTAACCCTCACTCATTTAATTATACTAAATAACCCAACCGATTCAGTTATGTTTAGATGTCTGACAAAACGTCAATGAGGCATAAATGCCTTCTTTATTTATGATGTAAGTTTCGAGAGTCGATAAATATCCCTAAGTAAGCGTAGACGTCTAGTGTTGTGGATGATTATTCAGAAAATAAAAACTCTTGAAGCAAACAAGCCAATCGAATAATGAAGACGTTCATTATAAGTAGGGCTGGTCTTTACACACACTACCAATAAACTGTCGTGACAAGCTGATCTGGCACAAGGAACTGTATATAAAAGCATGTAACTAAATTGTTCGCTCAGTTCTATACTGCTATTAAAATATAATTACAATCTTCAATAAGTGTAACTTATTTTCTTGAAACAACCATACATGTACTTCCAATTGGAGTTGTTGTAATTACGTAGTACAACGTGCAATGTTACAAAAACCCTCCTGTATCCGGATTTTTTACTATCCGGAACGAATTGTCGCC
This sequence comes from Prosapia bicincta, assembly GCA_036971475.1. Classification (NCBI taxonomy): domain Eukaryota; kingdom Metazoa; phylum Arthropoda; class Insecta; order Hemiptera; family Cercopidae; genus Prosapia; species Prosapia bicincta. The sequence continues at coordinate 72,524,971 of JBAIZL010000005.1, read as the reverse complement.
ACTTTTATCCGGATTTGAAAAGTTTTACTGTATTTAACTAAAATGTATTTCATTTGAAATATTATAAGAAATGTTTCTGTTATATTTTTAAATGTTTATTTTCAATAAAATGAAGCTTCAAAAGGTAATATATTTAAAAGCATTGTATATATATTTTTTGTAAGAATTTTAATAACATTTGTAAACGGTAACCAATAAAATTCGTTCCAAAAAAATAAAATGTGTTTAAAAGGTGCTCTTGCAGAATGCAGCAAAGGGTTTTAAATATGTGTGTGTGTGTGTGTGTGTGTGTGTGTGTGTGTGCACGCGCGCTTGCACACGCTCGCGCACGTGTGTATATCTGTATATATATTTCCCTTTGTATAAATAACCACAAAGAGTTGTATGTGTAATTAGGTGAGACTGAAGTAAAGAGAATATTATCTACTGATGCTACAAATAAGGGAAAGGTTTTGAATCCCAAACATAAGAGGGTTTGCCGAAATTAGATCTGTTACACTAAAGAATTTCGTTTTTTGTTTCCAAAAATGAAATTTTCAATAATTAAAACTGCATTTTAATCCCAAGCATGTATCTAGCAACCCAGAGAGATGAACTGCGAACCAAGTGTAGGAGAGGTCCTTTACTTGTCCTACCTAGCTAAGAGTAATTGTGATATTGAAATTTGTTTTATAACTCACTAAATCTCTTGCTCTTCAAAAATTGTTCAAATCTTATTTCTTATTTTGTCTGAATATTTTACCTATCCTAACCTAACCTAACCTTAAATTATTAAAAGTCTGTAAGTAATTAAAGACCAAACAGTTCTTTTGTTTAAGATTGTGTTTGATATGCACTAAATCATTTATTAAACAAAGCTTCTTTAATTTAAAATTTTCAATTGTCACTAACGATTGTTTTAGAGGAATAGTCATAAAATCAGTTTCGAAAAATTCTGGATTTCTTTAAGACATTGTACTACAAGGAAAGATCTCGAGCTCAATTTCTATATTTTTTTAAATATTTTACTGAACAAACATTTGTAAACTCAAATTCTAAAAATTGTACTAGACGAAATTTTGAAACTTAAATTTTAAGTTTTCTCTAAATTAATTACTAGACCAAATGTTTTAAAATAAAATCCTCAACTTTCTGTATAGGGTTTGTTTTAAGAGAAAACTTTTATAAAATTATCAATTATTTTCGTATATTTTATTACCAGAAAAATTCCTAAACTAAAATGAAACTCATTAATGGTTTCAAAAAGTCTTCTAACACCAATCTAATATAATTAACTAACCCTTAGAGGTTGTATTATTTGGAAATTTATTGCGTCATGTAAACAATAAGAGAGCGTAGAAATTAAAATAAAAAAGTTATATAAATAAATAAATTCGTAAGTTGTTCGTAGTTAATATGTCTCCATTGCTTTTGCACCACATTTAAGCTTTTAATTCTACAATTTTCTCTTCTCTCAGGACATAATGTTATCGATATTCACCTTAACGCTAAAAAAACTCTCAAAGCACCAAAACGCAACAGATGCGAAGAGTGTTCACAAAGAAGATGAAGACAAATACTAAATGAAGAGAAAGGCCTCTCGGGGTTGGAGACAATCAATCTTAAGCAACATCAGTTTGGGCTTCTATTAATCTTTAAGGCGCTGTTTCAAAACACTTCCCCTGTCCATGTTTTTGAACGTATTTTCATTCATCTTGCTTTTTAGTGTTTTATCTCGAGCTTGATGAAAACGAAAAAAAACAGGAAACCAATTTGGGGGGGGGGGGGAGGCACTTTATCGGCTGGTATGAAAACACAAAGTATATTTATCGTTTTGAAGGAAGCTACTTACTCATGGGATTCGGACTTGTTACCTTCGTATGGTAAACCTGGATTGCAAAAAATAGTTGTTATGTCCAATTCGGAATAATAAATATAATTAACTTTCTATAAAAGTAATGTGTGAGCTCTTACTAGCGTCTGTGTCTATCCGAGCTTTTTAGCGTTTTTATAGCACGTTTAAATAGCACTCGCCGCTCAAAACAGATTCCCTTAAATTCATTACATCTACCAAACATAAGAACCTTTATACATTAATCTCCACCGATAATAAGTTAGCTGTGATCCAGGATTCTTTCTTCTGCTTGTGTAAAAGAACAAAGTATGTTTAAAGGAAGAGAAAATTAGTAAACTATTTTAAATAAAGGGAGACCTTAAACTGAAACATACTAGAAAGGAAGGAACTATAACAACTGCTGCTCAGAGTCTCCTGTATCGAGTAGAAAATGTCTATTAGGATTACATGTAGAAAGTGAAGTAAGTTATCCATTAGAAAATCTAGTAGCTCTCCAAGTTTCCAGTAGAAAGTGTACATTTAGAACTTCCAGTAGAACGGCCATTAGGTTCTCCAGTAGAAATAAAAGTAAGTCCGTAAGTAATTAGTAAAGAAGTACAGAACTGTCCCCAGCAGAAAATCTAGAATGTCCTTCAGTAAAATGTCCAATAATTTTTCGAGTAGAAAATCTATTTTTGTACTCCAGTAAAAAATCGAATGTATTCCTAAGTAGACCCAGTAGATTTTCCAGTTTAAAATCCATTTGTTCCTCCAGTAAAATCAGCAGTAGATTCTCCTGTATAAAGTACTGTTATGTTCTCCACCCTAAGGATTCTATAGTAGTTCCTACATTAGAAACTCCAGTAAACGTCCGCTGGGAGTTATGTTGTCCTAAAATAGAAGGTCCATTAAAATAAATAATAGAAATTGCAGTTTGATATGAACCTAAAAGATTCTGTAATACTTCCCACAATACAAAGTCCAGTAAATGTTTACGGGTGGTTAAGCATGTTTCCTTACAAGTAATGAACGCCTAATAGGGACGATTTAATGTTTAGAAACTGATTATTTAGTCTACAGTGCAAAGCTCTTGCCACATTTAAGTATCGTCAGTAAGAAAATTAGGAACTGAATGAAAGGAACGATACAGGACTGGCTGTAATCAAGAAATTATCCTTAAAGAAAAATTGCCACGTCGTTTATTTCTCCGTGTCGTTACCTAGTACGTGTCGTTACCTAGAAGGTAACTTTTTCAAATGACATATGTTCAAAAGGCTAGAAGAAGGTATATATATGCGCGCGCACACACAAACACACACACACACACACAAATATATATATATATATATATATATATATATATATATATATATATATATAATTACAAACAGGTTTTTCTAATAATTCTACGCTTATATTCGGAGTATCTTTTGAATGCTAGGAGAGTGTAAATTTTCATCAACTACATTTGACACTTTTCCTTATTTCCAATCACCGTATATATTCCCAACCCCAAGGCGTCTAAACCGACAAAGGTAAAACTTAGGAATAACTGGAATTTGATCTTCACATTTATCGATATTCAAATATTTAAGATCGTTATCGTCTATTTGAAACTCATTTTCACTCCAAGACATACCTAAAATCCAAAAATAACTTATTTTGTATAAAATAACAACAAATTAATAATACGTAATTTGAATATTAATTTCCAAACTCCGTTCATATCATGAGTAAACCATATTACTTCAAACTCCAATATACCGGTAAATTAATGACGCGAAAATTAATTGCTTTGGAAGATATCCCACACGTTCTACAGTGATTTCAATGCGTTAAACACGAAAGCATTTAGAGGACGGATAAAAAATTACATTTGATACGAATATTTCATCTCCATTTACGCGCAGCTTTTAACAAAAGTGACTTCAACGTTCCGCGTCGAGGTGGAATTATTTTTAAAATTAATGGATACTAGAAAGGAAATTTGTGCAGCTTCGCACGATAGGCTACAAGCCGAATGCACGTTTTCGTTGGACTTTAGCAATTTATAACGGTTGGATTATCCTAAAGGATGTTTGAAAACCACTGGAGGGGAAAGATTGACCTGAGTGTACTTATAAAGCTTGTAGTAGGAAATTAGGGCTCTTCTTCGAAATTTATTTATCTGGTTTTTATTTACTATAATACCTCACAGCGTTGCCAAATATAATTACTAGTTTTTGGGTGTAGAATTTATCTCTCCGAATACAGTTTTTCAACCAAGACAAAGAATGTCCCCAAAGAAACAAGTAAATACTTCCCTTCTAATTAAGCTGATTATGTATGCGGGGTTTTGAAAAGGTCTCTCAATTCGTTGCTTGATTTCTAGTTGAGAAGAAATAAATATACAAACAAAACAGAGGCTGTGGATCTCTGCAGTAACTCTACCTACACAAACACCGGGTGTGGAGAAGTATTTTAGAAGATCTAAGCCCTGAAGTCTGCACAGAAGCCTTTGAAGCACCCCGTAATACTGATGACCTGAGATATTTGACAGCAAAATATATTATGACAATATCCAGGCTTCATATATCAGTAGACGAAGGAAAACGTGATTAACAAATATTTGAGTCTCTTTACTCGTTGCAGAATACAGAGATTAAACGGTTTAACCATTTTAGAGTTAATAATGGTTCGATAATACGAGTTAAACGGAAGTAACAAACATTTGAAGATCATGAATGGTCAAAAAATAGACAACCAAATAAACTATAAAATGTTTGAGGGTGTATTATGGCTAAAGAATAGGAAACACAAAAAATTAACAAACATTTGATTCTTGTTATTTGCCCAAAAGCACAAAGCAAACACAAGGAACAAATAGTTACGTCGTGAAATGACATAAGACGACGAGAAACAGCGCTAATAATAAAAACACACGTTAACGTTCTAATGATTTAAATTATTGGTAGTTTTGTAACAAAATACGTTCTAAGTAAACACGTAAATTCGCATTACATCTATACTCACCGTAGATCCATGGAAAGGGGTTGGAATAATTAACTTAGACAAATTAATTTAGCTGTAATTGCTTCTAGAGTTGTGAAATTGAAACGGCTTGTTTTGCTTTGGTGACAGCTGAATACAGTAGTAAATTCGTTTACGCAAAGCCGCCTCACTCTAAAGCTACACGAAGCGGATAATTCTAAAGTGTGTAGTTATAGCATTTCCATGAACAGACTCATATACCAGTGTGAGACTTGGATCCCTAACATGTGTGGGAGAAGGATCTACGATTCCGTCATGTGTTTCTGATGCTTTAAAAAGCGTTTAACTGAAATTGTTTCGTGTAAGGATACTGTTGCCTGGGCAGGAGGTAACCCTTTACCATTTCTAATTCATCTATCAGTCAGTCTTGTCGTTGAATCTTGCAGGTATTTATTACAGTTGCTTATTAGTTCCTTTGATTTTAGATTTTCTTTTTATATTTTAGGTTCTGTTTTTTCTGTGTACAGACACACAGACACACACACACTCTCTCTCTCTCCTTCTCTCTCTCACTCACACGCACACACGCAAATCCACATACGTACTCACACACAAACACAGACACACACACACACACACACACACACACACACACACACACACACACACACACACACATACACTCACACACACACATACACAAAAACACAAACAAACCCATGTACACACACAACACACACACTTACATACTAAATCACACTCACAATATATATATATATATATATACATTTCTATAAAAAGAATATTTATGGAACTATATGCTGAAAGCTTTTCATCCATATAACGAAATGATATTCCAATGAGCTTCGTACACTGTCAGCAGCTAAACCACGGAAGCTCTTAAGAATATGAATATGTTGTATCGATGGATAGCTTCTAGCATATAGTTTCATAAATATTCCTAACAATTAAATGTATATACATATTAATAAAGTGATACTTATTTATTAAGAAAAAAGGCAACTATTTGACACATATATCTTATACTCCAAAACTTGTAAAACAGATCACTCGCCTTCAGCACGCTGACCATAAAATGAGAGGCCTTCAACAAAAAACAAGAGTTTTAAACGGTCCTACACAGGACCTGGACGCGTGCCTCCGCATTCTGTATTGGAATGCTGGAGGCCTCAACAGCAGTAAATTTGTAGAATTCAAACGAAACGTCATTAATTTTGACGTAGATATATATTTTATAGCCGAACCAGGAGCGGCAACGGACAATATCCAATGCTACAACATAGCTAACTAGATGGCTAACACGCTGAATCGATCTCGACAAATAGCATCAGGAATTATTGCCGGAATAAAAAGTGACCTGCGTGCCAAGTTTAAGACACTCCATGAGATGCGGGAGGGGGACAAGGCCGAAATTGTTCTCGTCGAAGTCTGGAAGTGTAAAAAATGTTTCAGCATTGTAAGCCTTTACAACCCATCGGGAAATGTAATGTCAACTTTATACATGGAAGCCACGCTTCAACCAAACAGCATTATAGTTGGAGACTTCAACAGCCCGTCCAAAAGATGGGGTTACTCCGCGACGACCCGAGCCGGTGAAAGGGTAGAATATATGGTTGACGACAATTTATTGGAAGTGGGTTGAAACACCCCCAACATTCCTGTCGTACTCTGGTAGTACTACTAGACCGGACCTGGTGATTCTGGATCCACAACTGTCTCAAAAAACTTAAGTTAGGCTTCTGGATTACGCAGCAGGGTGCGGACACCGAGCAATACTGATACATACAAGCCTAGTTAAAACACTCAAACCTCCATATAGACCTCCCCGATGGAATTTTGTGAAGGCAAACTGGACGGCGTATCGCGCACTTACGGACGACATCGTAGCAGAAAGCATTGACTGGAGTTCGCTGGAGAAAGCTGTCGAGAGCTTTAATAAAACAATCCTAGAATGCAGCACGTTCTGGATGCCAAGAGGTCAGGTCAAAGCCTACCGGCCCTTCTGGAGTAACAAAGTAAATGAACTGAAAAATATAAGGAATGCAGTAAGAAGGAAAGCAGAAAGAACAAATGATATCCTCGACTGTTCGGCCTTACGCAGGGCACAAGCACAACTTCAAAAAGAAATAAAACAGTCTAAAAGAGAATCCTTCCTAGGCACCCTTGACTTTCGGAGGGACACACAAATTTATATCGCGACTCAATAGTGACTCGCCGCCTGCAGAGCAAGAGCCCTTCACGAAAGGAGCAAGATGCTATACTGAACCACGAGATATCGCTAACCTACTGTGTAAGTACTATGCGAACATTAGTCGTGTAAACCAGCCTAAAAGTGCATACAAAAAGCTGTTAAAGCAGCCCAAAAGCTCATGCCCAACTAGAGAAGACAGCAGAATATGCTCAGATGATTTCACGTTGGCCGAGTTGGAACAAGCACTCCAGGCAACAAAAACAAGGAAAGCTCCAGGTGTGGATCGCATTTTCTCGGAATTCCTTATTAACTTGGGCCAAAGGGCAAAATTGCTCTTCTTGGAGATAGTGAACCTATCTTGGGCTAGCCATGTACCTCATCAATGGCGAAAAGGTGGAATAGTGCCAATCCATAAGAAGGGCAAACCTATCAGCGAATCAGGAAGCTACAGACCAGTTGCTCTAACGAGTGCATGCAGTAAAGTAATGGAAAGAATGGTTGCCCGCCGACTGAGCCAATTCTTTGATTTACACAACACCATCGACGATGACCAAACAGGATTCAGACCGAGACGAAGTACAATGGATCAAGTATTATACTTCTCACAGTGTGTCAAAGACGGCTTCCAAAGGAAAATGTCCACCCTGTCTGTACTAATAGACCTAAAAATGCCTACGACACCGTTTGGAGAGAAATGCTCATACAAACGCTAGCCCAAAGTGGAGTTAGGGACTATTTATATAAGTGGATCAAATCCTTTCTGTCGCAACGAGTTATTAGAGTAAGATATACAGGAGGAATGGCCAAATATCGTATCCAATGACAGGGATTGGCACAAGGAGCCGTAATCAATTGTATACTCTTTAATTTGATGATCAATGACGTAGTCACGGCAGTTTGAGCAGTGCCTGGAGTACAAGGCCTACTCTTTGCAGATGATCTAATATTCTGAGCTAGTGGTAGCAAGATCAAATCGTGTAAACCCTGTCCCAGGACTCTATTTCCAATTGTTTAGGAGAAAATGGTTGAAGTCTCTTACTTTGTACCAAGGCAAAAATACTAGAAGAGCCGAAGACATCCTCCTTCGGCTAAACTCTTCCACTTCTCTTGTCCAACACAAGTCTAAATTAAGGTTAAAGGAGAGCCTTGTCCGACCAAAATGTATTTTTGATAGGTTTCCTAATTGATTCTTGAATGTAAGACAGAGGAAATATATCCAACACTAAAACAATGCTAATGGGGACAATGCAAGGGAGTTATTGCTGTATCACGAGGCCGAAAAAAAAGATGATTCAAAAAATATGCTCCCGCTCTAATACCTATGTAACCCAAATTCATCTTTAAATCCCCTTAACTCATCTTTTTCTCCTACATTTTCATAGGGGATACCCTATGAAAATGTAGGAGAAAAAGAGTATCGACCCTACTTCTTTGTTTGAACATTTTCATCCTAATATACTTTACACGTCTACTTTCTCAAACCAAGTATAAATTTATAAGAGAAGACAAAGCCGTGCGCACGATATAGTGTGGACGGGTTCACTAATCGATATAATACGGGCACTTCGATACAGGAGAGACGAAAATATATCATCGCATTCAATGGAGTTCGACATAAATGTATCGATATCCAAACAAGAACACACAAAAACTAAAAATATATCTTACAAAAAATCAATAAAATATTCCATCGGAACAAACTTTAGTAAAATATTATCTTTAGAAAACATAAAGTATGAAGCCAAAAACCGAAACAATTTCAATTTTTAAAAAAAGGTTTGTTCTATAAATAGATACATCGCAAACAATTTTATTCAAAAGCAATATTTTTTTTAAAAAATCAAAATGTTTACTATAAACTATAAATTTTTGCAAAGTCGTAGAATTTTCCTAATTTTAAAATTTAGACGGTCTAAAAATAGTTTTAGTACATTTTAAATTTAAACTTAAAACAATCCAATACACTAATTACACGATAACAATCGTACTGAACATCGAATACACTAATAACCCGATAACAATCGTACAGAGCATCGAATACACTATTAACCCGATAACAATCGTACAGAACATCGAATACACTAATAACCCGATAACAATCGTACAGAACATCGAATACACTAATAACCCGATAACAATCGTACAGAACATCGAATACACTAATAACCCGATAACAATCGTACAGAACATCGAATACACTAATAACCCGATAACAATCGTACAGAACATCGAATACACTAATAACCCGATAACAATCGTACAGAACATCGAATACACTAATAACCCGATAACAATCGTACAGAACATCGAATACACTAATAACCCGATAACAATCGTACAGAACATCGAATACACTAATAACCCGATAACAATCGTACAGAACATCGAATACACTAATAACTCGATAACAATCGTACAGAACATCGAATACACTAATTACACGATAACAATCGTACTGAACATCGAATACACTAATAACCCGATAACAATCGTACAGAGCATCGAATACACTATTAACCCGATAACAATCGTACAGAACATCGAATACACTAATAACCCGATAACAATCGTACAGAACATCGAATACACTAATAACCCGATAACAATCGTACAGAACATCGAATACACTAATAACCCGATAACAATCGTACAGAACATCGAATACACTAATAACCCGATAACAATCGTACAGAACATCGAATACACTAATAACCCGATAACAATCGTACAGAACATCGAATACACTAATAACCCGATAACAATCGTACAGAACATCGAATACACTAATAACCCGATAACAATCGTACAGAACATCGAATACACTAATAACTCGATAACAATCGTACAGAACATCGAATACACTAATAACCCGATAACAATCGTACAGAACATCGAATACACTAATAACTCGATAACAATCGTACAGAACATCGAATACACTAATAACCCGATAACAATCGTACAGAACATCGAATACACTAATAACCCGATAACAATCGTACAGAACATCGAATACACTAATAACTCGATAACAATCGTACAGAACATCGAATACACTAATAACCCGATAACAATCGTACAGAACATCGAATACACTAATAACCCGATAACAATCGTACAGAACATCGAATACACTAATAATTCGATAACAATCGTACAGAACATCGAATACACTAATAACTCGATAACAATCGTACAGAACATCGAATACACTAATAACCCGATAACAATCGTACAGAACATCGAATACACTAATAACCCGATAACAATCGTACAGAACATCGAATCGCAAATAAGTTCACTCACAGCCGTCAGAAGTCATCACAAAAAAACTTTTCTCCGCAGTAATTTAGTTTTCATTTTCTTTCTCATACAACTTTCTCTCCAGAACTTTATAAAAGTTACAAACGATCTCAAATTAGTTAAAAGTCCGCCACAAATCTGTGTTTTCAAAACTTTAGCGGAATCAATAGAAGCTCCTCCCTTCTCATCTTCTGTCTGCGAAAAAGCAATCCTTAAAGTTGAAACACAAATTTCTTAGAAATAATTTCAACGACACTGTTCGAGAAAAGAGAAAATTAAATCCGTGTCGCATGTAAAGTACACTTTAATATAGAGGATAGGGTTTAGGAATAATGGCAGGTGTATCAGTCCCTATATATATATACATACTTATTTATTTATATAATTTTTTTAAATATTTATACATTAATATAAATTAATTTAAATAAAGTATAATAAAAATTCGGTATTATGTTGTTCTAAAGAGTATATATTAGGGGTACAATATATATTTATTTATATTTATATAATAATATATATTTGTTTAAACAATGTATAATAAAAATTAAGTACTATATTGTTCTAAAAAGTATATTTTAGGGGTACAATATATATTTATTTATAATACTATAAAAATGAAATATTAGACCTACTCTTATTTGGGGTCATAAAAATGTGTCTAACCGCATCCCTTAATATAGCAAGGAAATGAAGGATAGATAATTAAATATAAAAGTGTTTGTATTACTAATTGGCATGTGGACTTTGGAAGTGTTTGTTGCTTCGCCCTTTTAGTACATCGGTCCTGGAATTTTTAATACTCGCTGAGTACCTCTGCTACATCTCTACTTTAGGAAACAATTTATTTTGTATCGTTCAATATTTGTAATACGATGACGTATGTAAAACAAGCGAGGTAATACGATGACGTATTTAAACAAGCGAGGTAATACGATGACGTATTTAAACAAGCGAGGTAATACGATGACGTATGTAAAACAAGCGAGGTAATACGATAATGGTGATTCCAAATAGGAATACAAAATATTGAAGATTCTATCAGAAAAACGCTAAAGTAAAATACCATACTTATTTGAAAGTAAGTTTTTTTCTAATTCAATTTTTAATATTGTTAACCCATGGCGGGTCTAATTACATGTGCGCCACGGACACTATTTCACGGACCTCACCTTCCACTGCTGCTTTTCCCTCCGACTCGCCTTTTCTCTTCATTCTTCACCTATCTTCCTTTTACCACACCTTGTCCGTAAGAGAGTAATGGTTTATCCCTTGACTACGAACCGTGGTTCAAGACCTGTATCTCAAGGAATAAACCTCTCAGGAGAATCAACTCCTGAATTTTTTATGAAAACCAATTAGTCTCCCATAAGCCTCTTTAAGCTCCTTTCGGGGTAGTGGAATCTTTGAGAGATATTTGTGACTTTAAGACTATACATGGATACATAGAGAACTTATTTTATTTTAAATGAAAACACAGCTAATTGGAAACTATAAATTTTTTATTATCTGTTTGGATTTAGAATTACTTATTATTATTTGATTTATTTTAATTAACAGGATTTAGCTTTTTTAATTTTAGCTAACCTTACTTTTGATTTACCATGATTATCTTGTTTCATGGTATTAGTACAGAATATGTCCCCTTTATTATGTTTACATTATTATTATTATTATTTATATTAACACATACTATATCCTTTTCTGTTATTATCAAAATCCAAAATTTCTTTATATGTCTACTATCATCTATTTAAATTCAATTATTATAATTAATTTGCACATCATTTTGAGTATTCAGGTTAAATTTTACGTATTTTAGAGTCTTGTTTACTTTCAAACATTTTAAGGTTAATTTCTAGTTACTTTAGGCTATGCCTTTTAACAAACAATCGTTTTAATTCACTAATAGACTCTGGTTAACATTTACCTATTTATAGGTTAACCTAATTAGTTATAAAATGCTAGGAATTTACTAAAACCTTCCTGCTGATACTTATATACTAAGACAAAGGATTTCATACATTTTTCAAGAATAAAGCCATATCAGAGAAAACTATTTAAACACAATGCGTTTATTTCCACTTCAGGCAAACGGTTGAATAGAAATCAATTTAGAATATTTGTTAATTAATTTAGGTAACCTAAGAGAGTTTTCAGTCCCTTAGGTTATTCAATTTTTTGTTAATTTTTATTTTAAGTTAATATATTTTTAAATAAAATTTTATCTAAAAGAAAATTAAATTGTTCTTATGGCCTTATACTAGGTTAGGTATCTTCTATGGTTGGATTATCTTTGGGCCTGTTCACAGCTACCATGGAATTTGGATGTAGGCTTCACTGCATGCATGGCGTCGGTGAATTTTGTTAAATTCGGCTTCTTTTTTCATTTTCTTGATCGAGATGTAGCTAGAAACATATATGAGCCTCCGCTCATATATTTGTACACTCCTCGGGTCACATCGTAGCACTTTATACGGACTTCATACCACATATTGAGTCGTTAATGGTTCTGCGTGTATCAACACGACCACACTCGACGGCCGTCCAAACTAATCTGACTAAGCGTCACCTTTTTGGCTTCGTCTCCCCCAATTTCTTCAAACTTCCGCCTTTACGATATCCATCTTATATTTTTAACCAATGAGAAAGCCAATGAGTGACTGACTTTATTTATTTCGTAATTTTGAATTTTAATTAGTTTCAATTTTTGTGAAAGACTTTTCTTTACTCCAATGTGTTATATCAATTTTTTAACTTCCATTTAATAATTTGTTTGTCTTTATTTCTTCTAATTTAATTAACTTGCTGTTACAATTTAATTCTTGCTAACTCAAACTTCGACAGTAGCGCTGTCGCTATCGCATAAACTATCGTATAAACAATCTCCCCACGCGGTTTTTTACCGAAACTAATATAACTTTATTTTTGAATAACCTTAGCTAGGTTAGTCTTTATTATACAGTATTTACCTGACCAGCTGACATAGTCTGCAAACCGCAATGAGTTATTTTTTATGTAGTATCGATATTATTTATTACCGTGACTATTTCCAATATATCAAGATGTTAACAATATTAAGTGAAAAAAAATAAATTTATTTTTATAAACAGAGGTTTCACGGACATTTGCAGAAGGTAACTATTTAACCAGCCCGGACCGAGTGATTGAAAGGGTCGAGGCAGATCGTAGTTTATTGTCTACATGCCAACCGCCAGTAGACAGAAGTAGATATAAGGAGAAAACATGGTGATTCCCTGGATACAGGAAAGGGAGAACTTTTGACGTGCCATGGACAGGTCCTTAAGTAGAACTGTTTTTGACCGAGGTGAAGAGAGGTACTCACTAGAACCGTTTGCAAGAGAAACGATAAGGAAAATAAACTAGAGATGGCAATGAATAGGAAGTGACTACCCTCTAACATTACGAATGTATGAGATTAAGTGCGCAGAATCACACACCTGAAGCAAACTTACTCTCTATCGGGAGCATAATACATTGCCCAGCTATTACAGCCAGTGGCGGGCCCTGAATCTCGTTACGGGGGAAGGGCATAAACAACATGGGGGTAGCATCGACTCGCTTAATATTTGCTCAAATCAGTTAGGTTACTTCAATGGATACATTGTTTTACTTTAGGGAGCAAACTCGACAACTGTGTATTTTTTACAGATATTCCTGAAGTCTTATTATTTTTAGATTTAAGTAGTTTTACCATTTTAATTTGTTAATTACCTAATGCCTCTAATACTCTACGTACAAAAAAACTGAAAAATTTATTAGTAGCCCTTCTTTATTGGTACAACTTGGTAGTTAAATTTATATAGTGGGCGCATGCGCACTATACCTTTCCCAATGAATGCGCAATTTTTCTTTATATTCGCTGAGTTATTACTTATACCCTCTAGTAATAACTAGGGTAAGGCAATGTGAATGGAATCAGATAAAACTAAAGGAAGACGTAATGATCTCCAGGGACTGACAATAGGGGGAAACTATAGTATCACTTGAATTTACCCTCTACCTAATGCTATACGAACACCTTCTAGACAACAAATAGTTTGCAAGAGGTTCAAGGAATACAAGGTAATTTAAATTAAGAAATAAATACCTTTATATTAAGAAAAACTCAAACAATAATCAGTTGAAAGAGTAAAAGATAATTTAAATGGAGAAATAAATAGCTTTATAATAGGAAAAAATCATTAACAACCAGTTTTAAGAATAAACGGGTATTTAAATATAGAAATACATACATTTACATTAGAAAAAAATCAATGAAAACCAGTTTAAAGAATAAAAGGTAAATTAAATTAAGAAATAAATACCTTTATATTACGAAAAAATCAAACAAAACTCAGATCAAACAATAAAAGGTAATTTAAATGAAGAAATAAATTATTTTATATTATTAAAAAATAAAACAAAAAACAGATCAAAGAATAAATGTTAAATTAAATGAAGAAATATATACTCTCATATTAACAAAGAAATCAAACAAAAACCAGTTAAAAGAATAAAATGTAATATAAATGAATAAATAAATAAATAAATACTTTCATATTAACAAAATATCAAATAAAAACCAGTTAAAAGAATAAAAGGTAATTTAAATGAAGAAATAAATACCTTTATATTAAATAAAATTATACAAAACCAGTTCAAAGAATAAAGGGTAATTTAAATGAAGAAATATATACTTTTATATTAGGAGAAAATTAAATATTCATTTAAAACATTTCGAAGCTTTATTTTGCTACGTCTCACTACAATTGTTTAAGAGGAGCTGCTATTTGCTTGTTCACCCCCCCCCCCCCCAGAATACAAGTTTGTTGTATTACAAGGACAAATTACATGCAGCAGTAAAGCTGATACACTTATTGGAATCCCCTTGACGGCCCCTATTATCCCCCTTTATCTCCATGGTCACACAATGAGTCTTACTATTTATTCCCGCACTTGTAGATTTCCCTTTAAAAAGCTTTCCCCCAAATGCAGATAAATAGTTGAACCGTATCTCGCGTCCCTGCCATCAATATTGCACAGCTGTGCATTGTCATGTCTGGGAAACCATGACAGCATAACAGTGTGCGGAAGCCCAAATACGTTCCCTCATACATCAATACTAATACGGTTAGTCGCCTGATGGGAGGGGATACTAACCCACAGAGGTACAATACGACCGTACAATAAATCCTTTGTATATCCAAACACAGCGTGGTTTTAGGGGAGTTTTGCTTTTTTGGGAATCGGTTGTGCTTCTTCTTTAAATTCTGTTTCAAAAATAACAAAAGCAAAGTTTCCGTCATCGCTTATCTCTTCGGCTTACTTTACTTGCTGTTTTTTTTCATCCCCGCCATTTTAAATGATTTATTTCCTGTATTTAATAACGAATACAGTGCGTGCTAAGCGAAAGACTACTGCAAATATATGAAACAGCTATATTCATATTTCTAGCATAATAAATTAACCTTCTCCAGCTCAACAAATAGGATCACATACTTCACAAAACGTCTTAAGGCAGGGCATATGAGTTATTGCTCATCCTACAAAATTCCTTCATTATATTTTACAAATGTTTTTTAGAAGTAAACTGGAAGTTTGTATTCGATTTTTCATAACACTTTTGTTAATTAGGTCGATCAGTCTTTATTATTGTTGCCTTAAAGTAAACCCTCACCCTTTCTAAACACACCCTAATTGCCTTAAAGTAAGCCTATCCGTAAGATATGATATTATTGAGGTGTGAGGCAGGTTTATACACAGATATAAACCTCAGATACACGATAAAGTGAGTCATGAGATCACATGTGCATCGTTGGGTCCTTACTTATTATAGGGCCAATAAAGAAATATCTGATCATTGCATCCCCTTGGGAGGCGACGGGTAAAGGAGTGCAGAGGAATTAGTAGGAATAAAGAATGGGTATGATTGGAACATCAATGGTTTGGCTTGGGTCGAAGAGGGGTGCATCTGCATTCAGTTTCTGCTTAGGTATTCACTAGTATGGTATTTCACCAATGTTTTCGCGCATGCGTTTCAGTATTACGATATACATATGAACCTGAACGATGCAACTATGCAACCGTATACATATTACATATTATAAAAAAGTATAATAATTCACAACGGAAATATAATATATCAATATACGAACGGATATTCTTGGAGAAAAGTACGAGAATTAAAGTGTTACCTCTTTACATTGAGGGTAGCGGAGAGTTATCCCTCTTCCTCTTGGTTGAGACTATTCACATAAGCGATGCTCAAATGACGTCATAATTTTCCACCGTTCCAAAAATCATATTTATTAGTTCTACTAATTATATAGATGCACGATCGTGCTACCGTTACTAACACTGTGACGTCACTTACGCTGAATGAGCTGCTGGATATTAAACGAATAATAAACGCAAAAGTGTTAAAGTCAATTCCCACTGAGGTCAAAAAAGAAATATTTTATTTTAGTTAATTTTGGTCTCCGTAGTAAAATTGGCCTAAAGTTATAAACAAACTAGTTTTCGGAAAGGAGGTTTAAGATTGCCGTTTAAGATTCTTAACATACTCATCTTTATTCCTGTTATGAATATTAATACGCATCTGAGTACAGTCGTCTGCATTTCCTAACCTCAAAACACTATTCTTTGTTGAAGTTTATAGTTTAAAGGGTTGATAATGGAGTAATAAGTGATAATGGAGTGAAATATAAGACAGAAATAACTAGTTTTGTTATATCTTTCATAAAATATAAATATAATTAATTGTCTTGTCATTTTTTATTGGTCTATTGATATTCCCTAAGGCTACTTAGATAAAATAGGTAGGGGTAAAGCATATAACTACTTACAACAATCCAAAAGCTGTTTGGCGATATTGTTTTCTATGCCTGTCTTGTCCATAGATCCTGAAACATAAGAGTTATTCAAACTTTTATATTTAAATAATAGTGTAGGTTTATTAATTTTATAAATAATTACTAAGGATTTTAAATTTGAAGCATTAGAGGTATTAATCTATTTATAAAATCTTTACCGTGCACTTACATTATAAAATAATGTACGTTACAAAACTGAGGCATAATCAACTTTTACAGTTTAGGCTCAACGACGATTAATCAGTCAGGAATCGATAATGGATATCGATAAACTGTTCCATGGGCTAATGTATATTTTTTAGTTTTATGCAACCACTGAAGTAGACTATCGCCACGAACGTGGTCTAAGAATTGATAGGGTTAGGGGGATGGGGAGGATCATAAAGTTCCCCGGACTGGTAAATAGGGTGCTTATAATGCTTTAAAGGTTATTGGATCTTCCCCTGGCATTGTATGGAATATTAAATCTCACATGAGTTTGTCGTGAGTCCCCTCTTATTAGCAAGATCCTCAGAGTTGAGTGGAATATTTCATATTTGTTGATTCCCTCGCCAAAACTTACATCTAAAGATAAAATATACCAATAATGTTAGGAATTACAACTAAGAATAACATTTATGAATGGTGTTTTGAAAATTTACCACATACAATAAAATATACTAATTATGTTGTGAGGATTTACAACTAAGAATAACATATACCAATGGTATTCTAGAGAAATACAACTGCGAAAAACATATACCAATGATACTCTGAAGGAATACATCTACGAATAATATATACCAATTGTATTGTGAAGAAATACAACTAAGAATAACATATACCAATGATATTCTGAAACAATACATCTAAGAAATATATACCAATGGTATTGTGAAGTAATACAACTAATAATAACACACACATACAAACACACAAACACACACACACACACACACACACACACACACACACATATGTATATATATATATATATATATATATATATATATATATATATCGCAATATGTATTCTTGTGTATTAATAAAGAACTTCTTTATATATATATATATATATATATATATACACATATAAATACATGTATATTTAATATTCCTGATGATGTTGGTACTGTTAGCCAACGAAAATCTTTGAATTGTAAATTCAATTATAATTCTTGTATTAGTATTTTGACTTAGTTCTTTATATATATATATATATATATATATATATATATATATATATATATATATATATATATATATATATATATATATATACCCCTGTTATTTTCCAATTAAAATTGTATAATAAAAAAATACACATCTGATTCAAATGATACTTTGTACACATGTTTAGCATAACATTTAGAATGTAAATATGCATTATTTATTATTTACAAAAAATCACCTCTCATTTGGTACCAGGTTAACTTTGCTTTAGATTTTCAGATTTTTCAGCATAAAATTCTCACATTTCAATAGCGAATATCTAGTGAACGGAGCCACTTGGAGCGGAACTGATTGTACCGTTGTGTTCCTCGCGTCATGGCGGGGCGGGGGGACATGTGCGCGCGAATCTGTTGTTGTTCAGACGTTCCTCAGTTGTGCTGACATAACCCTACTTGTTCAGTGCGCTTTTCTAGGGTCGATTCCCAAAAACATGGGTCGTTCATCTGTGACTGTTGACGTTAGGTGGCAAATTGTTGGTATGCATAAAACCGGCATGACGTACATAGCAATTGGACATGAATTGAACGTTTCTAAGACTTGTGTTGAGAACACTGTGAATAAATTTAAGAAGACGGGTACTGTCATCGATGCGCCTAGAAGCGGACGTCCCCGTAAGACGACACCTCGCCAAGATCGCAAGCTGCTTAATAGCAGCTGTTGAAGGCTCAGTCAACAGCACATCTTACAGCAAGATCATGGAAGAAGTAATGCTTCCCTCAGCTGCAAGGTTGCTTGGTGAAAATTTCATTTTTCAGCAAGACAATGCCCCCTGCCATAAATCCCGTCAAACCATGGCATGGTTTCGCGATCAAGATGTAGAAATTCTCCCTTGGCCAGCCCGAAGCCCTAATTTAAATACCATTGAAAACATATGGAATACTATGGGTATGCGGTTGGCCAAAAAGAAGTCTACCAACAAGAACGAGCTCAAGCTAATGATCGCTCAACTCTGGAAAGACATCAGCAAGGAAGAGTGCAGAAAGCTCATTGACACGATGCCAGACCGTGTAAAAAGCTGCTACAAGGCCAAAGGCGAGCCAATAGACTATTAAGTTCATAGTTTCTTTTTTTTCTCAAATTTTCAATTTGACTTTCATTTTTTGTATAAATGAATTGACTTAAAGCTAAAAGTTGTACTTTTTTCGCCTGTCCCTAAACTTTTTGCCGGCACTATATATATATATATATATATATATATATATATATATATATATATATATATATATATATATATATATATATATTTATTTATTTATATGTGTATATGTATTATATATACATATATGATATTGGGAGGAATAGCAACTAAGAATACCATATCCCAATGATGTTGTATGACATTACAGCTAAGAACTACCTATACCAATAATGTAAGGAATTGCAACTAAGATTATCATATACCAATGCATTTATGAGGAATCAGAACTAAGAATTACATAAACCAATGAATTTGTAATTGCAACTAATAATATCTTATACCAATGCATTTATGAGGAACTAAAACTAATATTAACACATATGAATGATGTAATAAACAATTACAGCTAAGAATAACTTATAATAATGATGGTTTGAGGAATTACATCTAAGAATAACATATACCAATGATGTTGACCAGAATTACAACTACGAATAGTATAACTAAGCAATGTTTAACACAGACACATTGCCTTCCTGCTGACTATCCGCACCAGCCCTGTTCTCTGAATATTGCTGACTCTCCTTTATAATACCACTCTCCGCTAGCTTCTTTTTATTAGTTTAGGTAAGAAGATATTACAAGTGTAGATTCGTATTTAACATTTAATTTTATCTATACTAATATATAAAAATGTAATGGTGTGTGTGTGTGTGTGTGTGTGTGTGTGTGTGTGTGTGTGTGTGTGTGTGTGTGTGTGTGTGTGTGTGTGTGTGTGTGTGTGTGTGTGTGTGTGTGTGTGTGTGTGTGTGTGTGTGTGTGTGTGTGTGTGTGTGTGTGTGTGTGTGTGTGTGTGTGTGTGTGTGTGTGTGTGTGTGTGTGTGTGTGTGTGTGTGTGTGTGTGTGTGTTACTCAATCACGTAAAACTTACTTTACCCAATGCGCTGAAATTTTACATAGACGTTCTTATGGTCCCTGGTTAACACATAGGCCCATTTTTATAAAGACATTCTGTCAGGGAACGGTCCCAAGAGCCTTGGAAACTCCCTTAACACTTAATTTTCTATACTCCATTTAATACTTAACTTGAAATAATCAGCTGATAATCGCCTGTAACTGTCACTTTCAAACAGCTGATAGTAATTCATTGTTGTTCATCTTTCTAGGCTAGTTTACTTTACAAATGGTATGTTACAAGCAGAGGTTTTCCCTTCACTTGGTTTTCAAGACAGTAATCAGTGAGATTACAGTGTGATATTTATTGGGAACTATACTATTATATAAAAATCTAATGGTGTCTGTCTGTGTGTGTATTACTTAGTCACGTAAAAACAACTGAACCGATTAGGCTGAAATTTGGTATTAATTTATCGTGTGTTCCCGTGTGTTCGATTTTAGCGAAAAACAAATGATGAAGAAAGTCATCAGAGATACGAAAAAAAAATATGAAAACTCTCGCTCACACCCCAAAACGTGGTGCTAATAGTGCTGGTAAAAAAGCACATTGCAAAAACCCAATATAACACATATAAAATTAATCAAAAACATGTGCTGAAGCTATATGGACAACAATTATTGTCTGTTATTGCCACGGGTGGTTAATTTTACATACCTATAAGGTATCCTGTCAGGATAGATTTGGTTGTTTTTCATACGTTTAACAAAATGCACACATTTAATGCTAGAATAGAGATCACTTGACGAAGTATTACTCCGCGGAAGTAGGCGTTTAATTAGGTAACTTACATACAATTACAACCAAATCTATCGTAACTGGATACTTTATAGGTAGGCCTATATTTAAATGTCTGTATACGTAATACAGCGCGACTTTGGACGCGGACGTAGTACTTCTTACTACTCTGCAGTAAATTTTTTACCCAACTTTATTTCATAAAAATTGTATTTTTGAAATTCCTTGAGCGAGAGTTTTCATTATTTTTTTCGTGTCCCTGATGACGTTCTGCGTCGCCCGCTATAGTTCTTTCCCTTATCGCACACGTGGGAACGCGAAATAAATACCTTAAATTTTACATGGACATTCTTAGGGTCCCTGGTTTTTCGGTAGGCCTATTTTTATTTAGAAATGTTTTCAGGGTACCACCATACTGGCCTTGTAAACTCCCTTAACAGTAGTTTTAAAAACTATAGAATGAATATGTATATATATATATATATATATATATATATATATATTGGGATTTAATTTCAGTACATTAAATTCAACCCAAACACAAATACAAATTAAATCAATACAGATATTCGTCAACCCCGATCGAAGGACGGCCACTCTGCTAGTTTTAAATAATATTTAGATTTTAGATAAAACTTTAGCTTACACAACGCCTACGCAACAGATCAAGTCAATCCGATAATAACAAAGCACGAGTCTGATCGATGTGATTAAATCCATATATTTGTATTTCCATATATTTGTAAGCTATAAATCAAAAATTATATGAAAACATACTTTATATTATATATATATATGTATGTATATATATTAAATATATTAATATATTCATTAAAAGTATTCTTGTGTTTGAAATATTTTAAATTTATTAAATATATATATATATATATATATATATATATATATATATATATATATATATATATATATATATATTGATAATATATTTTCGAAAGCGTTAAACAGTAAAAATACATCAAAATCTAAAAAAAAGTGTATAGGTTCAAAATAAATCTCCCTTTTGTAAGACGGTTCCTTCCAGTCTTTTTATAAATAAATAAACTTTTTAATTTAATCGTGCTTACTATTGAAGCAATAGTTATTGAACGTCCCCTACAATATAATGGCCAACACATGTTGACTTCTGTTAAACAATTACAGTGGGCAGGTAAAGTGATTTCATCCCTGTGAACATATATTTCATCCCTCACTTAGAGAAGTGAATGACTTACACTCATTCATCTACGTCAAGCCATTGAAGGAAGGGTGGTTTCATAAAAACAAAGATCATCACAAAAACCCTGAGTTTCTCGAATCAGATCACACTTACAAATATTCTTCGCCATTGAAGTAATACCAATTGTTGAAATACTTGACGGAAGCTGAGTGAGCTCCGATTTTTCCTCTCAACACATGTTACTGAATATATCCTAAACTATAAGAAAGTGAAATAAATTTGAGTAAATATTTCTGCTTTTCCTAACATTAAAATAATGTACTTCGTTGACACGTTTCGGCTTAACTTTATTTTAAAAATATTAAACTGTACCTTCTTACTTGAAGTACAGTTTATCTACATATATAATTGGATTGTAAACTGTACTTGAAGTGAAGTTTAAATATTTGAAAATGCAGTTATTCCGAAATGCGTAAATGAAGAATTGTGTTGTGATGTTAGGAAAGGTAGAAGATTGTAATCAGATATAGTGATTAATAGTCTAATAAAAAAAAGGTTTATTCATTGGTATGTTACGTTGGATTTATTGCGTAACTGAATGGATACTATTGAACTTACTTGCTGATTGGTTTCGAAATAATAATTTCATTAAAGAAAACGACTATCTACTGCCGGCGATCGCTCAAGGTTGTTTTTGTGTTGTGTGATGTTTGCATATTTTAAATATTTTTGTACTGGTTAGTTTATTACTATGTTAAATATGTGGAGAGTATTTATATTACGATGGATGTTTCGTGTATGTATGTTTGGTGTTTTGTACACGTGTTTCACAGCTCGATTTTGGATTAATGTCTTTAATACCGTTGATGTGTTCTTTGAATGTTGAGGTTGATGATTTGTTTTGGCCAGTGTAGAAACGGGGTTTATTTACGTAATCATATAATATCACAGAGATTAAATAAATATATGATACTTCTGAATATATGAGGAATTGAATTTGAAAACAATTTAAACATAACATCTAACCTTCCTCTAAGTATGGAAGAAAAAACATGTCAGCATATACCCTAATGTTTGAGTTTAAGTAATGATCCGAAACATTCGATCAGGCCTAGGAAAAAAGACGTGTAAAATTTGCCGTCTGCGCTCTTCCTCCGGAAAGTACTCATCGAGCCTAAAGAGATGAAAACTTCGACCTGTTACCTAACGATTTGCTACCATAATTCTAGTTACCTCCGTAGTTGAAGCGATCAAATTAATAAGTTGAGTATAAACAGCATATTTTGAGCTGTTTTGAAATCTTATCTGTTAGTGAAAGGCCCAAATTAGGGTGATATTTGAACTGTTTAAAACTGCCCAAATACTTTAGAATAGAAGGTTTATTTTTAAAAAAGCAATGAGGCTACATATAAGTCGACCTAGGGAAGATCTCAATGCTGGAAAAGAGCAATGGGTTTTGTCAGAAAGTATTTTTTGTGATTTAGAAAGTTGAAGATTGTTGTGATAGGGAAGAAAAAACTGTTGAACAAATCTATAGTAAGTAGCAGACAGTTGCAATATTGGATGCATTGGTTAGGAAAAGTAATGCTTAGAAACAACAAAGACGATTGGAAGAGAACAAGCACAAGATAAATAAGAGCGAGACGGCTAGTACAACCTATATAAAGCCCCTGTCGTGCAACTAACCGACAATGCCTAACATCCATAACTCTGTCAAGTTACATTCTGCTCTAATGAATCCCTAACTCTAAAAGTTTATTTAGGAGCATCATTTGGCAACCAATACTGAACTGAATTAGGCGGGATTGTAACTTTGTCTGTGCGGAAAATATTGTGCACATAATGTAAAACACAGGGTTTTCTGAGATTGGTAATTCAGTTTAAAATAAAGGTGAGAGTAGTGTGTATTAGGACTTCAATGTAACAGTTTCCACATATTGTAAGATAGTAATAAACTTATTGTAAAGCTCTTATGGAAACGCAAACTTGACAAACAGTCCTCTCTAAACGCATTGATTTCAGGGTGTATTGTAGGTAGACGTTAAACTATACAACAGCTGAGAAAATATATTTAATTTATCTTTTGATTGTGAAATTGTTTTAATCTTATTTTTTAAGCTTCAATGTTTTAAGTAATATAGCTCATTAAAAATATATTTATGCAAACATCTTTAGCAAAATGTTATTTTAATTGAGTTTCCATAATAACCGTTTCCTTTCACACATACACAAGCAAACACACACACACACACTCACACATACACTCACGCACACAAACACACACTAAACCACACATAATATGATCGTTACAGCATATCTTCTTGACAACTAGGTTTCAAGTCTATGATTGCACTAGACATTTGCACAGAAGACATAAAAATAGCATTCTCCAAGGCCTGTGGTGATTATTTCAACCCACACTCTGAGGGAAAGTATGCTTTTGTAAAATTACAGTGTTAAACGTCTTGTAATCGGAAAACTATGTTTTGTCCGAAAATATCTAATTATTTTGTATGGTGTCTAGCTCTGAGTAGATCTAAAATATGTAATTATTTTGTATGGTGTCTAGCTCTGAGTAGGTCTGTATAAAGTTTTCTTCATATTCTTTAGGAATCTAATCAATAAATACTATAAAATACTTTAAATCTTGACCATGAACACTTGCTTATCCCCTGAGAAACATCCCCTTTGCGAGTTTTCATTTTTAAAAGGAAAACAAAAACACATTGATTTTATCAAACATACAACCTACAACTCAATGAAACCAATCCCTCGTGAAACACTCAGTACAATACAGCCGGCGCCATCTTTGTTTGGTCAGAGTTTAACTTTTTCAATAAGCAAACTTGTAGTTTCCCTTCCACGGAACAGCTGACGGAACCGGATATTGGTCGACAAGTGTTTGGTATCGATAGTGTTTGCAATCATCTTTCGCCGTTGTGTCGTGAAAACCAATAAACATTTTGTTTCAACTATAATTTTTAAACTAGAAATACCAATAATCACAAAACACGATCTGGTGTGACTGTACGTCTTGTCAAATTTTGCATAGCTTAAACATTGAAAAAACAAGTCTTTTATTTATCCAAGCAATTGAAAAATCCTGTTACAAATACATTATCACCGCACCCGCATTCTAATCTCCGGTTTGTTCTATGAATACCCTGTGTACCAAATAAA
Organism: Prosapia bicincta; assembly: GCA_036971475.1. Taxonomy (NCBI): domain Eukaryota; kingdom Metazoa; phylum Arthropoda; class Insecta; order Hemiptera; family Cercopidae; genus Prosapia; species Prosapia bicincta. The sequence continues at coordinate 72,499,401 of JBAIZL010000005.1, read as the reverse complement.
AGCACTTGCTTTAATGCAAGCTATAATTCGAGTAATTCCGAAGTTAATTTATGGTAAATCAGAGAATTCCTGTACCAAGATATCTATTACTTTTAAGGATAGAAAAATTTACATATTTTATTTAATTAATAAATGATTACTAGATTGTGTATAATAGCCAATAACTTTCTGTATGGTAATGTTATTCTTAAATTATACCGTTATTGTAGTAAACTGCAATTTTATTATTTTTAATTATAATTTTTATAACATTTCATCGCTATTAATATGTTATCTATATGATCACTAGTATCTAACTTTTGTTCCATTCCTCGTTAGTAGTTTCTGAGATAAGAATACGCAATCAGTATAAACTCAAACTAAGAGAAAAACTTATTTAAGCCTATTTAAATTTCACCGATTAGGTTGAAATCTTCAGAGATTGTAACACGCTGTTAAAATCTCCGACAATGATAGTTTAGTAGATGCACATAGATAAATAAAACATACACAACGCGACATTCAGTTTTTTTTTTCATTTATAACACACGATTTAGATATTTTAATACAGTGAAGAATCGAACAGGAGCCCGTTGCTTAGAGCAATAATACATTTCTCTAAACTTATGTTAAAATAATTTTAAAACAAGGAATATAAAATTTACCACTTGTAATAATTTTTAATAGGCCATACTCATCTACCCTTCTGTTAGTAATACTTGTATATTTTGTAGTACATTTTCTACCTTTCCAAACACTACAGTATGTTCCTTTCTTGGCGCGGTTTGGGATGACCCTATTTCCAAAACTTAAACAAGAAAACGTAACCAAGAAAAATCATCAAATATTTCACAATTTTTATTTTCTAACTAGCTTTGTAGGATAACTTGTGAGCAGCCAAACCTTTCTTTCTTGGCAATTATTATCACTTAGGTTTACAACTATAACAAAAATCAAAATCATTTAGCCCTATATACATATTTACACATTATGTCTATATACATGCCAATGCCTAATCGGAATCATATTCTGCTGCACGCTTATTGATGTCTCTCCCTTTAGGTATCCAGAAATGTTTAAGTCCTTACACCAATCAGGGAGGACACCAGAGTTACACCCTGGGCATCAGAACCTACTTTTGATTTTTTTTTCCAAGGCGCCGACATGCACTACAAACCCGCGACTCTTGTAAACAGACTGCTGACTCACGAGCCGTTCAATTAGGTCTATTACGTCATCCAACAGTTTTCCCGGGTAGATTAATAAATAAACCAACTATTTTCCTTTATTCTTATATAAAATATAACTGAATTGGAACATGGATTTTTGTTATCAGTGATCATCACGACAAGTTGTTGAAGTTTTTAAAATTGAGTCACTCTGAAACTCATCAACAAAAAAAATATTGTACTTTTGGAAAAGGCAGAAAAATGTAGGACTACTCGCATATATATTTGTAATATCTGATAAAGTACAGAAAACTATATCGGACGTTTTTCTTCAATTGTATTCAGAGTTAGTAAAGTTTAGAATGAAAATGACCTGATAATGGTATGCAAATATACCATTTAGAAATTATTCAATGAAGTAAAATAAGTCAGATAAAATAAGAAATTATTTAAAATATTATTATTTACTGATAATGGAGATATTGACGTTGAGACTAGCTTAGTGAATCGGTGATTAGTAATAGTTTTGAAACAATTTTTAATTATTATTTTTTTTAGAATTTCCGTTTTGAATAAAATGTATTGGATGGATCTGCTCAATACATACATGAATTAAATTTTAAAATTGTAATATTTCATTAAAAACAGTAATTCCGATTTTCTGAACAACTTTAAAACTAATCGAGCAGAAAAATAACTAATCTAATTGGTCAACAACTGTCTAAGTAAACTATAGAGCACTAAAAGTAATAATTTTAGGGGGATGAGTATAGTAATAAATAGTGAAAAATTCATTTTTAGATTCAATTACATTGGAAATCGAGTAATTAGGGTCTGAAATCGATTTCAAATTAAGCAATTGTCAGACTTGAAGCGTAAAGAACCTGGGCCAAGGGATTATCTAGTAAATTATCAGCAATAATTACCCATAACAATGCCGGGAAGAATGCAGGCACGAGATAACACTTCACGATACTAGTGAAACATAACAGTGCAGTCACTCTTCCAGGATCAACATCTTGTCCTCCAGGAACAGGCATTTATGTAAACAGTAGCTTTTAGAGCGCCGCCTTTAGACACGATACTCTTAAAGGATAAAATAAACTACTTTGGTGGAGGTAATCCCTAACACAGTTTTAAAAGATAATAAATATTAGCAATTATTTATCAATTTATTTTACAAAAAACTAATTACTGATATTTCTTGTACAGTTAAATATTTAAGACTCAAACACTTCTGAGTAATATCAGTACGTAATGGTTTCTTGCCAATTAAAGTGATAAATAATTGTTAATCAAAAACCTCAAGATGTAAAACCCAAAATACAAATATTTTAGTATTTTTTAACCAACTGTTTAATAGTCCTTATTTTTTTCCTCTTGGTCAGTACATTATTCAATGCTGTGTGTCAGCATTAAAAAGACTCAGGTCCATTTGCTTAGCCATGTCATGTTGTTGTGAATCTGTGGTGTTTTGGTATTCTGTTATATGTTGCTGTTATGAGAGTAGTTTGTTAATATGTGTTCGATTGTAGCGTTCATCTAAGAATTTACTTTCCGTTTAGTCTGAGCTGTAGTCGGTTTTTGAAGTGATTGTACATTACTATATCTTCCTTAATGTTAATTTATTACTTTTTCAACCCGTACTATAGTTTACACTCTCCTTATATATATTTTTTTCGAATTTTCAATCATGAATAAAATACATTTTATTCTTCAACTCAAGTTTAAATACTTTTTTTTAATTTACAGTAGATGCCAGTAGTTCAGTTTTCTTTTCAAATATTACTTTATTAATTAATGACTTAATTTTAGTTCTTTATGAGAGAAAACCTCTTCACAAAATATGAAGTTATGCAATATATTTATTTCGTCCCATTGAGATAAAAGTGAAAACATATGATTTTTAAAACCGCTGATTTTATAACTAATATGGTAGAACAGCTGATTTATTGTATAGGCTATGTTATTTTATTTTTGAAAAGGTGTAGAGTTTCTAGATTTGTGTAGGCCTACTTTATTTGAGCCCTAAGCCACGTATTTACACAGCATAAAACTGCCAACGTGTTTGAGCGTCGCATTCCACCAACGCGCCGTTCCACTTTGATTTTGCATGCATGATGAATGCAATGAAAACCACAAACAGAGCCTTCCGTAGAACAAGACACACGTCAAATGTTTCATCAATATTCGAAGGAGCGAACACTAATGCAAGTTCTCGAGTTGCTGTAAGCCTGCAAGTACTACCGCAATAAAAGGTACATTACCGTACTATGTGTACCGCTATACAAGCACACACAGAGTGACGTCACTCAATATTAACATGGGTTTTATCAGCTGTTCCATTTATACAGATTTTCTGATAATGCACCTTTCGGTTAGCAATAGCAAGGATGTGTGTAAATATCGTGACACAAATAGTTTGGGTTTGCTTGCTTCAAGTGGTATTTATAGTATAAAAACAAATGAGCAATAAAATCATCACAGTTTTAAATGCCCGTTAACAATTTCCAGGCAATTTGCACACGTCAGTTTAGGTAGTTAGGACCATGGCCTAACAAGCGTGCATCAAAGCTTGCTTCTTTACCTGGTAGCTCATGCTCTGGCTACAACCTACAAAATAATCTCCGGATTTTGTAGTGTCGAATAGATTTTACTAAAATCTTACTCTACGTCGCTCATTTAAAGACTAAAAGTTCTCATTTTTTTCTCCTTCAACATTTGGCATTAAAATATTTAGTTTGTCACTTTGAATCTTATTCCTCATCTATCCCCTCTACATCCGTAAAAACTATATGAGGGTAATTTATTGCAAATATGTAACAAATTGACGGAAAACGAATAGATCTGATCTGTCAAGTAAACATTTAAATGAACTTTTAATCCAAATCTCCTGAATGTTAAGTCACAACTAACAATTAACAGGTCCCGTCAGTCCACTCAATGAAGCGTATAATTTCGATCACCATAATCGTTTGCTTCTGTTGTCTACAGTTGTTTAGGATCTACCGATGATGCTAAATGTCTGAGGGTGATGATTTTCCCACGTTTTTCTCCTTACTGGGCAGATTTTTATTCCTAACCAGTAAACTTCCGACTTACGTTATCCCGTTTTCGTAAAAAATAAAGAATAAAACAGAAAATTAGGGGAATGTTTTATCAGAAAAATATGGTACTATTAGAGCGAGTTATTTAATTCTAAAATCACTATTCAGAAAAAATTACAATATTCTAATGAGAAATATTCAACTACAAAATTTAATTATAAATAAATTAAAACTTCTTTAACCACAAACATTTCAGTTAGTCTTGTAGTAATTTCCTTTGAAGATGATTGCTTTGCAATCAAACTGTACACCAGGACATAAATGAAACAAAAATAATACACAAAAAACCTCTAACCATAAATATGTTCATTCTAGTCCATTATACTTCTAGTCTATTAAACTCTGTTCAAAGTATGCATCTGATCAGGAGGAAGTATTGCCATGTTTCTGAGGATGGTTACTTGGTAACCGAAATCCCCAAAGACTAGAATAAAAATATTTCTGGTTAGAGGTTTTTTATTTCTATTTTGTATTACATATAAACAATAGTAAATTATTCCAAGTAAGTGAAAAAATGTATTGCCTAAATATTGACTGTAAACATTATAAAGTTTTTCAATAATTAAACATAATATATACTTTAGAAGCAAACTACGCTAAATGTATCGCGTATCCATCATAAATGTCAATACTTATATAAAATAAAACCTTGCAAACTGTGAGGAAGACAGAAACCTCCCTCCCGCCCAAGTAATTACAGGGAAATACTCGTACAAAATGTGCAGAAAATTAGTTCCACATTATCCACCAGATGGTGCTGCTGATCAAAAACTTTGTAAGGCTTGGAGCGGTTGTTTGTTTATATTTAATCTTCCAACGCTCGGCCATCTTGATGAAATTACTCGCTGCCTTGATTAATCTTCCAGGATTACTTTCCTGCCTTGTTTCTACCAGACAGGTCCTTATATTGATTTCGCTAAAGCTGTATAAACACAGGTCTTTGGAGTAGTTGGTTTACAAACGCTTTCATTTTATATGCCTATGTTATGATCAAATTAAAATATAATTATAAATGTTATGTTTTTATTTAATTAAAATTATATTTTAAATGCTAAAATTTCAAACTTTTAACAATGTGCTAGCAATAACTTTTGCATACATGTACAATCTTAGTCAAAATTACTTAAGGTGTTTTTTGCGTCGTTTAGCAGGTATATAACCACTCTTCATCCACGACACACACAGAATGCCGCTGCTTCGATTTTCCACGTAGCCCTAACCGCCCCTACTTTCTGCCTAGACCTAACCACCCCTACTTTCCGCCTAACCCTAACCACCCCTACTTTCCGCCTAGCCCTAACCACCCCTACTTTCCGCCTAACCCTAACCACCCCTACTTTCCGCCTAGCCCTAACCACCCCTACTTTCCGCCTAGCCCTAACCACTCCTACTTTCCGCCTAACCCTAACCACCCCTACTCTCCACCTAGCCCTAACCACCCCTACTTTCCGCTTAACCCTAACCACCCCTACTTTCCGCCTAGCCCTAATCACCCCTACTTTCAGCCTAGCCCTAACCGCTCCTACTTTCCGCCTAACCCTAACCATCACTACATTCCCCCTAGCCCTAACCATAATTTACAGTAAAAATGTTCTTACTAATATTAATCTGTTTTACGGCTCTGTTCGATTTGACACAGGAGCACGTCCCCAGGGTCGCTCCTTAGCCCTAAGGAAAGTACTAATTTTTATTGCATGCGTTTTCAGTTTTGATCAGGAAGTGGAAGAGGAAATGCATGCCATTCCTGCCATAGACTATCTAACAAGGTATTTGTAAGGCAATACACTCCTTATGCTTTAACATAAATATACCTAGCCAACAGGGTTCCTACATAATCTGTCGCGGGATATTTTCTAGTAGTGTTTCTGTCTTGCCAGGTTTTTTCATCCTGTTATTATCGCGACACTTACCGTACTGTTTCATCTCACTATCTCCTGATTCTCCATGGATAGAGCTTATGAGCTTGTCACATGAAAAATCAATCCCTTTTCTTTCATACGCGCTAGAGATACTAACCGCATGCGCATGTGAGGCGGAGGTAGATCGCTAGAGGTTGGCTGTCACGAGGGGTGGATGAGCTCTGGAGTTCCAGACCCGGGATGGAAAGAAAAACTGCCCAGGTGATGGTATTATCTTCCCCCTCCCAATTACCAGGAGATCAACTTGTTTTCCTTACCCCCATACACTCTCAGTTGTTCTTCTTACAACAACATATAAAACACTAAAAGACTCCTATAATAATAAACACTTACGCATGACCCAGACAGAGAAATGTTTTACTTTCTATAATACAACCCAGCACAGGTAATGGGATAATCCCTCATACAGGCATTATCTACCAGGAGATACTTTAATTCCTTAGTTTAATTCTACTTTACACTAAATCCTTTAATCCTTTCCTACCGTTTGTACCCAATAGTAGTTAATCCTATCGATCGTCTAACTACAAAGAACGACTTCATGCCAGTAGAGCGTTAAACACCGAATAATGTGAAAATTGTACTACAATTTTTGCAACTAACTTCGTCCATCAAAGACTTTGACGTAAGGATAAGGATACTCTACGTAAAGCACTGCCTGATTTGAAATGATATTCGGAAGGCATTGAAACGAGTAATATAGACTTCAAAACATTCATTACTCAATGGTTTAACGAGAATGGTCAACGTATACGACATAAGGAGATCTCGTATTTCAGAACTACCTTTGAATGCTCAAAATGCTTTGAAAGTGTGAAACTGTCTAATATTAAACAATTTTGGTATCCACTATGTGTGTGTATTTTAGTATCTACTGTATTGTAGTTCGAGTGTGTGTGTGTGTGTGTGTGTGTGTGTGTGTCTGTGTCTGTGTACATTTGCTCTTCTCGAAAAGGACGTTATAAATTTTATCGAATACGTTTCGTGAAATTATGGTTTTCCCCATCCAAAACATTATACAAACGTTTTTATCGTAAAAATGTTAAACATATTAGAAGGCAAAGAATGGTGACGAAATATGAATTCAAAACAATGAATATAATATAAATTAAATAATAATAAGAGGAAAAGGTTTATTACAAATCTGATAGGTTTTAAAGCAAAAGGTCGGTTTTAATATTTACAATCGGTCATTTCCAGTACAAGGGTACATATAAAAACCGGTAGCACAATCGGAATTTTTTTGTAAATTAATGAATGTCGTCCCACTTCAAAGTGATGTGATATTAAATAACAAAGCGAGTTGCCGTTGTAGACGTCCCTGCTCTCATGTCTTGGCCAGACTGTTACCGTGACAAAGCCTTTGTAATTGCGGCGATAAACCCATTGTCACTGCCACGGTGGCTGTGACTATTGTCATTTGCAGATGTAATATATGAGGCAGCGGTCTCTCGGTTAGGTTTATGGCCCTATCCAATAATAGCGAGTGTTTCACTTATCCCAAATAAGCCCTTGTAGTTACACTTAACATAGTGTGCACAAACCTCGATCTGATATATACGGAATATGTATTCCAGATTAGTCTCCTACATGACAACAATCGATCATGGGACGTGGACTACATTCCAATGAAGTGAAACGATTTCCTCTTACAAATATTTGCCATAAACATTTTATAAGCATAAATATATGTTTGTACAAATAAAGACAGTTCAAAAATGTTATGTGTTTTATATTATTAGCACCGGGAAGAACACATCTATTTGGGCAAATGACTTCATAATAATACTATTTCACTACTATTAGAAAACCACCATAGTTGCCTTTCAGTATACACAGTTGTGTGTATTGCCACGAGTCTATTTGTCCAGTAAATATATTGGCGTATATATATATATGATGAATAGTTATTATCTGGAATACATCCATTCATTCTGCAGTGCATAAAAGGCAGTTCTGACGTTTCGCTAGAATCTCAGCTTGAATTGACGTGGTGAACCCAACAACAGTTGTCTCGCTCTTCAACTGTTGCTGGGTTCACCTGGTCTATGCTAGATGACATTCTAGGGGAACGTCGGAACTACGATTTTATGCACTGCAGAATGAATGGATGTATTCCAGATAATAACTATTCACCATATTTTTCCATCCATGAAGGAATACGTATCAGTATATATATATATATATATATATATATATATATATATATATATATATATATATATATATATATATATATAATATATATAAATAATAATAAAATTTTATTAGATAATTATTTTCCTGAAAATCCTGGTACTATTTTATCGGCGAAAAGCTTTGAATAAATATATTAATTAAAAGTATTTATGTTTTTGAAATATTTTTAATTTATTAACTATATTACAAGACCACATATCACCATATTTAATATATATATATATATATATATATATATATATATATATATATATATATATATATATACACATGTTATATTATAATATTCTTATAATATTATTAGAAATTATATAATTCTTTTATTAATTTCATATTTTCCATTGCAGGACATCTGCGTCCATTATTTATACAATGAGTAGCCAAATTTGATTTGTATATGTTTTGGTTTAATATAAGCGTTTAAATGTTTTTTGTATATTTCCTTTAATTTCTTTTTTGTTTGTCCTACATATAATTTATTACATTCTTGAAATTGTATACTATACACACCATTTCCTTCTTACATATTATTTTGTTTATTGTTATTGTTTATTAATTTTTTAATTTTATAATCAGTTTTGTAAGTAATGTGTAAATTTGATTCTTTAAATGATCTTGTAATTTTGTTTATTTCGTTACCAGAGAATGTAAAAGTTGTCCAAAATTTTCTTTCTGTATTATTTACAAAGTTATTGTTTATTTCCTGTTTTCTTATTATGTTATAATTCAATTTATCTATAGTTTTTCTTATATCCATCATCTAATTCAATTTGATATATTACATTTTTCTCTTTTATTTGATCGTTTATGTTCATTGGTATTTTGTGCATTCTATATAATAATATACAGCACTATAATAATATTTATTTGTCTATGACAATGTTTATACAGCGCTGCAAGAATGCAGCTTTGGTTATAAGAATGGTTTGAATGATTCGGTACTATTTGATACGTCTGCGTTGGTTTTATACATATATAATGTATAAAGTTATTATGACAAATTAATAAAAAGTACAAACTCAACCAAAACATTACAGAAACAATAAGTGAAACATGAGGAGCTTTGTGGTGGTTTTTTAGGGTAATGGTGACAAAACATGACTAAAATAAAAACAATGCTAAATCCTTAATCCTTCCCGTTACGGAAACGTCACGACACGCTGTTGCGACTTGTCGAATACGTGTCAGCACATGCATCGCTCATGGTTACACTCTAGTTGTATTGGATTTAAACAATGTTGGGAACTGATCCGGCTGTAGAAAGCTCGCAAACATTGACCAGATTTACGAATTTTATTTTAAACTTTAGACACCTGTGAAAACTTAGTTTAATCTATTCTATCTGCAATAATTTACAATAAACATCGAAATGGTTCTGTTTAGGGAAATATTTACCAGGACAAAACTCGGTATAACTTAACGAGGCAGAAGATTTTCGACTCATCGCAGTAGCCAACAGTATTAAATATGTTGACTATATTATTATTGATTTGGAATTACTAGCGCCCCCTTAACGTCCTGGACAGGCTGGATATAAAGCAGTCAGTCAGGGGGGGGGGGGTCTTGTCTTATAGACACACAATATATAACAATAACGGGACAGTATTAGCCAGATCAATATATACTGCATTTTATTATGGGTACAAAGAGTATAATTCTTAATGTAACCAGTTAAAACGGTGAAGTTAAACCAAAGTTTGCTTGGGCTCCAGTGCCTTAATTAAGTGTACACTCTTTCAAATCTAAAGGTACAAGCGTTGGTATACTGATTATTTTTATCCTAGTCAAATCCTTATCCCTATTCTAGCTAAAACTTTATTCGTATCCTAGCCAAATCCACATCCCTGTCCTAGCCAAATCCTTACTCGTATCCTAGTCAAATCCTTATCTCTATCCTAGACAAAACCTTTTTCCTATCCTATCCAAATCCTTACTCGTATCCTGACCAAATCTTTATCCCTATCCTAGGCAAAACCATATCCCAGTCCTAGCCAAATCCTTACTCGTATCCTAGCCAAATCCTTATCTCTATCCTAGACAAAACCTTTTTCCTATCCTATCCAAATCCTTACTCGTATCCTGACCAAATCTTTATCCCTATCCTAGGCAAAACCATATCCCTGTCCTAGCCAAATCCTTACTCGTACCCTAGCCAAATCCATATCCCTATCCTAGGCAAAATCTTATCCCTATCCCTAATTAAGGTTACTTTTAAATTTTGCAACTTTTAGGTAGTATTTGTGGTTTCTGACACCAAAAATGACTTGTTACAGTGTTTATCTGGGTAACATTGGAGAAAGGGAAGAAATCCAAGCTAGTATCTGGTCAAGTATTGCCTTCAACGTAATTGTTTTTTATTCAATTCCCTTTCAACGTATTATTTTTATTAATATTTTCTTTAATATTCGATTAAACAGAGTAGGTCTGCATAGAACTCAAATCCACGATTCCTTCATTTTCCCCAAATTCCTTGGATTAAATGGAAGTCTTTATAATGTCAAATATCTGCAGGTGTTCAGGCTTACCTCACAGTAAATAGTAGAAATGCACATCAATTTAGCTAATAATAAATCATTTTAAAATAGCACTGTATTCTATACAGTCTCGCAACAATTGCGGCTGTATAATGTCAAATATCTGTAGGTGTTCAGGCTTACCTCACAGTAAATAGTAGAAATGCACATCAATTTAGCTAATAATAAATCATTTTAAAATAGCACTGTATTCTATACAGTCTCGCAACAATTGCGGCTGTATAATGTCAAATATCTGCAGGTGTTCAGGCTTACCTCACAGTAAATAGTAGAAATGCACATAAATTTAGCTAATAATAAATCATTTTAAAATAGCACTGTATTCTATACAGTCTCGCAACAATTGCGGCTGTATAATGTCAAATATCTGTAGGTGTTCAGGCTTACCTCACAGTAAATAGTAGAAATCCACATCAATTTAGCTAATAATAAATCATTTTAAAATAGCACTGTATTCTATACAGTCTCGCAACAATTGCGGCTGTATAATGTCAAATATCTGCAGGTGTTCAGGCTTACCACACAGTAAATAGTAGAAATGCACATCAATTTAGCTAATAATAAATCATTTTAAAATAGCACTGTATTCTATACAGTCTCGCAACAATTGCGGCTGTATAATGTCAAATATCTGCAGGTGTTCAGGCTTACCTCACAGTAAATAGTAGAATTGCACATCAATTTAGCTAATAATAAATCATTTTAAAATAGCACTGTATTCTATACAGTCTCGCAACAATTGCGGCTGTATAATGTCAAATATCTGTAGGTGTTCAGGCTTACCTCACAGTAAATAGTAGAAATGCACATCAATTTAGCTAATAATAAATCATTTTAAAATAGCACTGTATTCTATACAGTCTCGCAACAATTGCGGCAGTATAATGTCAAATATCTGCAGGTGTTCAGGCTTACCTCACAGTAAATAGTAGAATTGCACATCAATTTAGCTAATAATAAATCATTTTAAAATAGCACTGTATTCTATACAGTCTCGCAACAATTGCGGCTGTATAATGTCAAATATCTGCAGGTGTTCAGGCTTACCTCCCAGTAAATAGTAGAAATGCACATCAATTTAGCTAATAATAAATCATTTTAAAATAGCACTGTATTCTATACAGTCTCGCAACAATTGCGGCTGTATAATGTCAAATATCTGCAGGTGTTCAGGCTTACCTCACAGTAAATAGTAGAAATGCACATCAATTTAGCTAATAATAAATCATTTTAAAATAGCACTGTATTCTATACAGTCTCGCAACAATTGCGGCTGTATAATGTCAAATATCTGCAGGTGTTCAGGCTTACCTCACAGTAAATAGTAGAAATGCACATCAATTTAGCTAATAATAAATCATTTTAAAATAGCACTGTATTCTATACAGTCTCGCAACAATTGCGGCTGTATAATGTCAAATATCTGTAGGTGTTCAGGCTTACCTCACAGTAAATAGTAGAAATGCACATCAATTTAGCTAATAATAAATCATTTTAAAATAGCACTGTATTCTATACAGTCTCGCAACAATTGCGGCTGTATAATGTCAAATATCTGTAGGTGTTCAGGCTTACCTCACAGTAAATAGTAGAAATGCACATCAATTTAGCTAATAATAAATCATTTTAAAATAGCACTGTATTCTATACAGTCTCGCAACAATTGCGGCTGTATAATGTCAAATATCTGCAGGTGTTCAGGCTTACCTCACAGTAAATAGTAGAATTGCACATCAATTTAGCTAATAATAAATCATTTTAAAATAGCACTGTATTCTATACAGTCTCGCAACAATTGCGGCTGTATAATGTCAAATATCTGTAGGTGTTCAGGCTTACCTCACAGTAAATAGTAGAAATGCACATCAATTTAGCTAATAATAAATCATTTTAAAATAGCACTGTATTCTATACAGTCTCGCAACAATTGCGGCTGTATAATGTCAAATATCTGCAGGTGTTCAGGCTTACCTCACAGTAAATAGTAGAATTGCACATCAATTTAGCTAATAATAAATCATTTTAAAATAGCACTGTATTCTATACAGTCTCGCAACAATTGCGGCTGTATAATGTCAAATATCTGCAGGTGTTCAGGCTTACCTCCCAGTAAATAGTAGAAATGCACATCAATTTAGCTAATAATAAATCATTTTAAAATAGCACTGTATTCTATACAGTCTCGCAACAATTGCGGCTGTATAATGTCAAATATCTGCAGGTGTTCAGGCTTACCTCCCAGTAAATAGTAGAAATGCACATCAATTTAGCTAATAATAAATCATTTTAAAATAGCACTGTATTCTATACAGTCTCGCAACAATTGCGGCTGTATAATGTCAAATATCTGCAGATGTTCAGGCTTACCTCACAGTAAATAGTAGAAATGCACATCAATTTAGCTAATAATAAATCATTTTAAAATAGCACTGTATTCTATACAGTCTCGCAACAATTGCGGCTGTATAATGTCAAATATCTGCAGGTGTTCAGGCTTACCTCACAGTAAATAGTAGAAATGCACATCAATTTAGCTAATAATAAATCATTTTAAAATAGCACTGTATTCTATACAGTCTCGCAACAATTGCGGCTGTATAATGTCAAATATCTGCAGGTGTTCAGGCTTACCTCACAGTAAATAGTAGAAATGCACATCAATTTAGCTAATAATAAATCATTTTAAAATAGCACTGTATTCTATACAGTCTCGCAACAATTGCGGCTGTATAATGTCAAATATCTGCAGGTGTTCAGGCTTACCTCACAGTAAATAGTAGAATTGCACATCAATTTAGCTAATAATAAATCATTTTAAAATAGCACTGTATTCTATACAGTCTCGCAACAATTGCGGCTGTATAATGTCAAATATCTGTAGGTGTTCAGGCTTACCTCACAGTAAATAGTAGAAATGCACATCAATTTAGCTAATAATAAATCATTTTAAAATAGCACTGTATTCTATACAGTCTCGCAACAATTGCGGCAGTATAATGTCAAATATCTGCAGGTGTTCAGGCTTACCTCACAGTAAATAGTAGAATTGCACATCAATTTAGCTAATAATAAATCATTTTAAAATAGCACTGTATTCTATACAGTCTCGCAACAATTGCGGCTGTATAATGTCAAATATCTGCAGGTGTTCAGGCTTACCTCCCAGTAAATAGTAGAAATGCACATCAATTTAGCTAATAATAAATCATTTTAAAATAGCACTGTATTCTATACAGTCTCGCAACAATTGCGGCTGTATAATGTCAAATATCTGCAGGTGTTCAGGCTTACCTCACAGTAAATAGTAGAAATGCACATCAATTTAGCTAATAATAAATCATTTTAAAATATCACTGTATTCTATACAGTCTCGCAACAATTGCGGCTGTATAATGTCAAATATCTGCAGGTGTTCAGGCTTACCTCACAGTAAATAGTAGAAATGCACATCAATTTAGCTAATAATAAATCATTTTAAAATAGCACTGTATTCTATACAGTCTCGCAACAATTGCGGCTGTATAATGTCAAATATCTGTAGGTGTTCAGGCTTACCTCACAGTAAATAGTAGAAATGCACATCAATTTAGCTAATAATAAATCATTTTAAAATAGCACTGTATTCTATACAGTCTCGCAACAATTGCGGCTGTATAATGTCAAATATCTGTAGGTGTTCAGGCTTACCTCACAGTAAATAGTAGAAATGCACATCAATTTAGCTAATAATAAATCATTTTAAAATAGCACTGTATTCTATACAGTCTCGCAACAATTGCGGCTGTATAATGTCAAATATCTGCAGGTGTTCAGGCTTACCTCACAGTAAATAGTAGAATTGCACATCAATTTAGCTAATAATAAATCATTTTAAAATAGCACTGTATTCTATACAGTCTCGCAACAATTGCGGCTGTATAATGTCAAATATCTGTAGGTGTTCAGGCTTACCTCACAGTAAATAGTAGAAATGCACATCAATTTAGCTAATAATAAATCATTTTAAAATAGCACTGTATTCTATACACTCTCGCAACAATTGCGGCTGTATAATGTCAAATATCTGCAGGTGTTCAGGCTTACCTCACAGTAAATAGTAGAATTGCACATCAATTTAGCTAATAATAAATCATTTTAAAATAGCACTGTATTCTATACAGTCTCGCAACAATTGCGGCTGTATAATGTCAAATATCTGCAGGTGTTCAGGCTTACCTCCCAGTAAATAGTAGAAATGCACATCAATTTAGCTAATAATAAATCATTTTAAAATAGCACTGTATTCTATACAGTCTCGCAACAATTGCGGCTGTATAATGTCAAATATCTGCAGGTGTTCAGGCTTACCTCCCAGTAAATAGTAGAAATGCACATCAATTTAGCTAATAATAAATCATTTTAAAATAGCACTGTATTCTATACAGTCTCGCAACAATTGCGGCTGTATAATGTCAAATATCTGCAGGTGTTCAGGCTTACCTCACAGTAAATAGTAGAAATGCACATCAATTTAGCTAATAATAAATCATTTTAAAATAGCACTGTATTCTATACAGTCTCGCAACAATTGCGGCTGTATAATGTCAAATATCTGCAGGTGTTCAGGCTTACCTCACAGTAAATAGTAGAAATGCACATCAATTTAGCTAATAATAAATCATTTTAAAATAGCCCTGTATTCTATACAGTCTCGCAACAATTGCGGCTGTATAATGTCAAATATCTGCAGGTGTTCAGGCTTACCTCACAGTAAATAGTAGAAATGCACATCAATTTAGCTAATAATAAATCATTTTAAAATAGCACTGTATCCTATACAGTCTCGCAACAATTGCGGCTGTATAATGTCAAATATCTGCAGGTGTTCAGGCTTACCTCACAGTAAATAGTAGAAATGCACATCAATTTAGCTAATAATAAATCATTTTAAAATAGCACTGTATTCTATACAGTCTCGCAACAATTGCGGCTGTATAATGTCAAATATCTGCAGGTGTTCAGGCTTACCTCCCAGTAAATAGTAGAAATGCACATCAATTTAGCTAATAATAAATCATTTTAAAATAGCACTGTATTCTATACAGTCTCGCAACAATTGCGGCTGTATAATGTCAAATATCTGCAGGTGTTCAGGCTTACCTCCCAGTAAATAGTAGAAATGCACATCAATTTAGCTAATAATAAATCAATTTAAAATAGCACTGTATTCTATATAGTCTCGCAACAATTGCGGCTGTATAATGTCAAATATCTGCAGGTGTTCAGGCTTACCTCACAGTAAATAGTAGAAATGCACATCAATTTAGCTAATAATAAATCATTTTAAAATAGCACTGTATTCTATACAGTCTCGCAACAATTGCGGCTGTATAATGTCAAATATCTGCAGGTGTTCAGGCTTACCTCACAGTAAATAGTAGAAATGCACATCAATTTAGCTAATAATAAATCATTTTAAAATAGCACTGTATTCTATACAGTCTCGCAACAATTGCGGCTGTATAATGTCAAATATCTGCAGGTGTTCAGGCTTACCTCACAGTAAATAGTAGAAATGCACATCAATTTAGCTAATAATAAATCATTTTAAAATAGCACTGTATTCTATACAGTCTCGCAACAATTGCGGCTGTATAATGTCAAATATCTGCAGGTGTTCAGGCTTACCTCACAGTAAATAGTAGAAATGCACATCAATTTAGCTAATAATAAATCATTTTAAAATAGCACTGTATTATATACAGTCTCGCAACAATTGCGGCTGTATAATGTCAAATATCTGCAGGTGTTCAGGCTTACCTCCCAGTAAATAGTAGAAATGCACATCAATTTAGCTAATAATAAATCATTTTAAAATAGCACTGTATTCTATACAGTCTCGCAACAATTGCGGCTGTATAAATGGAAACACACTGGAGAGCAGGGAAATATTAAATGAAGACGACCGCCCTTCACAGAGATAAACATAATAAATCTTCAGACATCGTGAAGAGCGCCATTAATCTTGCGTCAACTTGATGGCTCGATGCTCAAAACATTATTTTTCTGTTTACGATTTTGATAAAACACATTTGCAATGAGATAAATAGAATCGCAACACACTCGTCACTTAGCTAGCCGTTTACAGTGGGCCTGGCTTAATCAATCATATGGACCCCAGTTGCAGCTTCCGTCGCTAGTTTCTTTAAAACGTTTTTATCATTTATATGTACATGTGTGAGTAATTACAAAGTAAGCAAGATTTATATTCTCGCTAGACTAAACATTTTATTTTTTTGTTTTTAATTTTAGTGCAATTCCAGGCTATTGTCCTAATAAAATTAAATAGAATTTTGTGCTTATAATTATTCTAATGCTTAGAATAAGAGTTAGAACAAATAATGCATGAACCAAAGGACCTGGATTCGATCTATGGTCTCGCCGAACATCATATATGCTATACGGCGCTTGGGTTTGATTAACCTGTGTAAATCAGTATCTTGTACAGTATTAGAGAGAGAGAGAGAGAGAGAGAGAGAGAGAGAGAGAGAGAGAGAGAGAGAGAGAGAGAGAGAGAGAGAATATTTCATTTTAGATAGAAAGTATCGTAATATATGCTGCAGATACAAAGCCAAAACAAACTAAACAAACAAAATATTAAAACAGTAAAAAAAGACCCAAGAAGATGTGTAATAAATGACGGAATGGTGTTCATCTATGATTTCTTGCTTTTAACATATGTTACTCAACAGATCTTTCGAGACAAGAAAACAGGTGATTTCAAGCTCCGCAAAACATAAATAATAAATAAAAGGTTATATAAGATATGTTGTTGGGCACATAACCATACTTAAGAAACACAATCCGGTAAGAAAAAATCCAAGAGCACTGTATGTATAAAATACTATGTATGTGTCATATATATATATATATATATATATATATATATATTCAAATATAATATTTTAGGTGTAAATTTTCAACATAGAAAATTGACAGACAAACAAACCTATAATTAGCTGACACTAGATAAACTAGCCTCAATTATTTGAGGTATTCTAGAAAGATGGGATTGTTCCCTACTATAGACATACCTAATATATGGCAAGTAAACAAAAATGTGGCAAAGTTTACGTTAGGTTAGTGTAGGTAAAATAAGGTTATGTATGGTGTGATTATTCCATAATCTAGACATATATTAATCCCTCCAAATACCATAATGGTATGTGTCGATTTTACCGGGACATATTGACAAACAGACAAAAACATGGCAAGATTATGTTAGGTTAGGTTATGTTAAGTGGGATTAGGTTACATAGGTTGGGTTGTTTTATAATATAGACACATATATTATGTAATCAAAACACTGTAATGGTATGCATCGATTTTCACCAGAGTATATTGACGAACAAACAAAAATATGACAAGGATAGGCTAGGTAAGAATATATTAGGTTAGGTTAAGTTAGGTGAGATTAGGTTACAAAGGTTGGAATATTCTATAATATAGACATAAATTATGTAATCAAAACACTATAATGGTATATATCGATTTTCACCGGAGTATATTGACGAACAAACAAAAATATGACAAGGTTAGGCTAGGTAAGATTAGGTTAGGTAAGAATATATTAGGTTAGGTTAAGTTAGGTGAGATTAGGTTACAAGGGTTGGAATATTCTATAATATAGACATATATTATGTAATCAAAACACTATAATGGTATGCATCGATTTTCACCGGAGTATATTGACGAACAAACAAAAATATGACAAGGTTAGGCTAGGTAAGAATATATTAGGTTAGGTTAAGTTAGGTGAGATTAGGTTACAAAGGTTGGAATATTCTATAATATAGACATAAATTATGTAATCAAAACACTATAATGGTATATATCGATTTTCACCGGAGTATATTGACGAACAAACAAAAATATGACAAGGTTAGGCTAGGTAAGATTAGGTTAGGTAAGAATATATTAGGTTAGGTTAAGTTAGGTGAGATTAGGTTACAAGGGTTGGAATATTCTATAATATAGACATATATTATGTAATCAAAACACTGTAATGGTATGCATCGATTTTCACCGGAGTATATTGACGAACAAACAAAAATATGACAAGGATAGGCTAGGTAAGAATATATTAGGTTAGGTTAAGTTAGGTGAGATTAGGTTACAAAGGTTGGAATATTCTATAATATAGACATAAATTATGTAATCAAAACACTATAATGGTATATATCGATTTTCACCGGAGTATATTGACGAACAAACAAAAATATGACAAGGTTAGGCTAGGTAAGATTAGGTTAGGTAAGAATATATTAGGTTAGGTTAAGTTAGGTGAGATTAGGTTACAAGGGTTGGAATATTCTATAATATAGACATATATTATGTAATCAAAACACTGTAATGGTATGCATCGATTTTCACCGGAGTATATTGACGAACAAACAAAAATATGACAAGGATAGGCTAGGTAAGAATATATTAGGTTAGGTTAAGTTAGGTGAGATTAGGTTACAAAGGTTGGAATATTCTATAATATAGACATAAATTATGTAATCAAAACACTATAATGGTATATATCGATTTTCACCGGAGGATATTGACGAACAAACAAAAATATGACAAGGTTAAGCTAGGTAAGATTAGGTTAGGTAAGAATATATTAGGTTAGGTTAAGTTAGGTGAGATTAGGTTACAAAGGTTGGAATATTCTATAATATAGACATATATTATGTAATCAAAACACTGTAATGGTATGCATCGATTTTCACCAGAGTATATTGACGAACAAACAAAAATATGACAAGATTAGGCTAGGTAAGATTAGGTTAGGTAAGAATATATTAGGTTAGGTTAAGTTAGGTGAGATTAGGTTACAAAGGTTGGAATATTCTATAATATAGACATATATTATGTAATCAACACACTATAATTGTATGCATCGATTTTCACGATATATTGACGAACAGACAAAGATAGGACAAGATTAGGTAAGGTTAGGTTACTAAAAAGTAAGCAACAAAGTATCGATTATTCCATAATGTAGACAAGGTAATTCAAACACTATAGTGGTATATATATATATATATATATATATATATATATGGATTTTAACCGTGGTATATTGACGAACAAACAAAAATTTGACAAGATTAGGTTATGTAAGAATATTTTAGGTTAGGTTCAGCCAGGTGAGATTAGGTTAAAAGGTTGGAATATTCTATAATATAGACATATATTATGTAATACAGACACTATAATGTATGTATCGATTTTCACTGAGGTTTATTGACGAACAGACAAAAATATAAGAGTAGGTAAGGTTAGGCAAGTAAAAATTAGGCTACAAGGTTTCGGTTATTCCTTTATACAGGCAAATATGAGGTTATGCAAATACTTTATGGTATGTATAGAAGTTATATTGCCAAATAAAATGAAACTGAGAAGGTTTAGGTTAGATTAGGTAAGATTATTTTACAAGGTTTCGATATTCCATAATACAGACCTTATTAGGTACTACAAATAGCATTATTGCATGTGACGATTTCCCAGCAGAGTAGTGACACTTAATAAGTTATAGGTAATATTTTTCCTCGGAGACTGGTAAGGTCAAAATAAGGTCGTTGAACAGACATTTTGAAAACAATTACATTTATTACAATCACACTTTTCCACTGTGATCTAGTCCCACTTGACGCTCTGCAGTCGGAAATACTGACAGACAAGCAATCTACATCGGATGAACCAACAACAAAGCTGATATTTTAATCCCACGCTTTGTTTGCCTCTGTTTCCAGATAATTAAGGCATATTGTTTTCTTGGATGGAGACAAGATTGTCTACATGTTGTTATACAGGGTGTGGCGAAAAACGCGGTCTGCCAGCTGATGCAGAAAATACAATCCGTTAGAGTAATTTTCATTAAACAAGTGTCTCCTCTACAAGTAGAACAATATGCACGAGTTTTGTTTATGCAGCAAA
Source organism: Prosapia bicincta (assembly GCA_036971475.1). NCBI lineage: Eukaryota > Metazoa > Arthropoda > Insecta > Hemiptera > Cercopidae > Prosapia > Prosapia bicincta. The sequence goes on along the minus strand of JBAIZL010000005.1, from coordinate 72,478,525 downwards.
GAGGTGTTGACGTCATGTGCACAAACGTAGCTCTCCCTGCTTTTTGCCGCTTTTAGCATGAAAATGTTTGCTTTATGATTATGGAGAAACCTTTTTACATAGATTTCAATTAAGGAGACCTTTTCAGATTTTAGTAATATATATTTTGCTGTAGTTTATTCAAAAACATGGATTGTTCAGAAATTAGGTTCTGAATTTTAATTAGAAAAATTAACGTTAAAGAGTTGTTTTAATTGGACAATAATTTTTGTTACTCCTTTTTATTCAATGAAAATAAAAAGCAGTCGAAAGTGAAAAAATGGATTCAATAAGGGTGTTCACTAGCCACTGATGATGACCGCATGGTTAAGTCAAAACGCTTTTGTCTCAGAAAGTATTAAAAACATCTGAATTCTTTACGACTTTCTATTACTAACTATTGGCATAATTTTATCAGAATAATTACCCTTCTTCTGTGTACTTATAAGAGACGGTTTTATAGGTAATGTTAAACCAGTTGAGGGTCGTATAATTAATTACATACCACATAATATTATCTACAATTTGTCTACATATGTATCTTCAATAATTGCAATTATTTTATTCACGAACTGTGTACAGCTCTCAGAAAAGATTTGACATTTCTGTTTGGTTGAGAGCAAGTGACCAACCTTCCTCGCCCGTTGCCTCAACTCCCACTACCCTGGGAGTATTGCGAACTATCCTCAGTCCTGACTAATTCCATTCACTCTTCCTTGTCCTTCCCCGTTGACACATCATTAGGACCGCGATAGAGACCAAATTTACCTCTAGGTACACCACCTTGCTTAACTGTTACCCCTATACCAAGTACTTGGGGAATATTAGCACCTACCCTTAAATCTCTCTTATTCCAGCTACCCCTCAGCCTTCCCCTTTCAAGGGGATAAAACTCCGACACCTCTTTAGGACCGTCACATACACAATCTTTATCTCTAGGCACGCCACCTTGCTAACATGTTACCCCTATACCCAGTACCTAGGGAATATTAGGACCCGCTCTTAAGTCTTTCTTGTTCCAGCTACCCCCTCAGCCTTCCCCTTTCAACGGGATAAAACGCCGACACCTCTTTAGGTCCGTCATAGAGACAAGCTTTACCTGTAGGCACGCCACCTTGCTAACATGTTACCTCTATACCCAGTACCTAGGGAATATTAGGACCTACCCTTAAATCTCTCTTATTCCAGCTACCCTCTCAGCCTTCCCTGATAAAACAATGCCACCTCTTAAGGACGACTATAGAGACAAATTTATCACTACCCTGCACACCCTGTGATATATCTCTCACAAATGTCCTAAATATAACCTAAAATTACAAAACAGTCATAAAATTAGTTCCACACAGGTTTCCTTTTGTTCACTTCATATCTTTGACAGCCGAGTTGGCATCCATTTTTATAACATAATGGAATATGTCCAGTCTAGTATAAAGTTAAACGAATGTGTGATATTAAATAATCAAACTGGATGTCGACAATGACACGTTAACCCACTTGTTCCCCTTAACATGTAGCATATACATGTTATCGAGCGATCTATATATTATGTAGAAACTACTCATACATATACATTCATATACATATACATGATATGGTTCTTTATAGAAAAGAGCTTTAAAAATGTGTCATAACAAGAATGTAAAAACAAATATAAAGTTGTTGGTTCAATAATTCGTTTAATTGTTTTTGTATAATGTAATTAAAATTTTAAATAATAATTATTTAAAATTATGCAATTTAAAGTATATTTGTTTTGGAATGAATCTGAATAGTATAATCACTGACTAGAATAACTTAGTTATCGGGAAGCCTGTAAAAACATAAATCGATTGTGAAATCTCCTGATATATCTTGTTAGTTATTTAGAATGAAATTCTTGAATTTTGTAGCCATTACATTAAATAAATCTAAATTAATCACTTTAACATTAATTTGTTTATGACTATCCGAACTTTAAATTTTGTAAATTTATTAAAACTTACTGAGACAGAACGTTTTCGATCGCTATGTGGAGATCTTCCTCCGTTTTATGTTTGCAACGATTTTAATTTCACTGTTTCACAATTTTCTTGGTTATATTTTTGTGTTTGGTTAGGTTTTTTGTGTCATGTCGAAGTGGGTTTTGGTCTTTGGTGTCGGCTTTTTGTATGGCTGTTTCAGTTTGTAGTATAATGTTTTTGTTTGTTATGTTATTTGATTTATAATGCAGGTTGTATGTTTTCCTTTGTTTATTAAATTCATTTCGTGAAGTGTGAATTTGGTATTAGTGAGGTTAACTGTACTGGGGTAGAATTTTGCGTGGTTGAGAGTATGTTGCGTTTTAT